>CAMZMU010000074.1:22285067-22885067 GCA_947311845.1 Poa pratensis | reverse complement strand
CGCTGTACTCGTGCACCGAGGCCTCGCCGAGGCAGAAGAGCGCCACGACGGCGACGGCGAGGACGCGTGCGGCCGCCATGAGGCGAGCGTGTGCGGGGCTGGATCTGGCCTGCGTGGAGCTGATGAGTGAAGTGGAGGTGGAGTTTGGTTGGGGAAATGGCAAGAACCGCAAGAAGAGCCAGGCGACGGCGCTGTCGCCGCGGTAAGAAGTGAAGTGGGGGAGAACTGGAGAAGGCTCCGTCGGTGATTGAAGCAGCTAGCGTGTTATTCTTTGTGGTTAGTTGGTGTTCAGGGGGTCAATGACAGGCTGAACCCTGTTCTTGGAAAACAAACAGGATTGTTAATTTGAGCCATGGACTTTCTAGGGAGAAAGCATTGGTTTTTTAGAGCATAGGCCGAAAGGGCCGGCGATAAATTAATAGCGTCAAATGGCGAGAAGATACACTGTGCTGAACCCAGCATACAACGCAACACCACGCATACACAAGAGACAGAGCTACAAGGTGATTACAGATAAACACCGAAGACCACCGCCACCGTCCACACATGTAGACAGGCTCAACAAACCCCTCAACGGAACGCCGAGGAGACTAGGGCGAAAACATCGCCACTGACCACAAAGATGCAGCCATGCTCAACAAGGGGGGCACAGAGAGACGCCGTTGAGATAAGGTGAGCGCCGACGAACACCACCACTGACCACAGGAGTTGCAGACAGGCACCATGTACCTCCACACAAGAAACGCCGATGTGCAAAGGTAGTTGTAGACCTTGCCGGAGAGAGCTCGACGAGAGGTTGCCACGGCAACCAACACCTCCCAACCTCCGGGAAGCAACCAACCGTGTGCTCCAAAGCGACGTCTTCAAGAAGAGCACGACGCCAAAGCGCCGCCACCGCCCGATCCGAGGATATCAGGTTTTCCGGAGCACAGGAGAGGACCAAGAGAGTCTCACAACGACGCCTTCAAGAAGGGAACGACGTCCAAGGACGTCGCCGCCGCGGTCCGGTAACAGCCCGGACAAAGGTTTCCCTTTGACATGACTAAGGGTCTCCCACACGGGTAGTCGCTTGACAGTCACCACGCCGCCCACACGGCCGCGGTCACCGACCAGCACCAGAACCACCGGCACGCCCGCCAACCGAGTGATCCACACCGTCCAGGGCCGCCGCCCCAGTGTTCGAGCTGAGCGCTCCGCTGAAGAAGACTGGGCAAAGAAGAAAGGGTTCCGTCAGATCGACGACCATCAGCCCCCATGGCTGCCTGCGCCAACCGAACTGGTGCGAGGGCCGGAGGGTTCGTGCCGGGCCCGGGGCCCCTGCCCCGTCCCAAGCGCGAGGCGACCAGATCTTGGTCGCACAACCCTACCGGAACTGCCCGGATCCCTCCTCGCAAGACCACCAGGCCTCAGCGCCGCCGACGACCATGCCCGCCGTTGGCCAGCCTGCCCACACCTGCGCCCCCGACCACCCAAGGCCAGCAGAGCATCGAGCCGCGCCACCCATGGCGGCAGATGCGCCGAAGAGGAGCCACCGCCGCCGCAGGCACGCGAAGAGCACGCAGCCACCACGCCGCCGTCGAACGACCACGCCGCCGCGCCCCGCGCTCAGCGCGGCGCCCACACCGACCGCGGCGGCCCGCGCCACCGCGCGCGGGGGAGAAGGGGCCCCGCCGCCGCCCGCCAGGCTTTGCCCGGCGACGCCCTTCGGCGGTGGCGAGGGGGAGGGGGAGGAGTAGGGAGAAAGCATTGGTTGCTCTAGGAAAATGTTACAAATACAACGATTGGCATTTGTTTCCTCATTGAGGGTTGATACCCTCAAATAAACATTTCAGCCTTGGGTTTCATTTTGCTGTGGTTTTAGCGGTGTCAGCCGTGTGACGTTGTAGCCATTCTTTGCTGTTGGATTCCTCTTTTAAGATTAATGAAAAGACGAGCAGATCTCATGCAGGTTCTTGAATTTTTTTTTTGTCCTTTTTGGGGTTCGGTTCAACTAATACATAGAATTGTTTTCATTTCTTCACAAAATGACATAAAAACAAACAACACATTGGAGTTTTATAAATAGATCGATCTGTATGCTCTAAATCCATATGCTTTAAATGGATATAAGAGAGAGATGGATTTTTCGCTCAGCTCAAATTTTAATTGTAAACTCCGTCTGACATGGATTAATTTACTTGATCTTGTACACGCGGTGTGAATACGTCATAGCAATGAGAATGCTTACCTGAAGCTAGAGCAAAGAAGCATGATGAGCTCTTGTAATTATGGTGTAGTCTTCAACAAATTAGCGGCATCACACTCTCATTCAATTAAGGTTTGCTGGATTTCATTGGGTTCATCTAAACCTAAAAAAAATAACCTTACTCTTAAAGAAAAGAAATAACCAAGCAACCCGTTTTTTGAGATAACAACTGATGAAATTTCAGCAATTGTGAAACTGATTACAAACGACTCGACAAAAAAAGGAAAATACAACATGGACCCGAAGACCACACACCGTACTTCCAAATCGCGATCAAGCCCATCATCCTCATCGTCACCACCCAAGTACCGGGACCAGATCCAGAAGCAGCACATCTTCAGCCACCATCGAATCACCGCCGCCACCTTCGCCACATTGGGCTTTGAACACCGCATGAGTGCCCACCCCGAGGAGTGAGAGCTAAAAAACTTTTCCAGACCATCGGGCAGGCAGGAGATGGGGAAGACCAGGCAGTACCTCCAATCCAAGATCCCTGAGGAGTAGGTCCCAACCATCGACGCCACGTCGAGCCGCCTCCTCCCCTCGCCAACATGGCCGGTCAAAAGAAGCTTCAAGACGCGACAGTCGCATCTAAAAAAAGACCATAATAAACCCTAACAAGGAAGGCGTTTGTACCATCCCCTTCCACTCCCTCGCCATCACGGCCGGCCGAGGGGAAGACAACAGCAACAACAACCCTCCGACTCCCGAACCTCCACGGCATAGTCGAAAAACGACCACGCCCGGAGAGACCAACCTCCCCAAAACCGCAGATCTGAGAGGATACCAGGCCAGCAGCTCGCCGGCGTCGCCACAAGTGGCCTTGCCGAGATGGGGATCGAGCTCCAGCACCCTTATTCTGACGCGACGCCGCCTCCGCCATCCCGACGACGTCTCCCGAAACCATAGCAGAGCTCAGGCTGTCACCACCGCCGTCGGGGGCAACCGCCGTCCACACTCCGACGCAAGGTCTCCGCGCAGCAGAAGCCGCGCCGGCGTGCCCCTCACCGAGCAGGCCGCCCGCCATGGCCACCCGGCCCGCGCCGTCGCCTCCATGAGCGGGGGAAGGAGGCCCCCCCGCCGCCAGCGCCCAGGCTTTGCCTGGCAATGCCCTCCAGCGGCGGGGAGAAGGAGGTAGGGGGGTTGGGCTGGCCGGCGGCGGCAGCTAGGGATCGCCCCCGTCGCCCGCGCGGGGGGCGACGTGGGGCGGCGGCGGCGGCTAGGGTTAGGAGCCTGGGGTCACGTACATGGAGTTGAAAAGGAATACGTGACTGATCGTGTGATTAGAGCACGAGCACGAGCACGAGCACTCGCACGCATTTTTTCCTTCTACAAAATGAGCCGCTCGACAAAAAAAACAAAAAAACCTTCTCTCCTACCGATGAAAAAGCTTAATTCTTCACGGAAAACATGGTCCCACGCCTGCAAAACACACCGCGATCGCTTGTGTACACGCAAACGCGCGACCGGAGACTGGCAAATCGCGGGGGTCAGCGAGAAGCGATGTGCCGCCCACGGCGTCCTGGATGAATTCTCGGAGCAGGCAAAACCCAAGATTTTTTAAAGTTCCGTGCGGCCCTTTTGACACCTATCTGGCCTGCGAACTCTGTGGACTTTGTCGATATTATGGATTGAGGCCTATGGAGCTGGCCTGTTCAAGTTAGAAACAAGTACCGCTGCGTTTGAGGATCCAACAGGCTATGCGGGCTAAAACCGTATTAAGCGGGCCTTCTGCCTTCCGGATGTAATTGGTCAAAATTTAGATCGTTCCCGTGATATAGTGGGTCAATTTATAAGTAGTTAATTACCATTCCTAAACAAAAAAAATATCACCATACCAATTCAACAAAACCAATCCATCCGAAATATTCTCGGAAAATAAAATCATCACAATAACTGTAAAGATATACTGCATCTATGATTGGGATATCACATGACCTGTATATCTCGTGGTTATCTAATACTCCCTCCGTTCGGAAAAGGATGTCACAATTTTTGTGACATCCTTTTCCGAACGGAGAGAGTAATTTTTATGATCATTGGCATCAGCGTATTTTGCACTGATTTTTGTAGATACTCAATTATTGCACATGAAGCATATTTTCTAGCTCTTTATGTATATATACACGGTAGCACCTACACAATTACGCAAATATATCTTCGACACTTACTTTACCTGATAGCCCAAGCATCAGCAATGACGAATCATTGTCTCTTCCTCACGGCGGTGGCAGCCGTCCTTCTCATCGCCGCTAGCGCCAACCAGCCCAGGACCGTGCTCACGGCATACAAAATGCTACTGCAATATGGCTTCCCACCGGGCATCATCCCGGAGGGCGTGCAAAGCTACGAGGTCCGGCCGGACGGCTCCTTCGAGGCGCACTACTCCGATGACTGCAGGCTGCGCGTCGGCGGTTTCAGGCTTCACTACAGCAGCCGGCTCGCCGGGAACATCCAGAACGGCTCGATCAGCGGCCTGGAGGGCGTGAAAGTGAAGATCGTGATCCCGTGGGTCGGTGTTCGGACGGTCAGCTGCGACGGCGACGAGCTCAGGGTCCACGCCGGGGCGCTATCCAGGTCATTCCCCGTGGGCGACTTCTCTGTTAGCCCTCAGTGCCACTGAGACTCAGCCACATGAACACTTGAAGAGTAGCGCTAGTGTTTCGTTCACGTCGCCTTGATGTTTCGTTCTTCATGACTTCATTGCTCTCATGCTCTGCTAGCTGATGCGCGGTAGTATTTTGTTTAGAACTGGTGTGTTGTTTTGTAAGTTCGTGCACTGTCATTGTAGACTTGTAATGTGGGTTGAGATCGAATATTTTAACAGATTTTCTTTTCAGTGAGATCAGAATTCACGTGGGAGATCCAGCTTAAGGCGTTTTTCAAGTAATGGCGTAGCTACATGCATTGGCCGGTCTGGCACGAAATACTCCGAACTTGTTACATCCAGCTTTCTTTCGAAAATAAAATTAGATAAAAATTTGAAAATATTGTCGACAAAATAGGTGGGGAATGACCGGTCATGAAAATTGGGTGTGGAAATCCTAAAACGAGAAGGAAAACGCAAAAAAAAAGGTCAGGGACGCGAAAACGGGTGGGAAGACGTTGAAACAAAAATAGTCTGCTACAACAAAGGAGAACAGGTGGGGAAAACACCGAGACGATGTCTCCTTTACCACTGTATACGGAAATTGGGCAGGAAAAATTACAAACAGGTGGGAGAACGCCGTAATGATGGGTTCTGGTCGAAAACAATATGGCATACGAAATAATAGGTAATGACTATCTCCTACCTTAAAGTAAGGACCAAGCAAATAAAATAATCCGTCCATATTGGAAGGATCCGGGGCACTTGAAAAATAAGGCCCCTCTCCCGTGCGGCGGCGCCCGCGCCGCACCGGGGAGCTCCCCACCGCCCGGCCCTCCACCTCCCCCACCTCTCCTCCCTTCCCGCCGCCGTCGCCCTTGCCGTCGCAGGGCAAAGACACTGTGGCGCGGCGGCGGCGGCGGCTTTCCTCGGCTGAAGATCGGATCGGTGCGGCGGCGCACCGCCTCGGACGATTCGTCGGCGGTGCCGCGAACCAGCGGCGGCCGTGGGTGGCGTGTAGGCGCTGGCGACGGCGGCTGTGCAGGGGAGGCGGCGGCGCCCGCGGCCCAGATGGGCTTCGGCGGGCCGAAGTTTAATCTGCACTCCACCAATGCCGGCGACGGTGCAATACCTCTGGGCTTGGCTCGTGACACGAGGACATGGTGGTGGCGGCTCCTCTTCCGTCGGAGGGATCGGCCTGGCTGGGTGTGTTAGATCTCAGATCCTACATCTAGCACCGGCGGCGAGTTGAGAGGCGCGGCTGCCGGTGAAAGCCGACCTTTTGGCGGGCGATGGCGACGTCTTGACGTCGTTACCTTGTTGAAGGTATCGTCCTAGCAGTCCACGTCTTCTCGCTTGCAATGCTCCGGGGGAAACCCTAAGATCTACGGATCGGACGATGGCGGCGCTATGGTGTCGTGTTCCCTCTTGGGGGCATCGTCTGTGGAGCAGCGCCGGATGTCGATGTCGGTGTGTCTCGGCGGCGTGGCGCTGCGGGGTCTCGACTTCGGGTTGATGGACTCAAGCATGGTGGCGCTGTCTGGCATCGTGGCGATGCCGACGGCAGACCGGTTTTGCAAGGTCATGGTGTAGATCCTTTCTGAAGATGGGTTCGTGGAAGACGGCGGCAGCGACTAAAGCGTACATGTCGGTGTGCGTTGAGTGTTTAGCTGAACTGGGTTTTAGATGATGTGCGTTGGTGTTAGTCACCCCCATCATAGTGGTAGCGACCCTTGTTGTCGACAGGTTGATTTCAGTTTGTGCTCAACATTGTACTCTGTAACTCTGGTTGGAATTAATAAGTGCGTATGGCTGTGTGCATCACTCGATGCAAAGGCCGGGGAATCGCACCCTCCTTTTCTAAAAAAAACTGCTTGTAGATTCAAACTTGCGGTTCTCCCTCAAGGGCCTAGATGTTTTTTTTGGGGGGGGGGGGGGGGGGACTGAAAGTTTTAGCTTACCTACCAGTCGGACATGCGCCTGAAGTTGCAAAATGGCCAGATCGTGAAAATTACAAGTCAAACTCAGTGTTGTACCTACACCTACGTGTAAAACATATTTTAAAGGGTAAACCTTCATGCCAAAACGTTCAATTTATATTCTACAAGTATTTACAAATATGCTTGCTAATACGCTAGAACTCAGTTTTATGATATTTGATAAATCATACGCTAGAACTCAGTTTAAGATATTTGATAAACCATATATATACTATGTAGTTTATGTAGTAATCTGAAATTAAGAACAATATGCGACAAAATAAAGTTTAAATATAGCACAATGCCAATGTATTTTTACTTATGCGAATTATGGCTATATGAAATATGTTACAACAAATATTCACTAATTTTTATGTGGTTCAATATATCAAATAGGAAATATAACATTACACTCGTCGAGATTGTAGTCCCTCCTTTCCAGTCTTTTGGACTCATGTTGCAAATCATATCAACCAAGAGGGCCTAGTTAAGTGGTAGACAACATATTAATGCTATATGCATGACCTTCTTATTCCTTCTTGCATTGGTGGATTCTACGTTCAGAGCCAAAATATGATAGAATTTAATGTGGACATAGCTATATTTGCATATTCCCAAAACAATGGGCTTTAGGAAGAGTTTGATTTTTGAGATAGGCCTTTTAAACCGGATGGAAGGAGTAGAATGCAAAAAATATGTATACAATTTAAATATAATTTGTATTAAGATAAATTCACCCGTAGGTCCAAGTTTTATCTGGACCAGCCCTTAGATGGTGGTTATAGTTCTGGATCACGCCAATTGAATTGTTTAATTTTTCATCAATGGATCGACTAGCTCACCGAAGATGTTAGCAGCCTCCTCATGATTGCCTCCATAAAGGATGTCAAAGATATGTTACAACTAATATTCACTAATTTTTATGTGTTTCGATACATCAAATAGGAAATATAACATTACACTCGTCGAGATTGTAGTCCCTCCTTTCCAGTTTTTTGGACTCATGTTGCAAATCATATCAACCAAGAGGGCATAGTTAAGTGGTAGACAACATATTAATGCTATATGCATGACCTTCTTACTCCTTCTTGCATTGGTGGATTCTACGTTCAGAGCCAAAATATGATAGAATTTAATGTGGACATAGCTATATTTGCATATTCCCAAAACAATGGGCTTTAGGAAGAGTTTGATTTTTTAAATAGGCCTTTTAAACCGGATGGAATGAGTAGAATGCAAAAAATATGTATAAAATTTAAATATAATTTGTATTAAGATAAATTCACCCGTAGGTCCAAGTTTTATCTGGACCAGCCCTTAGATGGTGGTTGTAGTTCTGTATCACGCCAATTGAATTGTTCAATTTTCATCAATGGATCAACTAGCTCACCGAAGATGTTAGCAGCCTCCCTCATGTTTGCCTCGCGGCATAGGTTGTATGAGAAGATGCTATAGATGGAGCCAACGCTTCGGCACGACGTTAATCTCGGCTTGCGCATCTGGAAGAGCGGCCATGACCATCTCATTCTCTTCATCTTCGTGTGACGGACGACACTCTCCCCCATCACTTGGAAAAACATGAAATCGTCGTCACTATCCACATAGCCTATTGGGGAAAATGAAGCAACGAAACTAGCCACATATCGACAATCACTCAAATGAGCCTATTGGCGAAGATCAAACACCTTGCATGCGTGGTCGTGGGGAGGAAGAGACAGAGCTGGCTGAATGAGACACGTCGGCGCAAAACGAGGGTGGAAACTGGCGGCAAGCAGGATGCGTGCTTCCTGCGGTTGAACCCCCGTGGTGCGAATCGAGTTGGCGACGAGAGAGGTAGCAGCGATGGTGCGATTCGCCATTGAGAGGAAAGAACATGACTATGTTTTGTTAAGATCGAAAATAATCTGGTAAGATCGAAAACCTCAAAGAAAACAGTAGTGGTTCGAAATTATAGTTTATGTCAAGATATACTATGTTTTGTTAAAATTTGGCACTAAGCACATATATATGTACTACTGCCTCCGTTTAGATACATGCAAATCTACAGAAAGTTGAAACATCATTCCGTGGGCGACTGAGGGAGTGCAATGTATTCAGTAAGAGTGTGTAGATATCTTAAGACATCCTTTCATGGACGACGGAGGGATTACAATTTATTCAGTAAGTAATTCAGGGCCCAAAACGAGAGAACTAAGACCAAGGGGGCAAAATAGGAAAAAAGGTGTTATGAAAAGCGAGTTTTAGATAGAGGCAGGGGCATTTCGAAAAACAAAGTGGCGTGGGTATAGCTGGCCAAATGGGCCGGCCCGAAGCACGGCTTTTTTGGCACGGCACGGGCACGACTTAAACGGGCCGCGGCACGGCACGAGCCCGATACTGCCTGGGCCGCTCCTCGACTTGAAGCACGCAGGCCAGCACGGCGCGACACGATTAGCTATTTTTTATTTAAAAAAAAATTATAGCTATTTTATCTTTCTTTTTTTGAATTTTATTAAATATATATATTTCAGACTTAACCGGCCTTATTCGTGCGTAACGGGCCATATTCGTGCCTAACGGGCCGTGCTTCACCTGAAATTGAAGCCCACGTGCCGGCACACGAAATCACTAGAAAAAGGTTCCCTTTGCGAAGGGAACCTGTGATGCATTCTCGTCGCGCCAAGTGTCGGCTTTCGCTCCACGCGCCCCCCGAGTGCTTGTATGTGCGACAAGTAGCAGCACGGGAGAGTTTTGGTGGGATTTCTGCTTGTCAGACACAGAGGTTGTACACGTATTTATTTCGAGATTCGTTTCTTTAAAATAAAATATTTTGAGAACCGTTTATCGAAATTATGAACCGTTTTCATATTTGAGATCCTCGCGTCGAGATCTTTAAAAATAGATCTCATGTTAATAGGTTTCGAGAATTTTTTTTCTCGTACTTTGTACTCCCTGTTTTGTACAATTTGTACATTCTGTATCAATTTGTACATTCTGTATCAACATGTACATCTAAAAGTACTGTGGGTGTACATACAATAACAACGCGTGAGTGTACATCCAATAGCATCGTGTACATTCAGTAACAGCGTGGGTGTACATTCAGTAGCATTGTGTACAACCAGTATCAGTATTTATGTACATTCAGTAGCAACATGAGCGTACATCCAGTAGCTGGAGCAACTTGTATATCTAGTAGCAGCGTTGGTGTACATCTGGTAGTAACACGTGGATGTACATCTAGTTATGTACATCACCTTTCTATATAGTTTGTACACCTTTTTTTGTGTTAGTACACTATTCTGTAATTTTCTTTGCACCATGCCTTGTGTGTTGCCTGTACGTACTTGACAGATCGATGCATGCATGTCTACTGTGTGTTCTTTTGTACGGGAGCAAGCACGCGGGGTGGGGCCTTCGCGTCGGGACGCACGATCGGCTGCTCGCCGGATGTACATCATCGGCCGCGGAGGATGTACGCGACCAGCAGGATTTGGCCGTGGAGGCCTTCACGCCTGTTACGCGCCTATCGCGCGAGGACCACGGCGTGTACGCGAAGCGCCGCCCGCGCGAGGACCAGACAGTAGGCAAGTTTGATTTTGCTACACCGACATCTGCGAGGTCAACCACGTGGCACGCTTCAGCACTCTGTTTCTTCCCTTTTTAAGGAAGCTTTTTATTAATGGCACGGTGTGCCGTAAATGAGCCGTGCCTTGGCGGGCCCATGCCGTGCCGTGCCGGGCCGCCCGGTTGGCCAGCTATAGGCGTGGGTGGAGGTGGGGGTGGGTAGGGCTGGGCCTGAAGCTCGAGGCTCGAGGCTCGGCTCGGGCTCGACAAGGCTCGGCTCGAAGGTGGTGCAAGCCAAGCCTAGACCTTCCGGACAAGGCTCGACAAGCCGGCTCGAAGGCTCGATGAAAAATTAAAAATTTTGACATGGCCTTTGCCAAAAATGTAACATTCGACAATTGTAATCAACATGACAAGCGATCACACAAAAGACATGGCAACAAACAATAGTCTCATGCATGATACATCACAAACAATAGTCACAAACACAAATGCACTTAGTTCAACAAAACAAACAAACAACAATTATTACAACAGTTGCATCAATTTTAGAAGGGTAAACCAAATTACCGTTTGCGGTGGAGAAGCTCCTGCTCCTAGCAGCGACGAATCCACTGCTCCTGCTTGCGACGATGAAGGTTTAGTCGAAGAGATGCCGAGTAACCCTGCTGTCTTCGACTTCATCGCATTATCGTAGGCAGACCTCTTTCTCTGCGCCTGCGCCTTTGCCCGTGAAGCAGCGCTAGCAGGTTGCATCTTGGGTCGAAGCACGAGGCTGCCGAAAGGTCGGAACCTACAGCAGCAGCATCAGATAGTCAAGAATACAAAGCACGGCACAGTATTATGCATTCCCCGCCCTTTCTACACAGCAATGTAATGGCAAATTCCCCAGCTCTGCTAAACTAGGCTAGCAACATAGAAATATCATATACACCCGTATTGGAAGCATAGAAATATCATATACACTATCACAGTATTTCACCAGATTGATCGTTCACTTGGAAGCATGAGAACACAGAGAAGCATTTAACTTGTTTGCATATTTTCAGTTGACCAAGAATATGAAAACAACGAAGCATTTTGACATGATGCAAACTCTAAGCAGAGAAGCACGGTTAATATAAATATGAAGCATCGATTCAAAGCAAGAATCAAGGAATTTCAACACAAGTTGCTCATAATGGAAGCACAAATATTTCCACAAATACGTAGAGGAATATGGGGATTTGATCTTCGGATATGCAGAAAATATGAGCACATTGAGACCTAAATCATTACCGGAGGTGGAGAGAAGCGACGCCGACGGATCCTTGCTGGGCTGCTGGCTGCTGCTGCCGGAAGGCCGCCGGCCGCCACTGGAAGCACGGCGTCGGCGACGGCTCCGCGCGGCACGAGCGTCCAGGGCTCCAGGCGAGTAGGCGACGGCCGACCTTGAAGCGCCCAGGCGAGCTACGGGGGAGGCGAGACAGGAGACGATCCATGGGAGGCGGGGCGGCTGCGTACGACGGTGGTGGCGGCCGGCGTCGGCGGGGTGGTGGCGGCCGGCGTCGGCGGCGGTGGTGGCGGCCGGCGGCGCGGTAACCCTAGCAGCGCGATGGGGAACGAGAGGAGAGAGCAGAGCAGAGCACGGGCACGGGCAGCGCGAAGGGGTCATGTGGAAAAGAAAAAAATTTGCTGCGGCTCGCGAGCCGGCTCGGCCTCGAGCCTGACGAGCCGAGCCACGAGCCTCTATTTTCACAAAATCCGGCTCGGCTCGAATTTTCCCGAGCCTCGAGCCGGCTCGGCCCGGCTCGGCTCGAATTTTCCCGAGCCTCGAGCCGGCTTGGCTCGGCTCGATTCCAGGGGTGGGGGAACTGGGGGTGAAGGGCCGCAAGTATATAACAGAACGGCTATGTCCTCCTCTCTCTCCAAGTCCCCCAAATCCTCTCTGCTCCTCCTTCCCCCCCAATCCCAAATCCCAGACCTCCGCTGTCTCCGTCGATCGATGGCGCTACACCCGGATCACGTTCTGTTGACGCCCGATGACGTGAGCAAGTGCGGCGACGACGTCACCCCCGTGGACTACGCCTGCGTGCGCCGCTCCCGCCACCGCCGGCTCGCCACCTACCTCTGGCTCCACGGCTTCCGCGCCACGCTCCAAGGGTAACTAATTGATGCCTGCCCTGCCTTCCTCCATCCATCCATCCATCTCTCGGGGCTTTGCTTAATTAGCGGATCAATCAACGGCAGGCTGCTCAGCGAGACCGACGCCTTCATGAGCGCCGCGCACCTGTCGGGGCTCGTGCGCCAGGGCCTCTGGGAGGACGCCATCAGGTACCTCTCCCGCTTCCTGCTCCCGCCCTCGCACCCGCGGAGCGACGGGGTCCAGGTGCTCATCCACTTCCTCAGGCAGCACAAGACCTTCGCCAGCATGCTCGCCAGCGTCGACAACCGCGATCTCAACTTCCTCAACAACAAGTACAACACGCGGTACCTCAAGCATGACGGCTCCACGTCCCACGACGACCTCCGGATCCGCTCCATCGTCCTCTCACTGCTCAACTCCCCGCAAGTCAGGCGAGTACTAGACAGATTCATCATCAAATTCACATCTTTCCCTCGACTCAATTTCATATGCATATTATTATCTTCAGGGCCTCACTGGACTGGGACCGCGTTCGCCACAAGGCGTCTGAGATCGTCTATGACTCGGCTTTTAAGGCTCCAGAGCTGAAAGACCTGGCCCTGCTCCCCGGAGGATCAATGTTGCCACAGCATGTACTTCCCATCGGATTAAGGTCTTGATCTATTCCATTCTACTCCATGTAGTGTTTCATTACCAACTACTTAGCTAGGAGTAGTAAGTAACTCCGAATCTTGATCATCATGATTGCCCTGTTTCGCTAGGTCCAGCCGGAGGCGCTACATCAAGGAACCCCGGCCAAAACCTAAAACTCTGACCGAGAACTTCCTTAGGACCAACAAGAGGTCAAAACATAGTATCATCTTGAAACTTGTCGAATTTAAACATTCTCTTCTTCTTGCTGGCGAATTTAAAGATTGTGCTCTTATTGCTTTTGGTTTTTGACAAACATTTGCAGGCTCCCGTCACCAACCCACAGTCACGAATTAAACACCAGTAAGTATAATGCCTCTTTACCTTGTTTACTCTATGCATCTGTGAGGGTAAAAACCATTGTCTACTTTTGTTGGTGGCAGGATTGACAGACAAGACAAGGAAGTGGCTGGTAGATATTATTGGTAACAACTATCCTCTGCTCTCGTGTCCTTGTCTTGTTTATTTTGCAGTTTATGCTTGTTCTCAACTTACTGTTAGTCGACATACATTTGGTAGGCAACACAACTGCAAGCTATGAGTCCTTCATCTTTACTTCTGGAAAACCTTCTTGGATCGTCTGTATGGATATAATCTAATCAACTTGTGTCACCTTCAGATGAAAGTTTACAAGCTGGGAGCCTGGAACTTCAGTCAACTGGGAAGAAAGGTACATAACCTTAGCTTAGTCATTTGTCATTGTCCCCTCCTATTATCTGGGATAACCACTACCTGTCATATGGAGCAGTTAACTACACCAATTTTATGATTTCCTTCCAATCATTTTTAACCATTCGTTGCTTTTGAAGTGCTCCAATAGGTTATGCTTTGTATCTTCCTGTGTTGTGGCCTAAATGCCCATTAGTACATAAGCAGGTCTACATTCATTTGCGACACAGAGTGTTTTGTTCTTATGCACATTGTGTGCTCTTATTTGTAGAAGTTATATTTGTAGTATCTATAGTAAAAGCACAATTCCATTTGATTTTTTTTCAAATCTGTCGTTTTTTCGTTGGTTGCTTCGCTTGCCTTGTCAGCTTGATGTGCATGATAATACAGAACTGCAGTCCCTGTCAGTCTCTTTTAACTGTTCAACTCACTGCAGATGTTCCTGTTGAACTGCCAAGATCATCTAGGTATAGAACTTCAACGGTAGTACTTTTGGGAATTGATCTAGCTCGTGTTTGGGAGAGGGGAAAACAGAGAAGATGGGAGGAAGAGGGATACCTTCGCCTTGTGCGGATGATTCCGATGCGCCGGCCATGGTGGAGGTGGGCGGCGATGGCAGGGAGTGAGCAGTGGCGGCGGCTGCGGAGCTTCCCGTCACTTCTGCGCAACCCTAATTGGTGGGTTTCTCGGTGGGGTGTGCGGCACGGACGAACCTCATAGTGCGTGCCGCCGGCCCCCACCTCTCTATATAGCACAGCGTGACAGGGGCCCGTCAGCCATAGTCGGTTGGGCGCCCCCGATCAGGGCGCATGTCAAAGGGGCCCGGTGGACCGTTGGGCCCACACGGGAGAGATCAATCTAACATTCTCCCCCTTGATCTCAACTTTTACTTTTAACCATGTACTTTTCAATCTCACATTCTTCCCCTTGATCTCAACTTTTACTTTTAACCATGTACTTTTCATTTTACTCGTTTCATCACAGATCGATACATAGAGCATATTTCATCGTCACAGCTCAATTGCCGATAGAATCAGACAGCTACAATATACGTCTCTGTTTTGAAATAGATTCTTTAATCTTTTGGGCCTCTTTATTGTCCGGAAATCATATAGACTACACCATAAACCCATGTCGACTATGTGTTCTCCAAAACACACTGGGCGGTAAGCCTTTAATTAGCAGATCTGCGAACACTTGTGTGTTTCTTTTATCTGTTCCTCTTATGCTCCAAGCATTTCAACATAATTCCGGACTTTCTCCTTTACAACGTATAACTCTGTGTCAATGTGTTTGGCACCACACTTGACTCGTTGTCTTAGGAGTGAATTACTTAATGGTTATTGCTGTTGTCAACCATTATCAATTCCGGGTACAGGTTTCCATAACCATTTTGCCTGTCCCTCGGCCTTATATCATGCTATAACATGTCTTTACATCACACTGATGTCAATCTTTTCATTCTCTGGAGCTTTTCCACACAAAAACTCCAAATGTGAAATTTAGCGATAATTGTGGATTTCGCTATACATTTCACAAATTCTTTCTTTGTACTCACAACCTTTTGAGAGCAAATTTATAGATCTATCTTTGTACTCACAACCTTTTGAGAGCACTCTGTTTCTTTTAGCATGAGGCCGATATCTTTGATTCCATTCCAGTGATCTATATCTGGATTGGACATTGCCAAAACAACCCGGATACGTGAATTATCAGGGTAATATTGAGTTTCCAACAGCTGAATCATATAGTACTATATTCATTTGATCTGTTCTAAGTTATCTCTTGGAACACTAAGGTTCTCAATTCCATTACACTTGACAATAAGAACAGGCGTAAATTTTCTCGACGTGCATGTTTTAGAGACTTCTTCTCAGTATGTCCATGCGATATTTCTAATACCCCTTTTCTTCTTTTCTTAATAAATCTCGATACTTTTAACGACAGACACTCTACCGAGAATACTCCTTTTGAGGACAAGAACTTCTTTTCTCTGCCGGTAGTAGATTGACATCACCACTAGCAAGTAGGATATCATCCACATACACAGGATTGGGGAATGAATTTCCCATTCTATAAGTTTGTAGAAAAACGATTGTCCTCTCATTCTCTTTAACCCAAAATAACTTTTGATTCTAGAGACTTTCTCTAGTCCATAAGATCCCTTGTGTTCTTTTACTTTCATCTGATGTAACTCAGATGCTCTAGTCCGTAAGATCCCTTGTGTTTTTTACTTTCATCTGATGTAACTCAGATCATTATGTGCCATTATCACTCATTATAATCTGTTTATTCTCTTAGCGCAAATCTTTCGATTTAAAATCGCTTTTTACATATTTCCTTTGGAGTCACATTAGCGTTGTAGACCCTTTATAGCCTACTGTTTTGGCTCCATTGAAAATTACTTATGAGTCCCAAACATCGTCGGGATTCACATAGTCTCTAATCATTAAGACAAGTAGACACTTGTAAAAATCGATTGAGCGCTGCTTATAATTTCTGTAAATGAGGTGGGATCAACCTTCATTTAAATTTCTCTGATATAGACTTTATAGTCATCTGTTTTTCTCATATGGGGATGTTGTTGCTCTGTCATTTCCTAGAGGCAATTAATTCTGTAGTCTTCTATCGCCAAAAGGCAATAGCTCTTACAAGGACCTAAATCACAAGATCCATGTTTCTTGTTCATCTCTATTATAAAGCAACAATCTCCCCCAGATAAAATCTATTCGAGCCTTAGGTATGTTCATACCATGCTCCCCCAGATTACTCCATTTTCTATAAAATGGTGTATCCTTAATCCTTTTTATTTGGATTTATTCTGTTAACCTGTCAATCTGTCTTCTTTATAACACTTTGAGTACCGTCCTTAGTCTCCTTTCGGAGCTGTAAAATATTCAAGAATACATCTATTTCTTTACTTTAGGGGTATCATTATTATGACCGTCGTACTCCCCAGACGATCACAATTCATCATAGATCACTTAGATGCATTAGATCACTTAGATGCATAATATGCATCACATTATCTGAAGTATAGGGAGTTTATTCTGTAACATTCTCTATCTCCCCCTCGAAATGTGGCAATAACCTTTTTGCCACAATTTCGAAACTTTGATTATCTGCTTTATTCAAAAATGAAGTTATCTTTTATCTGCTTCATTCAAAATGAAGTTGTCTTTTAATGTATGGGAGTACTTTTTCTTCATTCCTTTTCAAAACTCACAAGAGTTCTTTCTCAATGATACTTTTGCAAGTCACACTTGCATGCCATTCTCATCTTTAGCTTCTTTTGTAACTTTATTCTCTTTTGACTCATTAAGTGCTTTGTAACTATGACACATAAAGTGTGCGGTCGATATAAAAACACATGAGTCATCACATCTTCTTCCTGTCATACAGGATAAGTCCTTTGTAAAAAATTTCTCCCGTCATGCGGCTATTTTCCCAGACTTTTCCCACCATGTGGGTATTATTATCGTCTTTTCCTGTCATGCGGGTAATTAAGAGACACAGATGCCACAATTGGCTCTTTAGACTGAATATTCAATCATCAAATTCAGAAATAAATCTGAATACTCTTTTATACACATGCTTAATCCAACGTTGGTCAAATTAAGCATTCATGTTGCTCGTTTAAAAAAATAATTCTTCATATAGAGTACATGAAAGCAATTCGTTAAACAAAACTCTGAATGATTTATTTGTTTTCTGCATGGAGAGTACATGAAAGACATTTGTCAAACAAGACTCTCGATGATCTATTTGTATTCTTGGATTAACATCCAAGAATTCTTTTCCTTTTGCAGTCATTCTTTAGAGAGAACATACTCTCTCACTTTATGACCTTTCTAGGTCATCTTTCGGGTCACAAGTACCCATTCTTTTGCTTTCACGAATGAAAACATGAGAATCTTTGTCTGAGAAAATATTCAATAATAATAAACAATAATGAGCATAAAAATAACCCTACGTTGGTCTGGTTAAAGATATGCACATTAAAACTTTAAAACTTTCTTCTATATTCTAAATCACCGTTGGGCAGAATTAGAATGAAACATCATCTTTTTACACTAATTCTACATCAGCGTTGGGCAGAAATAGAATCAATGCATAAAACTCAAAACCAACATGATGATAATATTTCTATTCCAATAAAGAACTCTGTTTGGAAAATGACATTATCATCAACTCTATTTCAGCGGAAACATGAAAAATACATATTTCTATATTTCAAGAGCATTTCTTGACCTTTTATCTTTTCTCTGAAAATTGATCACTTTCATGCAAAATTATCAGAGATCTAGCCCTTTGACTATAGAACTCATATAATTATAGTACTGCTATCATCAACGTTGGTCAGAAAATAACAATATCATAATTAATCTGTTAAACAAGTATTTCTATTTTTCCTCCTCTCTAATTAAATTTTCCCGTTGGTTCCAATTTAATTAGAGGAGAGTCCTTTTACTTTACAGCAGAAACTGTAAAATATTATCTGTATTTCACAAACATTGCACTGTTCAATGATTAACAAATCATGATTATGTTATTAACAACGTTGGTCGTAAAATAACATGATCATAATTGTTTTAATAATTTCTGTAACATGCTCTTGTAATTTAATTCTTTCTTTATTTCTATTTACACTTTAAGAGCACTTTTATTTATTTGCAGCGGAAAAACATGAATAAAATTCATGAACTTTATACTTTTCACAACTATTTATGTCACTGTTTGTGCAATTAAAAACTATATTACCGTTGGGCAATAAAAGAAATAAATGCACCTTTTAACACATAATAAACAAATCATGATCATGTTATTAACAACGTTGGTCATTTAATAACAGAATCATAATCATCATTAATATCACTTTAATCAAGCTTTTAATTCGCACTTTATTGCTTTTAAGCAGTTTCTTTTAACTATTTGCAGCGGAAATATGAAATAAAAATTCCATGAACTTTATACTTTCAGAAGCATTACTTTTACTTTTCTGTTTTCTAAACAAAATTTCGTTGGATAATTTTGAATAGAAAAGAAAACTTTGGCAAAATTAGCTAAAACTGTACTGAATTCAAAAATTAAAGAAAAACATGCTTCTGGAAAAAAATAACAGAAAACTGTCCCTGCGGCCCGCGAGGCCCACATCCTGTTGATCGGCTGGCGCTTATCTGCCGCTCGCTGCGACGCAGACGCAGCCCAAGGCCTGCCCCTGACCTTGCTATCTGACGCCCGCGGCGACGCAGATGCGGCCCACGGCAGCCCACGGCCCATCTTCTGGCTAGGGTTTGGATCAGACGATCCTGGCCGTCCAATCCCATCCGACGGCTGCCCGCGCTCGTCGCTCGAACAAAACGACCGAGCCGGTACGAACCCTAACCCTAGCTCATTTCTTTCCTTTCCCCTCCCGTGCCTCTCTCTCTCCCCGAAAACGGCGGGAGGATTTCCGTGCCCAGCGGCGCGCCGGCGACGGCGAGGAGCGGCCGCGTGACACGAGGCCACGACGAGCTCCTCCCCCTTTTCTTCTTTCTTTTCTACCTTCACCATGAGGAGCCCGATGGCCTGCATCGAGAAGGTGCGGCGCCTCCCTGGCCCTCTTGCCGGCGCGTGCGTGCACCCGCGGGTGGGTGCACCGCCGTCAAGCGGCTCAGCGGCGGCGCCCTTTGCCGGCGATCGCGTGCCCGGTGAGCTTTTCCCTCTTCCCCTCTTTTGCAAGCTAGGGTTAGGGTTTGGAGTGAGGTTTTTCTATTTGCGGGATGAACTAGGGTTCGATTTGATCTGTCTTTCTTTTCTAAAATTCGATGAAAAAAATTCTTACTTTTTCTGTCTACCGATGGAAAGATCTATGACCTAGGCATGGCTCTGATACCAATGTTGAACTGCCAAGATCATCTAGGTATAGAACTTCAACGGTAGTACTTTTGGGAATTGATCTAGCTCGTGTTCGGGAGAGGGGAAAACAGAGAAGATGGGAGGAAGAGGGATACCTTCGCCTTGTGCGGATGATTCCGATGCGCCGGCCATGGTGGAGGTGGGCGGCGATGGCAGGGAGTGAGCAGTGGCGGCGGCTGCGGAGCTTCCCGTCACTTCTGCGCAACCCTAATCGGTGGGTTTCTCGGTGGGGTGTGCGGCACGGACGAACCTCATAGTGCGTGCCGCCGGCCCCCACCTCTCTATATAGCACAGCGTGACAGGGGCCCGTCAGCCATAGTCGGCTGGGCGCCCTCGATCAGGGCGCAGGTCAAAGGGGCCCGGTGGACCGTTGGGCCCACACGGGAGAGATCAATCTAACAGTTCCTGGTGCTACAATCTCGCACACCATGTCTAGGACCTCATCATTGGCAAATGCAGGTATATTAGGCGAACCCCATTGATCCTTCCAAACCAGGATGAACACCATTGATCCCTGAAATCAGGGACGAACCGACACTATAGCATTGGCTTATCGGACGAAATATATATACTCTTGTGATTGGCCATAACAATGCGTAGGCATGTTTCTTAAATTCATAAATATATCTTAGAGGTGACCAATAATAGCCAAAACCTCTTATGTTTTATATTGGCCACAGTGTCGTTGCCGAAGCCTGTTTTAAAATATGCACTTAGAATTACTTTACCCTGGCCAAATATAATATTTTAGTGGTGCATTGTTTGCCCCCATCTATAGCAGCTAAAATTAAAAAAAGCTGCAGTGGAAGCATTTACTCCTTGAGTTTTCCAATCTATCATTATTGATTTCATTATTTCCCTTTCTTTATATTTTATATCTACATGATGCTATTCTATTACACTTCTCATAAGGCCGATGTTGTTTCTGCACGTTAACTGATGCTTTTACTAACTGCTGGATTTATTGCAGGTGTTCTTGTTGCTCCAGTTTCGCATATCATGTCTGGTACATTTACAGTTCCTTCAAGCTTTTTTCCCCTTAAGCTTTCCATGCAGTGAAAGAACTTATCTTAAGTATCTATACGTTAGGGAATTTTTCTTCCTTAAGCTTTCCATTACTAATCTTGTGTTGGTTCCGCAATCGTCCCTGCCCACTATGCGGAAGGGCGCGGGACTGATAACCTCATCTGCTGTAGTACGGGAAACTGGTATGTAACATCAGCCAGTTATCAATTGAGTCAGTTAGAAAAGTGCGAAATAGCTCAGTCTTTAACTCGAAAGCCGTTCGCGCCTTCCGTGCCACATTTCTAATTGCCGAACTTGTTGCAGGTGCTCCTGTTGTTGCAGTTACCACAGACAGTGAACTTGACAAGCCATGCTGAAAACTCTGGGATCTCGGCAGTGATAAATGCAGGTAAGTTGTTTGACCACTTTCGGTTGTTTCTATACCAGGATGGATCATCTGCTCAACTGGAACCTGATATTCTTAGTTGCAAGAACACCAAGTGTATATTCGAGTAGATGCATGCATTACTTATGCGACAACGCCATGTTTCAGCCAAAGAACTGGCTGTGCTGCTTTCTGCCGTCTTTTAGCACGTTCCTATGTAAATGAGCGTATCTAAAATTTTGCCAAGTAACTGTTAGCTGTTTTTGTATAATGTAGAAGATACCATTATCCCTGTCCAAGTATCTGTTAGGTGTTTTTGTTGTTTTGCTTATATTACGCACATGTTAGTTTCAGGACTCAATGGGCTGGCTAATTGTTCACGTTTATGCTCCATAGCATACTTCGCGCATCATTTTTACACTATATATAAACTAAAAATAAATGTTCCACATCAGAAAGGGTAATGAAAGCAAAATGATAATGTTTATTCTCCATAGCATACTTCGCGCATCATTTTTACCCTATATATAAACTAAAAAAAAATGTTCCACATCAGAGAGGGTAATGAAAGCAAATGAGTTCATATACTTTTGTGTACAAGCGTATCTAAACTTTCGCCATCTAGATATTCACGTTGGTCCTTTCAATGCTCACTGTTAACTGAACAGTGTACCTAAAATTTCGAGTCAAGGAATGTTATGTCGTGGTCAGTGATCCTTAAATTCTTGGGCAGGAACAAGTGAGCCTTTGAGTTTGGAAAATTCCAATCTAAGAAAGCATCCGAGGACAGAAGAAATCATCTTTGAGCATAAAAAAATGCAACGGACAAGTGGGGCTTTTGGTGAAGCTTGTCTGGTAGGTTTCATTTCTGTACGTTAATTATCAGCATTGACATAACAGTCCACAGATTGAATATTAGAATTCCTAGCTCTATGTGGAGATCAAGGCAGAATATTGCAAAATTTCTTTAGCTTTAATGTACGAGCATCTGTGATTTTTCCTATCTAGAATGCAAAGTTTAGGGTTATTCCAAACAGCAGCACATCTTTGGCCACTTGTCTAGGGCGCTATTAACATGGGTTACTTATTCAGGTGCAGACCTCGGTGAGTGAAGCTGGAGCTGGAGCTGGAGCTGGCTTGCACGCCTAGCTTTGTTGAACTTGCAAGTGAAGAGGCGGTGGAGAAGCAAGATAATCTTGTGCTGCTTGTACTAGCAAGTCCGTTTGATGTGAACTCTGTAGCAAGTCTATTTTATGTGAACTCTGTAGCGAATTTTTGACACATTGGACCACATGTGCGAATGAAATGTAAAAAAAACCACCTGTGAGTCAAATTGTCAAAACTACCGTGGCGGCGTCTACGCCAGGCGACACGTGGTCCACGGCGGCTTGGTGGCGGCACGTTTGGATTATCCGTTTACATGCAAAACCAACTAATTATGCATTCTAGACTACCGTTGAACACACCACGGCGGCATCCCTTGCATGCATGCATGTCCAGCTCAAAAGAAAAATGCTAGCAGCACAGCACAAATTTAACTCGGAGTGCTACGTGGCTGCTTGCTAGAGGAGCTCAGGTGTGCGGGCAGTGTGCTTCTCACGTGGAGTTTTGCATGTAGGCGAAGGCCACCACCGCCCGCGGCGGCCACCGTCCGTACCTGACGGCAAACGGAAAAATCAAACATGCCGCCACCGCCGGTGGCGGCCTTAGAAGCCGCCATCGTCCACGGCGGCCACAGCCACGTGTCGCCTGGCGCAGACGCCGCCACGGTAGTTTTGACAATTTGACTCACGGGTGGTCCTTTTTGACAATTCATTCGCGCAGGTGGTCCAATGTGTCAAAAATTCCTCTGTAGCAAGTCAGTTTTATGTAAAAGCGGTGGATGAAGCAAGATAATCTTCTGCTGCTTGTACTAGCAAGTCCGTTTTATAAGAACTCTGTAGCAAGTCAGTTTTATGTAAAAGCGGTGGGTGAAGTAAGATAATCTTGTGCTGCTTGTACTAGCAAGTCCGTTTTATGTGAACTCTGTAGCAAGTCAGTTTTATGTCAACTCTGTTTGTGTGAGACTTGCAAGTCGTTCATCACTTCAGTTGTTCCATGTGTACCTTCACAGGATGGAGGCGTGTACCTGAACAAATGCACATTCATGCGGCGATAGGAATGCCATTCATGCGGCAGGATAAGAGTCAGTGATGCGTCGAAGTCCAGCAGTGGACACCTTGGTCTGGAACCAGACATATGCATTGTGAGCCTAGAGTTGAGTTTTTATTTCAAGAAAGTACGAAAATGCTAGAGTTGAGGTTCTATCCACCGGCTGGTTACCCCAAAGCATGTGCTCATCTGTGTCCTGCTTACTGTACAGTAACTCCTCAATCTGTGAGCCGCTTCTTCCTCTGTGTGAAGGGGAAGTAGACAGGCTGATCAGCGCCAGGTGCAGCAAATGGCGAAGCCCAGGCATTGTGAACGCGTAGTGGTGTTCATATTGGCCAGGCTTCTCTTTGCTGCATCACATATTCATGTTAAACAGTTCTCTATCGGGAAATTTTTGTTTTTGCCACACTAGTTTTTGCCCATTTTGCTTTTGCCATTCTAACTTTTGACATTTTGCTTTTACCCTTTTGAGTGGCAAAAGCAAAACAAAAAAATAAACAGTAGGGGCAAAAGCAAAACAAAATTTCACAGTTTCCATTTTGTTTTTGCCCCACAAAGGGCAAAAACGAAGTGTGGCCAGAAACTGGCAGGACAAAAGCAAAATGTCAAAATTTAGAGTGGCAAAAGCAAAATGGGCAAAAACTAGTGTGGCAAAAACAAAAATTTCCCTTCTCTACCTAGGTAGTATTCAGTATACAGACCTTCCAGCAATTTCTTGGTAAAACATTGTCAAAAGTTACAATAGTTTTCAGCATATAATCTGAGTTTTCCCAACCTCAGAAAAAGCAAAACCTCCAGGACCTAATTAGCAACATTCCAGATAATTTAGGCTTACCTCAACCCTAGAGAGAGGAGCCAGAATCCAGTTAAGGATTGTGTTTGCTGAACACAAGGAACTTACAAAAGGAAGCATACATCAATTGCTCTCTCTATCTCTGTCTTGTGCTTAAGGCTGAACAAAAAGGTACATGTCCACGGATTCCTACAAGCGTTTCCATGTGTGACTGTCATCAGCTAAGGATTCACATATTCATCCAGGGACTCCAAGAAACGCGCATCTTCCACAAAGTCTTCCAAACCATCAAGATAATCAAGGGGTAAGGCACCATCTGGAACAGGTAGTTCTGCCGGTTGAAGGTCTTGTAGCGGGGCCTGCGGCTGCAGCTGGACGACGGCTTGAGGCGGCAGAGCATGCTCTACTGGTGCAAGAGCAAGAGCAGGGGCATGGGGAAGCGCATGTACGCCGACTTGAGGCAACAAAGGCGCTGGCGGAGCATGCGCTACTGGCACAACAGGTAGTTCTGCCGGTTGAAGGTCTTGTAGCGGGGCCTGCGGCTGCAGCTGGACGACGGCTTGAGGCGGCAGAGCATGCTCTACTGGTGCAAGAGCAAGACCGGGGGCTTGGGGGACTTGAGGCAGCAAAGGTGCTGGCGGAGCATGCGGTCCTGGCGCAACAGAAAGAGGGACGCCGACTTGAGGCGGCGGATGAGCCTGAGGTGGCGCTGGAGCTTCCTCACCCAGAAATGTAGCCAGTTCTCCACCCATTGTTGATAAGATCAGCTGCAGCGTACCGACCCGATCGTTCAAGTTGCCAGCATTCAGACCACCCACAACGTTGTTTGCTAGATCAACCTGTGAGGACAGGTATTACGAGACATTTCACACATGCTTTTGACACGGAGGGCTTGTTTGGTAGCCTGCATGGGCATCTCGTTTTCTTGGGGCATGCCCTGGAGAGCATGGCCACGGAAAAACGGCCGGGAGCCAAGATAATACTCATGTTAGGTAGCCTGCAGCCGAGTTAGTCGCATGGGATGACAAAACATAAGCCCTTGTTTTTGTTCGATCTAATCTGGGCTCTTCGGCTGCGCTTAAACAAAGGGGCATTGTTTGGTTACTTGCAAGCAACCTGCTACGGTTACCACAGTTCAAACATGGTGAGATTACCATGCCATGATCATACACTACTACAATGATCATACACTACGATGATCATACACTAGAACAGAAGGAGTTTCATAATCGTCACAACTAGGACGATGATTATGAAGTCCTTCATCCTAGAACTACTGCAGCATGCATGATACTTACAAAAGTAGGATCACAGGTTCATCCTACACCTATGGTGTTACACCGACCACCACATCAAAAAGTGGGTGTCATCCTACCACCAGCACCACCAACAAGTTCACCATCATCCGAGGGGTTAGTATATACCACCTCATCAGAATATACAGACCATAAGAGTAGTTTGTAAGCCCTAGCTAAGCCAAAAGATACATCGACATCATCAGTTCAACTTCTTCATGCATCTGTTGCTGCCACCCCTCCCCACCTCGATAGTACAAGATCACTCGTTGTAGTACTTGCCCATGAAGTTTCTCAGCCAGAGGGTCCTGTGCTGCTCTGCCATGCCGACGAAGTTGACACCCTGTGCCTTGTGGTCGACGAGGTGGCCGAGAGCCACCATCAGAGCCTCCTCAGTGAACCCAACAGAGTCCATGACGGCATTGTACAGGTCAGGGTGCATGTCCATCGGCTTGCTCTCCCTAATGGCCTGGGCAACCTCCTTCACAGCTTTAGTCATGCTGGCAAAGGCCTGGATCTCCTCCTCAGCAAGGGCACCTCTCTTCCTCTTTAGTCCATGGGCGTGGCTGGGTGTATCTCTCTTCCTGCCCGGAGGACCATCAAGGATCACGGTGTCAGACTCCTGCGTGTCGGCATCCTCCGGCTGAGGAGTGCCAAGGGGATTACCTGACCCCATGGCATACTTGCCGGTGGCCAAACCAAAGGAGAAAATCGTTTGCATCTGTGGGTAATTCAGAATAGGCTTGTTAAGAAACTCAGCATCCTTGGGGTGATCCTACGATTGGAAGATGAGTGTGTTAGAGCAGGATGGTTAGTACAATTTTGAAAAGAACCCACTGTTAGTACACAGGTGCTCACCATGATGTGGCCCGTGTAGTGTGCGTCCTCAAGGATGATGGTGTGGGTCTCCTCACACCATTGAGCGCCGCTCAAATCTCTGAGCTTGCTCACCTGTATCCACCTCAGCCTCCACTTCCTCAGGTGGTTGTACACCTGAGTTGAGATCACCTCTGCCCCACAGTGGGCAAAGAGAGCCTTAGCACAAGCTTTCAGATGCACCTCTTTGAAACCCTTGTCTGTCCTAACCCCTGTCCTAATGAGAGTGGTCATGTGCTTGAGCACGAAGGTTGACATGAAAGGCAGCCATTTCATGGTTGTTTTGGCCTGGGCCTTGTTCTTCGCAATCTGCTGGTTCAACGTCGTAGCTAACGAGCCTACAACGTCGTGCACATCACCGTACATGCTGTCGGTCAGGCCGAAGTCCGCCATGGGCTGATAGTCCTCGACATACGAGGATGGGATTTGGGAGTCCCCAATTGGTACAAGTGACATACTAAAATCCTCGTTCTTCATCTCCTACATCGAGCACGATAACAGACCTTATGAGCCTACCAGATCTAACATTGTGAACCCCGTAAGCAAAGACAAGCATGTGTATGAACTAATGAAGTGACATTGAAGCTAACAGATCAAGAGAGCATGGCCACATGTGAGAACCTAGATGGAATCTAACAGATCTACAAATCCTAGCTCCTCAGCTACAAGCATGGATCATACATACATCAGAGCAGACCTCAAACACAACTCAGATCTAGAACATACTACACGCATGAACACTATGGTAGCCAGGGTTTCGGAACTTACAGCCATGGATGCGGACGAACGAAGACAAGGTCACTCCGTGCCGACGAGGGTGCCGCCGCCGCTCCGCTGCTGCCTGCCGATGAAGACTGCCGCCGCCGCTTACCTGCGAGCTCCGACCGAAGACCTCGAACTGATGAAAATGGTAGACTCCGAGCAGCGGTGAGAGTAGAGGGTGTATATAGGGAGGGTTTTGGGCGGGAGGTGACGCAAACTCTCCCGCCGAGTTTTCGGCTGGACCACGCGAGCTCCCGCCATCTCCAAATCGAGCGCCGCGGCTGCAGGCGGGATGGGGAATCTACACGAGGGGAGAAGAGAGAGAAGAGGCACGGGCATGGCTCCCTGAAAACGACCGATTCGGCCGTTCCTACTGGACTTGGCCCGAGGGTGCTTTAAGAACCGCGCTATGCAAATTTTAGGCTGCAGGCAAGCAAACAGGCAGCCTGTTTCTGCAGCCAGCCGGGCCAGCGCTGGCTGCAGGCTACCAAACGCGTCCGGAATGACCAGAGCGACATGGCGATTTTACCTGATTCTTCAGCCTAACAAAACAGTCGGTCAATTGGGGCCCATATTGGGTGGCTGGTGGTCAGCTCTAAACTTTCTCTTCCTAGACTTTGATGCTTTATCATGTGCTTGGGCGTTTGCTTGGGCGAGGCGATGATCCGACTCAGGAGTGGAGCCACGACAGACCTTGAGGTGTTCTGTCATCATCGCACCAACATTACAGTAGATGTACTCCTGCTCGCTGCACACAAGACACCTTATATCTGGGTGTGCTTGGTTGGGCCCCATCAAGAATGCAAATGTCCACATCTCACTGAGTTTACCTCTAGGCGGTGCATACCTGCAATGCAATGATGGAAAAATATGTCACTCGGTGGAAATTATTGAAATAGTGCTTGATGTATTTCACGAGCTATTTCATCAGCAAAAAACTGTGAAAACTCCAGCATTCTAATCATTCCATACGGCCATTCTCCAAGTAGAAAAAATTAGAACTGTTACTCATCATCTAATCTTATCAGTAACGGAAATGGAAATACCATACGTGCACATTTAATTACTACCTCCGATCCATATTAGTGGGCACAACTTTGTCTAGATACACATGTATCTAGTCTAAATACTTAACTAGATACATATGAATTTAGACAAAGCTATGCCCACTAATATGGATCGGAGGGAGTATCAAGGTTAACATCTGCATATGAAAGCACAAAAAATAATTCCTTCTATTGTTCATATACAACGACACCAGAGCTGAGGAAAGCAGTACCATCTATTACCATTAGTTTGCTCAATACGCATATACATCAAGCAATGAGGGGAATAACTTATAACTCCATATCTGTATTCCATGTACAGATATTTTTCTTTGACCGTGCAATACCATCTACAAGATCATATACATAAACAGTAAATATTGCCATCTTCTACCACTGCAAATCTGTACCATTAATGGTACATGGGAAATTAGGAGGCCGTGTCCCTCAGGTCCTCGCAGATTTGGAAAGTTCTCAAGGGGTTTTTCCTTGCAAATATTTAGGGCTCCCTTTGGGTTTAAAGAAACAAAGCAGACCTGAACTGCAGATCATCGTGGACAAAATTGCAAGCAAACTTAAAGTGTGGATAGGAAATTTGATGGACAGACTGGCCAGGCTGCTGCTGGTCAATTCGGTCATCACCTCAACCGAGGTACCATATGACAGGTCGACAATTGATGAGTGTACTAGATTTGAGACAAATCTGTGGAGGTTATGATTAGCCCATGGATGAGATAACTCAAGTCATGCAACTAAATAAATAGATTCTAGGCATATGATGCCTTATTTCCTCATATAAGATTCTGCGTAATCATATCTAACAAAAAATTGCAAATAGGAGGGCAGGTGCATTGTATGTAGCGTTAGAGGGAAACTCACCCAACGGTGTGGGGTAGGTAGAACCTTGAGAAAATTCCTTCTATGACACTCCCTTAAAATCATGTTCCTTATTTGATACCGGTTAATTTTTTCTTCCCTATGTGGTCTCTACTTAAAATTTCTTTCCCTATATAACACTCTAGTGCATTTTGCTCACCAACGGTGTTAAAGAGAGCATGAAAAGACCTTTTTACCTTTGATGCATAATGTGACCAAAAATATGTACAGGACAATAGCTGCAATAATCTTACATATTTGTTCTTGGTTAAATGACCTACTGAGATTCCATAATTTCATCACCGACCAGATTTCAATTCAAAATGTAGTCCTATGATTTTATTCGAAAAATTGAAAAAGCTATAGGTCTTGCAATGGAACGACATATCCATGGTGGACTGTTAGATGCAATGTTTTCTGACCGTCTACTGTTCCTTGATTTGAATTCTCTTCCTTTATCTTTGGCATGAAAACGCCAACTTCCTCGTTTCCTACAATTATCTCGTCTCTACTGCCAACAATACAAGAGCCGCTTGTTGGATTGTATTTCTGAAGCACTTCCAAAGTCATCTACAAGGCCGGGTGCTACTGTTAATCGGACAGCTAGATCCAACAGTTGCAGCAGTTTGTGGATTCTAGCGGTCCAGTGCTTGTCCAAGTTGCTCCTAATGCATTTGGAGATCAAATTCATGAAAAGATTCGCCCTTCTAGACACGGCGACGACGGCGAACCTGAAGCTGAGACTGCAGCCGTGCCGTTTTCCAAACCCGCATCCACAGCCAGCCTTGCAAACAAGCCCGGAGCTGAGCTATGGCTTGTGCCCGCTGCTGAGCTCGACGACGAGCGCTCAGCCGTGCCATCCCCTCCGGCCGCCGTGCCTTGGCAGCCACTCCCAGCCCCGCCTTGGCCGCCCTCCGCCTGGCCTAGGTCGCAGTCCGGCGCCGCGGTTGCTCCGTCCCCAGCAGCCCAGATTGCTCCGCCGTACGTGGACCCTCAGCTCACGCCGCCGCCGCCGCAACGAGCCACTCGGCCGCCGCCTCAGGGCTCATTTGGTTGCAGGGGAGGAAAACCCGGGGAAAATAATCCCTGCAGGGAATCTGAAGAATCATGAGTAAAACTCCGGGATTCTGTTCCCGACCCCGGACTAGGGGAAAATACACCCCGGGAAAAGGCCGGGATCCCCCGGGATTGCAGTTACCAAACAAGCCCTCAAAGGCTCGGGTCGGGTGGGGAGAAAGACGTGACGAGACGATGAGACTGCTCGGTCGTTTTTGGTCAATCGATTCGATGCTGGGTGACGACTGACGAGGGTAATTTCGTCTGTCTCGTCAAACTTTGACGGAAAGTTATAACGGAAGTAACGACAGTGTTATATAAGGAAACAAATTTTGGGGAGGGGTCACGTAGGGAAGAAAATTTTAACAGATGTCAAATAAGGAACATAATTTTAACGGAGTGTCATACAGGGAATTCTCCCTAGAACCTTAGGTAGTCGACGATAACCTTCTGCATTAGGACAGTGCCACAGTGGGCAGGGACGGAGCCAGCCTCTAGGCTTGGAGGGGGCAGACTCTTGTTGGAGGGGGCGAGAATGACGTAAAACTACTAATATGAGCATGCTTACTAAGCGATTAGTGAAGAAAATCTGATCATTGGGGGTGGCTGAGCCCCTGCTCGTCCCCCCCTTACTCCGTCCCTGACAGTGGGGGTGGGGTTCACTGAAAAGGCAGAACATAATTTTCAGGTAAATAATAGCTTTGAGAGAGAGAGAGATAGTTGGTTGCATCAAACCTTGCGTGGTTGTTAATCCAGCTCTCGATCACGTTGATTGCATCATTCAACTTATGACTGTATGCGTAGGCCGTATTAGCTCCCCTCGATGGATTGACCACCTCAGCAAACAAGTTAGAAGCTTCCTCATGTCTGACTCCATTAAGTAGATCGAAGATCTGACGCCTCCATATTGTCATGAACGGGATCAGATGCATGAAGGATGGGTGGTCTTGTCCTTGCGGCATAACCTCTATGAGAAGGTCCTGTAGATGTTGCCATTCGCTAGTCTCCACACAAAACTCAAGCCGGGTCACCAACCTTCATGAATATACCCGACTATATTAAAGCGCGTGAGTTCCCGGTTCCATAGCGCTTCAGATGTCGCTATCACCTTTTCAAAGCTTCTCCCACGGTAAAACACATACGTGCCAATTTCTTGTTGGCTGAAGTACTCGGGCCTGAGGCGGGCTTTTCTAGACCCTGAAAAGCCTCACTATAACCCTGAAAAACTCGCTTCCTCAGCCATGCAAGATCCGCCTTTTCTCTCTCCTCCCGTCCCCATCACTCCGGTGACAACCTTGTGTTTCCGGTTGCCTTCCCTTTGACTGGGTCTTTCCGGTTTGAGCACCTTGCCTGTTCTATTCGGCAACCGGCAAAGGCAGTTTCTCATCTTTGTTAAATAATGATCCCTCTAATTCAAACAATAGCTTAGATTAATAAATTATGGAGTTCCAATTTTTCTTGCATACATGGCGCTACAACTAACAGAAAAAAGCAACACAAATAGAGTGAAAAAGAAATAACAATAAAATTTCCAATTGAGTTAACTCCCAGCCAACAAAGTAATTGGATGTACAGGCAAAAAAATCTTCCATAACATGGCACTACAACCTAATAGAAAAAACAAAATAAATGGAATGAAAAGAAAGAACAATGAAATTTCCAATTGGGTTAATTCACATGCAACAAAGTAATTGGAGGTCCAGGCAAAAAAAATAGAGCTGCGACCTGCAACTTTTAGGAATAATTATACAACAACAACAAAGTTGCAGCTCGAAGCATTTCAACCACGAAAAACACTTCTTAATACAGAACATAACGTCAGCTCCAACCATAATTAAAGGAGAAATCACTCCAACACTGAAGGCGTCTTTGGTGTATAAAATTCAGTAGAATATAGAACTACATGGACAATATTAGCTCCCAGTAGAAAAACTTCACAAGAAAGTCAGAACAATAACCATTACAAAATCGCAAAATGTAGCCTTCTCTCAGAACATCCCAACCATCCAAACTCATCAGATGAATCCACTAGCCACCACGAAAAACACTTCTTAATACAGAACATAACGTCAGCTCCAACCATAGTTAAAGGAGAAATCACTCCAACACTGAAGGCGTCTTTGGTGTATAAAATTCAGTAGAATAGAGAACTACACGTAAAGATTAGCTCCCGGTAGAAAAACTTCACAAGAAAGTCAGAACAATAACCATTACAAAATCGCAAAATGTAGTCTTCTCTCAGAACATCCCAACCATCCAAACTCGTCAGAATGTCTCTGCCGCTCACATGTTAAGTAGAACAGCGACTTGCTTCCCATGGAGCGGACTAAGCCTTCAAGTAATTTACATCATCTAATAGTAATCCATTGCTCCAACCAAACCAATCTGGTTCATTGTAGGGTCAAAGATTCAATTGCAGAAAAATGAAAGAAAATGTATTGATTAGAAAAAAGGGACAAAATGGTTCAACTTCATTCCTCCTCGATCAGACCATATTGGGTGATCTAAATGTCGACATTCAACTGTGAAAAATGGCAAGAAAAAAATTCAATTGCATAAAAGGGGAAGGAATGAGAAATGGAGAGCACAGAAGCACGGTCCTTCTGTAGAAATTGTACATGGCGCACTGCCGACGCCCATGGTCACATCTTACCAATCTTTTTCAACAGTCAGTGCTAAGACTACTAAGCCATGCACTGGAAATCGAGTCCCAACACATGATACGTCCGCGGACTCATCCTGGACATAGACACCTATCTTGATAGGCAGGAGCAGCGTAAGTGCGATGGATGAAGAAGACACTGGGTGGAACTATCCCTTCAAGGAGCCATGCTACCTTGGTCGATGAAGAAAACATTGGGTGGAACTATCCCTTCAAGGCGTCGTGCTACCTCGATAGGCAGGATAGCGCAAAGTGCAGCCGTTAAAGAAGACACTGGACAACACTAACCCTTCACACACGGTGAACACGCCCGCATGACAAGCGGTCACCACGCCGAGGTGATCTCAATTTTTATAATGTTACCCTTACGAGCATCTGGTAGGAACTCTGGAAAAAAGATAGAACACCGCTTGTATCAGTAGTTCTAAATCAGTGCCACTCCTAATTTCTATGAAGGAGCAACTCCTTCATTAGCAAATTGCTAATAGAAACACTAATGACATGTGCAATTGTTTTACTACTTGTATCGATAGATCTAAACCCATGACAGTACCAGTTTCTAACTTCTATGAAGTAGCAAATCCCTTTTTTTCGAGAACCCACAAGTAAGTGGCAAACTGCTACTCAAGCAGCTAACTCAAATAGTTAACATGCAGACAAATGATGGCGCAAAAATTCTTGGTATAAAATGAAGAAAATACGAGGAGAAAGGCTGAGCTAGGTAGGCAAAGAAGTAAAGCAGTGACATATCAGAAGATACAAAATCGTTCATCCAACTGAACTGTCTCCTTGATGCGTGTAAAGCACACGTTCGTCAGGAGACCTTAAGTGTAAGGTTTGATGAGTGTAGCAGCAAGTCTTCCCTCAGTAAAAAACCAAGGTTATCGAACCAGTAGGAAGTCGGCGATGTTCTGAAGGTGTCAACGGCGTCAGAAAACTCGTGGCGTCGAAAGGGAGGTAGAGTTCCTGATGGTTGACTTGAAACCTGCACACAAGACAATCAAACTATTTTGCCCCAACGAATCAGTGAGGGTGTCAATCTCACCGGCTTGCTGAAAACAAAGGATTAAAAGTGTTGTATGGAAAAAGATGTTTGTTTGCAGAGAATGAAAAAGAACAATGATTGCAGTAGGTTGTATTTCAGATGTAAAAGAATGGACCGGGGTCCACAGTTCATTAGTGGTGTCTCTCCATAATAAAATACTAACATGCTGGGTAAACAAATTACAGCTGGACAATTGACAAAATAAAGAGGTGCATAACAATGCATATACAAGTCATGATGATCACTATGAGATTTACTTGGGCATTACGACAAAGTACACAGACCGCTATCCAGCATGCATCTGTGCCTAAATAGTCCACCTTCAGTTTAGCATCCGCACCCCTTCCAGTATTAAGTTGCAAGCAACAGACAATTGCATTAAGTATGGTGCATAATGTAAACAATACAAATATCTTTAGACAAAGCATTGTTGTTTTACCCCTAGTAGCAATATCACATTCACAACCTTAGAACTTTCTGTCACTGTCCCAGATTAAATGGAGGCATGAACCTACTATCTAGCATAAATACTCCCTCTTGGACTTACAAGCATAAACTTGGCCAAAGCCTACACTAATAGCGGAGAGCATGCAAGATCATAAACAACATATATAATAGATCAATAATCAACTTGACATAGTATTCAATACTCATCGGATCCCAGCAAACACAACATGTAGCATTACAATAAGATGATCTTGATCATGATAGACAGCTCACAAGATCTAAACGTGATGGCACAAAAGAAGAAGACAACCATCTAGCTACTGCTACAGACCCATAGTCCAAAGATGAACTACTCACGCATCACTCCGGAGGCAGGCATGACGATGTAGAGTCCTCCGGTGATGATTCCCCTCTCCGGCATGGTGCCGGAAAGAGCTTCAGGAACCCCCCGAGTTAGGGTTGACGGCGGCGGCAGCGGATGTTTTCTGGAAATATGGCTCGGTATTTTAGGGTTTTCGCCTCGGGGAGAATAAATAGGCAAAGGGGCGATGTCGGTGGAGGCACGAGGCCCGCTCCCCACATGGCGGCACGGCAGGGGGCCCACCCACGCCATGGGGTGGGGACGGCGCCTCGGTGCCCCCCTTCGTCTCTCCTTCGGACTTCGTGAACGTGTCGGGAAAAGTAGGAACGTAGCAATTTGTTTCGTCAAATTCCGAGAATATTTGCAGAACAGCTTATCTGAAACAAAAAACAGCAGAAAACAGGAACTGACACTACGGCATCTTGTTAATAGGTTAGTCCCAGAAAATGCATAAAAATGCCATGAAGTGTGAATAAAACATGTAGCAATTGATATAATACAAGCATGGTACATAAGAAATTATAGATACGTTAGAGACGTATGACTCCTCTCGCGTCAAGACTGACCTGCTCAATTTGAGAGATCAGAACAACTTCGACATATCCCTGCGTCCCCCCATGCCATGGGTTATCGAGTTTCGTCCCCCACGGGTCAAGCCGTCAAGGACAGTTGGACGAGTATGGGCAGCGCCGCCTGCTGCATCGCCTCAGGAGGTATCGCCAGCAACTACGTCACGGACGCAATGGCCAACGCTCCTCGCTCGCCGTCGTTCTCCTCGGTGAAGCCCGTGCTGGATCTGGAGCTAGCACGCAGCTTCCCCACCCCATGGCCGCTCATGCCGCCTGGTGATCGAGGTGGAATATGAGGATGTGGGGCAGAGGGGGACAGTGAGGCGGTGGGTGTGATACTCAGCGACACCGGCGATCTGGGAAGAGTGGATCGGAGGTGGAGGGGCGTCAGTTTGGTCGGGAGGACTGGGGAGTGGAGATGGCGGTGTACACGGGCGAGGTGACAAGCGGTTGCCCAAATACGTGTCCTTCATCTGCGTGATAACAGGCGAAGGTGTATGTGCACCATGCACCCATTTGTTTTGGACCGTAACAATAACAGGAAATGGCAATCTCTATCTATAAAAAAAACATGTAAGAAAACAACAGTTTCGCAAAAAAACAGAAAAACAACGATGTAAAAAAACAGAAAAACAGCGGATTAGGGACATTACAACCGCAACACCTACGAAGCCTCTCACGCATTCTGTCCTCCTCACCCATTTGTCACCGTCGGATCCTCTTTCTAGACTTTTCTGGCCGTCGGATGGTCTCCTCTCCCGAATGGGCTGCTCCTGGGCCGGATGTCCTTGAGAGACGCTGCTCTGGGCGTCATTTTCACGTTTCCTGGTGCATTTGGGCCCAATACGGACAAAGCCCAGCAACTTGCTTCTCTCTGATCAACGCAGTGGTGAGCGCCGCGTAGGCATGCAGGCTCCGTGGAGACGAAATTTCTGTCCGCCTCGCTTCCGTGTTTCACCAATTTGTGAACCGGCCGGTGATACGATTAGTATAAAACGTGTTTAGCGGACAGTCCGCTCCGTCCGTCGGCGTGTCCACCTGCATCCCTAGCGCCGCGGAGGAGGCGAGCGGGCGGGCGAAAAACGCAACCAGATTGGAGGAGGCGACCGTATCGACGTCAAGCTCACGCGACCGACCGAGCACGAGGCGAGCGGATCCATTCACCGCGACGGCGCGGCCGGGCGAACGACCCCATGTGACCCGCGTGCTTCGGATCGAAAGAGGAAAGGGCGCTGCGGCCAAGCAGCTGAATCGATGCGGTCCTCGCCGGGCAACGCGAGGGGACAGTGACGGGAGGCGGTGAAGGGTCTCGTGGTCGACTGAATGGCAATCAAGTTGCGTCAGTCGCCGGCGGCCGATATCCCACTGCCTACTCATCTTTTCTTCACGTGGTGTGGAGTTGTCCCTTCTCCTCATCCACATCCACTCCACGCCCTCCATCGAGAGGTCTCCAAATCACCTGTTCTGAATTTGTGTTCCTACTTCCTACTCACTGGATTCAGGCACACCTCAAGCGGCTATCCCTCCCAGCTCCGCTTCCGCGACCCTCTACCAAGCACCGCGGCCACAACTTTTCTCAGCTTCAGGTGTGGTTCTCTCTTGATTGTTATCAAAGCCACTCATTTTCTACCACCGGAAGTTGATTGATATGGAAATAAGTAATCTATATCAGATTTTGAGAAATAAATATCCCGTATAGTTTGAGAAATAAATATTCCGTACAGTTCAAGAAAAAATTTGACAACTACCATAGTGAACTTCATACAGTTTGACAAGAAATTACTCGGTTTTAAAAAAAGCTTTTGCATGAATCGAATGTAATTATTCGCTGCTAGACATCTAATAGTGTGCTTGATTTTAATAGATGGATTTATTCTTAATGGGACCCAACCATGGAGAAGATATATACAATTTCAAAAAAAAGGAGAGGATATATACAACTTGCATATTATCTGCAGCTAAATTGTTGGAAACGGTACACGAAGAGTCAGATTTTCTTCAGACATCTGACGTGCTCAAATTCATCAATAGTTCAAGACCCTTTTTTCTTCTACAAAATCCGAGGAATGTGAAGGGTGAATGATTTTTGTTATATATGGATTTTCCATCGCGAATTCCTTTATGATGTACTCATCTTACATTCCATTCCTTCTTTGGCCATATACAATACAGTTTTCTTATGTCGTTATTCAGAGATTTCGAAGTTACGATGTAAGGAACGAAAACTATGCAGTGCATCCTTTATTAAATATTCATGTGGAAGCAGGAAAATTTATTAGATGTTTCTTGCTGAGTAAGCTGTAATATCACTATTTGCGGCCCTAATAATTGGAGTTCATGACATCCTGGTTCCCCTCAAATCTTTCCTTCAAATCATGGAGTCTGCTCAGATTTATTTGATTGTGGAGTTCTTCATCTAACTATTACAATGGCTGGCGGCTAGGTCAGTTCTGAAATACCTCATCTATTTCGTTCATAAGTATCCACGTATATGTCTACTTACTGTTCCATTGCTATAACTGGAACCATATTATGTCAACTCTGTTATCAATTGCTCAATGTACACATGGGTTTTTGATAAATTTTGTTCATTAGTATTTTGTTCCTTGCAGCTAACATTAGGTACTATCCACTAACAGATTATCAGATTATTTTCAGTACTTTCTTCAAAAAGGGTAACTCTTTCTTACATCTCACAAGTTTTTGTCTCTCCTCTTTCTTCATGTTTAATTACTGCCTCAAACAATTGGATGGTTAGTTTATGTTACTGCAGTTTTTTTTTCTTATCATGTATACATAATATTGGCCTTAAAAGGATTGGAAATTATGAAACTCCCTCGGTGCTTGATGGATGTATTATAACATTGTGAGTTGCCTGACACCACATTTGTCCCTGATTTCTAGGATAGACATGAGCTATCCAGTGTAGCACTTTTGTTGGGTTGCCATGCTTAATCTCAATTAAATAACTACGACATACTAGAGCATTGACTACTACTATGTAAATCTTAGTTCCAGTAATAGTCCATCTGGATGTAAGTCTACTTCGCAGGTTCAACCTACACGTGGTTAACACTTGGAAACAAGTTCAAATCAAAATATATTTTCATCAATTCCTAACAATCTACTTCTCTAATGGACGGGCGCGGCAACGCGCGCCTAAATGATCTAGTGTGATCTAAACTACTGAAGATAAAAAATACGGGGAAAGAGCGGCTGTGATTTGGGTTATTCAAAAGAATATTTACACTAGCGAGATATTTCCAGTCTCTAATTGTCAATTTCTTCCGATGTACATGCCCATGCAGTTTTCTCAATCCAACGTAACCCTGAAGGAGCTCTCCTTCCTGTCACACCACCGAAAACCGTCATTGGAGTTTCCTACGGACACCTCGGAGAAGGAGAACCTCAACCTCGCCTCAACTGAGGCGCATCACCTCAATGCGCACCTCATCCTGGGGCCGCCGCCCCAGCACCCAACTAGCTGTCGCGCCCTGCATAATCCACCCTCGCCACCTTCCGGGGCCGCCGCCCAACAAGCAAGCAAAAGCAGCCTTGAGCTGCAACTGCCACCAATGTAGCACAAAGTCTTCACTCACACTCTCTCGGACAATTCGGGGCCGCCGCTCCGACATGCAAGAACAAACTTGAGGCTGCAGTCTTGACGTCCACGCACCCACCGATAAGACCATAGCCTGGCAACACAGAGGCAAGCGGAAGTACCGAGACTGATCCAAGGCAAGGCCCCCAAGGAGGGAATGACAGATACGCCGTTGTAGCCCGCATTGCCGACGACAATGTAGGGTTTATGCCCGGAGAAACTAAGTGAATTGGGGTGACAAATGCATGGTTGGTGGTCCACGACGACGCCTCCAAGGAAGAGAACGATGTCCAAAAATGCCCGATATGATTGCTAGGCTTTTCACCTAGAGCGAGCCAACAACCACTGTCACCACCGCTTCCAGCCGAGCCGACCGCCACGGGCAGCGGACCGACTGCGCCGAACCCCGTGTCCAACAGCGACCCAACATCAGCGTCCACCTTCCCTCCACTACGACAGCAGCCGGGCGTCGCCGCACGACGCCAAGCCACGAACTGAGATACACGCATCGCCGGCAACCTGTGGCCGCCAAATGCGGATGCGGCGCCGCCATCCTCTTTGTGGCCACCTCCGCTGGGGAGCTGTGGGCACCAGTCGGAACTGTCACGCCCTGGCCAGCCTGCCGAATCCAGCATATTTGCAGGATCGATCTGCAGCCTCCACGTGACCAACGCGCCAAGGAGCTAGCGAGCACCTCTAGCACCCTCCGATGTGTCTCCGGGGCCGCCGCCCTGGCCTAACTGCGCTAGCGAGCCGCTGTCTTCCCCCCCCAGTAGAAAACCTACGTGAGCCGACTTGTACCCAGGAAAAGAGACCTCCCCCAACACCTTTTGGTAGCAGGGGGCAACCGCGGTGGCGGCGCAGGAGCTGACGGCGGGGGAACGTTGGGAAGGACTGGTTTGGCGCGGCGACGGGCACACACAGTGCCCCGTTGGGAGCGACACGGGGAAGGAAGAAGACACGCTTCTTTTTTCCAACAGTTTGTGTGTTCATCACCATACTTTACTGTACCCTACAAGCTAGCACTAGAAACACGCATCCCGTACTCGAAAAAAGGCTAATAGAAGTTAGTTTCGCACATGCATTAGAGTATTTATTCTGCACCTGTGTATACAAAGGTGTTTCTGATGCCTGGATTAGACGACACAGTAATAATCTAATTTATATTTATGAATTTCATGGCAACTATTTTGTTACTAAACCTTTCACAACCTTAATATTTTCTGAATTTCATCTCAAAATCACCAATACGGGAGCGGCGTGCCGCCGCGCCGAAGCCTACTAGTAAAGTGTTAAGACATGCAAAAATAGAGAAATTTACAAGTAATTGCAAGGTGGGGAAACTGTTTGGGACCTCCTCAAGTCAAAATTATAAGAAAAACTGCGAAATTTCCCTAGGAGGCGGCTGGGGCCCTCCTCCTGGCCGCCGGCTTCCATTAGGATCCATCAATCTGTTGCGATTTGAGTGACAGGTAGCGGCCAGAGAGGTGGATAAGGGCGGCGTTACGATCGGCCGCCACTCGCGGCTGCTACCGACAAATCCTATAGGGCGCGTACCGTGTCGGTTGCAAACTGACGCATACCCCTCTACGCTCATGGGCATGGCCCAGTTACGCGCACTGCGCAGTGTTTTTTTCGTTTTTATTATTTTCTGTTTCCTTTTTCGTTTCATTTTTTCTTTTACTGTTTTGTTTTCGTTTTATTTTTTTCTTAGTTGTTTTTCTTTTTTTTTAAATGTTTCAAATATAAAAATGGTTTCATTTTAAAAATGGTTCCAAAATTAAAAATGGTTGCATTTTGAAATGATTCCAAATTTTAAAATGGATATAAAATAAAAATGGTTCCAAAATTAAAAATGGTTCCAAATTTAAAATTGGTTCCAAGTTTTAAAATGGTTCGAAAATTAAAAATGTTTACAAATTAAAAAAAGGTTCCAAAATAAAAATGGTTCCAAATTTGAAAATTGTTCCATTTTGAAAATGGTTCCAAATTTTAAATATGGTTCCGAAATAAAAAATGGTTCTAGATTTTAAAATGGTTCCAAAATAAAAAATGGTTCCACTTTGAAATCGGTTCCAAAGTTTAAAATGGTTCCAAATTTAAAAATGGTTCTGATTTAAAAATGGTTACAAAATTAAAATTGGTTCCATTTTGAAAATGGTTCCAAATCTAAAAATGGTTCAAAATTTAAATTGTTTCAAAATTTAAAAATGAATCCGAATTTAAAAACGATTCAAATTTTAAAATTGGTTCCAAAAGGTTCAAAAATAAATTGAGAAAGAAAAAAGAGAAGCGATAATGGGCCGAGCCCATTAGCATACACATCAGCTGGGAGGGTACACGCTGGTTAAGAACCAACGCGTACGGCGCCCTACAGGCGCTCCCGCTGCTACCCAATTCGCAAAAAGAGAAGAAAAAAGATGGGCTTTGTGGTTCTGGGCCTCCACAGATGATCCGCTAATTTCTAAACCCCAACATCTAAACCCTAACACAGAAATAAAAACCAAATCTTTCGGGCTCGACCCAGCATCGCGGGGAGGCCGACCGTGCGCGCGCGGGGCTCATGTTCGAATTGATCGAAGCAGAACCTACTTGGCGGCGAGACGTAACAAGAAAGAGAAAAGCAGGGTTTTTTCAAGAAAGAGAAGCGGAGGACTGGAGGATGGGTTTGAAACTCACGGTGCAGCCGGATCCGCGAGGATGCCAGCCAGCGGCGGCGCCTCCTTCGCTGCCTGGACAACTTGATCTCCGGCTGGGTCCATGGTCGAGCTCGAGGTCGCGGCCGGAGGAAGGGGAGAAGGGGGCTTGGGCTTTCGCGGCGGAGTGGAGTGGCACTCGAGCCTCGAGGTGGGTTTGGACTTTGGAGACGAGGAGAAAGACGGGTCCGGCCTTGGTCGGCCGGTCCACTCTGCTTCTGCGCTTAGCCCACGCAAATAGCTAGCCCCATCGGCAGTTGGCACTTGGCACACATAGCCGGTTTTGATTCTTAACGTTTCAAAAAAAAGTTTAATTTTGTTGACTCTACACTGGAATGTATTTTGTATCAAAAAAATGTACACACTCTGGTTCATAGCATCAATTGACTACATCATTGCATCTCTTAAAGGTTCAAATTTAAACATTTCAAAAAAGAGCTACCTCGAGCTCTGCCCATCGTCTTTTTTTTCTGGTGGTAGTCCCTCTCTCGCACTTAATTTCTTGCATACCCATATTTTTGCTCATCACAGATTTACGACATGGCATTGTTCTATTTCTTCAGTAATGTACATTTTCGCCTCCCGCTTTCTTCGATATTCTGGTACGTCCTACAACAAGTACAGGGGCGGAGCCAGCCTAATTCATGGGTATGCGGCGCATACCCAATATTTTTTGCCAATTTGTTTTAGTATGTATGCCTCTATATGCATGTATATACATCACAGGGTCTTTTTCACGTGTTGTACTCCAGAAAATGGCAAACTAGCGTCCAGCGTGCTAACATGGGCCGAAGTTGCAATCCACCGGGCCAATGTTGGGCTGCACTAGGGTCTAGGGGTCCAAATGAGCAAAGCGATTGTGTCCAGTTGAAAAGAAAAGGATCGATCTCAATTCGGATCGAAACTGTATCGTCTTCTTCTCAACTCCCCTGCCTGCCGCCAGTCCCTGCTCGTCCGCCGGCGATCTGCACCTCCTCCACGCCCCCCGGACGCCCGTGACGCGGAGATCCACGCACCTCCCGCCAGCCGCCCCGCTCCTGTCCAGTGATCCGCGGGATAGGTAATTTTTTTTATTTCTGAACTGGATTTTCCCGACTAAGATTGCGGTACAATTCTGAACTAGTTAATTTTATGATTTGTAGCTCGAAAAATGAAGAATAAGCAGAAGCAGGAAAATGGCAGTTCTTTGAAGCAGATGTGGGATCGAGCAGCTTCAAAGAAACCGAAGATAACTTCGACATCAACGCCAACATCGCCGATCGCCGGGTGATGATTGTTTGGTTACTTTTGTTGAACCTCGCTTGTTCTTGCAAGTAAAGGACGATGATATCATTTCTCGCTTTCAAAAGGGAGACCGTAAAGTTAAGTAATAATTATGTAGCTCCAGTGTAATTTATTTATTACAGATTTTGTCACTACTACGAACAAGTCATATTATTGTGAACCTACATATATTATATTTGGTGTGTTGTAATTTCTTTTGACTCCGCATACCCAATATGAAAATCCTGACTCCGCCACTGAACAAGTAGCACCTTGCTTAAAAAGTGCGTCAAACTTCTGCTATGCCACTAGAGGCTGGGTCGCCCCTTTGGTGATTTAGATTCGCTAACTTTATGGTGACTTTGAGTCGGTGACATGTGGGGCCCACATTTCAGTGATTCAAATCACCTGACTTTGGTTTTTGTAAAGTCACCGGTGATCAGTCATAAACTAATTTAAATTCGTGTCGTGCTCATAGGATATGGCTTAACTAAAATTCAAACCACTTGAACATGAGATAAAACTTCCGATTGTTTGATGCCGTTGCTTTCACTCATTGCCTGAAAAAAAAGAACTTGGAAGATTTAGGGGGGGGGGGGGGGGGTTGCTAGATTAAGATACGGCCAAAAGCTAGCAGTAAGCGGTCCTCCATCTCAAACTCAAAGCTGTCGAAACATTTTTCCTTTTGTAAATATTATTAATATAAAGTTACCGTAGAAAAACGTTACGTTAGACTTGACCAACTGTTAATACCAATCCGGCAGCAATAACTACTACTAATGCATATTCATATCCCACTAGTAGACTTAGCAGACTGTGACCTAGCCCGTCTATTTGTTGACAACAGACCAGTACCATCCATCAATGCCACAAAGACCGTAGAAACGCATGCATTAATTATGGTCCCAAATAATTTTAACAAAATGGAAGAAACCCATGCATTAATTATGTCAGCAAAGTAGAATTCTACTACATTAAGTCGTTATTTTCTGGAATTTCCACTGACATCAATGTGAATACAGAGAGAGACCGGCATGGGAGCATGTCGTATACTGCAACCGCAAGGCTAGCTTGAATGGACATGGCTCGATAAACTGAAGAAGTATCCCAAGGGCCAAAAACCACAAGGTATAAAGCTTCCGTCAAAAAAGCTCATAACCTGCACAAAAGTATGAAATATCAAATTCACATGTCCATCCGAGGCTTTATCTGGGTGTCCAAAACAGGTTGTGTACACACCAGAAAACTCCAGTACAAACAATGCAGCAACCGAACTATCAGGAAATTCATAATGTACTTGAATGGCATATTAGATAACTCTCTCTCCATGCTACTTCATGAGTCCAAAACTTTACCTTGTCGAAAGAAATATTGTCATGAATACATAAACATGGTAAAGAAGTGGAGATGTATCTAGAAATAGTATAATGAATAATAAAGCGGAAATCCATATAGGGTCATGTGTGCAGCAGAAAAAACAATTTTTTAAATGTCAAAAAAATCAAAAAAATAAATTCGTTTGCATCAGTTTCAGTGTTGCCGACTAATTATAACGCTGCTACTTTCCCCTTATCTATATATATATATATATATATAGTAATACCTTTGTTCCTAAATATAAAACGTTTTGGTAAACTGAACTATACCAAAGCGTCTTATATTTAGGAACGGAGGGAGTACTATCTTGTTATGCCGACTCTTACGTTTTGTTGTGAAGGAAGGGTTTACAAAAAAGAAATGGTTAAGGATACAATAAACCATGAAATTCTTACTTCATAAGCTCTATTGGGAAGAAGTATACTTCTAAGCTCTATCTCTATTGTGGAGAAGTAAAAAAACTACAAATTGAAATGTTGTGACAGCATAGTCATCATCACAGAACATGAAGTCGTTTATCTATTTGCAGATATCACCCTGACCGATTAATTTCTCATCTTACAGTGCGGTATGTCAGAAAATTACGATGGCACCTGAAGGTAAATCAGGTACAGTAAAACACTCTGAATACTTTTCAGCTTTGTTCCTTAAGTTCAGTAAAACAAGTCAGTATGGGTTAGTACTTAGAGCTTGCCATGTTAGCTTAGACCAGAGAGGGCTCATCATGTTGTGCATATTTATTTATGAATGCCAGGTAGCATAAACTTCCAGCAAAAAATACGCTCCTGATGCCAAGCTCGTTGCTTCGATTCTCGTAGGGAATATATGGTCAGTGCTCATCATAAGGCCTGGGCATTTAGCTTTACCATGCCCTGATGCTGTTAGGTTGTACTGTATTTAACAATGTCAGGATTTTCCGACAATTCTGAGTGTAATAGGTCGTTTCGCGTTCATGTTTAGGCCAGACCAAACTAGCAGCTGGTACGCATATCTGAAGCCAAACTAGCAGATTGGAAAGGGGATGAATATGACATCTGAACCCACGTAGCCAGTGAGAGTAGAGTTTGATCCCTGTTGCCCGTTGGGATCATTCTTTTCCCGCTACATCAACAAGATTTAACGAGGTCAGAATTGACCGGAATCACGGCGTCAATATTAGCTATTGAATGTTCGGGTTCGATTTCGATCAGCATTATGCACGAGTTCAAGGTTCCAAAGAGATTTCAGTTCTGGGGCTAATGTACCACTGGAATATAAGCCGACATCACAGAGAGAAAGGGGTCGAGATTCGTCTAAAAAACCTTGGAATCTCGTCCAGATCGAGTACATGTTATCACACTCGACTACTCGAGCAGTGCCACTTCCCAATTTCAACCACGGCAACATCAGCTCTACTAGCTGCCAGCAAGCTGCTGACCGGCTTGTAGTTGTAGTTGTAGTTGTAGCACCTCTACTCCACCGGCAAGGTCACGGCAATGGGGCTCCTCACGGTGCGCCGCCTCCCCTGCCACCCGCTCTGCTGTTTCCACACCAAGTACCCATCCATGCTGTCCTTCTTCGCCGCCGGCGCGGCCACCCTAGCGGTGTACGTCGAGTTGGGCGCGCCCAGGTTGGTGACCGTCCCCACAGCACTGCCAAGGCTGACGACCCGACACTGCCGCCGTCCTTGAACGCCACCGCTATCGACGGGTAGTTGAGCTTGAACCTCTCGTTATCCCGCAGCAGCTGGCTGCAGTTGACGTCGCTGTGCGTGATCTTGAACACCTCCCGCTGCGTGTACCCCGTCGTGCAGAGGTGCGTATAGTCAGCCGGCTCGATGTCGTACACCAGGCCAGGGTCGACGGCGAGGGACGGGTTCACGTGCCCCGGCGCCCATGGCGAATGCGTCGGCGCGCTCCCCATCGCCGTCCGTGATCAGCTTCCCCTGCCGGTCCGTCGCGTCGGCCGTCGTCATGATCGCCGATCGCAACATGGCCGGGCTCACTACGGGTGCGTCGACCTGACCAGCGCCGCGATGCGGCTCACGTGCGGGCACGCCATCGACGTCCCCGAAGCACCGTGAAGTTGGACTGTCGCGTGTCGGACTCCAGCCCGGACGGACCCCGCTGCCTGCCACGCCGCGATGATGTTCTCCCCGGGCGTGATCACGTCGGGCTTCAGCACTGGATCGGCCCGCGCCCGGAGAACAGCGCCGGCGAGTGAGTGCATCGTATAGAGGGAGGGGTGCGCGTTGGCTCGTTTAACCGACGCAGTGGGCGTCGTATAGGTTTTCCAGCCCACGAGTGTGGCTGGGGCGGGGAACCCCAACCTATCGCTCTTTGCGAGGCGAAGATAGGGCTCGCCCGCAGGAATCCTCCCCCGACGAAGCCCATTTATGAAGGAACCCAATTTAAGATTTAGCAGTAAGGACCCGCAACAGGTACTCTGTTTCAAATTAGATTACATAATATTCATCACATGTGAATGTATCCGTAGCATGTCAATCACATGTTTTTTTTCTCATCCGCAAAAGAAAATTACATGTTTTTGTTTTTTTTAATATCTTGATGATATAAATGTTTAAATTTAAAATTATGTTTGGATAACGTTCAATTTTTAAAATGTATATATCTTTGTTTTTTGGAAAATGTTTCATATTGTTGAAGAATCAACCATTTTCAAAAATGAATATTTTTAAAATCGAAACCATTTTAGAAATGAACATTTTCCAAAACCGGAACATTTATTTTTCAAAAGAACCATTTTCAAAAATCAAAACAACTTTTCCAAAAAAGGTACATTCTAAAAAATCGGAACAATTTTCAAAAATCAGAAACATTTCTAAAATAGAACAATTTTAGAATCAATTTTTTTTAAATGGTTCCAATTTTAAAACTGGCTCTTTTATAAAATTTAAAAAATGTTCATATTTGAAAGTTTTTCCAATTTTGAAAATGGTTCATTTTTAAAATTACAAAATGGTTCCAATTGTGCGAATGATGGTCACAATTAAAAAATGTTTCTGATTTTGAAAATGGTTCAGTCAAAACAGAACGAAAATGATTCACATTTTAAAATATGAAGAATAAATATTTTTCATATAAAGGAAAAGGGAACTAACATAAATAATACACGTAAAAAAGTAACATAAATAATAAAACAAAAAATATACAAAAAAGAAAGAATAAAACGGGAAACAAAAAACATATAAAGAAAAATAAAGAAAGAATTGTAAATAAAAGAAGCTGAGCACAAACATGAGCACTCTTTCCCCGTCTGTGGAGATCAGTAGTTCGAATCCTTCTCCTGACGGAGGACTCTAGAAAGAAAACTAAGGGGTTGACCCATCATGGCAACTTTAGGGTGTGTTTGTTCATCCTTTCTAACCTGCTTCTGGTGTACAAAAGTAAAAATCTAACCAAAGTTTTTTTCTTCTCCAAAGCAGATTTTTAAAAGCCAGCAACTTACTCAAAGGGATTTTTCTCCAAAGCAAATCTGGTCCTTCTCCTTCATTCCTCCGATGATCAACAAGTTTAGTTGGAGGGATTGGGAGATCTAGAGTTTTGAGCTTGCAATAATGGTGGTCATCTTGTCCTTAGCCGAAAAACTAGGGGACCGAAATATCTGGCCCAGACCCAAAAGGTCCGGCCCAATATTCCGATTTTTTCAGAGGCTCCCACAAAGGTTCCCTTCTTAGCAGAATTTCTTGGACCCCGGAATATCCGGCCCAGACTCAAACAGTCCGACCCAATATTCTGGTTTTGACAGAGGCTCACACAAGCTCTTTTCATTCATCTTTTTGGAGTTCCATACTTATAAGATTTAATCCTAAGTCGTGAATCACTTAAAACATGGTTAAATTACTACTATTGTTGTTACCTAACACACAAAACAATCGAGGGATTTTGAAATGTTCTTTCACCCACCATGAAAATTTGAGCTTGAATACTCAATAACGAAGGGGAAATGTCATAACTAAAATGGGTGAGAAAACGCCAAAACAAAACCGTGTTCCCTAGCCGCTGTTCAAATAGCATTTCTGCCCGAAGTGTCTTAGTGTATAATGACACTATTATGGTGTCTAATATTTTCTTGAGTACTCTAGATACATTCGCAAGAAAAAGCAAATGGATTCGTGGATCCTAGAGGAAATACAAAACGCAGAAAGAAGAAACCAACAACAATAACAAAAAAAACTTCTCTAGGCCAACTGTTGGCTGATACGTCCAAAACGAATCCACTTCTCCAAACACTTTTGATATTGTTTCGACACTAGCTTGAATGATTTGAATGAAACTAATACAGACTAACGCTGTTTTCAGTAGAATTAACTTGATGTCTTATTTTTGTGCAGAAATCAAAATTCCTAGATAAATCCAGGAAAATTCCAGTAATCCTACTTTGTAAGAAGACCCACGGAACGAGAAGATGGACTGCAGAAGGGGTCCACGGACTCCACACAATCCCCAAGCTCGACCAGAGGTGGGTCTAGACAATCCCCAAGCCCAAGTTGCGTCTGGACGCCTCGAGGCCCTCCACGTGACGCCCTTTGGACCCCGAAGGATTTTAGCAGAAACACTTCCGAGCTCTGCCGCTACCAAAAACCCTAATTTGGGGATAGAATTATTGTTCAGACACCCTGCCTGGACGGGGATTCGAAGGAGACCATCGCCATCGTCATCACCAACGTCTCTCCAATAAACCATCCATGATTTACCCATCCATATGTGAGTAATTCTCCGCTATAGGCTGAAGGGGATGGTAGGGATTGGATGCTAATTTTCATATAATATATGCTATATTGTTAGGGCATGGTGCCTAGTATCTTCTGACGGTGTTAATTATCGTTGTTACAACTTAGTATGCTTAATGTGTGTCACTAGGGCCCGAGTGTCGTGATTTCGGATCTGAACATGTTATGTTTTCATGAGTATAATTATTGGTTTGTATCATATCTACAAGTTGTATGCTTATTGTACGGAGCCCGAGCCTCCATGACAACAACTGGGATAACCGGAGGGGATGGCTTTGACATGAGGATCACATATATTAACAGAGTGTTTAGTGCATTCCTCGATACTTTATTAAAAGGAGTACCTTAATTATCATCAGGTTCCATGATTGGCCCCACTGAAACGGGATGGTTGGACAAAAAAATATCGTGTAGATTTTTATGGCAAGCACTTACGACTAAATACGCATGCCTATGATTGATTAGTATCTTGATACTGTCATTATTGTTTTTCTGCTTTGTGCCCTACGTTGTGTTATTACATGATCATCCATCCCTATGCCTAAAGTGGTTTAATCATGTTGTTCATTAAGATAACTTCTGTTGTTACAATTGATGTCCTGATTTTACTACTGCTACTATTATAGCACTGCTGCTATTATATTACTAATTGTGTCAAACGAGTGTCCTCTTAGGTGTGGCCTAAATGACAACTCTGCTACTAAGGCTTATATAATTTTTTGTATCCCTTGTGACCGAATCAATAAATTTGGGTTTTACTTCCCCCGAAGACTGTTTCAATCTCGTACACTTGTGGGTCATCAGTGGCCCAAGGTGGCGAAGGGGGGGGGGGGGGGTATGTGACCCCAACATAAAACAAACCATAATCTCTCCCCCAAATGCATCAGCCCATTTAGTTTACATTTTCCTTTTAATTTTTTCTTTCTCTCTTACATATTAAGTTATTCGTTGAAATGGATATTTAACTTATTTCGTTGAAATGGATATTTTAACTTAATTTTTTTTCTCTTATTGATATTTCCATAATATTTCCTTTGCTTTTTTACCTACTCACTTTGTTTATTTTTACTTGCGCAGTGTTTCACACTTACAAATTTATGGACGTGATTGTACAAATTATATCACTAAATTATATGCTAGCCAGACATGTGTGCAAAAAATCCATTGTATAAAAAGGTGGAGTACATGCAAGATGAACAATATACAAATACAGAACCACTTGTTGTCATACTAAATGCCTTTTGTGGTGAACATTCCTTCTGGACCACCAAAAAGATATCCACCCTCCTTGGACTTTTTGAGGCACAGGTCAAGCTTATGAATTCTTCTGTTTTTATTATACTCAGCTTGGTACAAAAATAGCTAGCCCAGTCCTCTACAGGTAGCCACGGGACCATGCATCAGTTTGTGATCTCGCCGTCGAAGAACTACATTGATTCCACTAAGCGACTCAGGTATAGCAGACTTCCCAATCACGCATTCCATGGATCGTTGACATCTACAAACCCCCTCATAGGCTTCCGTTTCAGGATAGGTCGAGGATCACGTCTGTGATACTCGAATTTTTCCCCAAAGTGCTCTTTTCTATTCCATTAGTTTCATCTATTTTCATATGTTAGCTTCTCGTGTTTGAGGCAGGGGAAATAAGCCGGCGCTGCTCGATCGATCATGCATCTCGAAAAGATATCTGGTTCGCCAAATCGCTATCCTTGGTGGCTTCGTCGCCAATTCCGGCAAACACAATCACATGGGGGAAAAGCTCCTGAATCACCTCGATCCGGCCGGGAAATGTTCTGTAGCCAAGGCCAGGCAGCACATTTCATATGTTATCGTATCGCCTCGTTCTGTGCCACGAGGTTTCACTACATGGTCCTTTGGGATCGGAGTACATTATTGTTTGTAAGTACTACGCTGTTGATTGATTGGCTCCTTTGCTTGCACTGGCGGCAGTAGCTAGTGTTCTAGATACATCGTTGAGCTGGCACTCTTTTTTTTAAGAGATGGAGCTGAGCTATGTCCCTGGATGGCATCACTCAAGCTACCAGAAAATCGTGAAGGAGACATACTTTTTTTCAGTGTTTTTTAGAGATAGATTTTCACTTTCCAGAAGAAGAGAAAGATCTTAGATAGACAGATAGAATGATTTTTTTATAGACAGATAGAATGATAGAGATATAGAGAGATATTGATGTGGTCTGTCTGGCGAACAGTGCAAAAGAACGAAGCTCACCAGAAGGTCGAGCATAGATTGGGTCTGTCGGTGTCAAGCAAGCAGTTGCAGGCTGTGGCCGATCTTCTGAGATATTCTCTGGCCTCCCAGTCGCCGCTTCACCAGGAACGATCTTGTCTGCGATCCACTGGACATACACTAGCGTAGCGCATCGGCGAAGCTTCTCCGACAGACCGTCATCCGCAAACCGCGCACGAGAAGCGGAATTGAAGAACGTCGAGCGGCCACGTTCAGGAGAGGTCCCTCTCCGACGAGCTGTCCATTGTCAGAGCTCGCACGTACGCACGCAGCTGTGCAGGGATGAACAGGAGAGCGATAAGGCGGTGTTGGAATTTTGACTAGCTTTGCTAGTGGGCCTTTGGTCCAAAGCCCAACTTAAAATTCTGAAATTCTCATTTGGCCCATTTGCATGTGGTTGTGTGTGTACGTAACTAAACTTTAGTCCCATACTGCTAGTTGGGGTGAGCTGCACCATTTTATATAGTGAGCTGTTTCACTACTAGCATGAGGTGTTAGTTGTGAGGAGAAAGGAGGCAGTCCATACGCGCGCTCCTCTTCCTCGCTCGCCTCGCCGCGCCGCGGGTTGCGGGAATCTCGCCGAGCCGAGTTATATTTTCGCTTTTAATTAACGGACGCGTTAATTATTTAGCCGTTTCCGATTCCTTTGAATCGTGGGGCTGTTACCAACTCGATCGTGCGGCTGCGCCCACGTCCTACCCGAGCTGCGCTATATATTCGGCCATGTGAACCCTAGCCGCCACTACGTGCAACACATGGTAGCTCGCCGCCCTAGTTTCAGAACCTTGCGCCACGTCTTCCAAGTCTTCTCCATCCGTCTTTCGGTGTGCACCGGTTGAAGGGACAGTAGGCCTCCGGAACCCACCTCTGTGATCCTGTAAGCGAGAGGGGCGATCAGGTTTTTGGGGAGCGCACTCGCGCGACTACTGGCTTTGAGTTCTTCCCAACGACGACTTCTTCCCGACATCGGCGCCTCTTCATCGACGACATGGGCGACAACGGCAACGCTGCGCTGCGACGTATGATCTCTTAATTTTCATGTTTAAGATATTGCTAGAGTTTCTGCTTGCAGTAGTTGCTTTAGATTTGATCTGTTTGTCTACTGTTTTAGTAGATCGCATGATTAGTTTAATTCCTATTATTCTATTCATGATTTATTTACTGTTTTCGTGGATTAAATCATATGCTAAATTGCTTATATATTTAACAATCCAAAAACCTGATGATAGGCAATTTGCATCGCCTGGCTTTCTCGCGTCAACGAAGCCGTTTCCTTTAAAGGGGTGCTTTACAAACGGTGGCGCATGAGAGCGGTTTACTGGTTCCAAACAGTAATTGCTATGCTGCCACCAAAGGCAAGCCTGAGGGCGAGCTTAATCCTGCTGAACAGGAAGCTTTTGAGAGGCTCGTTACTCTTTTCAAGAGTGCCCTCCTCAGTATTCTTGACGATTTCATTGTGGATTCGTATATGTCGTTTAATACCGGCAAGGATATGTGGGATGCGCTCGAGGCTAAATTTGGGGCATCGGACGCTGGCAGCGAGTTGTACGTCATGGAGCAATTCTATGACTAACAAGATGACTGATGAGCGCTCTGTTGTACAACAGGCTCATGAGATACAGTCGCTCGCTAAGGAACTTGAGCACTTCAAGTGTAACTTACCGGACAAGTTTGTCGCCGGTGGCATTATCGTCAAGCTTCCATCTTCAAGGAGCAACTTTGCTACTTCTCTGAAACACAAGAGACAAGAGTTTTCCGTTTCGGATCTCATTCGGTCGCTTGATGTGGAAGAGAAGGCGAGAGCGAAGGATACACGTGCTCGAGTTGCCGAGGCTGGTTCTAGTGGCCATGTGGTACAGAAGAAGAATTACCAGCCGCCCCACAAGTCCAAATTTAACAAGGGTAAATCTGGGGGTAAAGGCAAGTCTGATGATAGGCACAAGCTACCAACTTCAAGAAGAACAACAATAAACCGAGGAAGGGATCATGCCATGTTTGCGGTGATCCAAATCACTGGGCACCTCGTTGTCCCAACCGCCATGAGCTGCGCACATCTGAGAACAGCGGCAAGACTGCCAATGTTGTCATTGGCGATACTGAGATGAAAGATTCTGGGTACGGTATATTCCCTACCATCATTTCAGTTTGTCATTCTCCGAATGGTTGATTGACACTGGTGCCAATGTACATGTTTGTGCTGATGCCTCTATGTTTTCTTCTTACCAGGTCACATGGACTTCTCCGTGCTGATGGGGAACAACTCACATGCTACTGTTCGTGGTGTTGGTACGGTCGATCTGAAATTTACTTCGGGGAAGACCGTGCGCCTGAAGAACGTTCATCATGTGCCCTCCATTAATAAAAATCTCGATAGCGGATCTCTTGTGTGTTGAGATGGTTATAAGTTGGTGTTTGAGTCAAATAAAGTTGTAATATCCAAGTATGGATAATTTGTTGGTAAAGGCTATGAGTGCGGAGGCTTGTTTCGCCTATCTTTGCCGGATATTTGCACTAAAGTTATTAATCATGTTTGCCATGAAATTGAGTCTAATATTTGGCATTCACGACTTTGTCATATTAACTTTGATAGCATGACGCGGCTAGCTAGTTTGGATTTAATTCGAAATTCACCATTGTGAAAGGTGAAAGGATAATGATGTCGCCTAGAGGGGGGGGGGGGGTGAATATGCGATTAAAACTTTTCCGGTTTAGGCTTGCTAATTGCGGAATAAAACTAGGTGTTTAAATTAACAACCCGACAACCTAAATAAACTAGGCTCACCTATGTGCACAAACAACTTATGCTAAGCAAGACAAACAATAAGGTGATAGCTATAGAATACTTCAAGCACGAAGGCTATCACAAAGTAATGTGCATAAGTAAATAGCTCGGGTATAGAAATAACCGAGGCACGCGGTGACGAGGATGTATTCCCGAGTTCCTCCTTGTTAAGGGAGTACGTCTCGTTGGAGAGGTGTGAGGCACCACAAGGTCGATCTCAACGCACAAGGCTCACCCTGTTCTCCGATGAACCGCACCACAAAAGTTTGGTTCACCTTCCACTATCGGTATTCCTTCGAGGCGGAATCCGGAGCCTTTCAACAACAATCCGGGGCACAACCCACAATGGGATTGGGGGCTCCCGAACGGCTTTCAACAACAATCCGGGGCACAACCCACAATGGGATTGGGGGCTCCCGAACGGCTTCAAGTGACCACACAAGGGTCCAACCACCACAAAGGCGTCTAGGGTCCAAGGACCCAAGAGTAACAAGTTCACAAGATTTCAACTTCCACGAATCCTCGTGGAGAGCACACCGATACACCAAATGCAAATGGCAAGAGCACAAGTGCTCAAATCCTCCACTCTCAAATTCTAACAAAGCAACAAATGCTTATGGGGGAATAAGAGAGGAAGAACAAAGAGGAGAACCACACAAGAACTCCAAGAACTAGATCCACTAGGTTCCCCTCACTTAGAGGAGAGTTTGATTGGTGGAAATGTAGATCTAAGTCTTCTCGTTCAATCCTCCAAAGATCAAAGAGTTTGGGTGGAGGGATTGGGAGATATCAAAGAAATGAGCTTGCAACAATGAAGGAGAGAGAAATCAAATCGTGTTGTGCAGGGCTGACTGGCTGGAGGTAGGTGGAGGGGTATTTATATCCCTTCCAGAAAAAGAGCCGTTGCAGCCAGTTTTGCACCGGAGTTCCCGGTCCAAGTGACCGGATACTCCGGCCTGGGGCGGAAACTCCAGCCCCCACCAGGAGGTGAACCACAGACAGACGAGAGAAACACAGGCAGAAACTCCGGCCCCCTGGGACCGGAAACTCCGGCCCCCACCAGGGGCTGAACAAGAACTATGCCTCTTCAAGGAAAAATCCTGAGTCCGGAGACTCCGGTCCTGGGGACCGGAAACTCTGGTCTGAACAGCAGCAACAAAACAGCAAAGCCTGAAATGCGATAACTTTCTCGTTCGAACTCCAAAACAGGTGAAACCAATTTCGTTGCAAAGATAACGACGAGTGCTAACCCACAAAAATATTTCCACACATGGGAGGTGTGGACCCTAACTCGGAGGTGGACCGGTAATATTTCCAACGCCGAGAACAAATAAGTTTTCCAAACAAAAACCATTCTCGAAGAACTTGGGCTTGTCATGAGGACCACAACAAGCACCAAAACCCAACAAGGAGAAAAGCCACATAAGAACCAAGAAAGATGAAATGCCAAGTATGCAAAGGTTTGAGCTCTCCACAAAGATGCGATCAAGTTACTCACTTGAGAGCCCTCTTGATAGTACGCCGTCTATCCTAAAACCGGTCTCCCACTAACAACATGAGACCGGTAAAATAGAAAACCTATCAAGATCATACCTTTGCCTTGCGCATTCCACTTGAGCTCGATGATGACGATCTTGACTCTCTCAAGTTGGAACACCTTTCTTGATTGTGCTTGCTAGCACATGCTTGATGAAGTCTTCTCCAAATGCTCCCCCATACTCCATTATGGGAGGGCCTCGCTAATCTCCGTCTTCATGTCTCCTTTGCAAGCTTCAATCAAATGATATCTTCGAGATGTATCATATTGAGCTTGCGCTTCATCTTCTTCTCTTGATATGTATGATGGCTTGGGGTTAAACATGCTTGTTCATTCAATCTTCTTTTCCAAGCCATACTTGCAATAAGCTCAACTCTACACATGACCATTCTTCATATAAACCCTTGAATAGAGCATTGGTCATCATGTCATCTTCTAGAGTCCAACACATGAATTCCAATCATTTCCTATGGACAAGATCTACGAGTATATCTCAATGCAAACATTAGTTCATAAGGATTGTCATTAATTACCAAAACCACGCACGGGGCAACACATGCACTTTCAAAAGGTTCCAAGTGTCAAGTATGCGTACAAGCTAAGCAACCTCGCAAGTACCATAAGACTGCGGAGGAAAGAGACTTGACACCACTGGAACTTATACATTCAGATATTTGTGAGTTGAATGGCGTTTTGACAAAAGGCGGAAAGAAATATTTCATGACGCTTGTTGATGACTCCACTAGATATTGTTATGTGTATCTTCTGAAAACAAAAGATGAGGCTTTAAACTATTTCAAAATCTATAAAGCTGAAGCAGAGAACCAACTTGATCGAAAGATTAAAAGATTAAGGTCTGATCGTGGAGAGTATTTTTCCAATGAGTTTGATTTTTTTGTGCGGAACATGGTATAATCCATGAGAGGACGCCTCCCTACTCGCCTCAGTCAAATGGAGTGGTGAAGAAAGAACCGAACTCTAACTGATTTGGTTAACGCCATGTTAGACACTTCGGGTCTCTCCAAGGCATGGTGGGGGGAGGCTTATTGACAGCTTGTCATGTCCTAAACCGAGTTCCCAAAGAAGAAAACTTTCTCCATTTGAGGAATGGGAAAGGAAAAATACGAGACTCTCTTACTTTCGTACTTGGGGTTGTTTGGCGAAAGTCAATATACCAATTCCCAAGAAGCGCAAGCTTGGACCAAAAACCGTGGATTGTGTTCTTCTGGGCTACGCTTTTCATAGCGTTGGTTATAGATTTTTGGTAGTAAAATCTGAGGTATCCGACGTTAATGTTGGTACGATTATGGAGTCGAAGGATGCGACTTTCTTTGAGGATATCTTTCCATGAAGGATATGCCTAGCTCATCAAATCAGGAGATACCTAATACATCTAGTCAGGAATTGGTTGATATTCCTGATCCTACCATTTCGATAGAACACACTGATAATCCTGTGGAGGATGACAATGAAGTTCCTGTTAGGAGCAAGAGACAGAGGACTGCAAAGTCCTTTGGTGATTTCATTGTGTACCTTGTGGATGACACACCCAGTACCATTTCAGAAGCTATGCATCTCTTGATGCTGACTACTGGAAGGAAGCTGTCCGTAGCGAGATGGATTCCATCTTGGCTAACGGAACCTGGGAAGTCACTGATCGTCCTTATGGGTGTAAACCTGTAGGATGTAAGTGGGTGTTCAAGAAAAAGCTTAGGCCTGATGGTACTATTGAGAAGTACAAGGCGCGGCTTGTGGCCAAGGGTTATACCCAGAAAGAAGGTGAAGACTTCTTTGATACTTACTCACCTGTGGCTAGACTGACCACGATTCGAGTGCTACTTTCATTGGCTGCCTCGCATGGCTTCTCGTTCATCAAATGGACGTGAAGACAGCTTTCCTAAATGGAGAGTTAGACGAGGAAATTTACATGGATCAGCCCGATGGTTTTGTAGTACCTGGTCAGGAAGCAAAGGTGTGCAAGTTGTTGAAGTCTTTATATGGCCTAAAGCAAGCTCCTAAGCAATGGCATGAAAAGTTTGAAAGAACTTTAACTGCTGCAGGTTTTTGTAAACGAATCTGACAAGTGTGTGTACTATCGCTATGGTGGGGGCGAGGGAGTTATTCTCTGTCTGTATGTCGATGACATACTGATCTTTGGAACCAATCTTGATTTAATCAAGGAGGTTAAGGATTTCTTATCTCGTTGTTTTGAGATGAAGGATCTAGGAGTAGCTGATGTTATCTTGAACATCAAGCTGCTGCGAGATGGTGATGGTGGGATTACACTGCTTCAGTCTCACTATGTGGAAAAGGTATTGAGTCGTTTCGGGTATGACGACTGTAAGCCCTCCGACACCATATGATCCTAGTGTGTTGCTTCGAAAGAACCAACAGACTGCTAGAGATCAACTGAGATATTCTCAGATTATTGGCTCGCTTATGTATTTGGCTTGTGCCACGAGGCCTGACATCTCTTTTGCTGTAAGCAAGTTGAGCCGGTTTGTTTCTAATCCGGGAGATGATCATTGGCATGCGCTCGAGAGAGTTATGCGTTATTTAAAAGGCACTGCGAGCTATGGAATTCACTACTCCGGGTATCCAAGGGTACTGGAGGGTTATAGTGATTCAATTGGATATCTGATGCTGATGAGATTAAGGCCACGAGTGGTTATGTGTTTACACTCGGTGGTGGAGCTGTTTCCTGGAAGTCTTGCAAGCAGACCATCTTAACGAGGTCAACTATGGAAGCAGAACTCACAGCATTAGACACAGCCACTGTTGAAGCAGAGTGGCTTCGAGAGCTTTTGATGGACTTACCTGTGGTTGAAAAACCAATACCCGCTATCCTTATGAACTGTGATAATCAAACTGTGATTCACAAGATTAAAAGTTCTAAGGATAATATGAAGTCATCAAGGCATGTGAAGAGGAGATTGAAATCTGTCCGAAAATTAAAGAACTCCGGAGTCATTGCGTTGGATTATATCCAAACGTCTAAGAATTTGGCAGATCCCTTCACAAAGGGTTTATCACGTAATGTGATAGATAGTGCATCGAGGGAGATGGGTTTGAGACCCACGGTATGAGTTGTCCACAGTGGTAAACCACTCTATGTGATCGGAGATCCCGTGAATTAGAAGTGGGTGACAAGCTGTTGGACAGCTGAGAGGAGAGTATCCTTATATTTTACCATCCCACTCCGTAAGATGCAATACTCTCCTAATCTGCATGGCAGGTTGATATTTATCTTAATGTATTCCAAGTGGCTTACTTTTATAAGCGGAGATGTTGTCCTGCAGAGCATCTCTTGAGGAATACACCTATATGAGTCTGACTGTTAAACGTCGCAGTCTATGAGAGTTGGGTGCTCTCTAGTAAACTCAAGGTCTCGGAGTATGACATATAAGCTCCAAACCGCGGGGAAGCCTTGCGGCAGCCCAGTATCGGTCAAGGATTTGTGTGAAACTAGTTCGCAGCAAACTTGTAGTTCAAGGCATAGTCCACTATCCAAGTTGTGATCTAGTGTAGCATAAGTTCTAAGTGGAAGTTCAACTTAACAGTCTCCACTAACACCGGTATATAAAACAATGTTTTGCAACAAATGATGAGTTAAGCCAATGAGACTTTGTGGAGGATTGTTGGAATTTTGACTAGTTTTGCTAGTGGGCCTTTGGTCCAAAGCCTAACTTAAAATTCTGAAATTCTCATTTGGCCCATGTGCATGTGGTTGTGTGTGTACGTAACTAAACTTTAGTCTCATACTGCTAGTTGGGAGTGAGATGCACCACTTTATATAGTGAGCTGTTTCACTGCTAGCATGAGGTGTTAGTTGTGAGGAGAAAGGAGGCAGTCGGGAATCTCGCCTCGCCTCGCCTCGTCACGTCACGTCACGACGCGGGTTGCGGAAATCTCGCCGAGCCGAGTTATATTTTTGCTGTTCGGGAAAATCTAATGAGTGACTCGATCGTGCGGCTGCGCCCACGTCCTACCCGAGCTGCACTATATATACTGTCCGTGTGAACCCTAGCCGCCACTACGTGCAACACATGGTAGCTCGCCGCCCTAGTTCCAAAACCTTGCGCCGCCGTCTTTCAAGTCTTCTCCATCCCGTTTTCCGGTGTGCACCGGTTGAAGGGACAGTAGGCCTCCGGAACCCGCCTCTTGTGATCCTGTACGGGAGAGGGGCGATCAAGTTTTTGGGGAGCGCACTCGCGCGACTACTGGCTTCGAGTTCTTCCCCAACGACGACTTCTTCCCCGACATCGGCAGCCTCTTCATCGACGACATGGGCGACAACGGCAACGCTGCCGCTGCGACGTATGATCTCTTAATTTTCATGTTTAAGATATTGCTAGAGTTTCTGCTTACAGTAGTTGCTTTAGATTTGATCTGTTTGTCTACTGTTTTAGTAGATCGCATGATTAGTTTAATTCCTATTATTCTAGTCATGATTTATTTACTGTTTTCGTGGATTAAATCATATACTAAATTGTTTTATATTCAACAGCGGGAAGAACTGAATCGGATAAGGGTAATAGACTGTATGGAACTGAACGTAAGTGTCACCAAGAGTCCAAGACGATGATGCATGCGTCGCAGGTGCAGAGGGTCCAGGCTTGTTGCGGGCGGCAGTTGCATGAATGCTACTACTACTTCTGTGGCAGATCAGTGCACGGGTCGCCAGAAAATTCTCTCCGGCGATCCTCCCCGCCGGTCGGAGAGAGATGTTCTTTACCAGGAGAGAATTTTGCAAAAAACGCCAGCTGCTAGCTCTCTCTTCGGCGGACTTTTCAACGTTGCTAGCTGATCACGGCTACACAATGTGTGTACACTTTCGGAAACTACAAATGGAAGCCAAGCTTTAGGGGGGCTCTTTATTAAAAATATAGAAAATTATATTTTAGGTTCTTAACATAAAATAAGTTTTGGATCTCTCAAACGCATATATACATTATCACTAGTGTGTACATTTTTAAAACTTCAATTTTGTGTGACATTGCATTGAGATTTTGCACGCTTATAATATACATCATCGTTTACACTAATAAATTTTAAACTCGAAAATATAATTTCTGAAATTTTAAAATAAAGGCTCTAGAGTTTGGCCTCTATTTGTCCGTACTCATCTTCGGACATGGAAAATCTGAATTTTGTGGTAAGACATGCTGAGCCTATCTGTCTATGGATATACAATACATATCCACTATGTGTGCACTAGAAAAGAATGCAGTAGGAGGGGATCCCAGTATCCTTATGGGTTACTGCAAGCTAGTGGGGAGTGATTAAGGTCTTAAAAAGTGATTAGCATTGGTGTTAGTGATAAATGTCGGGATTAAACTAAGATTAACGCATGATTTGGGCAACGACCGCGTAGCGCCGTGGTCGTGACACTTGGTACCCATGGGGCAGATGAACTTTTAGTGTTCTAAAATAGTTTGTGTTGAGAACAACTTCCTCTGGAAAATTTGATTTAGGCTGGTCAGAACGAGTAGTAACTTATGTTGGTATCATGCATTGTATTATATTAATATACTTATTGATCTGTACAATCTAAATGGAAAATTATACTTAGACAATTTTCTAGTTCTGTGTGCTATGATACATTATTCAACTATGATGTCACTATTGTCTCTATAATCATTAATTGCAGTTTATCATCGGATAATTCGGATTTATCTTTGCATGATACTACTTGTATGCGCTTGTATACCGTGGTCTATCATCTCCCTCAGAAGTCAGAACAGATGCATGTTTATTGTCGGATCTATTTTTTACGCGCCTACCCATTGCAAATAATCAAAGCGATGAGCAGCGGAGCGGTGAGGTCCGGAACTATATCGAAAACTGTAGTGAACTGGCCAAGTGTGCGAAGTATCAGCGATCGAGGTGGTGATGCGGAATTCCTGACGGATGCCATTGATGCGATGCATGAACAGAAAGCATGAACAGAGCGAAGAATGTTGAAGGCCGCAATTGCCTGCGACACATTGTACACAATACTGTTACGGGAAAGAATCTTCAACGCTGCTAGCTACCCTAGCTTGCTATAAGAAGTTAAGAACTCCTTGGAACTTGAAATTTCTGAATCTTCTGACCACATTGAGCAATATGAATATACTCCGGATCCGTATCCAAATGCACGTACCGTACCAGCTGGGTAAAGAATGTGTTGGGCGTAAGGAATGTAGTTTTCTAAGAGGAACTTTCGAAGGGTTGAGCAATCACATACGTATGTTGACTTGCAAACGAAGGAACCCGCTGAGGTCAGCATTGGTGAAACAGAGTCAACTACACGGACCTCATACTTTCACTTACTTACACGAACTACCCCGTTTAGCAGAATTTCATGCAGATAACTCCAACTACCGGAGGTTTTGCCGGTTTTCCGCAATTTTTGTAATCACTCATTTTTCGCAGGTTCTACTCCCCTGGCTAGCCACAAGAAGCATAAAACCCCTGCCCTTTTTCCTACCTGATGACCGTGATCCATTGCGGATCGATCCTATAAAATCTCAGAAATGGTGATAATTAACAAAAGTTTTCCACTCTGGGATATTCAAGATGAAAAGCTACTAATGAGTGAATTTGTGTAATAATATGAAAACACATGGTAAACGGGAAATTCCAATCTAAAAATAATATCAACCTTTTGGCAGTCGATTTCTATATTTTCCATTTTTCAATATTAAAACTACTTAAACACTATAGTTGTGGACGAGTACTCACCGATGAGACCATACAGAAAACATTTGATATTGCAACTCTTCAAGATCTTATCCATTGTACCACTTCGCGGTTCAGGCGAGTGGATTTGAATGAAATCAAGTGGAGAGTGCTAGTGCTCCAAGACGAGCTCGGGGAGCCTTGTATCAGATCAAGATCCAATAAGTCGAGCATGACTTGAACCGACATTGCGTAAGCGTGGCAAATGGTCAATATGTGAGCAGGAGTTCGCCCGAAATCCTGCATTGAGTCTCAGTCGATGCGTTCTTAACATAGGACTACGTCAAGCTCTACTGAGGCTAATCTGTTTCAAAAACATCACTGTGCCAAATCTTATTAGGTTATCTTGACCTTCACCATAAGGCCATTGTACACGCCCTCCACAAGCATTGTGTTGAGACTACGTACGAAAAGATACCGTTGTTAGTATGATTTTGTCTGTTTAGCCCCCTCGATCAATTTTTCCTTTCAAGCTCCGCGAATGAGTATAGTAGTTGTTTCGCCTATGTCACGAGGGAAGAAAGCGTGAAAGAGAGCCAAAGTTTGGAAAAGAGTGAGGGTCTCTTTGGTTCAAAAGATTTCATATGACTTTTGGAGGATCTAAATATCGTTTGAATATTTCCAGTGATGGTTGTTTGGGTATGTACAATGGGCCAACATCAACCTTCTCTTAGTGTTGGGATATAGGATTGTTACTTTGAAAGAGAGAGAATGAAGGAAAATGAGTTTGCTTCCCTTAGTTAAAAGATGATGTCTTAAAAAAAATGAAAGCTATTTCTCCATTGTACTTATAACAATTCAAAACTAATTGTTTTATTAGATATTACAATATGAGGCAATATATTGTATAAATTATACTTATTGTTTTCTTTAAATGATGTGGAGAACTAAGAGAAGACACGTCTTTCTACCATTGTACATGCCCAAAACGATCACCTGCTCTACATTCTATAGAAAATCTAATCATGAAAATCAAAATTGATTCTGTACTGTACAAATCAAAAATGTCCTCATTGTTATGGGAGTGAAGGAAGGAACCATGAAAGGAGAAGGCGTTTGGGAAAGAGAGTGAGTGTACCAAATAAGAGAAGGTAGTAAAAAAGGGTTCGGGATCCTCTTGGCCTGCAAGTGGGGGCGTGATTAAGGCCCCAAACGTGATTAGCATTGGTGTTAGTGACCTCGTGTGTGAGCAAACCAAGAGAGAGCACCTTTACATAGCAGTACTCCACTGCACGCTAATCGCCCGGATTAAAGAACAAGTACGTTGTTTCGGGCAAGTCGAAGACACCACGCGTCGGGTCCGACCAGGCGCGATGGGATCCGTCGCAGGCGGTCGTGACACTTGGTGCTCTTCCTCGGTTGGGATTTGAAACGGGCAAGGCCAATTTGGGGTTAGTTTTTTCTCAACTTGGTTTACCAGCAGCTGTTTTTAAGGAGACGAACTGGAGTTCGCAAGGCATTTGGATATTGTTTTTCTGTTTGGGTTTCCAGCGCAAAATCCTGATGGCCAAGTGACAGAACGGTTTTACGAGTTTTGTTTGCAATCATTACAGTGTTTTAAATAAACGGCTATAGCCTCGCTATAGTTGTAGTGACTCTAGATAGATGATTGAGCATGTTGCCGCTAAATAATTTTGTGGATAATTTTCCGCTATAGTCCCAATAGCTCTGTTTTAGTCTCACTGTAACAGTTTTGGAGGGTTGCCGATAGCCGCTATTTAGACACTGATTATTTCTACATGTCTTTTTTTGAACTGACGTTTTTACTTGTAGTTGGGGCTATACAGCTGCGCCCTCTGTTTCGAAAAAGAAAACAGTTACGAAGTCTCCCATGACATCAATTGGTGTGCTTGCAAATTGCGGTGCGTCTGTACTATGTATGTGTGCTTGCAAATTGCAGCCGCTGAAAAGTCCACACGGATCTAGCAAAATATTTGCTATTTTAGTTCAATTGCAGAGGTTACTATCTACGGCAAGCTCCACTGTATCAATGTACTCTTGAGTTGAAATGCACAGAGACCCTCAAGAAACACCAGATCTGACAACACTTAGGACACTACAAATTTATGATGTTTGAAACTGGATTGAACTGCACAAACACATACCTTGATTACCTTCAGTGCGGTGCCCGGCCGGGGTTGCTCGATCTGCAGTAACGCAGGTTCGGTTACAGTGTTAAGTTTTTTTTTATGCCTCTCGATCGGTGGTATAGTTGGCTGAACTCATGTACTAACTCACACCACACGCACGCACACCCTAATACACAAGCTTGACCTACAACTACACACACGGAGCACACGCGTTTTTGAATTCTGACAATTATGGCACGAACGCGTGTGGAAGGTGCTGAAAACACTGTTCCTAATGAACAGTACACGTGTACTGTTTCTAGTAAACAGTACCGCGGGTGAGTAACTGCAGACACCGCAGTTACTTTGCCCTTCTTTTAACGAGAGTACAAGCTACTCTGTAGTCTGTACTTGACGGCCCTGCATCGCGGACAGACAATTTCAGCTGCCCCGAGAGTACAAACTCCACCGCCCGCACCTACACCTCCGAGGCGCGGGATTCCTCTCCTCCACCGGCCGCTTCGGTGGCGGGAGGGTGAGGGATCCCCGTCTCCGGCCTGTACATACGGTAGGTTAGGGTGGTGTCCCCGGCGGCGCCTCGGAGGAGTAGGTGCGGGCGGTGGAGTTTTTGGTGTCGAGGCGATCTTCTCCGGCGGTGGTGCTCCTTGGGGCCTGTCGTCGTCGCGCTCGGCTTGTGGAGGCTCGAGGCCCGGCGTGGTGCTCGAGCCCTTCATCTCCTGTCAGATCTGCGGTGACGGCGGAGCTGGCGGCGGGAAGGAAGGCCTCAAGACGGCGGCTTGGCAGGTATGTGGCAAGAAGGTGGAGGATTTGGGACGCTGCTCCCAGATCCGGTGCAGTTTGAGCTCGGGGGCCACCCCCGGCCGATGCTCGTTCATCGTCTCCAGTTCCAGCTCCCCGGAGATGGCGTTTATTGCGGCTCAACAACGCCTTAGGGCTAGGAGTTCTTCTGCTCCGAGGGCGGTCGTTCTAGACGGCGGTTTTCCGCCGTTTGTCGATCAAGAGGATGAAGATGGAGAGTGCGAGTTTTGCTGTCCTCTGTTTTCTCCGGTTCTTCTCCGTGTGTATGCTTGTCTGTGTTATGTACTCGCTTTCGTTTGAATACAAGTATGTACATTACAAAGAAAAAAAAGATGGCAGCTGTAAATCTCTCTCCAGAAAAATACTTCATCTCATGCTAAATCACGATCGCAAGCAGGGGATAATTCTTTGGAGTTGGTGAGCCGCTTGGCTGGCGCCATCTCGCCATGCTCCTCCTAAAAGGGAAGGTCGCCATCTCGAGAGAAAAAAAAGGTTTGGAAGTGACATGCCAAATGAAGTAGTATGTATAGGTAGCAGCACCTCATCTCAGCCACGCTCCAGAGCGTCGGAACTTGAGCCACCCTCTTCAAAACAGTCCAATAAGAAGCTAGCTGCTTCTACCAGTAGTGCTGCACTGCCAATCACTATGCGCCAGCAGTTCTTCCATCAACAGTAGCAGCCACCAACGCCGCGCTTCAAGTACAAGGCCTCTCTACATCTCTCTCACTCACTCACATCCCTCCCTCTTGCCATCTTCCTTGAGGATCTCTTGCAGTCTTGGTGCCTGCATAAGTTCATTGCTCACTCTCCCCTACCTCCCGATCCTCAAAACAGGATATGAAGGTAAAGAGATGCTCGGTTCCCCCGGGCCCCGGTAGTGTTCTAGCTGCTCTTTATGTTGGCCTTGAATCAAGGTGTTGGATCGATCCATGGTGATCGATCGATGATGATATGTTGAAACAGTGTTTGCGTTCTAGTGGTGGCGTTATGGTGATGGAACCTCTGTTCTTGTTGCAGATTTTCAGCTGGGTGGCCAATAAGATCGGCGGGAAGCAAGAAGCGAGCAGGTTCCCGGCCAGCTCATCCGGGCCTTCTCGTGAGTGTACCTGCGAACTCTCACTTTCTTGCCATCTCATCAAGTAGTAGTTGTTGAATTTGAACATGCCGTGCCTGTTCTAGATTCTAGAGAAGGATCGATGACGATAACGTTTGGTTTTTTATGTTGCTTGCTGTTATGTTCCATTTGTGAAGTTAAGCTCAAGTTATGAAAAATATCTTTGATTTCTGGCCCGAAATAACAGGTTATTTGCTCACAGCAGTCGGTTTGCTTCTCGAATGGGAGACCATCTGACTTTTTGTTTTGTGATGTTCATGATAATCGGTTTCCGATTTCTTTTTCTGATGATGGTAGCACGTTCTATGTTGGTCAGGCACGCGTATCACTGCGAATCTACCAACACTGGCTCATAGTTTTCCTGCACTGAATTCTTCTTTAGATCTAGTGATCCGCTGACGAAGCTACCTTTGATAATGCTATAAACTGAGGAAAACTTGCAGTGCAGTGACATTCTTATTGCTTTGAGCTTACAGTGTCGACATTCTGTGACTTGTCCGTTGTGATTTATTTCCATTTTCTTTGCACAAACTCTAGGGTTTGTTTATTTTATCGTTCTCTATCTGGACAAAACTGAAGGTATTTATGCAGCTAAGTCATACTCAAAGTCCAATTAGTCGGATTCTGCACCTCTGATCAAAATATCAAATATATTGTCACTTATTTATTCCAGGACAGAACCCTGATCTCGGATGGTTTCGTTCTAACGATCTGAAGTCAACTAATCCTGTTGAAATAGTACACTGTTATTCTGTCAAGAACACATAAAAGGACTGCAAATTGTAGAGAATGAATACATTGTTTAACTTTTTTATACGTGATGAAGTAATTGCCGACATACGAAAACAGAAAGAGAACATCAGGATGTGGAGTAAGCATGGGCAAACATATATCTAACCAGTGAGAAGTGGATGAGAACCACAGGAGTGTTAAGGATTTAAAATTAGTGGTCCATGCTCCAGACATCCAATTGATGCTAATATGAACTTAGGACCAAACCTTTATGTTTATTCGTTGGATCAGCAACTTAATTTAGTTCTAATGTGCAGGTTCTAATGTGCCTGATTGTCGGAACGACGAGTTCAGTGATTGGCCCCAATCATTGCTTGCTATTGGTACATTCGGAAATAAGCAGATAGAGGAAGTAGCGCAAGTGAAGAACTCTTCTGAGGATGCGGAGTCCATGCAAGACGCTGTCAAGTTTACAGAGGAAGAAGTAGACAGGATACAGAAAGAATTTGCAAAGATACTAGCAAGCAAAGACCAAAAGGAAGCTTATGATTCCCATGATGATGAGAACGTCATTGAGAAGAAGATGGACCAGTCGATGAACAAGAAGATAATCAGAAGTAAATCAAAAGATTCACTTGCGAAGAAAGGAAAAACACTTAAGCCGAGATCCGTTGCAGCACTCCTGAAACTAATCATGTGTAAGGGTGGCTTTGTCTCTGCGGTTCCAGATCCAAGGAACTCTTTCCCCCAGTCAAGAATGGAGAAGGTTCACTTACATCCTTATGCTAATTTAAAGCTGATTAGACCCTCTTGCGTTTTATATGTGATTTCGTTTTCTACTGCAGCTGCTCAAGGCAATACTGCAGACGAAAATACACCCACAAAACCCTTCGCCGCTAGCACCTAAAAGGAATTTGGACTGGAGGCCAGATGAGAAAGAAGTCAACGAATGCCTTGAAGATGCACTCAGTGATCTAGACGACGACGGCGCTAAATGGGTCAAAACTGATTCAGACTGTAAGTTGCATATTTTGATACCGAACAACCAACGTCATTGTGCATTGAACATCCTTTTATGCACTGCTTCCTTTGAAGTAACTCAATATGGTATTTTCTTTCTTTGCAGTTATCGTGCTTGAAATGTAAAATGGGTGAATACGACTGTTCATTGAGGCCAGGTGTGCATTTTTCTTCTCAACTTCAGCAGAACTAAATAATATTGATCCTTCGTTTTGAGGGTTGTGCTAACAACTTTGATCGATTCCATTCAATGTGCAGGTTCCAAAGGTCTTGGCAAGTTTTATGATATATATAGTATAGAAGTGTGGGATAAAGTCAGCAATGAAGCTACCGACTATGATGTAATGGCCCTCTGTTTCTGACATAAATCATTTGTAATGTGGGTTACTTGGATTATGACAAGAAACTCCTGGGACAAGCCATACCTCATGTCTGTTTTTCTCTCATTCTTGAAACTGTACATTGCAAGGCCTTTTACCATTCATATATGAACTATGACGGCTGTTAATTATTCCTAGCCAAAAAGATTTCATTATGATGCAGTTGCTGTTTATTACATATATTCTGAATTTTTGGACCGGCTTGCAAGTTGTGCTTTGCATATCTGTATGACCCTGCCGGGTATATACTGGAGAAGTACAGAGTTAAGGGCTACACTTTTTTTTTTTTTTCGAAACGTCGGCAGGAGCACTGCCCAATCATATAGAAGGAGAAAAAAGTAACATTTACAGGATGAGGTTCACGGCTGCCATATCAGACAAGGTCATCATCTACCACCCTAACAAAGGCGAGGGCCCTTGCCCGAGAAGCATCCCTAATCAAACCAGCAACAACCTCAAAAGAGCTATATTTGTTCTCAAAAATTCTATTGTTTCTCTCACGCCAAATGAACCAGGCGGTGTACGCCACCACCCCATCCAGCGCGGCCCGCTCCCTCGCAGGAATGGAGCCTCGGGTAGAAGCCCACCAAGCCGAGAAAGTAGTCCCCGTCGAGGATGCACTGTCTGGTGGGTTGATGCACGGGAGTGCATGGTCCCTAGCAGCGGCACGCCACACCATCCGAGAGAAGGGGCACCTCAAGATGAGATGATCCGCCGTCTCCGGAGCATTGCCGCAAAGGGAGCACATCGCACTACACGGCCAACCCCTAGCCAACAATCTGTCTGCCGTATAAATACGCTTGCGGTTGAGAAGCCACATGAAGAACCGGCATTTACCCTCGGTCTTCGCCTTCCAAATTGCGTTCGCGGGAATGTCCGACGTTGAGTAAGAGCCAGCGAACTGAATGTCGTAAGCCGAGCGTGCGGAGTAAGATCCATCCCCTGTCCATCTCCAAGCAATGGTGTCGGAGGAGCCCTGCGTGAGGGTGATCCCTCCCAATCGGGTCCATAGCCCGACGAACTCGCGTACCTGCTGCTGTGATAGGGCCACCCGAAATGGGTACGCCCATCTGTGGCCATCCAAGCCTCTAGCCACCGAGATAGACTTTCTCCTGACCAGAGGCATCAAGGAAGGGGCAAGGTCGGCGGGAGCCCGACCCTCAAGCCACCGAGAGGTCCAGAACTTGGCTAAGTGCCCATCCCCAACCGTGATGGAGGTGGACGCGTCAAAAAGACATTTGTCCACCGCCGACGTGGGAGTGGGAGTGCCCACCCAAGGCTTCTCCGGATCCGCCCACTCCTGCCATAGCCACCTGAGACGCAAGGCGGAGCTGAAAGCCTCGATGTTCTTGATTCCTAGCCCGCCAAGACGCTTGGGCCTGCACACCTGTTGCCAACTGACCAGGCAATGGCCCCCGTTACATTGGTCCGTCCCCTTCCATAAGAAGGAACGGAGCAACCTGTTTGCCTTCCCCACAAGCCACTTGGAAGGGGCGAAGCATGTAAGGAAGAACACCAAGCACGGCAGCAGCTTGGCGGACACAAGTGTCAAGCGCCCCTGCTTGGAGAAAAGTTTTCCTGCCCAACCTGCCAACCTCGAACCCAGCATGTCGAGTATGAACTGGGTATCGGAACGCCTAAGCCTCCTGATGTGCAAGGGGAGACCAAGGTACCTGCATGGGAACTCCTTCTTTTGGCAAGGAAAGCTAGCGAGGACCTCCTCCAAGTCCATGTCGCCGCAAGCGATGGCATAAGCCTCAGACTTGAGGTTGTTATTCTCCAGTCCAGAAGCCTTGCCGAACAGGCCGAGGATCTCACGGACCACCTATAATTCCCTAGCATCCGGGTGGACAAAAATGGCCACGTCATCTGCGTACAAGGAGATCCGCATCTTCGCCGCTCGCCTCCCTATCGGCCGGAGCAGCCCACTTTCGCTCGCCCGGTCAAGCAGGCGCTTGAGAGGCTCGATGGCGATGATGAACAACATGGGAGACAGCGGATCGCCCTGCCGCAGCCCCCTGTGGTGCCTGAAAGACCTGCTTGGGGATCCATTCACCAGAACCCGGGATGAAGCCGAGGAAAGGATGATAGAAATCCACTCCCTCCATCTTGGACCGAAGCCCAACACCTGTAAGAGCTCAAGGAGGAACTCCCAGCTCACCGTGTCAAACGCCTTGGCGATATCTAGCTTGAGGAATAAACACGGTGTTTTTGATCTGTGGAGGTCTTTTATCACATTCTGAGTGTACATGAAATTGTCCTGTATGCATCTCTTTTTTATGAAGGCACTCTGGTTCCTAGAGATGATCTCACCAAGCATGGGGCCCAACCTGTTGGCAAGCATTTTCGAGAAGTATTTTCCCAAGCTATGCATGAGGCTGATGGGCCGGAAATCGGTCACCTGAGAAGCATCCCCCCGCTTAGGGAGGAGCGCGATGTTCGCCGTGTTGATGAGGTCCATTCTGCGTCCCCTAAGATCATAAAGCTGACGAAAAGCGGCGACGACATCCTGTTTGACAATGTCCCAGAACTTCTTGAAGAAGTTGCCGATGAACCCATCGGGCCCCGGCGCCTTGTCTCCCGGGGTCGAGAAGACAGCAGCCCGAATCTCCTCGTCGGTGAATGGGTCGTCGAGATGGTCCAGCGGCAAAGGCTCGATGCCAAGCTCGGCCCAATTCAGCGAGCAGGACCTGGGGCTAGCCGTCCCAAGATGGGACTTGAAGTGCCTATGAATCTCCTGTTTTTTCTCATCCAGCGCAGTAATGATCCTATCCCCAGCCCGCAGCACCTGTATGTTGTTTCTCCTCCTACGAGCACTTGCTTTCACGTGAAAGTACTTGGTGTTTGCATCTCCAGCTCTTATCCATGTTTGCCTTGAACGTTGCTTCATGCGCACACGCTCCACGGCCGCTAGTCCAAGCAGCCTTGACTTGAGATCCTTGCGGAACGCCAACTCCTGAGGGGTGAGCTGCCGGTCCTCCTGAGCAATGTCTAGTCTGTGCACAATCTCCGTGGCAATCGCGGACTGCATTCTCATATCTCCAATAATATCCCCAGCCCACCTGCGAATGGCTTTTGCAGTGCGGACCTGTTTTGTGTGGAGTACTGTGATCATGTCGGAGCTCCCGACCGGCCTCTCCCAAGCAGCCTTGACCACCTCCGCAATGCCCGGCATACGGAGCCAGAAGGACTCAAACCTGAAGCTCCTGTTCTTGGGGACGGAGAGGTCCCCGGTCAGCAGCAGCTGACAATGGTCCGAGACCGAGGTCGACGCAGCGTTGAGTGTGCACGCCGGGAAGATGGCCTCCCAGTCAGCAGTACACAACACCCTGTCCAGCCTACACATGGTGGCATGCTGTCGCTCATTGGACCATGTAAACATGCGTCCGTTGAGCTTAATATCCTTCAGCTCAAGTCTATCAATCAACGACCTGAATGGACCCATAGTCCGCCTGTTTATGTTGGCATTACTTTTGTCCGACGCCTTTAGGATCAGATTGAAATCTCCAAGGAGAAGCCATTTGCTGTTTGGAATACCCTGCCTAACCTGCTCAATTTCGTTCAGAAAAGCCAACTTGGCCTCATCATCCTGCGGTCCGTAGACCCCTGTGCATGCCCACTCATCAGCCGTGTCTGCCATCTTTATTGTAGCAGACACCGTGTTGGTAGAGCACATCCCATCCGACATGGAGAAGAATCTGTCGGAACAAGCCAACAGGATCCCACCCCTAGTCCCCAAGGCAGGCAGGTAGCAAAAATTCTGGGTGAAATCAGCACCCAGCGCCTCCAGCACAATCTGAACATCTATGACCTGTAGTTTTGTTTCCTGGAAACAAATGATGGTTGCCCCGCAAGCTTGCACAGCCAACTTAACAGCGACACGCCTGGCCGACGAGTTTAGGCCCCTGACATTCCACACTAGGAAGATTACATTTTTTTGCGACATAAGGAAACTAGGACACAACGGCTGGTCGAGCTCCAGCAAGCTAACACACTCGAGGGCATAACCTGGACACCACCACAGCAACTACGAAACAAACCGGGCCAAATGATCTTGCACAGCATAGAAACATTAGAGCAGCCGGCGACTAGCCCAACCTGGTGTCTAAACATTGGTAACCTGTAACGCCGCCTTTCCCTTGACGCCAGCAAGGAAGGAGAGAGCCTCGATGACAGCTGCCGAGAGCGGTCCAGCAAACAGCTTCACCAGCTTGGCGAGCACCTCCTCGGTGACCTGTTCCGTGGGTTCAATGAACTTTAGCTCCCGCGCGACCTTCTCCGTGGCCTTCTGCATGATCGTGCCTTTGTTCTTCGGGTCCTTGGCGAGGCGGGCGCTGCTCCGGCGGACGACCACCTGCGTGGGCTCAGCATCCGGAGCGTCGGGCAGCTGCAGCAACCCCGGCGCCGTCGCGGACGCGACGGCAGCGAGGAAAGAGCGAGCGCTTCCGCCCCGGCAGCCTGCACTCCAGATGGCGCGTCCGCCCCAGCAGCCTGCACTCCAGTTGGGACAGTGCGCGCGCACCCCTCCATGACCATGGGGTCCAGCGTGGAGGCCACAACCGGAGCAGGGGATCCAAGGAGGCAGTGGAGGTGGATGTCGTCGGAACAGGACCTCGCGGAAGCGACACCAGGCGCCGGCGGCGAAGTAGCTGGAGTGGCCGTCGGCAGCGCGGACTGAACCTGGACCTGCATCTGAACATCGACCTGATCGGTCACCTGCACTCTCTCTTCCACAGCCGCACCCATGGGCTGCAACTCCGGATTGACTCCCTCCGTCGGCCCGCCAGGCGCTGTCACCACAGCAGACAAGAGCCCGCGATGGAGGCCAGCCCGATAGCCAGGTCGGCGAGTTGGGGGCCCATCCCATCATCCGGCCCAACAGAGATCTGAGGCCCCAGCTCCGCATTCGGCCCGTCATTGGCCTCCTGCAAGCCACGCCCAGCATCCATCGCATGTCTCCTGTTTCCACGCCCTCCAGCGGCGCCACCACGCCTGCCGCCGCCTCCGCCGCGTCGGCCCCTCTGCGCCTGCTGCAGCTGCTGCCGTAGCTGGGACTCTGAAGGTGGGACATCCCAACCTGAAGGCCTCCTCCGACGACCGCGACCCTGGTCGTCCTCGTCGCCCGGCGGCCCGTCGTCTCCCTCGTCCCCGAACTGGAGGCGGTTGAAGGCGGACGGACGCGGCGGAGCGCCATCCTTCACGCCCAGCTCCCAAATGAAGGTGTGGGTACGGGACCCCTCCTCCTCCGAGGAAACGCTGGACCGCATCCCGCTATGCGGTGAGTCGGGGGAGCGCCGGAGAGAGGCAGGCGGCGGGTTGAAGTCGATGACCTGGTCGACGTGCAGGAGGAACGGGAAGTTGAGGGTGCTTGGCGGCACGTCCGGCGCCTCGGGCGAGGGCTGCTCCAGCTTGTAGACGCCCGAGCGCGGAAGGCCGTCAGGATCAGTAGCCCAAATCCAAGCGCACAGGCACGCAGTTTCTTTTTCCACCTCCGCTTCCGACAGCTCACCCTTCACGAAGCCCCCTGCAACACAGATGCTCGCCAAGGTGTCGATGGTCCTGACCATCCTAGGCAGCCCCTCAATGCAGACGCGGGCGCGGAAGCCGGGCCTGCACTCCGTGGCGTTGACAAGGCGGGACCAGGGGCGGAAGGACATATTGATGCCCTCCACATTGCAGCCACGCTCACGGAGGATCTCGTTCCTAAGCTCAGTTGATGTGCACGTCAGGAGGAACTCCCCAACGGCATGCACATCCACCTGCAAATCCACCTTGTCGGCGACGAAGGACTCCGCCAAAATCCTCTGAACCTGTTTGCAGGAAACATCTGGCCTGTTTCCCGGGACCACGATCAGCAACGCATATCTGAGAAGTGCTCGCTCGGACCTGGCCATCGCTGCGGTGAACTTCGCATGGACATTGACGCCGTCAGGGCGCAAAGTCCAGTCTCCTGGCACATGGTCCATGCCGGGCCTGAGCGGGGGAAAATCGGCAGAGGCCGGGGGGACCTGCGAAACCTGTTCCTGAACCCTGTGGCCGAGCCTGCTGGTGATGAGCACCTTCGCCGGCCCCAACCTGCTGCTGGCCGGACCCCTTCCCTGGCTTGTGCACTGCTTAGCAAAATGCCCGGAAGCAGAGCAGAGCAGGCAAGATGGAGGGTTTCTGCAGCGAGCTACCTTGTGGTTGGGACTGAAGCATTTGAAACAGCACCCACCCGCTGTCCTCTCTTTAAGGAGGATGGAGAACCTGCTAGGAGGAAATGCTGGTTGGTGGTGCCGCAGACCCAGCAATGAATTCTGCTCGCGTCGCGCCTGCCTGCGGTCTCGGACGAGCGTCCACGGCACCTCGTCAGAGAGAGAGAGCGTGCCAGCCACAGTGGAAGCCAGCCGTTGGCCAGCAGCAGCACCCTGCGCAGCACCCTGCCCTTCATCAATTCTGCCCAACGGGAACGAGCCGGTAGCCGGTCCTTCAATGCCCATGGGCGCCTGGAGGGGCTCGAGTTGTACCTGTGTCCCCTCAGCGCCGGCACCACAAGATGGGGGCGCCGCGCCGAGCTGGGTCTCCGGGACCTCCTCCTCCGAGGACGGGCATGAGATCTCGCCCAGATCTGCTGGCGAGGATGCCCAACCGAAGCTGCCAAAAACGAGGTCACCCGGGGTGGTGGGCACCGGGGAGAAGGAGGAGGTAGTGGGGGACGGGCTGGAGGTCTGTGGGGTGGCCTGGGTCGTGGACGCCGGGGCCGGAGTGGCCGGCGGCGGGGAAGGGGAGGGTTCGCGAGAGCGAGCCATCGCGTTCTCGTCTAGTTATCAAAATAGCGACTATGTAGGCTTAGCGACTATGTAGTTCTCGTTCTCGTCTACACTTTTTTGCAGATTAAAGGGCTACACTTTGATTCGTAGGATTGTTTTTAATAATACTGAAATAAATAGAACTGCTAATTGAATTTGACCCTATAGGATTACACAACAAAGAAATCGGCACCAATGTTTGATCATAACAAGGAAAAAAACTAAACAAAGTTCATCCTTAACCCGAAAATATCAGGTTGGTATGACTTGAACCCCGACTATGAACCCATCTAGGAGTATACAACCATGGGCTTAGTCAAATGTTTGAATTAACCTGACAAGCTTTGGAAAGTGGTTTGTATTTATGGCTTTCAACAAAAATGTCAATATAAATTCGTGGGTGTATGGAATGCTATGAAATGGTAACACAAAAATCCTAAATGATATGACTATTTAAGCATGATGCGAAAATGGAATAGATTTTGTATTATTATTTTTTGGTTTGGAACAAGGATTTTCTGGTTGATGAGTTTTTATCATGTTCTCAATTTGCAGCATTTTCCAACCATAAATCACTTCATATTTTGTTTGACAAACTTGGAAGATAAAACCTTCAAATTAACCTTCGTGTATTAGTTGTGGAGGTGTTGCACGTCCAATGCGTTAGAAAAAAAAAATCTTGTACACGTGGTTTCTACAGATTCAAATATATAAATTCCATGAAAAGTGATAACAATTTGCTTCCATACAGACAATTGAGTCTTATGGAAATTTTACACGTAATTATTTTCAGGTGAATTTTGCAAGTTATAAACTCTTAACATTCCTAAGTTTAAGGTCTTTTCGCACTCGTAAAACCTGGAAAAAAAACGCTCCAACCTGGACCTAGCTTTGGTTAAATTTAGAAAATGGAAGCTCTACCAACCCCCCCCCCCCCCCACACACACACACACACACACACACACACACACACACACACACACACGTGCGCGAGCGCACCTTTGCACTATCTAGGGTGCATAACATTTTTTATTACAAAAAAAAGGACACCAGCAGGTTCCCATACACAATACGAGCCCCTTGAAGAGCTACCAATAGATCGTTCACATGCAACATTAACTACATAACGATGATGTATAGAAGAGCCCAGTTCTCAACACGATGCCGGCAAAAAGGAACAAGATTCACGTTGATTGTGCTGGATTGGACGATTAAGGCCAAATCTTGGATTTTCCTCTAGGCATTTCATTCAGGGTTTAATATGGATAGTTCCATTACGTTCAAACCAGAGATAGCTCCGTAGTCCAAGGCCATTTAAAATGAACTTGTTAACAAACAAAGTGTTTCATCATGATCTATTGAACTTTTTACGAGGTTGTACACGATGAACTTTTATGTTGGAAGTTTCTAATCTTAGAGCTCAAACAATATCCATGAGAAAAAAGGTCTAAGTATGAAATCCTACAAGTTGCTAGACATTTCTTTGTACAAAAACCGCCTAAACGTCTCCTGATTCCGACAACTTCAAAGTTTTTCATGGTTTTTTAGTAATTTTCCTCTCTTTGTGTGTTTTCTTCCTTGGTCAGGTTTTCAGTTAGCTCTTCTGTAGTAGTGGCAGCCAGGGATGGATCCACCTGTTCTCCGGTGGTCGTTTATACTTTGCTTGTACTTGGAACTGTCATGGTCTTTCTTCTTCTCATATACTCCCTCCGTTCCAAATTACTTGACTTGAGTTTGTTCAAATATGGATATATCTATACTTGTTTAGTGTCTAGATACATGCATATTTGGACAAATCCAAGTCAAGTAATTTAGAACAAAGGGAGTACTAGAGGGATACCCGCGCGTTGCAGCGCGCATCTATATTGACATGCAAGATTCTATTGTGTGAATAAAGACGTATAAGATATATCAGACATGAATTTGTCTATATTGACACGCAAGATTTTATTTGTGTTAAATATTTGACATTTAAATTTTCGTTTGCATGTAAATTAGCTAAAGCTGTAGTTAGGAAGAAATTAACCGGCCAAACAAACCGACAATGTTGATAAATTGTTTGAAGATATGCTATGCATGTTCGGCGTACAGTTTTCGGAAATGGCTTAAATGATTACGCGTAATGAAACCAATATGCAAAAAAATCGCTTTGTTGGTTGAATTGATTAAAAACTAAAATAATTATGGTGTTAAAAAAGGATGGTGTGAATAATTAAATTGCTAAAATAACAGATGATGATGTTGATAGGTTGTATGGAGAGATAGTTAAACGATGATGTGAAAATTGGGTGGCTAAAATAATATATGCTAATAAATGTTAGTGGGATGAGGTGAATACTTGAATGGTTGGTAAGATGTATGAGGTGGACAATTTGTTGGCTGAAAAGATGGATGATATGCATCGTATGTTAAGATAGAAAATAATGCATATTAATAGGGTTTTACTTTATAAGAAATATACATGTTTATTAGCAACATAAATTTTGAGCAAAAAACATGCACTTCTCCTCCATATGGTTCAGGAAAAAAAACTAAATGTTGGCCATGATCTTCTCCTATTTACCTCACGCCTATACTGGCTCAAATTCAACACTTTAGCTTCTAAGTTTCAATTGGCACTCGTAAAAACTCGTCTTCACCTCGCTTCAGTGTCTATAGTTTTTGTCATATTCCTCACGCCTATAATTTTTATCACTTTAGCTTCTCTATACCGTTGTTGACGATCAATAGATTGGTTGGACTTTTGGGGAAAAAACAAACAAAACTAGGGTTTATGTATGCGCGTACCGATTCCCGGGGTGGTGTGACGGCCGGAATCGCTGCTGCCGGTGTGGCCCGGTTGCGTCGCAGATCTCCCAATCCCCCGATCCGGGTCGATCGAGCTTCTTCCCTGGCGATCAAGATGCCCCGGTTGGAGCTTGCGCACGGACGCGCCTGCCGTCGGCAAGATTCTCCGCCGCGCCATGTCGGGCGGTCGGGCAGAAAAATCTGGCGTCTGCCACAGGAGCATGGACGGACATGACGGTGTGTTCTCGATGGTCAATTCCGGCACGGTTACACGCACACATGCGGCCGGCCGCTATCACGTCTCTGCTGGGCCTCGCTGGATCGGCGTTGGCACGGGGAAATGCTACCTGTTGCACGAGCGAAGGCTCGCTCGGTTCGCAGCGACGCGGAGAGACGCACAGCGGTCGACGCGCATGCGCAGCTCGTGGGTGGGACCCACCCACGTCTCTCCTTCCTCCTCCTTTCTTCCCCGCATCGCTGCGAACCCGCATCGCATCCCACACGGCCAACTTAGGGCAGGCCGAGCCGGAGCCGCGGCTGGCCGCGGCGGAGGCGGCGGAGGCGAGGAGGAACCTTAGGGCTGGGAGTGGGGGTGGGGCGGTTCGCCACTTAACGGTGGGGGTGGGGTGGGGCGGTTCGCCGGCGACGAGATCGGGGCCAGGCCGAGCCGGAGCCGCCGGAGCCGCGGCTGGCCGCGGCGGAGGCGAGGAGGAACCTTAGGGCTGGGGGTGCGGGGTGGGTCGCCGGCGACGAGCTTCGGGGTGGGGGGGTTTAGAGGGATGGTCCGGGGCGGTGCCGGACCGGCGGTGGGCCGCGGTTGGAGGAGGGCGGGGCGCGGAGGCGGCGCGGTAGCGGCGCCGAGCGCGGAGGGCGGGAGCAGGCGGCCTGGCCGGCGGCGGCGGCGGGGGGTCCCTGTTCATCTTCTTCTCCGGCGACCTTCCCTTTTTGGTAACCCAGCGCGTGCGAAACTTGCTAAAAAAGGAAAACTCACCTGGTCGGAAACCGCGCGCAGGAATCGATCCTTGCGCGCGCGCAAGCTAGCCTTGCCCGTTGGCACGGCCGATGGGACTGACGAGTTGGCGAGGTCGGTACGACAGGGACTAGACCTACCTCGTCAAAATCGTACACTTTGGTCATTTTCAAGAGGCGGTGTTGGATACATTGTTTGATTGTTTCTGACTGTTGGCCTGAATGCCTGTTATTACATGCCCGCTACGCACTACTACTGCATTGCATACACCCGCGTGTTGTTCGAGATTTTGCCACAGCATTTCTCAGTCAGTCTCATCACATGAATCACAGGTTCAGAGTTGCAAAATCCCAAAGCATTGCGACATTGGGCTGTACAAGTGATAGAGGCCAGCTAGCAAGCCTCTGAAACTACTGGACCATAGAGAGGCCACGCCGAACATGCGCCGCTCTCAGGGCTCTAATCAGATCTTGCTGGCCTGGCATCAGAAATCTACATGGAGATGTAGTGGCCTTCTTGCCTTCCTCTTACATGGAGAAATAACTATGTACGTACGTTTCAAACGCTCAAGTCACGACAATCTTTTACGATCAGAAAGAGTATTAATTTTGGAGGGTTTGGATCCTTAGAAATTTTACTAGATAGGTCGTTTGACACAATCCTTCAGGATGTTTCTAAGAATTGCTTTGTGCTCTATTTTAAGATAAAAAAAATCGTTTGGCTCAAACTTGTTGCAACAATTTATTTGTTTATCGGCAATCAAAGGGGCCTTTAGAACATATTTAAAATGAATACTTAGGGAAACTATGTTGACTATGACCGGACGTCCTTAGCGTGATCTTGATGCATGAACCGACTTGTAAGAACATGGTAAAGCTCTAAATACATGTCAAAACATCATTGTAATTAGGCTCATAGAGTATACCCGAAGACAACATAAAGTGTCTAGGTGGATCAACCGACGACGCATCTCCATCACTATGAAGACAGTACAAAGTGCTTTCGTGGACACACAACTATCACACTACTACTGCTCCGGGTTCACGTGGCGTGCACAGTTAAGACATCATCACGATCAGCACTACAAAGTGCACGGGGGGAGTTTCGAGTCAAGATAGTTTTGATGCAGCTTTAGAAGGCAGACACTTGGCATGATCAGAGGCTAGATCGCATGCAGATCGGATGGAGACCTGTGAACGCTGACCATTAGTCAAGTGGGGGATTCAAGGAACAGGCAAAGCACGAGCCAAAGGAGCTGGGTTCGGCTCAGTTCATGGTCATTTGCTACCTTTTCTTTCTCATGGAAAGAATAGATGTACTGTCGTACTGATGTACATGTAACCAACTAACACCTGGAACAAAAATTACCTTTGGCAAGCCGTTATGAAGATTCTATTTTGATAACGCAGTTTTGCCACGAGGCAAAGTCTTGTGGGAATAAGCACAGTGTCCTCTGAATGTTGTACTTAAAAGGTTGGCTCTCTGAATTCTAACTGAAGAACAAACAGAGTGTCCACTGAAACTGAATAGCAACGATACGCAGTAGTCCATCATTTATGTGGAGAAAAGGATCGCAGGAGCAACCACCAATAATTCAAGGTCGTTGGTTTGGTCATTTGCACCATTCACATGCCATGAAGAAGCCACAGGAGGCCGTATCACCATTCATCAAGGAGGTCGGAGGAGGTCCAGGTCTCGCAATTAAGGATGACTCCAACGGGGCGACGCATCGAGTCCGCGCGCATCCGTTCGTGTCTGCGAGAGCCAAAAACACGGCCCAACGGGGCGACGCAAACGGACCGCGGTCCGTTTTTTGGTCCGCCGCGACGCATCCCTGGCCCAAATTTGGGCCACCGATGCGTCGGCCCCGGACGCGAAACGGAGCTCTTTTGTGTCCTCCCCTAGTCCGCCCCTGGCCCGCAAATCAGACCATCCCCACCCCAATCTCCTCCTCCTCCGCCACCCGCCGTCGCACCCTCGATTTGGCACCGCAGGCCATTCCGGGGACGCCGTCACCGGAGCAGGTGCTTCCCCACCGTCACCGGTGATTCTTGCGGCCAGGAGCGTCCACAGCGCCCCGCGATAGACACGCCGCCCACAAGGTGTTCGGCCGTTCGCCCCGGCTACTCAGGTACGTCCCTCGGCCATGGATAGCTCGGATGAGTGGTTCTACAAGAACCACATCATGCAGCGCTCATCCTCGGACGATTCCTCCGACGATGATGACAGTGACGGCCTGGTTGCCACCCTCATCGTCAACGAGTACATAGAGAGGATGCGACCGGTGTTCCTTGGCTCCTTGCCGGGCCGTTCTCCTGCTCTTGACCGGAACCGGCGAGCTGGCCAAATCCAGCTGTATGGGGACTACTTTCGTCCCCACAAGCCCACATACCCTCCCAAGGTTTTCCAGCGCTTTCCGGATGAGGAGGTCCTTGTTCAACCGCATCCGGGTGGGCGTGATGCATTTTGATGACTACTTCATGTGCAAGCCCGATGCATGTGGTATGAGGGGCTTCTCGTCGTACCAGAAGTGCACCGCCGCCATTCGCATGCTTGCGTATGGGATTGCCGGCGATCTTGTGGACGAGTATGTGCGCATGAGCGAGTCCACGTGCCTGGAAGCCATGTACAAGTTCTGCGTGGCCGTGGTGCAGGTGTTCGGGACGGAGTACCTGCGGGAGCCCAATGCTGCCGACATGACTCGCCTCCTGGCAATCAACGAGTCAAGAGGCTTCCCTGGGATGCTCAGGAGCATAGACTGTATGCACTGGGAGTGGAGGAACTGCCCATTTGCTTGGCAGGGGCAGTGGAGGAACTGCCCATTTGCTTGGCAGGGGCAGTACAAGGGCCATGTTGGGTCATGCACGGTCATACTTGAGGCCGTGACATCCCAGGACCTCTGGATTTGGCACTCGTTCTTTGGCATGGCCGGCTCGCACAATGACATCAATGTGCTCCAGCGGTCTCCGGTGTTCAATAGGCTCTCCAATGGCCTGGCACCCCAGGTGACCTTTGAGATCAATGGTAACCAATATGACAAGCCCTATTACCTTGCTGATGTGATCTACCCCACATGGACAACATTTGTCAAGACAATCTCCAATCCCAATGATGAGAAGAAGAAGATGTTTGCCAAGGAGAGCCTATTGAACACCGGAGACCGCAAGAAAGGATGTAAAGCGTGCATTCGGTGCTCTACAGTCCCGATGGGCTATTGTGCGCCATCTTGCTCGGACATGGGACAAGGACCAGCTGTGGGAGGTGATGACAGCATGCGTGATCATGCACAACATGATCGTGGAGGACGAACGCGACGAGGGCTTGAATGATCAGGCATGGCAGTTCCGGGGTGAGTTGGTTCAGCCCCAGGGACCGTCCACATTTGCTCAGTTTCTCGACTTCCACCGTGACATTCGTGAGAAGGAGTCCCATGTTCGGCTCCAAAATGATATGGTGGAGCATGTCTGGCAGCACTACGGTAACCAGGGTGACCAGGGTGATCAGGGGTAGTAGTTCCATTTGATGAACTACTTGTCTTATTTATTTGGTTTGTAATGCATGCAACAATTTATTATTTCTAAAACTGTTTGTTTGTGTTTGTTTGAACTATTTGGATTGTAATAATAAGTACTTGATGAACTATTCAGATTGCTTTTATGAATTGTATTATTTGTGCTATTTGAGCTTATTTTATTGTGCTTGATAATTGCTCGAGTATATATAACCAAAAAAATGTCAGAATGATCTAAAACCCTGGCCGTTTATGGCCCACCTCCCTTATGTATCAATGAAAATGGCCCATATAGGGCCTACTTACCTGGGAAAAAAACAGAGGGCGGACTTGATGCGTCGCCCCGTTGGGGGCAGTGGCCGGAAAGGGGCGAACCTGAGCCAAACGCGCGTCCTGTAGCCGACGCAAACGGACCAAACGCGGACCAAACACACGTCCGTTTGCATCGGCCCGTTGGAGTCATCCTAATCTCATGGACAAAATGAGGAACGGCTCATCCCCCAGCTCGTGATCCGGTTGGTGCCACTTTCCAGTCAACCAAGCAGTTGCGGTAGTACTATCCTTTAGCTGCAAGCTTTCTTGAAACGGGGACCTTCCACTGTAGACAGGCAGGGTAGATCCTCGGAGGATAGTCACGATGAACCAACAGTGAGCAGTCTGAAACAACGCACGTGAACCTAACTCCACATCTACTGTGTAATGACTGTGCTAAAAGTAATTAAACGTCGGAATGCAGAGGTTAGTGTGAGGTCTCTCGCACTGTGCTATGTGTTCCTGTATCAACCATACATACTTGTTGCGTAAAGTGCATTTGAGCATTTCGGTTTACCTACTGGTTGCACTGTTATGTACAATAGTGAGTCCTGTTACAACGATGAACAATAAAACAATGAACAACAAGGTCAATGCAAGGGGACACGGGATTTGAACAGAAGGATAAAAAAACAGGGCCAGCAAAATTTTACTATGACGGCGACCGGCCTGCCCTTCCCTCCGACAGAAATTAGCCACTTAAAGCATAGCTTTTAAACTGAATTTGGCTCCATTTTATAGCATGAACGGATATCTTCTCCCTCAACAAAAAAGAAAATACCTTAGGCGCCAAACAATCGCTAGGGGTTAGACAATTATACAAAGTAACCCCGAGCAAATCTCAAACTTAATAACATGAACTAGGTTTTTTAACCTATCAACAGGATTATCATGAGTATTTATCTTATATAAACAACAACATTGCCAACATAACGGTGTTTGACAATAGTGTGCTTTATTTTCTCATGAAACATTTGATTCAGGCATATAACACCCTCACTGTTACAAAATCGATAAATGCATCTTCACTAATCTCAACATACAAACTTTTCAACCAAACTGATTTTTTACATGCTTCCTCAATAGTCATGCATCTAGCCCACATGGTAGATTGGGCAATAACTGTTGCGGCGTTGCCTTCCAACTAACAACATAATCACCAATAGTGAACATAACCGTGAAAACCTCCTCATATCCAAATAGGCAACAAAATTTGAATTCACGTAGCTAACAAGTTCCTAGCCGTACTTGCCAAACTTTAAACAAGAATTATATGTGCCACGGGGTAGCTGAAAATTCATTGAATTATTTTCTAATGTTCGCTACGGCGCAACCCACCGACGACGGATCTCGCTTTGACAGAAATTAGCCTTCTTATTTGCATGCATAGACTTCTGGAGATCACTGCTATCTTTTTTATTCAACTCTGCCAGCCACTTCTATGGTAGAGAGGAGTACTTGCAGAATCTACATCGGCACTGTCACCCTCCTCTAATTAAACAAGATCAATCAATTAGGGTAGGTATACGCAGAGACAGTGACACTACTACGCCACGATAAACAAGCACACATCAGCGTTTAGCATCGCAATCACGACATGAACACACGCTGTCCTTCACCTAAGAGCATCTTCACCGGGGCCTCCAAACAACCCTCCAAAGGCTCATTGAGGGTCCGGACAGCAAAAATCGTCACCAGCGGCACCCCCAAAGTCTCGCCCCGAGCGATTTTGTGTCCGGCACCCTTCGGGTGCCGGACATCGCCTCGGGCATGGCCCTGACAGTGCTGGCCCACCCGTCATACACACGACACGCCACGCTCGTGTTAATGAAGGCGAGCAGGAGGCCGTTCCGCCGCGTTAATGGCGGTCAGTCGTCGGGCAGTCTCCCAGGCGATGGGACTGGACGGGAGGTGATGTGACGAGACGGCGGCGACAGGCTTGCCGGCACGCGTCGCATTAACGCCGGCGACAGCGTGCGCGACAGTCCACGCGCCGGCGTCGCGGCGTTCCCACGCAACGCATTTACGCCGGCGCGGATGCTCGCGCACCGCCCAGCTCCCCTCCCCTACCGCCCTTAAATCGCCTCTCCCACGCCGCCCTCTCTCCCACACCGCCCTCTCTTCTCTCCCTCACCCACACCCTCCGTCGCCCCGTCTTCCAGACCTCTGTGTCCATGGCGAACAACTGGGAGGGCAGCAGCAGGCGCAGCGGGCGCACGGTCTCCACCGAAGAGGCTTGGGACATGTACCGCTACGGCTTGCTGGTGCCACCGGACGCGCGTCTGCCCTCAAGGTGGCGCACGTCCCGCCACGGCGGCCTCCCCGTGTCGGCGCTGCCGGAGACGCCGGACCAGATCCAGCGCGACATCGCGCGTCGCCGGTCCTAGCTGACCCTGCACGAGCGCACCCTCCCCGAGTACGACGATAACAATTGGGGAGCGTGGCTGCGGCGGTTCGAGCGCGAGCAGATGGAGGTTCTCGCGTTCTACGACGGTCCGAAAAGGCCGGGCCGCCACAACGCGGAAGGTCGCCACCGGTGATGGGACGGCACATGCCACACCGTGAACTCCGCCATCGCCGCCGCGCGCCAGCACGCAAGGGCGGGGAACACACCCCGTTGCGGCTGCTGCCCGTGAGGCCACGGTACCAAGAGGTGCAGCAGCAGCTGCTGCCGCCCGGTGAAGGAGGAGCCGCGCTCGTCTCCGCGTCGTGGAGGAGGCACCGGCATCGTCATTTGCGAACGTCGCGAACAACAGACTCGGTGACCACCATCGAGCGCGACAACCCCGGCTACATGGCCGCCATCGCCACCTCGGTGGCAACGGCGGCAGTCTCGTCCTCCTCCGGCGGCGCCTCCTGCAGCCGTGCCGCCAAGATGTCGTGTCCACCAGCCACGGCGGATCCAACTCCTCCTCCACCTACATCGTGGTCGACGACGACGACAGCGGCGATGACATCGGCGACGACTGGGGCGATGACAGCGGCGACGACAACGACGAGGCGTGGCTGGAGGCCAACTTCCGCGACTAGAGTTTAGGGTAGGGCCGCCGTAGTTTCAAATTTCATTCGAACTCTTTGTAAAATATAACAAATATGAATGAAATTTGAGTTTTTAATTTTTTCTGCAATCTATTCGAATGCCCGCAAGATGTTCGATCAATTGCGCGCGATTGGGGGTGGGCCTTTGGGGTGTGCCACTGTGGGCGGCCTCTAAATGTTGTCCGGACACATGTCCGGCATCCCAAAGAAGCCCCCATTGAGGGTGCCGGACACATATTTGGAGCCGCCCGGTGGAGATGCTCTCATCCTCACATAAACATCCGGCTCTACCTCTACCGCCGCTGCTCCAGTCTTCTCTGCCACTGCCGCCACTGAACCCCATTAGAAAAAAAAAGAGCAGGTGAAGAAGTGAGATCGAGCCGGAACTCCCCAACGGTCACTTCGTCGTCGTCCCCAAACCGACCCCCTCCCTCCCACACGCGCGGAGCTGAGGAGGAGGACGAATCATCGCCATCACCATTAACTCCCCGCCTCCCTCCCCTCCCCGTCCCTCGAAACCACCACCAGTCCACCACCGGATCCAATCCAGTCCCCGCTCCCCGAGACCCGAGGTCACCCGCGTGCCCATGCCCCTGCCGCAGCCGCGATGGCGCGTAGCGGCGTGGAGGTGATCGCCAGCAGGGGCTGCTCCAGGCTGCTGCTCCCCGGGATGCAGTCCTCCGCCGCCTCCTCCTCCTCCGTCTCCGCCTCGGTCTCCCGCTCCTCCGCGGCCGCAGCCGCCGCCCGGCGCCCGTCTGGCGGCGGCCCCTTCGCCGGCCTCGTCGTCTGCGTCACGGGGCTGTCCAAAGGTGCGCTCTCCGCTTCTCGATTTGGCCGCTGAAGGTTTGGCAATTTCGTGCGCTGACTGGTGGTTTGGGGATTTTTTTTTTTTTTTTGTGCCTGCAGAGGCGAGGGGCCAGGTGAAGGAGGCGGCGGAGCGGCTGGGAGGCGAGTACAGCGGGAGCCTGCACCCCAAATGCACGCACCTCGTCGTGCAGATATCCTTGATTCCCAATTCTCTGTCACTCTGTTCAAAATTCGTTCTCTTCTATGTCTGTTTCTCTACAAATTCTTCAGTGTACTATGTTTTGCTTCCTTCCTTAACGCAAAAGCACAGCTTCGCCGGCCGCAAGTTCGAGCACGCGCTGAAGCACGGCCCCAGGAACGGCTTGTTTGTCGTCACGCTCGGCTGGTTTGTCGACTGCGTTCGAAGGAACGGTAAGGCGATCCCCATCCCCAGTTCGCCCTGTTCAGTTTTGCATCAATTGATTTCTGGTTTTCTCTTACTACAGTGAGGCTGGATGAATCCCTGTATAGTATCAGGAACATTGGGGAGAACGGTCGGCCGCTCGGGGAGTTCAACCGGCTTGTTGGAGCTCCTGTCAGTGAGAAGTCATGCCTCCCACCGATGATATTTCAGGACAAAGCGTGCTCGGACACAACCCAGAGGCACCAGCTCCAGGCTCATAGAGAGGAACCTGAAGATGGTGTGTTCGTTTTTACGAACCACACGATCTACATTGACCCTGGGATATCTGCTGAGATGAAGAGGAAGGTATGGTCCATGTCAATTGCGGCTTCCTTCCATAGTTGCTGACACTTCAGCGCACTAAACCACAGTTTCAGGATTTTTTTTTCTGTTGTTGCTCCTGTTGATGGAGTGACATATTTACAGCACCAAATGTACAAGAGAATTTCTTAACACTTCATGTTAATAGGAAAGCAGTCGGAAAAATTATGCAATGCATGTTCTCTGATTTTTTTCGGTCTCTCAATTTTCACCCTTCCACTGGAATCATCTTCTCAAGAAATCACTTGTTAAATTGCATGAAATGTGTTTACATAAAGTGCATCTTTTCTGCAGATATTTGTTGCTGCTACTAAGGAAGGTGCAAAATTATTGGACCACTGGTTTATCGGTTGCCATGCCACATATGTTGTGTGTGAGGATGTTTCTGTCAAGAGATATGTTGGTCACTCAGACAACATTGTAACAGTAAGAAATACTGAATTACTACAACAATATCCTTCTGTTCCCATGGTGCTAACTTACTTAGGACCATTGTGTTTTTTGACACTGTATACTTCCAATGTTTCAGCCGCTATGGATCCTGAAAACAGTAAAGGAAAAGAACTTGCAGTGTCTGGTCCACTTGTCTTCAGACCTTGCTAGACAGGTTGCCGTGGTTCTAGAAAATTTCCAAACATCTCAAGAGGTATTCTACGCCATATATGCACATGTGGACAAACCTGAATCTGTTATTCTACTATCCAAAATTCTATTTTTAACAAGTTGGGATAAGATTTTTTGTTTTCTTAGTTTCGACAAAACTAGCCTTAACAAATCCTTTTGTCCCAAACAAGTTGGGGTAGGCTAGATATGAAACCCTGTCACGAGGACTTCTCAGGAGGTCACCCATCCTGGTACTACTCTCGCCCAAATGGGTTTCATATCCATGTGACTGGCTAGTTTTTACGTTGGCTCGCCAAGCCTATCACAACCCTTAGATATGAAACCTTTCATGAGGACTTTCTAGGAGGTCACCCACCCTAGTACTACTCTCGTGGGTTTCATATCCATGGGACTGGCTAGTTTTTACGTTGGCTCGCCAAGCCAATCACAACCCTCCTCCTTTATCCGGGCTTGGGACCGGCTATGCCTAGAAGACATAGGCGGAGTTAGTTTCGACAAAACTAGGATTATGATTTTCTCACATCAACTATTTTTAGGTGTTTCTTGTTGTCCTTTTTTTGTTCAAAGGCAAGAAAAACCAAGTAAATGTGTAGCATTTTACATTTGTAACTCCTAAGTGTCTTTCTAAAGGAGAGATCCTTTCCAGTTTTTTATATTTACAAATTCTACAAATCTAGGAATAGGGTTTTGGTATCTTTGTATTTGTTTACCTTCACCTCTTTTTTGTGTGCTCGGAGGAAAAAAACTGAAATTCATATCTGCCATTATATATGGGTGACTCGCTACCTGGCTTCCTAAAATGAAGTACAGGGTGTAATCAATAACGAACAGCTACCCCCTGCGTTTCATGCAATGTATTTAGAAGAAAACACAACATAATGTGGTCCATCTGGATGGTAATTGATGGATGTATTGATTTTTCCGTTGCATGCATTTTAAATTTAGACTGATGAACACTTATGACGAATAGCATTGAAGTGTCCAGATTTTTTTATTTCATTTGTATAACATTTTGTTTTCTTATTATTTTATTTTCCTTATTTTTCTGTTTGATTTTTTCTTATGTTTATAGTAGGTTTAGGTGTATTTTCCACATTCTGACTCCTCATTGCTTAACTTCAAATGTGGTGACATTGGATCTTCTGTTCCTTCAGAACATAAAATTGGGGACTGTTTCTTCTCTGAACAATTCCAGCGGACTGCTTTCAACCCGAGCGGAGATAGATGAGACTCATCAGGAGAGACAAAAATGTGTAGAAGTAGCAAAAAGGGATATCCGAGAGCGCCGTGTTCGTCGTATGCAGGTACAATAGGATCTTCCTTTTCATTATTGGACATAAACACCCAGCAAATTCGTTATTAGGTTTTCTTCCAGCGTCATTGAACTGGTTCTACTCTTGACATGATTTGAATATATGTGAAGCAGCCCCGTTATTCTTTGACTTCCATATGCCCAGAATTAAACTGGTTCTTGTATTACTCTTGACATGATTTCACTATATGTGGAGCAGCCCTGATATGTTCTTTGACTTCCATATGCCCAGAATTTGAACTACAACAATATATTTCAAATGTTCAGTACTTGGAGCTTTAATCTGCTGTCACATATCAGATGGATATTACGGTGGAAACATGCATTTCAAAAACAGCATTCTGTGTCCAGTTTTAATATTGTTTCTTTGTCTAAGCTAGCAACTAATCTGCACACTGAGATTTTCTCACCAGCTCATTTCCTGCACACTGGCAGATTATTAGGGGATGTTGGTACCAGGGACGGAGCCAGGGGGGTGCGAGCTGGGGCCATGGCCCCCCTGTGCTGCAAATTTTTGCTGTAAAACCCCTATATAATATGCAGATTCATCCCTAACTTTGACAGAATTTTACTATATGGCCCCCTCCAAACAATTAAGTGTGTAGTTGGCCCCCTCCTCTTACAGTTCCTGGCTCCGTCCCTGGTTGGTACCACCCTTGCTTGTAAAAGAAAAAACACTTGCAATGTCATAGAAAAAACAGTCAGAATCAGAGAATTTGCTGATGCCATGATCCTATGCAGCATGTATCATTTCATACATTTATTTCATGTAGTTGATATTGCTCTGTACTCCAGTTCTAACACAGCTGTGTGCTGAATAGCTACCTTTTGTATTTGTATTTGACTCTTCTATATGCACATTTTGATGAATGTCTACATTATGGTTTTAAGCCAGTTATGTGAAGTGCCAATCCATCCGCTCACACCTGTCACACTTCTGGATTCAATCTGCTGGACAATATCTGAGCCAGCTACATCTGCTTCTATTTATACGGATTCATCGTGGTCTGATGATGCTGATGAGCAGCAAAGTACCACTTTGATGCAGATGGGATGGAAAGGATCGAGACCCATCAGCTGATAACTTGTCCCGCCCGCTAAGGGAAAGGTAATAACTTCTTGGGATCAACCAAAAACCTTCTGAATCTTCTCCCTAATACCCCCATCTTGTTCTTTCAGTGAGAGAAGCGAGGTAATATTTAAGAACCATTTCTTTACCATACTCTTCCCTCTGGATCGCTTTGGCGAGCTTGGACCTTCCTCGAGGACTTTCTTTAGCAATGGTGGCTTTACACGTGGACAAGTGTTGGATCACATCTACAATTTCTACCAGGTATTTTGTCATAAACTGGGAGTTATTCCATGTGATATACTGTAGTGTCATAGGTGCTAAGTTTTAGTGCATAAACTTGTGGTTATACTATATCTCATGGTTTATAGTGTTCTTGTTATCTGTATCTGCATCATCAGTGGCAGTAAAAATGTCCTCTTGTGCAGGAGAACATGTCAGTCGACGAGATAAATGTGGCCCTGCACACGGATTCACGGCATGCTGATCGACTTCGCTCCCTGTACGCAAGTGCCGAATCTGTAGAAAGGGGTTTTGTAGCATTCAAAAGAATTGATTTCTTGGGGAGCCGGAGAAGTTTTGAGGCACTAAAGCGTCTTAACAGAGAGAATAACAGCAATGTATATGAACTTGTGATTAGGGCATGAACGGCACCCATACTCAGTGCCATTTTAGTCCATATTTGTTTGTTGTTTTACAGGTTAAAAGTGATGTGTCATGTCCACATATGGAGAATAAAAGTAGAGAATAATACACAGCTTAATGAAAAGGGTTATGTTGTAGGATTTTGTGCATTTTACCCTTGGAACGTAGCACCATCATACAGGTAAAGTCATTGGTTATTTGAATCCTATTTTCTTGAAGAGATATCGGCGTGGACACAGATGAGTTCTTTTTTCATGCAGAGGAATAGCTAGAAACTGTAACATTAGTTATGTACAGAGAATAACACACTTGGTATATTGCTGTACTGATATTTTTCTCCACTTGCATATTGCTGATAAGTTTTTTAAAACGAAAAAACTGGAAAGAAGTCCCAATAGTAACCCAAATCATCATCCATGAACTTGAATCCAGATGCTGAGATTGTACATTCAATCCCAAAACTTAGTTAGCTAGGCTCACTTCCTATTGCTGATAAATTTGGTGGTATTACATAACAATTTCTTGCAAGAAACATTCATCCGGGTACATGATATTGCCCTTGAAAGAAACTATTTATACTTCCTTTTTCTATGTCAGCTATATATTGTGGCAGTTCTCACAGTACTATTGAAAACTTCAGAGAACATCCATTCTCACCAAGATGTTCACCACTTCCCTCATGGAAGGCCTTGACTGGCAAGCCGTTTGCGTGCAGGAAATCGCAAGATCAAGCAAGTCCAGTGCCTTTGCCTGCTCATCTTCAGGCCAGTAGATGATCTCCTCATCCAGGCAGCTCATGATGGTGTGGTGTTCTGCCTGCTCCAGGTTCGACCTCATCCATGTCACAATGTCGATTCCATCTCCAAATGCAGAATCCACAGGCATCTTTCTGCACAGGAGCTCGAGTAGCACTACTCCGTAGCTGTATACGTCGCTCTTCTCGGTTAACCTTGTGGAATATCCATGTTCTGAAAATAAATGGTAAAGCGTGTTAAACCCTGAATTTTAGACAGTGTGGTCTTGCAGACATAGTATGATTAAAAATGAACGGTACCTGGAGCAATGTAGCCGAGGGTGCCAACGATGACAGAGACCGTTGTGTCGGTGTCCTCATCGCCGACGATCTTCCCCATGCCAAAGTCAGTGATCTTGGGCACTAGATCAGCATCCATCAGTATGTTGCTTGACTTGACATCCCTATGAACAATCATGGGCACACAGTCTTGGTGCAGATAAGAGAGCCCTGCGCTAAGCCGAGGGCGATCTGATGCCGGACACTCCAAGCAAGGGCTACCTGAGGCTTCCTTTCGTGCAGCAGCTCGAAGAGTGTCCCCTCGGGCATGTACTCGTAGAGGATCAGGCCGGCATTGCCGCGGATGTAGTACCCGGCCATCCTGACGATGTTTCGGTGCTTGACCGTGTTCAGGATCTTCATCTCAACCGGGAACTTGCACTGGACAGATCAACCGTCTTGACTGCCCACTCTTTTCCAAGCTTGCTCTCTGTGCGGTAGACCGTGCCGTGCCGGCCTCTCCCGATGACGTACTTCTCGCTCCAGTTGTCGGTGGCCCGGAGGATGTCTTCATAGGTCAAGTCTTCGGGTAATTCCTCTGTCGAGTCCAGGCTGCGGATCGAGACACGTTTCGCCGATAGGCGCTGAGACCTCTTTGCAATGTAGTGTGTGCAAACAGACCACCAACAATGACAGCTAAAGCTGAAAGTAGCAATGCCACAATGATCCATGTGTTTCTGGTTCTGTTTTTCACAACTGGTTGATTCTGGAGCAAGGTGCATTGTCAGATTGTACACACAATTGAGGATTCCCCAAAAACCCTTCAGGTGACTGCGCTGCCAACTTAACCCAGCAGCAGGGAGCTGGCCGGATAGGTCATTGAATGAAATGTTCACAACTAAAGAGAGATCATGTGCTGAGCTGCCGCGGAATTGGGCCGGACAGAGTTCTTCGACAAGTCAAGCACTTCAAGATCCTGAAGGTTGCCAAGGCTGCTTGGGATTTGGCTGCTCAACCTGTTGTTGCTGAATTCAGGTTTTAGAGATGTACTGAAGATTACCTAAGCTGTGTGGGATGGCTCCTTCAAGAAAATTGTCACCAAGCTGCAACTCAAGGAGGGCCTGTGTTGGTGAAGGAATCTGGTACTGCCCCTGTGAGCTTATTTCCGCCGAGTAGTAGATTTTGCAGGCTACCAAGAGTTGTGATCTCTGCTGGTAAACTTCCATTGAGAAGGTTATTTCCAAGATCTAAGCTGACAAGCCCTTTGCAGTTTCCCAGTTCGTGTGGTATCAATCCGGTCAAATGTTCGACGACATTCGCAGAGTTACAAGATTGCTCAGAGCGCCGAACTCGCGAGGTATGGGACCGAAGAAGCTGTTGCGTGACAGATCGAGCATTGTGAGGTTGCTCCATGAACCGATCAACTTGGTATCCTCCCATCAAGAAGGTTGTCACTCATGTCGATGTACGACAGCCCTCTATTGGTGCCCAGATCTGCAGGAAAGCTCCCACTGAGCTTGTTGTTGTTCAGATTGATCCTATAGAGAGACTGACATTTAGCTATCTCACTGGGAAATCCCCCTTCAAACCGGTTATACCCAAGATCAAGAATAGCAAGCTGCCCCCCTGTGCATAGACCAGGAGGAATCGCGCCGTGGAAGTGGTTGCCAGTGAGGTCGACACGAAGGATCCCGGCGTAGTGTTGAGCCCCAGGGCTTGTGGCAGCTCGCCGGTGAAGTTGTTGCTGTACAAGGTGATCTCCCTTAGATTCCTCATGCGAGTGATGTCTGAATGTACCTCACCACTCAGGCTGTTGTTGTTGAGATACAGCTCCACCATGTCAGCCAATTGCCACACTGCTGGAGGAACCGGGCCATGGAGAATGTTGTTGAATAGGTACAGCTTCTGTAGTTGGCCGAGCTCGGCGATCTCCGGCGGTATCGTGCCGGAAAGGCTGTTGTTCTGGAGCTCAAGGTCCACCAGTCCCCAGCAGTTCCCAATTTCCGGTGGAATCCTCCCGGTAAGGCTGTTGTCGGCGACAGTGAACGTCTGCAACTGGCTCAATTGCCGATGGACTGTGGAATTGAGCCGGTGAACCGTTTCCGTTTAAGTAGAGCATTGTCAAGGATTGCACTGCCCGAATGCTCAGGGACAGAGCCTGTGAACCAGTTGCTCGACACCACCATTCTTCCAGTTCAGAAGCTCGCCGATGCTTGCCGGCAATTCGCCGTGAACGCGTTGTTGCCGAGGTAGACTTTCTGCAAGTTTGGCATGGAGGCGAAGAAATCGGGCACCTTGCCACTGATGTTGTTGTTGGGTAGATACAAGACAGTGAGGTTGCCGCAGTTGCGAGGCTGTGGGGGAGCTCGCCGGCGAGCTGGTTGGAGTAGAGGCTGAGGTAGAGGAGCCCACACGGAGCTGAGAACTCGGCACTGGCCCGACAGGTTGTTGCTGCTCAGGTCCAGGTAGGTGAGCTCCGGGAGCGCGGCGAGCTGCGGCGGATGGCGCCGGAGAGGGAGTTGGCGCTGAGGTCGAGGTACTCGAGAGGCGAGGAGCCGGAGGAGGGAGCGGAGGGGATCTCCCCGGTGAGCGCGTTGGTGTTGAGGTCGATCGTCCGGAGCCGGCGCGAGGAGAGGAGCTCTGCGGGGACGCGCCGATGAGGAGGTTGAAGCTGAGTACGAGCGTGGTGACGGCGGAGCACGCGGCGAGAGCGGCGGGGATGGCGCCCGTGAGGTTGTTCCGGCTGAGGTCGAGCGCGGCGAGCGCCGGGAGCGCGCAGAGGCGCGGCACGGACGCGGCGAGCGCGCCGAGAGCCCGGTGCCGGAGAGGTTGACCGCGGTCACGTCACCTGCGGCTGAGCAGGTGATACCGAGGAACGAGCAGTGAGGGTTGTGGTGGTGGCGCCCGGAGGTGTCGGAAGATGACGAGTTGCCGTCGGTGCGGTGATGATCCATCCATGTCTTGCGGAGGACGCGCTGGGCAGCCGGGGGAAGCGCGGCGACAAAGGAGAGCAGAATGGCCGTGGTGGAGCCGGTGCCGGCGGAGGTTTTCGACGGTAGGTGCTGCGGAACGGAGGCAACCAGCGGGAGGACGAGGAGGAGCAGGAGGAAGGGAAGATGCGACATGCAAAGTGCAAACACTGGGCGCCACCCTAAGTTGCAGGTTCGAATGCTCATTCGCTCTCAATCTACTTGGCCATTACAGCACTACTACATCCTTATCTGATATTATCTCAGAGGTAATTACTCCTATACATGCGTAACCGGAATCCCTGCTCTCTCCCAGCCTAGCCGCGCCACCCTTGAATCTGTCGCCATTTCTCCCTTCTCCCCTCCTCCTCCTGTCTCATGGCTATCACCCCAGCTCAGTGCGTCGACTAGCTTGTGAATAATCTTATATGGCAAGATTGCACTAGCAAACAATTAAACAGGGGAAAGTCAAACATAGTCAACAATAGTCCTTTGCGACTTCCGTAAGATAATATTTTTATCGGAGAACAAGAACATCTTTTGAAAAGCTAAATGAAGCAATTGATGTGCTCCTCGTTTGTAACCTTTACCGGTATTGACATGTGGAAGATTCTTCAAATCTATAATTTGCACCACAAAGATTTGATTCTGGCATGTGGTGGAGCAGCTAGTGCTAATTCTGAAATCGACATGAACTTGTGCTTAAGTGGGATTGCTAAGGCACCTATCATTTTGGCCCATTTTCCAGTAACAAATGTTTTTGCAGAGAGTGTGACATCCATCATCTGAATTAATTTAATTCTCTAGTGAGAATCGCTGCCAGTTGGAGCCTAGATATGAGAATATTTCGGCGGTCCTTTAGAGCATCTCCACCGGGGGCCTCCAAACGACCCCCAAAGGCCCTTTAGGGGGCCGGACACGAAAAACCGCCACCAGCGGCATCCCTCAAAGCCTCGCCCCGAGCGATTTTGTGTCCAGCACCCCCAACCGGGCTGGACATTGCCTCGGCCATGGCCCTGACAGCGATGGCCCGCCCGTCATACGCACAGCCCTACCCAGGCGTCATTTATCGCGCCGTGCAGGAGGCTGGTCTGGCCGCGTTAATGGCGCAGTCGTCGACGGTTTCCAATGCGACGCGGCTGGACGCCGGTGCGCCTGTACGCACACAAACCATTTACGTCGGCCAGGCGACGCGACGGCTCCCCAGGCGGCCAGGCCACGCGGCCGGCGTTGCCGATTCCTCACGCGTCGCATTAACGCCGGCCGCACCGCCCCTGGCCATGTTAAAAGCCGGCGCTCGTGGCCGTACTTATCCACCCCGCCCTCCTCTCCACCTTCTCATTCTCCTCTCCACCTCCGGCGAGCCGTCATGGCATTCAGCGGCCGCACCATCCTAAGCGAGGACGCCTGGGAGCTGCACCGCTACGGGCTCCTCGCGCCTCACGACTGCCGGCTGCCCAAAAGCTGGTCCATCTCGGCCGGTGGCCTCCCCGTGCCACCGCTCCCCGAGACGGACGAGCAAATGGGGAGGTTCATCACTCGCCGGCGCAGCTGGATGACGCCGGCGGAGCGGCGCCTCCCCGAGAACGACGATGGCCAGGCCAACTGGGGCCGCTGGCTGGACCGCTTCGAGCGCGAGCGGGCGGCGGTCATCGCCATGAACGACGGCCCCAACTCGCGCACCACGTGGTACAACACCGCCGGCCGCAAAGCCTGGTGGGGAGCAACCGGTCACACGGTTGCCTCTGCCATCGATGCGGCGCGCCGCCACGCTGCCACGGGCAGCGCCATTCCCTTCCGCCTCCTCCCAACTCCGCCAGAACGACGACGCCAGGTTGCGCGTCGCTCGCCGCCACGCGGTGGTGGCGGCATCACCATCGGCGAACGCCGCCGTCGATCGCCGCCACTCCCGTGCGGGCGCCTCTTCCTCCATCAACCCAGGGCGGAGGCAATGCCGGTGGAGACCATCCCCTACGGCTACGACGTGCCGCCCGAGATGCGGAACGAGCACGACGACGACAGCCCGGGCTTCCTGGCGGCGCTCTCCGTGTCCGCGGTGGACATCGAGCAGTACTCGCCGGGCCTCTTGGCGACCCTGGCGATGACGGCCTCCTCCTCCTCCGGTGGCCCCTCCACCAGCCGTGCGACGGGCAACGACGGCGCGTCCTCCAGCCGCCCGCCGCGCCACGACGACGCGTCCTCCAGCCGTGCTGGCTCCTCCGCGGCGCCGGTGAAGATCGAGGACGACATCGACGACTGGTGGGACGACCTGTAGGCTAGGGCGCTAGGCCGCCGCAGTTCAAATTTTATTCAAAATCTTTGTAATATATAAGAAATATGAATGAAATTTGAATCTTTTAAGTTTTCTAAAATGAATTTGAACGCCGGCGTTGTGGGCGGCCTCCAAATGTTGACCGGACACATGTCCGGCACCCCGAAAGGAGACCAATTGGGGAGTGCCGGACACACATTTAGAGGCCTCGGTGGAGGTGCTCTTATCTTCTGTGCTATTATCATGTCTCTCCTCGTGTCCCTGCCACTGCCACAAATGTAACGTTTACTCATCTCTTCCACTCAGTGTGGTCTGCATATGAATATTTCTTTTCTCCTCACTTTGCAAGACCACTGCTGGATTTAATGATGAAGTTGGTTTCGTCTTCTGACATATCCAAACAAAAACAGGAACAAATCACGGGCAAGGAGAATTCAGTGAGGTGATAACAAACAAACAAACAAACAAAAAAAATCAAATGATCGCTTTGTTTTCCCTACGAGAAACAGGAGAGAAATTTTGATGTTCATGTTGTGTGGTCATGCATGGTTAACACCAGGGCTATTGTTTCAGTCTGGTAATTTAAACGTTTTGCAAAACAACCTGAACGCTAAGATCATTTTATCTCTTTATTCCAAACGGTCCGGTCTGAAGATTACATCCGAAAAACGCTGCTCTCGCTGCAAGAGATGCAACTTTTCCAGTGTACAGATAGACTTAAACACCGATGGCTAAACATCCCGAGAGGCATGAACAGATCATACTGCACGAGATCAGCCCATCTCTTATTGTATGTACATAGCATTACCGCAGCGTTGCAATTTGGGTTCAGAAATTCCTGAAGACGACGGCTGCAGTGTGCAGATATCTCGACAAAGTAATACCTTCGCTCCAAGCTGCAGCATGTTCCATCTGAGCACCGAACTAACCAAAATTTATTCCCTGTGCTAGAGGTAGCTCGCTCCCGTAGTTGATTGTACTGCAAATATTTGGACCGGACATTAGTGCATGGAACAATAGCAGAACCCTGATACTTTATACAGAATGGATACACTAGAAATCTCTACCTGATAAGATACGATTAATGTACATAACAAGCATTACATATTACATAAATAGGGTGGTCTGATTCCTCGACTTCAGAGCTATGGGTCAGCCAGACCTAGAATCAAAGGTTTTCATGGTGGCGGACAATTTGTTAACATAATTGTTTTGCTCACTCAGTGCTTCACGGTATATGCCAAAATGGCACTTTCTAGGCTTTTCCAGCTAAATGTATTTTTTAATACCCCGGTTACTGAAATTGACAGCCTATGTCAAACTATTATCAACACTAGACCTCAAGCCGTTAGACTGGATACCATAGATCTCCAACCTATCAACCAGAAGTAATTAACCTAGTGGCAGATGTGATGCCATGGTGGACAAACAATAAACCAGTGGGTTTTAGCTTGTTTCTGTCCCGAATATGAATTATTCTAACTTAAGATGTCCAACCAATGAGAAGCCAAGCAAAAAGTTCCTTCAGAATGAAAGTAACAAAAGTTAGCTACTGGTAAGTATTAACCAGGGCTCAGTTAAGGCAAATATTTCTCCCTGCACAGGCTCCAAGGGAAGAAAACTTTATCATTGTGGTACTCAGCACTTGTTCTTCTCCCAAGATATATATACTGACATCTGGACCTACTAACTACTAAGAACTGAGTAATGAAGAAGGCACCATCTTCCTATGTTTGTTACAACGAACCTAGAGTCTCAATCATTCAACTTCATTTTAGTCTCAAACCTGGGAACTAAATGGCAATGAGCATGTACAATCATTAAAGGCTTGGTTGCATTCTTTTGGCATATAACTGATCCAAGTTAATAAGAATCAAATGGCAACTTTGGCCAATGAAAATGAAGTATCGGTTATATCAACTGCTAGAGCTACCCATCTCTGTTGTACAGCGACCTCAAGCTTGTACCATTCGAAATTCAACTTCAGAGAAAAATATGTCTACTTACCAAGTGGCCCTCCTCATGTACTGCTTCCAGGAATCACTTCCTGCTTCTCGTCCACCACCGGTTGCTTTTTCTCCACCAAAAGCTCCACCAATCTCAGCACCATTAGTGGGTATATTTACATTCACTATACCGCAATCGCTACCATGAGGCCTGCATAGCAAGGAGAAAAAGAACAATCACTAATACAACACTACAGTACAATAGTGAATAGTGTCATGTCCTGGACGTGTCAGCTGGAGAAAAATTGGAGAGATACAAATAAACAGCTGTAACTGGCTTTGCGGGTGGATTAATTGTTTTAACTAATATGATTCATAACTCAGTAGAGTTATTAACATGAGTATTACGAGATTCAATAGGCAAATACAATATATAACACTTGAAGTGTCAATGAACACAAATATTGATCTAGAAGAATGGAAAATTATGTATGGTGCGTATATATACGGAAATTCATAATGGCACCCGAGCATTTATGCTCCCTTTATTGTTGGGCAAATAAAAAAAAGGAAAAACTTTTCAGAAAATTCCGGAAAAAATCACAGGCATACCTGAGTATGGTTCGCACACCCGTGTGAAATTTCATAACGAAATGACATCGTGGACGCCCTGTGCAAAAAAGACAAATTTCTGACAGAAATGAGATCCAAAAATTTGAATTTTCAGATCTGTGATTTGTCTTTTTTGCACAGATAAGCCACAATGTCAGTTCGTTATGAAAATCCACACGCTCGTGCGTACCATACTCAGGTATGCCTGTGATTTTTTTCGGAATATTTTGAAAAGTTTTTCTATTTTTTCTATTTTTCCGAAAATACCGGGAGCATATGCTCCCGGGTGCCAAAACGTCACTTTACATGAAAGGAAAGGCTAAACATAATTGAATCTCAAAATTGGTTAGATTTGGTGGATAGGACATGGTGAACACGGAATATCTAATGTCAGACCTTTAAAAAACGAAGTAGAAGCAAAGGCAAGAACAAAGTGCCATTTATGTAGAACTGCAATTACCAACTGTCCACTTGGAGGTCTAGTCATCTAGATGCTACAAGAAAAGTTGATAGTATAGCTCGCTGGGTTATTGAATCAAAACTTACCCAATCCACTTGAAAATAGCATCTGGTTTCCTTGTAAATATAGAACTACTCAGTCCTTGTGGAACAGAATTGTTGATTTCGATTGCTTCCTTCAGGGTCTGCAGGATAATTGACAAATGATATAAGACACGGTGTGCAACCAATGCCACATTGAGCAGGCCATTAAAAGAAAATTATGGATTGTTTTGCTACCTGGAATTTCATGACATAAAGGACAGGACCAAACAATTCTTCCCTCACAACTGGAGCATCAGGTGAAATTTCCACAATTGTTGGTTGAACAAAGTTTCCCTCTGATTCAATACCAGATCCTCCTAAAAGGATTTTTCCTCCCTGAGTGATATAGGATGGTAGTCAAATTAGATTGTAAAATTTAGCAAACGTAAGTGCTAAATGACCAGTTCTACTAGATCTACCAAGAGATTGATGTAAGTACAAATCATGTAGAAACACTGTTGCAACATCAATCAGAACTATATAGGTTTTTACCTGGGATTTGATATTTTGGATGCCTTTCAAAAAGCTTTCTTTTGATGCAGTGGTGTGCAGCGGTCCCAGTAAGGTGCCCTTCTCCAAAGGATCCCCAATGCTAACTTGCTTATAAACCTCAACAAGTTGATCAATAACTGTTTGATATATGCTTTCATGAAGAAGCTGTATTAACAAAGAAAAATACACTTAAGACTACTCAAATACCTACCATAGGACAAATAAAACTATTATTTTTATCTTACCAGCCTACGACATGTTGTGCACCGTTGTCCTGCAGTACCAACAGCAGCAAACAACACAGAACGTACAGCTAACGGAATGTCTGCATCATCCATGACAATAATGGCATTGTTCCCACTAAGTTCAAGAAGACATTTACCAAATCTTGCATTAACCTGTTGCTGAACCATTTGACCAACCTGCATTGAATAACCATCGTTTCATATTTTACAGTAGATCCGTACAGCTAAGTAAATAGATAATTAGCAATTGCTCCAAGCGTTTCCCTCAAGAAAATGGACTTCGAACAGCATACAGAAAATACCAATGCAAGAAATATATCGCTAGGTCAAAATGGACTGATCAGGGCATCCTGATACTTCTTTCCATACAAGCAACAAAATCTAGGAAACAAAATGCAGCCTCCTGATTGCTATAAGATCTACACAATATACAGAACATGAGGGTAGAAGTTGAATACCTTTGAACTTCCTGTGAATGAAACCAAAGGTACCCTAGTGTCAAGAGCAATTGCTTGGCCAATTTCAGCACCCCCACAAAAAGCTGTGAATATTGCACTTGGCAAGTTGTTCTTCTCAAATACACTAGCCACTATTTTAGTCATTGCAATAGTGATCAAGGGAGTAGTTGGAGCACCCTTCCTGCAATGATTGGAACATAATTACACAAAGAAACTTCATTGGTTTTTGTGAGATTGACAGAACATGCTACCTCTGAAAGAAAATAGAGCCACCAGGTGAAACCTGGAATGTACTGAACGACAAAAAATATTCAATGTGGCTTTTAACGTTTTTGCATTAGTAAATGATCAATTTATCCATACTAAAGAATCCAGACTAACCTGTTTCTGCCTACAAAAATATTTATCTTTCAGTTTCTTTCGTAAAATTTCCTACAACACAACAAACCTATCAGCGTTCACAAGTTGCATTAGCCACAGGCACTATCAGATCGGTTCATCCATAAAGGATTTTGCTTCCATTGTGTGAATACATCTGAATACAATAATACGTGCTAGAAGGAGACATGGAGGTTCAACAGTTTATCAAACATTACAAACTATATAAAGTATATCTATTGATGCATTTCGAAAATGCAACATCTGCCATCAGGTAAGACTGGCAAGGCAAGTACGAAGACCAAAGCCAAGTTACCAACAAACACAAGGATGTATTAAATAATTGGTAAAATGTAAAGCGTTCTTACCAGACAACACAGTTTCCGCAGACCAAAGCAATGCATGCATTCCAACCTAAAACATGGCAAAAAAGAAACTGAGGTTAGCCTTCATTTTGTTGCAGTTTTAAAGAATTAAATGAACCCGCGTACATGGTAAAGGATGAGAAAAACGTAGCGTTTGGAATGAGCAATGCATATGAACTAGCATGTATTGTGTATAGTACTCCGTAGTAGAATAAACAGATGAATTTCCACCTTGAAGATTACAGTAATAATCATCTGAGGTGCAGGTACAAGATGAATTGAAGTTAATTTTCAATTGTAGAACTCTTGTCAGTTATACATTTCAGACAACAAGCGTATGAAGATGCCAAGTTATAGTGGACTATGGGGATTAACATTGTAGTAACATTCCAAAAGTGTGTAATGCAAGAAGTATCAAAATAGCTGGCTTACCCAGCACAGCACAGGGGAAATTGAATGCAGTGATGACACCGACAACTCCAAGAGGATTCCAGACCTATTCAGAGAAGGATTAGTCATTAGCAAGTTCCATGATGATACCTGAGAATGTGATGCAAGTTTTTTTTTCAAAAAGGAGGGAGCCCCCGGAGAATGTGGTGCGAGTGTACAGCTCAAGAAAACATTAAATGATTAAAACTGCAGTTTTCCACGTACCTCCATCATCATATGGTTCGGGCCTGCAAAGAATACATAAGGCGGCATTAGCAAACTTTCATTCATCTTTCCAAACTGTGTGCACTGATGCATCCATAGTTAATACCAAATAATTGCAGAAAAAAACTGCTTTTCATTTGGCAACTCAACCAGTACACAACCTTCTATAACTAAATCAGAGAAGGCAATGCTCAAAATTTGGCAGGATTCACATGTACTATTTCTAACGGAGTGAATTGGTGAATTTTCTATCATGATCCTTTACTGTGAGAATATCATACATAATGGTGTGTTGGTAACTGATGGTAGTGAAACATGTGAGGTAAATGAGTTTATACAAAATTGTAATCCAGATTAACAAGTCTAACACTCATTACTGACTAAGAACATCACTTGACATGGAGGAAATTAGATTAATGGGTCTACTAGTAGGATTGCAAATTTGCAATAAATTATAAACTTGCTAATTCCAGCTGAAATAACCAGATACATTAGTGGAAATTACATTATCTTTTAGTTTTTCTTAACCAGTTGCAACCAATATGGTCATCAGTGATGATGTTATGTCCTTGCTTGAATCTATCACCAGAACATAATATGATTAAAAGAAAATGGTCTTACGTTCGGATGGTATGATGGATCCATTTAGCTGCCGACTTAGCCCCACAGCATAATCACACATGTCAATAATTTCCTACAAAAATGGTTATGTCGATGTCATCGTGCACAGAATGAGAAATTAACAGTAAATTGCATTTAAACTTATATGATCATTCGGTATCTTAATTAGAAGGCACAACCTTATGCGACATAGTTTATTGGCAGTTTGGCAACAAAGTTGATTAATCTAGAGACGAAGGAAGATAAGACCAACAAACCACTATTTATTAAGATACTGTTGCATATCATGTGAATGATGTCTTAAGTTGCATTTCCAGAAGAAAAGACAATGGTACCACAAATCTTGTAAATCCAATTATTAATAAATATCGCTAATTCTATAAATAGGAATCTTAATGTGTGTCCTGAAAAAGATAGCTTGATTGTCTGAGTCTTCTAGTGATGGCCTAGCAGAAATTATGCTCCAACATGATCCTCCTTAGGAATTCAGCCGAGCTCACATGGTGGGAGGTGTGGAATATACTCCTATCCAACCAGGTTCAAGACCTATTTAAGTTAAATTTATGTGACTGCCTCGTAGGGTGTCCATTCATTTTTACCTGAACCTCCCCGATTCCTTCGGGAAGAATCTTTCCCATCTCGAGTGACAGAAGCCTGCCAAGGGGATTAAGCTTGGCTCTCAGTGCATCACCAATCTGCCTAACAATTTCTCCTCGCTTCGGGGCCGGAACCTGGACAAATTTCTAAGCGGTCAGCAGCACTCCTCGAATATATGAAATTTCGCATGGTCAACATCACTGATAACCTTTAGTACATGCATAGGCATTCAATTAAAAAAGGAACCGATAAATCCAAAATGTGGATGAGCTCTCAAATTACAGTGTAAAATCAAGTGACAAATTCTGTTGCGTAGCAGTGACACTTGGTTAGTTCACATATTATTCTGCATTCTCTTGTTCTAGATTCATATCGAGGGCCCATACGTCTCATGAACAGTAAACACAAACTTCCCTGAAAACTCAAACCCGCAAGGGTCCCAAATTGCAAGCTTCTGAAGTAACTGGCAAACAGCCACTACATCATGCTAGCATTTCAACATCGAAAGTGGGAGGAAACTTACAGCCATCCATGCCTTGGCGGCACCGAAGCAGGCGCTCATGCCCTTCTCGTAGTCGTCCATGGACGCCTCAACGACCTCAGCAATGACCTGAAGCACACAAATTCCCTCAAAATCCGCCAGCCGAGTCCCCGAAATTCAAACGGAATCGAGCGGATCGGGGTCGCACCTGGTTGTCGGTGGGGTTGGTGGTGGTGACGAGGGGGCCCGAGCCGCCCCATGCGCCGCATGCGAAGGAGCCCGGGTTGCGCGGCGCGAGGCCGAGCTCGGCGAGGAACTGGTGCTCCTTCCTCGCGAAGCTCGCCATGGCGGATCCTTCTGGAAGTGGGCCTCTGCCTGCTCGTCAGTACCAAGTGAGGGGATTGCGGAAGGGGGAGAGGGAGGAGAGGACGCAGAGGGAAGATGGTGGAGGCGATTTAAAGGCGGGAGGTGGAGTGGAGGCTGTGAACTGCTCCGGCGTCCGGGAGGGAGCCAAGTGCAGAAGCCTGCCAAGGGGATTAAGTTAAATTGAAGCTCGCACTTCTTAGTTCAATTTGTTACACTATTGAGACTTAATAAATAATCAGTCGACTAAATCCTAGCAATAGCAATGGATTACAGTGATTGAGTTTGCATATTTGGTCGTTTGCGTCATGGTAAAAAGAACCCTCAACTCTCAATGTAAAATTCTTTTCCACAAGAACTGGCCGATCCACTGCATTCCGATCTCAAATATACACTCGTCCAATCAATGCAAAATCTACACACGGTCGCACACACCTTACCATGCAACATTTCCTATGTGTGTATGCTTGCTCTTTTCCTAGGTTCACAAAAAAGTGTAAAATGTTGCAACCTTTCAAAGACAACAAAAATTGGATGTATACAAGAAATTACTTAAAATCAACTGCGCCATAGAAACCAATATCTAGGACAGATGCACTTACTCACTACAACATGTCATATGTGTGTATGTAGCAAAGGGCACACTAGCTTGCAGCATCTCGAAAGACCCTACACACATCATCCGAATTCTCTATTTCATTAACCTCTCACCATCAACGGTGGAGGCACCAACTTTTTCCTATTCGGACTCCGCCAACCGTGCATTTGGCTTGCATGAGCCCCATTAGTGTTGACCCAGGCAACGATGGATCTATTTGCCACAGTGTATTGATGTCTTCCCCCAAGTTCGGTGACGTGACCTCAGGTCACCCATGGAGTCACCAGTCCATGGTGCAAAGCTTTGTGGGCGACATCAAGGCAGGAGTACCTGCGCTGTCCATGCGGGAGATCACCCACAAGCCCCATCTAGAAAAAAAGGCAAGGCAGGCAGGCAGCATAAGTTAGGGAGCATAGGTAAGCTATTCAGGAGTCGTCTAGATAGAGTACCGTAGTGTGCGAGTAGCAAGAGTGGAGCATAAGGAGGGGGAGGAGGAGGGAAGCGATCGATAGGAAAGAGATTCACATGGGAGTGCTCATGAGTGAGGGACTCGAGAGGTGTAGAGATGAAGAGAGGCATGTGTAGGAAGAAGAAAGGAAATATGCGGGTCGAAGGAGCACCCACCAATCAGATAAGCCGGGGCGAATCGTGTTTTCCGCAGATCACACGATCCACATAAAAAATGGTATATGCTCACGTCTTCTATAAATATCCTTTCGAGGTTAAGACTCTCTATTCTCTTTGCCATCTTCATCAATCATCTCATGTAGTTTTTTTTCGATGAGAGGACTAGGCCCCGGGTTCTCATCAGCGTTTATTGCAAATTAGTAGTGTTTAAGGTAATCATATCATGCCATAGGCATTATCGCAAGACTCTTGAACTGCATGGATGGAAGTATGGAAGAATTCAAGGATATCGTATCATTTAAAATCGTATCACTTGGATGTTTCATTGAGGATTGTTCGGTAACATGGTAACATAACTATTGCCATGGAATGATTTTTTTTCTTGGATTGGTGTGCTCTCGGTCACTTTGGGACAGTTTGGGGTACAAAATGTAAGTTTACTCTTAAGAAGGAAAATTAAGCTTATATCCCACGTTTCTCCCTCTTTTGGATATATATACTCGCTCTTAGCATCACATGTCACATGATACAATTGATTGAGGTCGAGTGCTCCAGCTCACCAAACTGTTTGAGGACAAGCGATTTGCTCAAGGTTCTAAAGGAAACCATCCACGTGTGTGCAAATGTCCTTGTCCAGCCAATAATACTTCGGAAACTCTCCCGCGACCGAGAGGCGATATTTCTGAGCCACCCCGTCAGATCCACCTCGCCGCTGGCGGCTCGCCGGTTTCCCTCGCCTCCGTCGGCCGCTTCGGCGGCGGGAGGTGAGGGGAACCTCGGGCTCCGGCGTGTACATAGTGTAGGGTTTGCTAGGGTTGTCGTCGGTGGCGTCAAGGAGGCGGTGGCGCGGCGGATGATGTGTGTTCGTTTTGCAGGTGGGCTCTTCCTCTCCGGCTTCGGCGTTCGTTGGAGCGTCGCGGCCGAGCGCCGCCTTGCGCGTGCTCGCAGCCCTCCGGGGTCGCCGTGTGCGCTCTTCCCCTTCCAGATCTCGCCGCGGCGGATCTGGTCGACTTTTCTGAAGCAGCTGGAGGTCAACGAGGCAACGTTGGCGACGGAGCGAGGCGGAGGCTCCCCGGAGTTCGAGGCCCGAAGACTTCCCGTCCGCTTGGGGATCTTCTCCCATCCAAGGTCAGTGGAGAAGGAGCGGCGGCGCGCCATCGGCACGTTTCTCTCCTCTTCGCCGGCGTCGATCTACAGTTTGGACTGGTTTGTAATTTCAATGTTCGTGGAGGTCCTGTCTGTACTACCTTGATGTAATCCGGCTGTTTCTTCGCAAAAAGAAATACTTCGGAAACTCTTTTGTCTTTAACAAATGGGAAACTCAGCTCCCCTGAAAATGACAGAGTAGGCGAGTGATCCTCCAGCTCAGTAGCAAATGCGTGCGGAGATGTTCCTCCGGCTTTCGGCCACAGCTATCGTCGTCGTCTTCCCCGGATCCGTGCCAAGCTTGGCCTCTGTGTCGCTGTGAAGATAGGGACGAACGAACGAGCTCCAGTAGGTCGGACGGACGCGTCGGAATGGGCATCTTCAACATTTATGTCTTCCTCTTCGTCTGAGTAATATATTTGACGACCATTGACTTATATGAAATGGCAGTCATAAGATATAAATCAGTTGTTCTCATAGCTCGATCGTGGGGTATTCCCGATTTCCCGTACGACACTCTTTCTCCGATTAAAGATTGCAGCAGTATCTAAAGTAATATAGTAAGCTATCTAAAGTTTACAGCGTGAAAAGGATGCTTCATTCTTGCACATTGGACTTAGATTAATGCAGACAGTCACCTTCTCCAGCAGACTAGCGTGTTCTGACGAACTGCATTTGGTCTTCATAAAGAATCATAAGTAAAATAAAATTGTGGGATGCTGTATGCATGGGCTTACCAATAGTTGGGCCGGATTCAGCCCGTTGAGGTCCATGCAGCTGTAGTGATCCGCTCTGGCCTGGGATGGAGCTAACGAGATACTGATTCCTGAGACGCAACACTCACATGGCAGTGCGTCCCTCGGCCCATACTACAGTGTCCAGCCCAGCGATACAATATTGTGTTTTGTTGATGCTCAATAAAAAAATGGGTTTCTAAAAAAAAAGTGTGTTTTAGCCACCTCCAAAAAGAAAACAAAATAATAAACTCCACTCTCGCTAATTTAGCTTCTGCTATTTTATTCCATCATCAACAGAGTACAAAAATTATAAATAGTTCCTTGATCGACGCTAGACTTTAACCAATGAAACGAGCCAAAAATATGCTGTCGTACTTGCCCCTGGAGCCAGACAAAACTTGTCGTGGTAGAGCTTATTATACTAAAAATATGGGAAATTCTCGTGCTAAGTCCCCAAAGGAGAAACACCATCAACCGTACTTGCCCCTGGAGCCATCGCTAATTGTAATAATCGTAATCTCCTGTAACCAACCAACGAACACAAAAAATGACCGGTCCTATGATCTCGCCGGACACACTACTCCACGCTCCCTCCGCCGGCTAGGAATGCCAAAGAGCTGGGATAGGGTGGTGGGACAAACCTTATTCGAGCATCGAGACATTGACGCCGTCTCTCTCACCACCCTACGAAGTACATACAATAGAAACATGAACCCTGCCATCGACGGCCGACTACACCTCTGGGGCATGAAAGGACACCGGAGGAGGGGAGGACTAGTGGCATCGTCGGGGCCGTGGGGGTGTGTGGAAACCTTAACTGTGGTTTGGTGGTGCCACTTGAGGACAATGCCTACACGCTCATCACGCTTCTCCTATTCGGTCCAACTGCAGTAGAAACCCCTGAGACCCTGAATTGCAAGCGATCACCATCAACCGTTAGTTGGGGTTCTTCCTCAAACATCGTCACAAACTTGTTATAATTATCAGAGGCCAAGCTTTGCTTTGTATGAAGATCTCCCCAGCCGGTGCACAACAAAGTTGTACGAGCCGTGAACATGGAACTCGAGCGGATTCGTTGATGCCGCCGCATCTCACCGTCTTTGTGGTCTGCCCAGCCGGTGTCTACAAGCTGTTTCTAGTAATGCAGAACCGAAAAAATAATAAAAATTCTCGGTTTCTTTTGTCCGACACCCCCAGACGGACGATATCCGGACATTTTGAATCCAAGAGCTTGCCGGTTGCTCACACGCCACACCCACTTTGAATCCCAACGGAACCTCTTCTCGGGCGCCGGCCGAGCGCGCGGCTGGCTGGAAGTACCATTTCAGGGCAGGTTTGCACACAAAATTACGTGTGAGCCCCTATGGTCCGTTGATGCCTACTCGTATTCTTTCTGCAAGACAGTTGACGCCTACTACTAGTAGCCTCATCCGCTAAGATGAACTTTTCCGCAACTTGCACACGATTCCCTTCGCACGTTGCAGTGAAGGCAAGTTTCACGCCTAGTGCCACATGGATCTGTGGCTGAGTCAAATTTGACCTGGCGTTTATTCACAGGGGATGATTAGAAAATGATTTACTAGATCCAACAGACCAGCCCGGAGCAAGTGAAAAGCTCCAAACAATGTCGCGAAATCCAAGCGTAGGCATTGTAGTAAGACAATTACGCGTCTAGATACATGACTCTGACCCAAACATGGGTGAAATACTTCCTAGTACTTGTAACAACAAAGTTCGATTTCACCAAAGCATGAAATTGGCCACCGCCTCGAGTAGATCAAGTTAATATGCTTGAGATTCATCTGATCCTTCTCGTGGTAGAAAAGAATACGATGAGGGCTCCCTCCGATACATATTAATTGTCGCGGAACCGAACGTACATAACAATAAAACATATCTAGATATATCAGATCTAACGAGAACTAATATACATTGGACGTAGTAGCATTTTGGTAAGATTTGGATTTTAGGATCGTTTCTACGTTGGCCGTTGATTCATAGGCTTGCAGTGTTTTAAATCCGTACAAAGAATTCATTTGCACTCTACTTTATAGGAAAATTACCATCCATTGCAACCTCTTTTTACAACTCGTTTAATTTTTCTATGTGATCAAACACTCTTGATTTCAAAATCCTGTAGTTTTCCAATCATGTGGTATTGAACAGAAAATGTCATTTTAATTCTACGTTTTTTTAGTACTAAGCTTTTTAGAATCTACGAAATCCCACATGAATGATCGACTTTTGGAACTATATTCACGTCACACCGTGCAATATAAGCTTCCTAGATATTGCTCAGGCCATGTACATACATTTTCTTAGTGGGGTGATTAGATAATAAACCAAATGCCTCATGATTATTTCTATAGAAAAGGTGTCTAGTTAAGCAATTTCTTACGTAAATAAGCACTAATGCATAATAAAAAAATCAATTTATTTTCTAACCAACTTTATAAGCGCACTTTTTTTATGAATCTAAAGTATTTTCGGATCGGAGGGAGTATTTTTTAAAAAGTGAGGAAGTACTTTAGTTTAATTTTTAGAGGGAGCACTTAAAAGAAACACGGCGCGGCAGATGACCTAACGTGCCGGGAAGCCCAACCCCCGGTCCAATGGCGCGAGCCTAAATACACCCCAACGCCGTGCCCCAAAGCCGCACCTCGTTCACAAAGCCCGTCCCTTTAAAATCCCACCGGCCGCTTTGCCGGCCATCCTCCTCGCCCTCCGCCGCGCTGTCTGCCGTCTCCGCCTCCCCTCCGCCGGCGACCTCCAAATCCCAAACCCTCCCCTCATCCCCGCCGGCCACCATGATGCACATGACCTTCTACTGGGGCACCTCCGCCACGATCCTCTTCGACGGCTGGCGCACGTCCGCGTGGGCCGGCTACCTCCTCTCCCTCCTCGCGCTCTTCCTCGTCGCCGCCTTCTACCAGTACCTCGAGGCCTTCCGGATCCGCATCAAGCTCCTCTCCGGTGGCGCCAAGGCCCCGCCGCCCGACGCCGCGCGGGCCCCGCTCCTCGCGCCCGCGCTCTCCGGCGGCCGCTGCTCGAAGGTCGCCACGGCGGCGCTCTTCGGGGTCAACGCCGGCATCGGGTACCTCCTCATGCTCGCCGTCATGTCCTTCAACGGCGGGGTGTTCATCGCCGTCGTCGTCGGGCTCGCGGCCGGCTACCTCGCGTTCCGCAGCAGCGACGGCGAGGACCTCGTCGTCGTCAACCCCTGCGCCTGCGCCTAGGGATTGGATTGGACGGAGGACGGCGGGGCTGGTGCCCCAGACGCCAGCCGCCAGGTGTGGTGGTTTCTTCATGTTGTACAATACAGAACACACAAGTAGCAATAAGATTTGTGTACAAATTGGATTTGTGTGATGGAAAAGGATTTGCGATGTTCTTCGTGTCATCCGGGATGGAATTGTACAATACAGAATCGAAATTTCAAGTTGCGGTCTTTTGTTTCTGATGGAGTATGTTTTCTTGAGAGAACATGGGGAAGGATGATAACTTGAGCTGGTGGGTTACTAACTGACCTCTTTATTTAAGAGGTTATTACTACAGTAACTGACACTACATCAAATTAAGTGATTATGATTTAGGAGGTGTCGGAATTATATATTCCGTGCTTCGCTGTCACGGATCCAAGAGGTGATAATTGGAAGAATTTGGAACTTAGACACAAGGGGAGACTAGATTCTTTTTTTTTTGCGGGAAAAAGGAGTTTATATTAGATCCCGTTCCTTACAGAAAGATCCAGTGAAAATGGAAAATTACAAACGGGTCCTCTGGATCCCGATGTCGATGACGACCCTGGCCGCCGCTGTGCCCCTCGATTACTGGAAAGAGATGCACTTGTCCTGTTTAGCCCTTTTGGTGTGTGAATGAATGGAAGGTGGTGAGTGTCCCTGCGAGAGGAAAAGCGCAAGACAGCATCTTGTTGTTTCCAGTTTTGCTCTGTCTTTGACATTTTTAGCATGTTTGCTTGGGGGTACAGTCCTTGTCCAGTGAAACTTTGCTCAACTGTTCTCTGAATATGCATGTACACCATTCATCAGAGCTTGAAGTAAAAGGTAAGGCATGTGTCTGTTGATCATGCTTTGCCTTCGAGTAAGAGAGAACTTCATGGATTAATTCGTGGGGAAGCCAAAGTTAAGGTACTAGCCTAGTGCAAAATGCGAAGTGTCTTTATCTTACAAAAATGCAATGTGCCGGACTGCGTTTTTGCTGCGTGCTATCCAAACAGACTGTCCGCCAGTGTAAGATTTTATTTTTCTAAGCCGAGAAAAATGTTTACCTTGCCACAAATACGAACACCTAGTCATTCGCAAAAATAAAAATACGTAGGTCGTGATCATGAATTCATGATGACACAACCCGTTGGAAAAGGAATAAAATGTGGCAAATCGTCAAAACCCCTGTTGGAAAAGATCCACATCACAGCAGTGGCGAAGCTCAAAAATGTATCATTAGGTTCACCACACTATACAACTCTAGATGAGTTAATAATTTAGACTAAATTAAGGGTAATTATAAAGGTAAGTCAGAAATTTCGTGCTTGTGTGCTAGCTCCGCCACTGCATCGTAGTTGTAATACTGGTCTACTTTTCCTCACCAATCACCCCATGTTATCTTCCCGTGAGTATAATTCCTGCGTTTTTGCTGTGTGCTATCCAAACAACAACTTGATTTTTTTTTCCGGTTTTATTTCCTATAGAAATCGGAGTATAAAACATGACGCCTCAATTTATGCATTTTTCATATTCTTACGTTTTTTTTCCCGTTCTAAGAGCATCTCCACCAGGGGCCTCTAAAGGACCCCCAAAGGCCCTTTAGGGGGGCGGACCACAAAAATCATCATCACCGGGACACTCCAAAGGTGAGTTCGGAGCAAAAATATGTCCGGCACCCCCTAAGAGGCATCTATACTTGGAGGCCCTCCTGGGGTGCCGGACATCCAAGCGGACATCGATTGTTACCACCGGCCCACAAGTCAGCCACTTCTTTTCCTCTTGCCGTGCTTATCTCTGCGACCATGCCGCCGTCACTCACCTCGCTCTGCCCTCCTACCTTGCTCTGCCACCCTTGCTCGTACCAGAGAGGACGGTCCCGCCCGCAGCTCGTCGTTGAGCAGTCCGAGGATCTCGAGGACGGTGGCGGCGCGCTGTCCGCGGCGTCGATCTGGCCGCCGCAGATGAAGCTGGAGGACGGTGTCCTCTGGTCCACGCTCGGCGACTGTCCCGGTGTAGCCTCCGCCGGTACGCGCTCGCTGCCGACTCATCCCACCGGGCCACGCTGCTCGCCGGAGGTGGCCTCGCCGCGGGTCGAAGAGGGGGAGGAGCTGGAAGAACCTGGCGCTCACCGTGCCCTCGAGTTGCTCGCCGCCCGGCTCTAGTGCCTCAAGTCGTCGCCGCACCCGGTGGCCGAGCTCGCTGCCCCGCTCACTGCGGAGTAGTCCACACCACCTCGGCCTCCCGAGCACGGTGGCGTGGCGTTCTTTCCCATGGAGATGTCGATCTGGGCGAGCTTGTCGTTGGCTGCCATCCAATCGAAGAACAGCGCGGCGACCTCGACGCCTACTCCCACGAGCCGTGGCGGCAGGGACGGGCACCGGCGGATCTGCTTCGAGCGCAACATGCACAGTGAGCCGCCCGGTGGTGGCCCTGCCTTCTGCGAAAGAGGAGCCAGAGTGTAGGAGAATAGGGTTTTGGGGGAAGCCTCTCACGCATCAATACGTGGGGTTCCGGTTGTATTTATATGAGCAAAAGCCAAGAGTCCTAGTACAATACATCTAGGTTACAACATATACAAACTACGTATATACAAACTCTAACACCCCCCCGCAGTTGCAGCGGGAGATTCTCGACGCATAGACTGGACCGAAAATCTAGAAATAGCTGGGTAGGCAGTCCCTTTGTCATAACATCAGCAAACTGAAGCGCAGAAGGAACATGCAGAACGCGAGCTTCGCCAAGGGAGACTTTCTTGCGGACGAAGTGGATGTCGATCTCAATATGCTTTGTGCGGCGATGCTGCACTGGATTTGACGACATGTAGATGGCGGAGACGTTGTCGCAGTAGACAAGCGTAGCCGAGCGAAGGGGGCGATGAAGTTCCTGAAGAAGTTGACGAAGCCAACAACACTCAGCAACGGCATGAGCAACAGCGCGGTACTCAGCTTCTGCACTGGATCGTGACACGGTGGTTTGTCTCTTGGATGACCAGGAAATGAGACTGTCGCCGTAGTAGACGCAGTACCCAGACGTTGAGCGTCGAGTGTCAGGACAACCAGCCCAGTCAGCATCAGAGTAAGCTGTCAAACTGGTGGAGGAAGAGGCACGCAGATGGAGACCGAAACCCAATGTACCACGGACATATCGGAGAACCCTCTTGACAAGAGCAAGATGGGGCTGTCGAGGAGCATGCATGTGAAGGCAAATCCTGAACTGCATACGAGATATCCGGGCGCGTCAAGGTGGTACTGAAGAGCACCAGCAAGACTCCTGTATTCCGTAGCATCGGAAAGGAGGTCACCATCAGAGTCTGAAATCTTGGCGTGAGTGTCAACATGGGTCACTGAAGGATGGCAATCGGCCATGCCAGCTCGCTGTAGAATCTCCATAGCATACTGACGCTGGGACAGGAACAATCCATCAGACGATCGGCTGACAGCCATGCCGAGAAAGAAGTGTAGGTCGCCGAGATCAGTCATGGCGAACTCGCTGTGAAGTCTGGTCAGAAGGCGCTGCAAGAACTCAGTGGATGATGCAGTGACAATGATGTCGTCGACATATAGGAGCAGGTAAGCCGTATCGGCGCCGGAACGCAGAACGAACAACGAAGTGTCAGTGACAGATGCAACAGCCAACAAATCCCAGTGTGGTCAATAGGCAGCAAACCGTTGGTACCAAGCCCGGGAGCTTGCTTCAGACCGTAAAGAGACTTGTGTAGGCGGCAAACATGATCAGGCCGTGAGGCATCAACAAATCTGGGGGGCTGCTGGCAGTAAACAACTTCATCAAGGTAGCCATTGAGGAAGGCATTCTTGACATCGAGTTGCCGGATGGGCCAGGAGCTGGAGATGGCGATGTGAAGCACCAGCCGGATCGTGGCGGGTTTAACGACAGGACTGAACGTCTCGTCATAGTCGATTCCGGGACGTTGAGAGAAACCACGAACAACCCAACGAGCCTTGTAGCGAGCTAGGGTTCCGTCAGAGTGAAACTTATGCCGAAAGATCCACTTGCAGTGACCACATTGGCCCGCGGTGGTCGAGGAACAAGGGACCAGGTTTTGTTGTCGAGGAGAGCCTGGTGTTCATCGGCCATTGCTTTACGCCATTGGGGGCTTTGCATGGCTTGACGGAATGTAGTAGGGACAGGAGCAAGAGGGCTGTCCACAGCCGACAGGTTCAGCCTGTCCACGGGACGCACGCGACGACCAGCCCGGGTGGTCGTTGGAGCGCAGGTACAGTAGCTGTCGAGGTAGTAGAACGGCGAGTCCGCACGGGAGCGCGCTGGACAGCCGCAGCAGGCGCTGGGGCCGCGGCATGCTCGGGGGCCGCAGCAGCGTCGGGTGCCATGGCAGGAGGACTGGAGCTCGCGGCGATATGGCGATCAGCCGCAGAGGTGTCACGACGATCATGGGTCGTGGCAGTAGGAGGAGCCACACGTTGTGGTGAGTCCCATATGTCGGTGAAGAGGAAGTCCAGGCGCCGAGGTGAGGAGGACACGGGAGAATCCCGTGCCTGAGCTGCGAGCTGAAACGGAAACACATCTTCGTCGAAAACAACATGTCCGAGATTATTAGTTTCCCAGAAGTTATATCATAGCAGCGATAACCACGGTGTTGCGATGGATATCCAAGGAAAACACAAGGTATGGAACGAGGACGGAGCTTGTGCTTTGTAGTAGAGGCGACATTGGGATAGCATAGACAGCCGAAAACACGCAACGAATCATATGGTGGTGATCGGTCATGAAGACGCGTGTAGGGTATTTGGGAGCGAATTGCTTTGCAAGGACGTCTATTCAGGAGATATGTGGCGGTGGCAAGAGCTTCAGCCCAAAACGATTCAGGAACGTGAGACTGAAACATAAGTGTGCGCATTATATCGTTGACAGTTCGAATTGCGCGCTCAGACTTGCCGTTTTGTTGTGAAGTGTAGGGGCACGAGAGACGTAGTGTCGTGCCATGGGAGGCGAGAAGAGTGTCTACTGCTGAGTTGATGAACTCGGTGCCATTATCAGTTTGAAGAGCGCGAATGGTGGTGCCGAATTGTGTGTGGACATATGCGAAAAATTGAACAAGAGTGACATGTACGCAAGATTTCTGACGCAAAGGGAAAGTCCAATAAAAGTGAGAGTAGTCGTCGACAATGACAAGGTAATATCGAAAACCAGAATTACTAATAATCGGAGAGGTCCACAAATCACAATGTATCAACTCAAACTTGGCACTAGACGTAGAAGTAGACAAACTAAACGGTAGACGCACGTGTTTGCCAAGTTGACAAGCATGGCATACAGAGGAGCGCCTAATTTTATTACACTTAATAAGGGAAAACTTCTGAAGAGCCGACATAGCATCTTGACCAGGGTGTCCAAGTCGGCGGTGCCAGAGATCAGCGGTGGCGGTGGCGAGCATGGCGGCAGGTGGTGCACGACGTGGGGTGCCGGGAAACGTGTAGAGATCCCATTCACTGTTGCAGCGAAGGATCACGCGACGAGTCTTCAGGTCCTTCACGGAAAAACCAAAGGCGTCAAACTCAACAGAACAGAAATTATCCCGAGTGAATTTACGAATAGAGAGTAAATTTCTAATTAAGTGTGGAACAAGAAGAACGTGATCTAGTTTAAAACGATGACCAGAAGGGGATTGGAAAGAGGTAAAACCAGAAGAAGAGATGGGAACAGAGGTGCCGTTTCCGACAGTAACGAAGTGAGGACGAGAGAGAGGAGCAGCGAACTGTATGTTACCCTCGTCGTTCGTCATGTGCGCGGTGGCGCCGGAATCCATCACCCAGCCGCCCTGCTGGTACAGACTGTTTAGGGCGGCGATCAGCCCGGCGTTGTCCCAGGTAGGCGACGTAGAGGACGAGGCGCCCGACTGGTAGAGCGGGGCGGCCGTGGTCGTGTACGCCTGCGGGCAGGGCCGATGATGCCCGGGGCAGGTGAAGGATAGCGCCATTGCCCTGCACCCGAACCACCAGGAGAGAAGCACACCCATGGTCCAGTGGGAGCAGGGTTCACAGGGCGCTGGGGAGCCGCGCCCGGTTTGCCACCGTTCTTGTTCTTCTTCTTGCGGGGCGTGCTGGACGTGGAGGACTCGCCACGGCATGCAGTGCCGGTACAGACCGGAGAAGGGGGCCGCGCCTGAGCGACGAGGGCGGTGGAGGTGGCGTTGACAGCCGCATTGGCCTGCTGCATCTCCTCCATGAGGAGCATGCTCCGGGCGCGGATGAAGGTTGGCAGCGGTTCGGTCATGGAGATGACAGTAGCCGCAGAGGCGAACTGGGGACCAAGGCCGCGCAGAGTGTTGAGGACGAGCACGCGCGCAGAGACCGGCGAGTCGTGATCGGCGAGGGCATCCGAGAGCTGCTTCTGACGGCGGCAGTACTCGGTGATCGAGGACGCGCCCTGGACCAGCTGACGGAACTCGTTGTCGAGGTAGATCGCCTTGCTCGCCTTGTTGGCGGAGAAGTGCTCGAGGATCGCGAGCCAAAGCTGACGCGCGGTCTGATCGTGAGCAAGGGCCATGTCGGCGACGTCCTCGTTGATGGCCGAGTGGAGGAGGTTGAGCACGGCGTAGTCGTCAGCCAGCCATGCAGGGTCGGTGAAGGCGGCGGGCGTAGTGCCATCGATGTGGCCGAGGAGCCCGGCGCGGCCGAGGGACGCCTTGAGGTAGATGCTCCACTTGGAGTAGTTGGAGGCGTCCAGGGAGAGGACGATCGGCGCAACATGGCGAGGCGCACCGCCAGCAGGGAGAGCGGCGGTGGTGGTCGGCACGAGCGCGCCGGAGGAAGAGGAGTTGAGGGCGCCTTGAGTGGCGGCCATGGCGGCAGCGGAAGGAGAAACCGACGGCTAGGGTTAGGAGGCAGCGGCTTAGGGTTGGATCGAGAGATCAATCTGATACCATGTAGGAGAATAGGGTTTTGGGGGAAGCCCCTCACGCATCAATACATGGGGTTCCGGTTGTATTTATACGAGCAAAAGCCAAGAGTCCTAGTACAATACATCTAGGTTACAACATATACAAACTAGGTATATACAAACTCTAACACAGAGGACGGATGGTGCTAGAGGTCGTGCGAGAGAGGAGCCAGAGGACGGATGGATGGAGCGGCGTATCGGCCATGCCCGAGGTGGCCTCGGGCGCGTGCGCGAAGATCCCGTTCGCGCCGCCCAGCTCGACACCTCCTTGGACTAGCGAGCTGAGAGCTCCGCGACAGTGCGGCCCCTCCAAGATCCTCCAGTGTTGCGCGGGTACGCCGGCGCCCGCCTTCCTCTGGTCTCGCCATCGACCTCGAGCACCATCTCAAGACCGGCGCCTCCCTGCGTGGTGGGAGTGGGACGCGTGCCCGGCGACGCGGTCAATTCCGGTAGGCCGTGATGCGTGCGTGCGCGTCCTCGCCTGGATGCGATGCAGGGCCGACGCGCTGGAGCTGGCGGCACCATTCCGGCCGACGAGGATCTTCTCCTGGCCCCGGCGATCCCCAGCACCTCGTCCGTGGCTCCAACGACCTCCTCGTCCACGTCGCCCTGCAGGGATGCCGGGCACCAACGCCGTTCATCTGTTGCTGCCGCGCACGGGTGGTGGTGCTTTTCTTGGAGGTCCACTGTCTCTTCTTGTTCTGTTCTGAATTTTGTTGCTGATTTTGGTTCCTGACTGTTTCTGAATTTTGTTGCTGATTTCTTGGACGGGCACCAGCGCCGTTCATCTGTTGGTGATTTGGTTCCCTGGCATTTTTTTTATCTTGGAGTTTGCCATGGCTCGTGCTAGCAGAAAACTGATCGATGCCATGGCTTTTTCTTGGATTTTGATTCAATTTTGATGGTGCTAGCTGAAAACTAATCGATGCCATGGCTCGTGCTAGTTCAAGCATGCTCGTGTGTTTGTGTTGGCCGGGCGACCACTGTTAGAATATGTATATGTGTACAGATAGACTAGGAATTAGAGTATATCTTGTATTCTAAGTCATGGACTTCTTGTCCCCAAGTTTGTACCTTCTTATATATCCCACGAGGGTCCGATCAATAAAACACACAAAATTTTAGGGTTCTATATTTTTCAGATGGTATCAGAGCGGTTAGCCTCGCGACGCCAATCTTAATGTTCTAAACACTTCCGCATCGCGCCATCCCCGGAAAGATCAATCTCTTTTCCTCGGGGCGCGGCACCCGGTTTCGATCATAGATCGGATCAGTTCCTTAGATTAGATTAGATCAAATTTCAAAATTTCTATTTCATAGCTTAGATCCGAAGTAGCCAATAAATCCCTAAATCATCAGATCGCCTCGTCCTCGATCGACGCTCCAATTGTCGTCAGGATCGCCACTTGCATGTCGCCGCTGCTGCAACGGGCAACATCGGGCGCTATTTGTGCTTGAGCTCTACATCAACACGCTCACCGCATCCATCGCGGAACCCGCAGACTTCGTCACGCACAGAGCGGTCAAAGACGCGAATCAAGATCGATCTACAGCAGCCACCACGTAGCCATGCAGCACCAGCTTCATCCTCATCAGATCGAGCCGGCCTCTTCATGCACGCGCGCGGGCAGGCCACATCCACATCCTCGGACATGCAGGCACCAGGAGCTAGCAGATCAATAAGCCTTGCACGTTCAAGCATCCAACATCGAGCATCGAGCACAGGAGGTGTTCCAGACAAGATCCGCACCGACAAATCTGCACCAAGCTGAACATCTACATCAAGCTGTACGACTACATTGAGATCTTCGTCGAGTTCTACATCGCCAACACAACCATCGCCATGGTCTACATCCACGTGGTCTTATGCCGTTGTCGCCGCCCAAAACCCCGCCGCCGCCGCAGATACCTGCCGCCGCCGCAATGACACAAAACCCGCCGCCGCCGCAGATACCTGCCGCCGCCGCAATGACACAAAACTCGCCGCCGCCACCGCCGCAGCCTGGCGCTCTGCTAGGGCGATCACACAATCGCCTCGCCCGCCTGGTCAAAAACCTGCCACCGCCGCAGATCCCTGCCGCCGCCGCACAATGATACAAAAACCGCCGCCGCAGATCCCTGCCGCCGCCGCACAACAAGACACTACGACCAAAACCGCACAATTTTTTGCGCCTCCGGCGCTATCGGCTGCAACAACCACGACTACGACAACATCGACCATGGCTACATCAAGAACGGCTACCTCGACATCGACATCAAGGGCAACGTCTACAGCAACACATCGGCAACAACTCCAGTCAACAACGTCCGCGTCGTCACTTATACGCCACTCCCGTTGTGACTGCGGGAGGGAAGAGAGGAAAAACATCAGAGACGCAGTTGATGATGACGGAGAGGAGGAACGACGGATGCGCAAGCCTTCAAAGCCAGTCGCAATCGTCCGCTTCACTCTCGCTACGACTGAGGGGGAATGTTAGAATATGTATATGTGTACAACAAGAGATAGACTAGGAATTAGAGTATATCTTGTATTCCAAGTCATGGACTTCTTGCCCCCAAGTTTGTACCTCCTTATATACCCCACGAGGGTCCGATCAATAAAACACACAAAATTTTAGGGTTCTATATTTTCCACAACCACAAGCTTAGGCTTAGGGTTTAAATTTCAATCGTTTAGTTTAAATTTGAATCGTTTAAATTCGAATCGATTAAATTTCGTGTCGCTCGCAATGTTTTTTGAACGCCCCCGAGGTGTTCGACAATTTGCGCGCGTTTGGGGGTGGCCCTTTGGGGAGTACCGCTATGGGCGGCCTCCAAATGTTGTCCGGACACATATCCGACACCCCCAAATGAGGCCCAATTGGGAGGTGCCGGACACACATTTAGAGGCCCGGTGGAGATGCTCTGCTCCAACTTCACGAATCACCACGACAGAACTGACATTTCTGACGAGGCACATGCCATGGCCATGGCCAGTTTCAGTCCCCCCAGCACGCCAATCCTTCCATTCTTTCAGCATCGTTCGTGCCCATCGCGAAGACTCAGGCAAGAGCATGCATATACATCGTGGATGACCTGAATTTGCTGTGGCATACGAGCAAGTCACCGGAGCATGTGCATCAGAGCATCAGTGGTGATTCCCTCACGCTTAACGTGCACGCTGTTTCCCTTTGTTCCACTTTTGTTGACCACGTCCATAGATTCTCCCACATCTTCAGTAGAGGAGGCAGCCATTATTTTGAGATATGGAGGAAACAGACATGTACACAACAATACCGAATTTCAAGCTTTTGTTACTGCCAGCATATGTATAGGCCGAAGTTGAAATTATTGAGGTGTGGCGCAAGGCCAAACCTTGCCGAATTGCTGCCACTGCACATATTGCTCTAGCCATCGGGGCTTATCCTTGTTCCTGGCCGTTTCCATGTGTCTTAGCCTACACTTTCTGTTGTTCCATGTTATCTCGGACCCAAAAAGGTTTTCCAGTATTCTGGCCATCCAAATCGCTTCCGCGGATTCGATTATTTGCATGCCACAACAAGATTCAATGAAGTACTCGGGTCGTGTTCTCTCACGAAATTCAATTAATCATGTAAAATAGTAGAGAGAAAGTGCTATAACTTTTGCTTTGTACCACAGGAACTCACAAATCAACACCATTTACCAGCAAGCAATTTGTACTATAGATAAAGAGGGGAAAAAATGTGAAGAGCAGCTAGGAGGAAGAGAAATGAGTCCTCCACGAGAAGGACCACAGATCTTCTCTCAACTATTTGTCGGCCCCGGTGGGCTCGTCGACGTCAGACCATGTAGTGACCTCAGATAATGAGAATTGGTCAGCAGCGCCCAAGAAAGATGCGAGTCGCATCACACAGCATTGTGATAACATGCTTTCTCCCCCAACTGACCCCGGCAATGGAGGCACGCAGCTTGGCAGACATTCCGCCTTATTGTTGCTCGCTTTCAGCAGTGAAAGCGTGGCTCGGCAGAAGATAAACCTGTACAAACAACCCAAACCAATTGACTACACATATTCTGATTGATATGTTGTTCCCGGGAGCTACAGTAGAGGTGATATCACAAATAGACAAGCTAGCTAGGTAAGTGACCTGAGAAGCAGCCGCCTCAGGAGTGGATCGCCTAGAACTTCAATCCAAACAGGGTCAAGTGAAGATGACGCAACCAAAGTCATAGCCCATTCATTCAACGACAAGGATAATAGCTCCTCGGCTTTGTTATAAGAGTCCTAGAGAAAAAAAACAATCTCAACCTTCAGAACACAAAAATGAGTGCATGTGGGAAAGAAGAAATTTGTCATGAATAAAAACACAACCCTGTCAATGTCCAGCCCATTCTTGCCGATCAGCAAGCAGAAAGCTTGCACTGGAGCTGTGAGAAACATAGTAAATTGACTACCACTCTGCCGAGTAGAGTCCCCACTGAATCCTACAGCGGAAGAACGGGAGCTTGGAGAAAGTAACATGGCAGCTGTCTCACCCTTTTCAGCCCCATGGATTGACTGCAATGCTTAAAATAAAACAATTAGCATGGACCAATTGATAGAGCTAGCAGTGCCTGCCAAACAGACAGCCAATATAAAAGGTAAATAGCGACTGAATATCACATTACAATAAAAAAGAGCACAATGATTTGTAGAAGATGACAATGCTTCCACAAGAAGAGCATAAGGCAAAAGGCACATAAACCAAGCGCGTCTCATGAATATGAAAATAAGAACCTATGAATGTCATTTGGACAACAATTTAAATACTCCCACTGCCCCGAATTAGTTGACACAGATTTGTCTAAATATGGGTGTATCTACACACTAAGATATGTCTAAATACATCCTCATTTAGATATTTAGACATTTCTAGGACAACTAATTCAGGATGGAGGGAGTGCATGTTTTGACAAATAAGAAGGATGCTCAGAGAAGCATCAAATCTGAACATGACTTCCAAATCTTCGCATCTAAGCTTGTCTATATGCATATGAGTGGCTTAATAACCTGCTCTATCTCACGGAAGAATTAAAATATTCTGCATGAAGTATCCACACAGCATGGATACTCCAATAAGAATATATATTCAGTTTTTACTAGCCAGAATAATATAAGAGGAGGCAAAAACACAAAGTAGACAAACCAGCCTTAAATGCATAGCTGACGCTAATGTATATATTCAGTTTTCACTAGCAGAATAACAAAGGAAGAAAAAAATAAGAGTGAACAAACCTGCCTTAAATGCATAGCTGACGCTACTGTCAATCACCAAAAAGAGAGGCCTCCTTGTAAATGGGATCAGATCACAAGGGTATATGGAGTTCGAGCCTAGATGTTGAACATGTATCAGAAAAATGTACTATTTTCAAAAAAACAAAACTGTCTATATAAAGGCAACTTCAAACAACCTTATGCCATCAAAGTAGTTCTGTACTGCATTATAGACACTAAAGCTAACCGCATGAACTCAGCTTTGAAAACATACCTTCACTTTCACGGCAACCTAACCAAAGGCATGGTTCATTTTCTTCCTCGGAATTGATGGGCCTGGTATTAGATATGTCAAACTTACTAAAGCTGCTCACAACCCTCTCGCTTGTATCGGGACTAAGTCCAGAGGATCCCACTTTACCTAAAAGGAATTATCATGATTGAATGCTAATAGAATGTGCTCCAGAACAGAAAACTGATAAGATTTTAGCTGTACAAGCCTGGGGCACCAACCTGCAGCCGAAAGGTATATCAACATAATACCATTCGATGGAAGCTCCTCACATTTGGTGGCAAGGACCTGAATTTCGAATGTAATAATTTTTATCCAGGCAATTATTTCATGATAAATGGTGTAAACATAGGGTCACACATAGCTCTATTTACTTCTGTTAAGGAAATAGGATTTGGAATGTACAAGGAGGGTGCCGATGAAATCAGACCGCGCAACATTGCGATTCTGTTCAATGGCTATTTCTCTTAGCTGGATCACATCCATAGCATACCACCCCAAGAAAAGCCTTACCCCAGTATGCTCAGATGAATTTTCAAGTTGTAACTCGTTACTGTTATGGGTGAACAGGAATCTAAAAAGGACTGTTTTGTTATTATGGGTGGATATGGGAGAGAATGGAATATCGACAATTGGAATCATTTTAGTTGCATGATTGCATCATATTCCCTCATCATCATGCTTCCTCATCAGATAATTTAGATGAGTTAGTTAACAGTAGTATCATGTGCATATCTTGCAGAATTTCCTACCCTTTTTGAGTTCTTAATTTCTCATACATCATCATTCCAAGAAACATAAATTGGATGTTATTCGCACGTTACACTTAGCTCTTCCTAAGGTGAAACGAATGCATCTAAGATCATTCCAAAATCTAGGACCAAACCAAGTGCACTCAGTGACAATGGCATTACATATATTCAGGAAAACATGCACACGATAAAGACAATAAAACCAACATTGAGTTGACACGATCGATGTCAAACGAGCAAGAAAACTTACCGTAAGGAAATGTGGCACGGAGGGGCGATAGAGAACTGTTTTCAGTGGGTTCGGGGGCAACGCAGCATCTCTCAGGTCTTTCAAGAGATTAGGGTGATTCTGTCCGCCTTCATCTTGGGCACTGTAACCATTGTTTAGTGCAAAGGAACCACATGGTTCCCATTCAAGACACTGAAGCATTCTGAATGTGTCTAGGGTGAGGTCAGTAAATTTGACCTGAAGGAAACAAAGAGATGGATTATGTTTTGCTACTTGCTAGTACTAACAAGTAAAGACTCTACGGTGCATGTGACTGCGAGGAAGCATTATTACCTCATTATGATAGTAGCTGCAAAGTATGGCATCACTTAAGAGCAGACCGCGCTTCTTGACCGTGGGTGGGGTGGTAGGAAGGTTATCCGGGGGAGGATCAAATGCATAGCTGTACCTGAGTGGTCTCATGTTCATGAAGGGGGAGTCGGCCTTTAGAAACCTCGTGATTTCCTGCACGATATGCTTCCACTCCCTGTAATCAGCTTCCTGCAACATGTTCAATTTGGGTCGGAGAATGAACAGCGAGCTGGTTGCAATTGGGATTTTTGAGGAACGAGGAAGGAAAAGTACAGAAGAAGAATTGCGGGGATGGACGGACCTGGAAGGTCTTCTTGGATTCGTCGAGCAGCGCCCGGATTTGGGAGGCGAGGCGGGGGACGGTCTGCGCGCGGCGGGAGAGGAGGAGCGCGACGAGGAGGAACTTGGCGAGGAAGCGGAGGTGCTTGGTGGCGGAGGCCCCGAGGTGCTCGTCGAGGTAGTAGCCGCGGTCGAGGACGGCGTGGTAGAAGACGAAGGCCTCGGAGAGGAGGGCGGTGTCGGAGGTGCGCTGGTACTGGGAGTAGTAGAGGTGCGCGATGCGGGCGGCGATCTCGCCGACCTGCCAGCGGCGGAGCCCCGCGTCGAGGAGGCGGTGGCGGTGCTCCTGCTGCGTGCGCCACAGCCGGGTGTAGATGCGGAAGGCCTTGCCGTACTCCTCGGGCTCCTGGCGGCCGAACAGGGGCAGGTCCCGTACCCGGGCGAAGCGCCGGTCCGCCTTGTCGAGAAGAGACCAGAACTGCTCCGCCGGGCAGGCCGCGGCGGCGCCGCCACCTTGGGCCTGCTGCTGCTGCTGCGGCGACGACGCCATGCTTGCTCCGCCGGATTTGTTTCCTTCCCCCACTTGTCCAGCTGTGCCCCTGAGGGGAGACTGCACTCATCGCCGCTCGCCTTCTTTCTTTCCTTTCCCCGTTCCGTCTGCTTGAAGCCCGGCCCAAGCCCAAAAGGCTGATATTGTTAAGTAACCAACATAGCCCACGTAACCAACACACAGCAAAGTGGGAAAAAGGCCTCCTCTCAAAAAACAAAACAAAGGAAGAAAAAAAGGCTGGACATGGCTTTGTGCCGCTTTATTAGCCAGCTTATTTTTCCCTCATTTTTTCTATTCTACTGGATCCCATAACCAATGAAAGGAATCTATCAGACGGTCGTATAAATAGCGGTATGCCCATAACAATCACATCGGGAATTCATATCTGCTTAAAAAGTCACCGTTTTTCGCACCCGGCCAGTCGCCTTTTAGCCGTTAGATTTGCTTCGTGATTCTTGCTGGCCTGAGGGTGACACATGAGAGGGAGATGACGCCATCGTGGAGCATGGGTCTAGGGAGAGGTAAGTGTTGATGAATTTATCCGAAGATCACGGGTAAACTGGATCCGGTGAGATGGAAAGGGCGGCACCGCCGGTCTTGCTATTTGTTCATGAAGGCGATGCGGTAAGGTCGCGACGGAAATTTTGTTGTTGCACATGCTGCACTTCAGCTGCTATAGGGTTGAGAAGGTATCACGGTACATGATGAAACCCTAAAATTCTCCACACTAAACCTATAACATTCTACACCATTGGATAAGACGGAGACTCCCACATACATTTGGAAAAAATGCGTTGTGTACAATGTTACAAGTTTAGAGGATGGAGGTAGTGTGTAAAGTGGAGAAATTGCACATACACCACTTCTTGCAGGAGTTATTGGCAAAACCACAACCTTTTTTTTTTGCAGGAGCTAGGTGGAATCCAACGTGGCATATGATGCGAGGCCAAGGTCCAAGGACATGTCGGTGCGAGGTCTGAAAATAACCGCAGCGAGCAGCAACCACGTCATACAACGACATCGACAACAATCTGGCGACAAATCGAGCCTTGCCTCTGCATTTTTCATCGTTACAATCAGCAGGTGCTCATTAGGGAAGTGCTTATGCTAGGCCCAGTGTGTTTAATTCGGTGTTTGCTGGACCCAATGTGTCTAATTCGGTGTTTGTTGTTGAAAGGGCTTGGCGCCCCCATGTGTGGTTTGTTAATTAATGACAATCCTTATGGACTAATGTTCGTATTGAGTTATTCTTATAGATTTGTCCATTGGCATCGCTTGAACTCCATGTGTTGGATTCAAGGTTATATGCCGTCAAGATCATTGATTATTATGGACATATTTGATATGATCAAGAAGATAAAAAGATACAAGGTTAATCAAGACTAAGTGGAAAGAGTGGTTTCAAGTTGATCAACACACAAAGCTCAAATGATATACCATGTGGGATCATGTGATCCAATGGTATAGCAAGAAATTGTCCATATAGCTTTGTGAACTAACCCATTATGTGTGTATGGCATTCCTTGTTAGGGTTAGGTATCTCTCCATGGGCTTGCATCAAAAGGAAGATTACTTATAGCTCATGGAGGATGACGTCAAGTGGTGATCATCATCAAGGTCGAGATGTGCAAGTTCAAGATGGACATCTAGAAGATATCATATGCTTGAAGCTTGCAACCCTTTTGGGAATCGTATAATCCGCATGTGAAGATGTTCCTAAGAGAGACACTCCCATCTTGGTGTATGGGGGAGCATTATGTGAGTATTCACCAAGCAAAGCGCAATCAAGAAAGGTGGTCCACTTGAAGAGATCAAGATCATCATCATCTAGCTCAAGTGGAATGCGCAAGGCAAAGGTATGATAGGGTTTCTATTTTACCGGTCTTGTGGTTCTAGTTGGGAGACCGGGTTATAGAATAGATACCGTACTATCAAGAGGGGCTCTCGATTGAGTTTTAGCGTATCAGTTGGAGAGAGCTCAAACCTTTGCATACTCGGCATATCATCTTTCTTTGGTTCTTATTTGGCTTTTATGCATGTGAGAATTTAGAGCTTGTGTTCATCTCTATACCAAGCTCTAGTTGATCAAAAACGGATTTCATGAATATCTTTTTGCGTTTTTGATATTGGAGGTTTTACCGTTTTGTCTTTTACAAGAGAGGTCAAACTCTCCTCTTGTGGTTTCCTCCTCACATGATGGACTATGATATTTCTCTGCATAATCTTGTAGAGCTGTTCGTAGTGATTCCAACGAGCACAAGATCATCGAAATCGGAGTCCGGATGAAAAAGATATTGCGGTTTTCGTTTTGCTGTTTCTGTCAGTTTTCAGACAATCGGATATTCCGATCCAAGTCGGAATATCCGACCCGGATATTGGTTAGACGCGAAAACGGCTAAGGAATTGTTTTGTTGCGCACTGGAGGTTTTCGGATAGGATTATCCTATTCCAACTTGAATCGGATAATCCTATCAGTCGGATTATCCTATCCAACTTGAATCGGATAATCCAATCAGTCGGATTATCCAATCCAACTTGAATCGGATAATCCTATCAGTCGGATTATCCTATCCAACTTGAATCGGATAATCCTATGTTTTTGGCTGCAACGACTCTTTTTCGTGGGGACCTATAAAAGGCCTCCCTTCTTCCCCAAAGTGACGAACTCTTGGAGCTCGTGTTTCCCCCCATTGTTGACCTTCTTTGAGCTTGCTATCTCTCTATTCCTCCATGATTCTTGCCTCCAATTAGAGGGAAAAGAGAGAGGAGATCTAGATCTTCCATTCCACCAATCAATCTCTCCTCTAAGTGAGGGGAAGCTTTTGGATCTAGATCTTGGAGGGATTTGGTGTTCCTCTTTGTTCTTGCTCTCTTCTCCCCCAATAGCATTAGTTGCTTTGGTGTGATTTGAGAGTGAAGGATTTTGAGCACTTCTTGTGTTCTTGCCCATTGCATGAGTTGCATCGGTTTGAGTTCACCACGGTGATACGTGGAAATCGAAATTGAGAAGCTTGTTACTCTTGGGTACTTGAGGTGCCCTAGAGCTTGTCCTCTTAGGTACTTGGAGTGCCCTAGACGGTCCTAGTTGATCTCGATGTTTTGGTGGGTCGCGGGATTGTTGGGAGCCTCCAATTAAGTTGTGGAGACACGCCCCAACCTTGTGATTCTTGTGGCTTTGGAAGCCACGGGAATTCGGTGAGAGCCTCCAATTAAGTTGTGGAGTGTGCCTCATCCTTGTACGGGTTCGGTGACCACCCTTAAGTGTCCCATAGTGGTTCGTGGCACTCCGCATTGGTGGAGGCACGAAGGAGATTACGGTGTGCCATTTGACGACTATTCGGAGATCACTTTGTGACTCCGCACCGCTCCAACGGAGACGTAGCTTCCATTGGGAAGTGAACTTCGGGATAAATCATTGTCTCCAAGTGCCTCGGTATTTCTATACTCGAGCTTCTTCTTATGCTATTTACTTTGTGATAGCCATCGAGCTTGAAGTAATATATCTTGCTATCACATATTTGCTTATATTGTTTAGCATAAGTTATTGGTGCACATAGGTAAACCTAGCTTGTTTAGGTTTCATGCTTGATAAATTAAACGCTAGTTTTATTCCGCATTTATTCAAGCCTAAGCCATAAAGAATTTTAATCGCCTATTCACCCCCCTCTAGGCGACATCCGTGTCCTTTCAATTGGTATCAGAGCGGGTTCTCCCATTATTAGGCTTCACCGCCTAGAGAGTAAAGATGTCGTCTGGCGGACTGGTGCACAATGCTTCTTTTATATTAGATGGCCCAAATTATGATGTTTGGAAAATTAGCATGCTTGATATTATTCGGGTCACGGACCCATACATAGAGCGAATTCTAGATATGGGTTATTCTCCTCCAAGGAATCCCAAAAGATTATCTTTATTGGATAAGAATAATTCCTATCTAGATGCTCAAGCTTCTAATGTGATTTTCAATGCTTTGAGCGATGTAGTTATTATGTCGGTCTCTCCTTTTCGGAATGCTCATGAGCTTTGGACCAAGTTTCAAGATAAATATGATGTGTCCAAGAATTGTGGAGATGATTGTTGTCCCTCCACTTCCGGCCGTGATGAGTTCTCAACTTCTTCTACTTCACCTACATGTGGCAAGCCACAAAGTAATGCAATGGTGAGGAGTGATAGATTTTACAATAATGATAGTGAGCTTATTATTGATGATACTCCACCTCTATCTTATTGCAATGATTTATCTTTGGACTTAAACACATCTAGCACCAAAAATGATATACATGCTTGTGTTGATAGTCCTTGCATATCATGTACAAATTGCTTGATTAATCCTTGTGATGATATGATCTCTATACCTTGTTGTCATGATAAAAATGCTTCTATTTCCTCTAGTATTTTGGTAACAATGTAGAGAGGAAACCGAACACTCCATGAAACAAGATATGGATTTAAATGGTGACTCAAGTAATTCTTCATCGTCATCATCATGTACTCACTTTTGCATTATGGCTAAAGCTTCTGAGGTATCTCCTACTTTGGATCCCAATATGTCTCATGATGATATTGATGAAGAAAATGAACAAAATGATAATGATGCTTCCATACTCGAGAAGGGTAAAATGGTTATTCATTCTCTTTCAGAGAATAAAAATGCTCATGCTAACTTCTTAGAAATCATGTCTAGACTTGTTGAGTGCAAACTTACCATTGAGGAGTTGGAAGCTCGCATTGATGAAAGCCTTAACCGCGAATACAAGTATGCGGATGAGATCGCCGATCTCAAGGAAGCTCTTGAAGAAGAACAATCCACCAAGGAGACTCTTGAGGAAACTTTTGCTCTTGAACTTTCTAGAGTAACGGAATCCCATGATAGATCTCTTAAAGTGGCAAATGACTTCAAATTATCAAATGGTAAGTTTATAGATGCACATGCCAAACTCCTTGAGGATTTTGAGCACCTAGATAATGGCTCTAGGGTCATTAAGGGTGAGCTCATCAAACTCACCGAGTCTCATGCGCAACTTAAAGCTTGTCACTCTAAAGAGCTTGCCAAGTTACTTTCTCCTATTGTCATAAATAATGATGCTTGTGCTACTAACTCTATCTCTTGTGAAGCATCCATATTGACGGAGAATGTTGAGCTAAGGGCTCAACTTGCATTGCTTTCTAGCAATTATGGGAAATTGGAAGAAAGACATGAAAAGCTTTCGAGCTCTCATGAGGATCTTTTAGTCCCCAATGATAAGCTAAAGTTAGTTTATGAGGCTATTATTACAAAGGTGAAATCTTGTGAGCCTCATGTGGACAATGGCACAACTTCTACTCAACATGCTTTATTGCCATGTGCTAGTCCTTGTAATTCATCCACTCATAATATTGCTACATCTTGTGATGAATTACCTTCCTTGTCTTTTTTTCTAACAATGAAGCTTCTACTTCCTCTAGTATTTTTGTTGATACTAACCATGTAGAGGAATTAAAAGAGCTCAAGGCACAAGTCACTTCTTTGAAGAAAGACTTGGAAAAGCGTCATGATGGGAAGCCCACACTTGACAACATGTTGAGTGTGCAAAGACGTCCCAATGACAAGAGTGGACTTGGATTCAACTCCAATAGTAAGAACAAGTCCAAGTATAATAAGAAAAAGAAGGGCCAAGAACAAGTCAAGAATTCGGCCAAGATCACTTGCTTCAAGTGCAAAGTTGAAGGGCACCATGTTAGATCTTGCCCTATGAAGAAGAAATCTCTTAGCAAGAAGGAACAAGGGAAGAGGCCTCAAGTTCAAACTCAAGTTCATCAAGATGAAGAATGGTCCCTTCCCAAGAAGAACCATGGCATGCCTCCTCATGATGAAGCTTCAACTAAGAAGAAAGGAGGAAGCAAATGTTGCTACATATATCGTGGAAACGAATTCCCAGACCTCTTTAGTACCTAAGCCTAGCAAATCTCGGGACGAGATTTATTTTAAGGGGGGAAGGATTGTAACATCCCAAAAAATTAATATAAGTAGTATTAATTCAAAAACGAGAGCCAACAAAAACTTTTGCTAAATTATGTGTGTGCTCTCATATGGTTGCTTGTGTTACTTAATTCTTGTTGATTGTGTGTTGGTTGCTAAATAAAAATATGAAGAAAAGAAAGAAACAAAATAAAAAGAGATCAACACATAAAAATCATGTGACAAGTGTCACACAAAATTCTCCAAGTGAGAACTTGTTTTCTTTCACAATAAAATTCAGGGGAGTGATATTTAATCACTCTCAATTTTATTCCTACACTTTTCCCTCTCCAAATATATTTTCAAAAATCTAAAAATTAAAATTCAAAACCTTTCTTTATCATTTTAAATCACAAAGTGTGTGGTGCAAAACTTGTCAAACAAATTGCACCACAGCACCACAAATCCTTATAAATATATAAGAATCAAGTTCTGAAAACAAATTGCAAAAATTCAAAAATCAATTTGGGTCAGGCACCTGTCGAACACCTTGTGGGCATGAACTGTGTTCATCCCAATTCGATCCAATCTGAGATGGATTTGATCGAATTCGAGGTTGGTTCGTCGAATTGGAGCTTGCACTCTCTCCCTCTCACCTCACTGATCGTCCCCGAGCACCAGAGAGCACAACGGGGGGGGGGGGGGGCAGTTGCTCGGCGGTGAGCTTCGTCGCCGAGGAGCAGCCGCTATGTAGCCACGCCGTGGTGTCCCTCACTGTGGAGGAGGCAGCGCAGCCTCCCAGCTTGCCCACGCCGCGCCCTGCCTCTCCCAGCACCACACCGCGTCCCCTGGTCGAGGAAGTTGGTCACCACAGCCCCCACACGCGCGTGCCCGTGCACGTCCAGCACCGCTCAGAGCACGCCGCGGCCGTCCCCCACGTCGAGCACGCACAGCTCGCCTCCACGCACCCCTTCTGCTCCCTGGACATCCAACAACGTAGCCGCCCTCGCACCACCCCTATGACGAGCCTGCTCCCCTCTCTGAACCTTCCCTGGACCTCGACCACCATGGACGCCGTCGAGCTTATAAAAAGCCACCCCGTGCCCGAGCTCTCTCCACACCACCCCGTGCCCGAGCTCTCTCCACACCACCCCACTGTCTCTCCCTCACTCCACTCCCTCCAGTACACCGCCAGGAGGGCGGAATCGCAGCCGCGAGGCTGCTGCTGCCCTTTTCCTTCCTCGACACTCCGCCGTGCCCGAGGTAGGAGAAGACCACGGCAGCGCCGTGCTGCCCTTTTCTCTCTTCTCTCTGGCCCTAACTCGCATCTCCATTAACACCATACTCATCCGCCCCTCTTTCCCCTCTGTTTCGTGCACAGACGCCTCGCCAGGACGTCGCCGGAGTTGGAGCACGGCCGCGGAAGAGGAGTTGATCTTCGCCGACGCTAGGAGCATCCCCAGCAAGTACAACTCGCACCATCGTCTTCGTCGAGCCTCCGCGGTTCTCTAGCACCTTCTCCGCGCCTTCCCGAGCCCCCTAGGTGAGAATCCATCCACCGCCGTGTCGCCGGCGCGGCGGCGCCGCCCATTTATGGTCGTCGCCGTTCGTGGGCTCTGTGAGCCGTTGGATCTGGATCCAACGGCCACGTACCGCTTCGCTTAGAGAGAGGCTGATGGGCTGGCCCCACCCATCACCATTTTAAACATTATCCAGAGCGCGCGTAATTAAACTGAGTCACTGACTCGTGGACCCCACATGTCATACTTTTCAACATTATCCAGAACAGTTATATTTTCGAATTTAAACTTCTCTGTGAAATCAGTACTGGATCTAACTTCAAAATTCAATAACTTGAGATCTAGACATCCAAATAAATCAAATCCAATTGTTCTGGAAAGATTATGAAAATGTTTAACCAACCCAATTGGATTCAATTATTTTAGATAAATAATAAAAGTGTATTATTAAAAATATTACAGAAGGTTTAAATTCTAAACTTGTTTGTTTCTGATACTCTGTTAGTCCAAATAATTCCAAACCAATTTTGTTAGCTAAGTACTGCCATATATTAGCTTCCCTAATTTTGGTAGAATTATTTGTGTAGTAATAATTGTTTAGTATAAAGTTGAAGTTAGAACACCCTTATGCACTAAACCAATTAAATATGTTTAATGGTTAACCCAAATGATTTAGGACCAATTTTGTTGGATCACATTTAGTAATGTTTAGTTACCCCTAAAAGGATTTAATTTTGGAACAACATTAACTTGAGTTGTAGCAAAAACTTTATTAATAACTCACTGGATTAAAACAATTGTGTAGGGAGTTTGGTAACTCCAATTGATCCAAATTCAATAGAGCTGTCTTCTACACGTCAGTAGCTTTCTGTAGAATTTAGTTTGTATTTTTGGGCCAAAAGAACTCAAGTTATGCAATTAAACATGAATAACTAGTTTCTGCCATAATTTAGACATAATTAAGTAATGTTTAATTCAATTAATTTAAAAACCCAATTGTATTGTTGAGATGTGCAGTAGCTATTTGATATGTTATGATGCTTCCTTGAGTAGTTTAGTGATTGTTTGTATTGCTTGTTTGACGTTTAGACGAGAACGTTGCCGGAGTCTACGAGGAGGGGGAATACTTTGATCATCAAGCACAAGAACCCGAGAACTTTGCCGAGCAAGGCAAGTTATTTCACTAAGCTTGCATTTATATACATCTATTTTGTCACTTGGATTGTTCAAAAGGACCAATGATTTTGAAAACCTTCTTACCAAGCATATGAAAAACTATTTTGCCACCTATGTAGAAGTATAAGATAGTGGATATAAAATTATAGGATGGGCAAATAAATATGGTTTATTCAAAACTCCTTTGAAAATGCTTGTGGGATTATGGAATGCCGAGATGTCGGTGTTGGAATGGAGAAGTGGAAAATGGAGGTGTTTATGAAAAATGCACAGTGTGTCCTTGTACTTACGTCAACCAGCCGATACCCTATGCGACCACATTTACCCACATATGGGAAAGGGCGTAGTCATATAATTTGCTCGTGTTAGTATGGGATGCCTCAACAACGAGGATGACCTCGTTCCATGAGGGGATGGTTTGGTGACCTACCCCTGACCCGGGTCCTAACACGATGGTGGGAGGATTGAAGGGTTCGCTCGCCGGGCAGAACTACGAGTCCTCACACTTGGGTTTCCTGTTGGGGAATCAGCCTAAGTGTCGACGGAAGTTTCGTAGCGGCAGGGTCCTATACTAGCATGAGCAAAGGACAGGCTATGGTCGGCGGCTTACTTCGCATACACCTTGTATGGCGAGACGTGGCAGGCACGATGAGTTGCCGGATGGATGTGGGAAAAGCGTGCTTACTCTGCAGAGTGTAAAACTATTCGAATAGCCGAGTCCTCGGATATGGACAGTTGGGAGGCCCTACTTTGACCATGTGCAAGTTTTTGGAAAAGCTTTTAAGTTTAAAAGAAACTGAAATGGAGATGGTGTTACACAGCTATGCCAAATGGAGTGGTATGAGTTGGTGAAATAAATGGACCATGGTGAGTTGGTCAGAAAAAGGAGAGTTTTGAGAAACAAATAAAATGGTGACTTCTTCTATGATAGTTATAAAACTCTTCTTACCTTTTTCAATAAAGATATAGAGATGTTTTAAATAAATAAAAGTTGGAAATTAAAATAAAACTAGTGCATACACATGTTGGGGTAGTTTGCGAGTACATTCAAATGTACTCATATTGGTTTCGTCCCTAGCTATTGTCCTAGCCAGGCTATGAGGAGGAGAACTACGCCGAGGAGGAGTATGGCGACTTCTACGCGAACTAGGATCTCCATAAGTCAGCTGCCTGTCGGGTCATCTTCGTTAAAGATTTGATGTCTACTACGCCGTAGCTTCCGCTGATATTTTGGTTTGGCCCATGAAGGCACCTATGTAAGACTTGGTCTAAATGACCGTTTATGTAAGATTTTTTATTCGGTATTGTAATGGATGTAAACTTTGGTATCCAATTCGGATTATGTGCAACGACAGACTGATCACGGGATCGTTGTGTTAAGCATAATCGGGTATTTTGGACAGCTAGTCCGGGGTCCCCACAGACTTGGTATCAGAGCCATCCTGACTTTAAGAGACCTTAGATTAGCATGGTCACTAGATAGGAGTTACAAAAAGTTAATTTCTAAAAATAAAGGAGTGAAGTATTTTCGAAAAATTTCTTGCCCCCAATCCTCTTACTTATACAAAAGTCTACTCTCATTAAATATTACATCTTTCCATGTATCCTTAAAATTTTGCACAATTGTCATTCCATTAAGCTTAAAATTTTGCTCACTTATTGCCGTACCAAATTTAAAATTTTGATACACTTGTCATCTCACTAACTTAAAATTTTGCTAAAAATTGTAGATGGCACACCACTGGACCGAGTTCGTTCAGCTTGAGAGAGACGGCAAGCTGATGTTCGGAAGGACTTGTTCGAGCTGAGCAGCAGCTAGGCCGACCTGCCCCAGAGTTTAAGGGAGCCCAGGTGGACACTCTCGGCCACGGGAACCTGTGTTGGTTGATCGAGTCGTCAGTTCGGGGGAACATAAGTCTCCCGGATCCAGGACGCTGATCTACACCACCATGGACGTACACTGGGCCGATGGACTGTGTCGTGCTATGCAGAGGATGCTAGCCTGACTTTGTGAGGAGCACAAGGCGGAGTTAGTGAACTCCCGTTTCCGGTTCTATGGGAGGCGCACCGATGATGGACACCCTATCCGATCCCCGCTACACCCGACGTTCAGAGAGTACATCCTGGACATGGAGATTATGCTCTTCCGCACCCAGGAGGATCTGTCGTGTGCTAGACTCCAGTCTCGCTTCGAGCGCATCTCGCTCGCAGAGAGTCGCGAGAGTGAGGCGCAGCTGAAGGAGGAGAAGGTCGCTCTTCTCAAGAAGAGAGCCCAGCTGAGGAAGACCATCGTGAAGCTCCGAAAGAAGGTGGCGGAGCAGGACCAGCTGATTGAGGATCTAGAGCACCATACTGACGAGATGGAGGAGGAGGGCGAGGATCTCCGCAAGGAGAACAACGCTTTCCTCAGTGACGATGACGACTTCCTGGAGGAGATGGACTATGAGGAGGAGGATGACAGGAGGAGTTAGTTGACGAGGAGGAGGAGCCACTCGAGGCAGTTCTCGAGGACGAGGAGGAGGATCCCGAGGAGCCACCTTACCAGTCAGACGCTGACGTCGCAGCCGAGCCTGAGGTTCCACCTCAGTAGTCGAGTGACTTGTGTACTACCGCAGGATTAGGTTGACCCCTATAGCTAGTCGAGTCGAGTAGTGGTTCTTTTGGAAACCAGGTGTTATGTATCTTAGATGTAGGTGATGTTGTAAGCTTGATGTTGTTGTGAACTCCTTGATGTGATGTTTGTGTTATATAAGTATGTTTGTCTTGTTTGATCTGTAAAATATTTTCCATATAATCCTTAAATTAATCAACCACTTGCGAAATCGTCTTTTCCCTTAGTCGAACCTTTTGCCTTGCCTCTTATACCCGTGTGCTTCAGGATGCCGCCCCGTCGCAACAATGCGGAAGGATCAGCACCACCACCACCGGACCCAACCCCGCCCAACTTCTCGCGCTTATCATGGAGGAACGCCAAAATGCCCGGGAGAGCGCCAAGCTCATCTCGCTGCCCTGCAGCAGATCGCTGCGCCCAACTCAACCAAAACAACAACAACAACAACAACAATGGCAATGGCAATGGCGATGGAAACCAGCGATCCACCTTAGGCGATTTCCAGAAGACCAACCCACCCACCTATTCCAAGGGACTTCACCCACTAGAGGCCGATGATTGGCTTCGCACCATCGACAACAATCTGGAAGTTGCTGCTGTAGGAGAAAATGAGAAGTGCTGTATGCAACCCACTATCTTGCTGGACCTGCACGAGCTTGGTGGGAAACTACCAAGGCTCTCCAGCAAGCTGGTCATGTTATCAACTGGGCTGAGTTCCAGGAGAAGTTCCGCAAGAAGCATATTCCCTACGGACTCATTGAGAGGAAGAAGGATGAATTCCGCAAGCTGAGGCAGGGAAGTAAGATGTGGTCGGTTATCTTGATGAGTTTACCGACTTATCTCGGTATGCTCCTGATGACACCGACAAAGAAGAAAGAAGATGGAGCGTTTCATGAGTGGACTTCATGATGAACTGCAGTGTGCTCTGGTTATCCATGACTTCCGTGATCTGGAGTCACTTGTGGACAAAGCCATCCAGCTGGAGACCAAGCGCAAGTCTATGTTGAAGGTCGCAAGAGGAGGATGAATGCTCAGGAAGGTTCGAGCAGCCAGAAACCTCGTATCTTTCAGCAAAACCCCAGCCTGCCTATCGTCCACCCCAAGCTCCACGCCCCAATTTCCCTAACCGCCCAAACAACTTCAACCGCCCCAATGACAACCGTTCTGGAGGAAACTTCAATAACTTCAATCTCCGCCCCAAGGTTGTCTGCTTTGAATGCGGCAACCCGGTCACTACTCCAGAGAATGCCCCAATCCCAAGCCTGTCCAGCGCCCCAATGCACCGCACCGAACAATGGTCAAGGCCGCAATGGAAATGGTAATGGCAAGAATGCCGCACCCCGCGGAAATGCTGCTGTTGTCAGAGGCCGTCTGCACCACATCAATGCTGAAGAAGCTGAAGAAGCGCCAGATGTTGTGCTGGGTACGTTCCTTGTCAACTCAGTACCTGCAACTGTTCTGTTTGATTCTGGTGCCACCCATTCGTTTATTACCGAAGAGTTTGTTTCTAAGGGAGGTTTAGTCGGGAGTCTTTTACCCAAACCATGTTGGTACAAACCCCAGGATGTTAGCCAAAACCAACCAGATGTGTTCCGAAACCCCCATAGAAATTGGAGGAGAAAGTTTGCAGCCGACCTAATTATCTTAGGAAACCAAGGCATAGATGTTATTCTTGGAATGGATTGGTTAGCCAAGTATCACGGTCGTATTGACTGTGCCCGAAGAGCTGTTTCTCTCACTTCTGATGATGGAGTTGAAGTGGAGTATGCATCTGAGACCAGCCAGACCAGACCCGGATGCCATGAGAGCATAGCTCGACCCGCCCTAGATGAGATCCGTGTTGTTCACCTATTCGGATGTTTTCCCTGAAGAATTGCCTGGTATGCCGCCAGACCGGGATATTGAGTTCATAATTGAGCTTATCCCAGGAACATCCCCCATATCCCAAAAGCCTTATCGGATGAATCCGGAAGAACTGGTTGAGTTGAAGAAGCAGTTGGCTGATATGCTCAGCAAAGGTCTTGTTCCCAAGCGCTTCACCATGGGGATCACCCATTATTTTTGTGGACAAGAGAGACGGTACCACACGCCTGTGTGTGGATTATCGCAAGCTGAATGACGTGACCATTAAAAACAAGTACCCTCTTCCCAAGATCGAGGATCTGTTCGATCAAATGAACGGAGCCCGAGTCTTTTCCAAGATCGATCTTCGGACAGGTTACCATCAGTTGAAGATCCGAGAGACAGACATTCCCAAGACCGCCTTCACCACCGTTACGGTTTGTTTGAATACACCGTGATGTCCTTTGGTCTGACCAATGCCCCAGCCTATTTCATGAATCTCATGAACAAGATTTTCATGGAGTACCTCGACAAGTTCGTGGTAGTTTTCCTTGATGACATCCTTATTTATTCCAAGACCGAAGAAGAGCATGCTGAACACCTGCGTCTAGTTTTGGAGACCCTCCGAGAGCACCAGCTGTATGCCAAGCTTAGCAAGTGTGAGTTTTGGCTCAGTGAAGTGGCATTTCTCGGACATGTTGTATCTGCCGGAGGAATTTCTGTTGACCCAGAAGATCCAAGCCATTTTGACTGGTTATCCCCAACCAGTGTGACTGAAATCCGAAGCTTTCTCGGACTCGCCGGTTATTACCGCAAGTTCGTTGAAGGATTTTCCAGTATAGCCAAACCCATGACCCAACTGTTGAAGAAGGACAAGAAATTTGAATGGACTCAGAAGTGTGAGATAGTTTCCAAGAACTGAAGAAGAGACTAACCTCAGCCCCAATTGATTATGCCAGACGTCACCAGAGTTTCGACGTGTATTGCGATGCATCACGCCTCGGACTTGGTTGCGTTCTGATGCAAGAAGGCAAAGTTGTGTCGTATCTGTCCCGGCAGTTGCGACCGCATGAAGAGAATTACCCAACCCATGACTGGAGTTAGCTGCTGTTGTTCTTGCTCTTAAAAGTGGCGTCCCTATCTTGCGGGACATCGCTGTGAGATCTATACGATCATAAGAGCTTGAAGTATATTTTCACCCAGAAGGAGTTGAACCTGCGACAGAGGAGATGGATGGAATTAATCAAGGATTATGATATTGGAATCCATTATCACCCGGAAAGGCTAATGTAGTTGCCGATGCCCTTAGTCGCAAACCTTGCACCCTGAATGCCTGATCCAAGCCGAACAGCCAGCCTTGTTCAAAGAGTTCAAGATTTTGGACTAGAACTTGTTAGCCATGGTTATCTCGCCAATTTAGAGTTAACCCCAACCCTGATGGATCAAATCAAAGAAGCCCAAAAAGGTCATGAAAGCATTGAAGGAATTAGAAGAAGATTTCCTCGGCAAAGCACCCGGTTTTACCGAAGATGCTGAAGGAGTGCTGAAATTCAATGACCGTATCTGTGTGCCCAATGTCACGGAACTTAAGGAGTTAATCCTGAAGGAGGCCCATGAGACCCCTTATTCAATCCACCCCGGCGGAACCAAAATGTACCAAGACCTTCGAGAAAGATTTTGGTGGCATGGAATGAAGCGAGAGATTGGTTCTTTCGTAGCCAAGTGTGACATCTGTCAGCGAGTCAAGGCTGAACATCAGCGACCCGCTGGATTGCTTCAACCTTTGAAAATTCCCGAGTGGAAGTGGGATGAGATTGGAATGGATTTTATTACCGGACTTCCAAGATCCAACCGAGGCCATGATTCAATCTGGGTCATCGTTGATCGACTGACCAAGGTTGCCCATTTTATCCCGTCAACACCACTATGGGCAGTTAGCAGACTGTATATTTCCAGAATAGTAAGCCTGCATGGTGTGCCTAAGAAGATTGTATCTGATAGAGGCACGCAATTCACCTCAAGATTCTGGAAATCCCTTCATGAAGCCCTCGGAACCAAGTTAGCATTTAGCACAGCTTATCATCCCCAGACCGATGGCCAAACTGAGCGAGTGAACCAGATATTGGAGGACATGCTTCGCGCATGTGTTCTATCCTATGGTTCCAAGTGGGAAGATTGTCTTCCGTTTGCAGAGTTCTCGTACAACAACAGTTATCAGTCTAGTCTGCAAATGGCCCCTTTTGAAGCCCTTTACGGCAAGAAGTGTCGTACACCCCTGAATTGGTCCGATACCGGAGAAGGCAAATTGTTTGGACCAGATACCCTCCGTGAAGCTGAAGAGCAAGTTCAGCTTATTCGTGAACGCCTCAAAACTGCCCAATCCCGTCAGAAGAGTTACGCTGACACCAAGCGCCGTGATCTCACTTTCAGTGTCGGAGATTATGTTTATCTCCGAGTGACACCCCTTAAAGGAATGCAGCGTTTCCATGTCAAAGGAAAATTAGCGCCAAGGTATATTGGACCCTTCAAGATCATTGCTCGTCGAGGAGAAGTATCCTATCAGCTGGAGTTGCCCCCAGTTAGGAGATTATCATGATGTCTTCCACATTTCCTTGCTCCGGAAGTGTCTCGAAGTTCCTGACCAGCCTGATGTTTTCAAAAACATCGACCACCTCTCCATCGACCTGAACCAAGACCTGACTTATCGTGAGAGACCCCTCAAGATTCTCGAAGAAGATGTTCGTGTTACCCGAAGACGTGCGATCAAGTTCTACAAAGTCCAGTGGACTAACCACTCTGAAGAAGAAGCAACTTGGGAACGCGAAGATTATCTTAGAAGCGAATTCCCAGACCTCTTTAGTACCTAAGCCTAGCAAATCTCGGGACGGATTTATTTTAAGGGGGGAGGATTGTAACATCCCAAAAAATTAATATAAGTAGTATTAATTGAAAAACGAGAGCCAACAAAAACTTTTGCTAAATTATGTGTGTGCTCTCATATGGTTGCTTGTGTTACTTAATTCTTGTTGACTGTGTGTTGGTTGCTAAATAAAAATATGAAGAAAATAAAGAAACAAAATAAAAAGAGATCAACACATAAAAATCATGTGACAAGTGTCACACAAAATTCTCCAAGTGAGAACTTGTTTTCTTTCACAATAAAATTCAGGGAGTGATATTTAATCACTCTCAATTTTATTCCTACACTTTTCCCTCTCCAAATATATTTTCAAAAATCTAAAAATTAAAATTCAAAACCTTTCTTTATCATTTTAAATCACAAAGTGTGTGGTGCAAAACTTGTCAAACAAATTGCACCACAGCACCACAAATCCTTATAAATATATAAGAATCAAGTTCTGAAAACAAATTGCAAAAATTCAAAAATCAATTTGGGTCAGGCACCTGTCGAACACCTTGTGGGCATGAACTGTGTTCATCCCAATTCGATCCAATCCAAGATGGATTTGATCGAATTCGAGGTTGGTTCGTCGAATTGGAGCTTGCACTCTCTCCCTCTCACCTCACTGATCGTCCCCGAGCACCAGAGAGCACAAGGGGGGGGGGCAGTTGCTCGGTGGTGAGCTTCGTCGCCGAGGAGCAGCCGCTCTGTAGCCACGCCGTGGTGTCCCTCACTGTGGAGGAGGCAGCGCAACCTCCCAGCTTGCCCACGCCGCGCCCTGCCTCTCCCAGCACCACACCGCGCCCCCTGGTCGAGGAAGTTGGTCACCACAGCCCCCACACGCGCGTGCATGTGCACGTCCAGCACCGCTCAGAGCACGCCGCGGCCGTCCCCCACGTCGAGCACGCACAGCTCGCCTCCACGCACCGCTTCTGCTCCCTGGACATCCAACAACGTAGCCGCCCTCGCACCACCCCTATGGCGAGCCCGCTCCCCTCTCTAAACCTTCCCTGGACCTCGACCACCATGGACGCCGTCGAGCTTATAAAAAGCCACCCCGTGCCCGAGCTCTCTCCACACCACCCCACTGTCTCTTCCTCACTCCACTCCCTCCAGTACACCGCCAGGAGGGCGGAATCGCAGCCGCGAGGCTGCTGCTGCCCTTTTCCTTCCTCGACACTCCGCCGTGCCCGAGGTAGGAGAAGACCACGGCAGCGCCGTGCTGCCCTTTTCTCTCTTCTCTCTGGCCCTAACTCGCATCTCCATTAACACCATACTCATCCGCCCCTCTTTCCCCTCTGTTTCGTGCACAGACGCGTCGCCAGGACGTCGCCGGAGTTGGAGCACGGCCACGGAAGAGGAGTTGATCTTCGCCGACGCTAGGAGCATCCCCAGCAAGTACAACTCGCACCATCGTCTTCCTCGAGCCTCCGCAGTTCTCCAGCACCTTTTCCGCGCCTTCCTGAGCCCCCTAGGTGAGAATCCATCCACCGCTGTGTCGCCGGCGCGGCGGCGCCGCCCATTTATGGTCGTCGCCGTTCGCGGGCTCTGTGAGCCTTTGGATCTAGATCCAACGGCCACGTACCGCTTCGCTTAGAGAGAGGCTGACGGGCTGGCCCCACCTGTCAGCATTTTAAACATTATCCAGAGCGCGCGTAATTAAACTGAGTCACTGACTCGTGGACTCCACATGTCATACTTTTCAACATTATCCAGAACAGTTATATTTTCGAATTTAAACTTCTCTGTGAAATCAGTACTGGATCTAACTTCAAAATTCAATAACTTGAGATCTGGACATCCAAATAAATCAAATTCAATTGTTATGGAAAGCTTATGAAAATGTTTAACCAACCAAATTGGATTCAATTCTTTTAGATAAATAATGAAAGTCTATTATTAAAAATACTACAGAAGGTTTAAATTCTAAACTTGTTTGTTTCTAATACTCTGTTAGTCCAAATAATTCCAAACCAATTTTGTTAGCTTAGTACTACTATATATTAGCTTCCCTAATTTTGGTAGAATTATTTGTGCAGCAATAATTGTTTAGTATAAAGTTGAAGTTAGAACACCCTTCTGCACTAAACCAATTAAATATGTTTAATGGTTAACCCAAATGATTTAGGACCAATTTTGTTGGATCACATTTAGTCATGTTTAGTTACCCCTAAAAGGATTTAATTTTTGAACAACATTAACTTGAGTTGTAGCAAAAACTTTATTAATAACTCACTGGATTAAAACAATTGTGTAGGGAGTTTGGTAACTCCAACTGATCCAAATCCAATTGAGCTGTCTTCTAAACATCAGTAGATTTCTGTAGAATTTTAGTTTGTATTTTTGTGACCAACAGAACTCAAGTTATGCAATTAAACATGAATAACTAGTTTCTGCCATAATTTAGACATAATTAAGTAATGTTTAATTCAATTAATTTAAAAACACAATTGTATTGTTGAGATGTGCAGTAGCTATTTGATATGTTGTGATGCTTGCTTGAGTAGTTTAGTGATTGTTTGTATTGCTTGTTTGACGTTTAGACGAGAACGTTGCCGGAGTCTACGAGGAGGGGGAATAATTTAACCATCAAGCACAAGAACCCGAGAACTTTGCCGAGCAAGGCAAGCTATTTCACTAAGCTTGCATTTATATACATCTATTTTGTCACTTGGATTGTTCAAAAGGACCAATGATTTTGAAAACCTTCTTACCAAGCATATGAAAAACTATTTTGCCACCTAGTATAAGATAGTGGATATAAAATTATAGGATGGGCAAATAAATATGGTTTATTCAAAACTCCTTTGAAAATGCTTGTGGGATTATGGAATGCCGAGATGTCGGTATTGGAATGGAGAAGTGGAAAATGGAGGTGTTTATGAAAAATGCATAGTGTGTCCTTGTACTTACGTCAACCAGCCGATACCCTGTGCGACCACATTTACCCACATATGGGAAAGGGCGTAGTCATATAATTTGCTCGTGTTAGTATGGGATGCCTCAACAACGACGATGACCTCGTTCCATGAGGGATGGTTTGGTGACCTACCCCTGACCTGGGTCCTAACACGATGGTGGGAGGATTGAAGGGTTCGCTCGCCGGGCAGAACTACGAGTCCTCACACTTGGGGTTCCTGTTGGGGAATCAGCCTGAGTGTCGACGGAAGTTTCATAGCGACAGGGTCCTATACTAGCATGAGCAAAGGACAGGCTATGGTCGGTGGCTTACTTCGCATACACCTTGTATGGCGAGACGTGGCAGACACGATGAGTTGCCGATGGATGTGGGAAAAGCGTGCTAACTCTGCAGAGTGTAAAACTATTCGAATAGCCGAATCCTCGGATATGGACAGTTGGGAGGCCCTACTTTGACCATGTGCAAGTTTTTGGAAAAGCTTTTAAGTTTAAAAGAAACTGAAATGGAGATGGTGTTACACAACTATACCAAATGGAGTGGTATGAGTTGGTGAAATAAATGGACCATGGTGAGTTGGTCGGAAAAAGGAGGAGTTTTTGAGAAACAAATAAAATGGTGACTTCTTCTATGATAGTTATAAAACTCTTCTTACCTTTTTCAATAAAGATATAGAGATGTTTTAAATAAATAAAAGTTGGAAATTAAAATAAAACTAGTGCATACTCATGTTGGGGTAGTTTGCGAGTACATTCAAATGTACTCATATTGGTTTCGTCCCTGGCTATTGTCCTAGCCAGGCTATGAGGAGGAGCACTACGCCGAGGAGGAGTATGACGACTTCTACGCGAACTAGCAATCTCCATAAGTTAGCTGCCTGTCGGGTCGTCTTCGTTAAAGATTTGATGTCTACTACGCCGTAGCTTCCGCTGATATTTTGGTTTGGCCCATGAGGGCACCTATGTAAGACTTGGTCTAAATGACCGTTTATGTAAGACTTTTTATTCGGTATTGTAATGGATGTAAACTTTGGTATCCAATTCGGATTATGTGCAACGACAGACTGATCATGGGATCGTTGTGTTAAGCATAATCGGGTATTTCGGACAGCTAGTCCGGGGTCCCACAGTGATGCTCATCGCGTTATTGGAAGATTCGTTATTTGTTGGTCTTGCGATGAAAGATCAGGCAAAACTATAGGATCATCGGTTTGATCTTTATCATACCACATGATAAAGACCAACAGATAACGAATCTTCCAATAACGCAATGAACGTCACCTGAAGAAGAGGAACAAATCCAGCAAGCAATGTGATGGAGATCACCACGCCTCAAACCACAGCCTGATAATCCTTGATGAACACAAGAACCCTCACGGCAATCTTTATTGATAACACGGCAGCGCCGTTTCCCCGGAGGGCTGATACACGATGGAGCACACGATAGTTTTAGACTAAACAACTGAACTCCCCTAAACCCTAACTCGTCCAGCCCCTCATATGGAGGCTGCGGTGCCCCACTAATGGGCCCCGATCTGACTTGGTTGGACAGGCCCAAACCAAGCCAAACTCACAAATAAATCCTAATTCGACTTACATCGGACCATCCGATTCAAGACTAATCGGATATTCTGATTTATTACAGAACTTGTGGAGGAGTCCTAAAATTAGGCTGCACCTCCTCTGTCGTGCCCATATCATCCTCCCCCCTTCAAGAAGCGTTGTCCTCAACGCTTGAGGGTCCGCTCGAAAAGGTGGCGTGATATCAGCAACAACATCACGCGTCTTCGGTATCTTCAAGTCTTGCCTGCCTTCCTCACCATATCCTCCCGCTGGGCCTGCTCGACTTGATACAGTCGTGGGCACCTGCACCTCCTTTCTTCTCCACATGAGCTTGGACCTAGGTGCCACCATCTTCTTCTTCTCAACTCTTGCTGGAACCTTGCGTTGCTGAACATGAACATGCTTTGCACGACCCGGCAAAAGATGAGTAATGCCCGGACCACACAACTGACGAACACGTCCATCTTTGCCTGTGTGCATACGTACTACTGCTCCAACAAAACATCTCCGAGGTGTTCTAACAAAACTGTGGCTGACTACTCGCGGCACCATATGCACCGGAACACGATCAGCACCACCGTCATCGGTCTGAACACCCATGTCAACACGAACTGGAAGTGGAACACATGGAACACATGCTGACATATCCTTCGCTTCAACCATAAGAGGCTTGACTTCAACCGGCTTGTCACTAACAAGAACAACTGGCTTGTCATCTACAGGCTTGGCTGAAACATTGGCATCACTGACGCTCTTCGCATCATGCTCCTCATGCTGCAACTTAGCTAGCCATGGTTGTGGCTTAGACTTGCGCAACTTCTCCTTGCGAACCACCAGCACCACATCGGACTTGATTTGATCATCTGTCATAGGCTTCAATGTCCGTTGTTTGCCATCATGCACAAAAGAATATGTATTTGCCCTCCCAGCATGTAAAGCATTACGATCATATCGCCATGGACGTCCAAGTAACAGTCCACACACCTCCAATGGCAACACATCGCATTCCACCTCATCAACATATTCACCAACTGTAAACGGCACACGCACGTTGTGAGTAATCTTTATCATACCGCAACTATTCACCCACTCAACATGCCTAGGTTCTAGAATTCGCCATGTGGATAAACCCAAAGCCTCCACAACTGCCTTGCTAATGCCATTACAGTAACTACCACTGTCAACCATCAACTTGCATGCTTTGCCTTTGATCATGCACTGCGTCTGAAATAAATTCCATCGCTGGGCTCTATCCGCTGTCATACAAGTATCACCATGTACTCGCTTGAGTTGCATATTTAGCCCACTCAACGGTACAACATCCTTCACAACCCCCTTGTCAACAACAGCTTTCTTCTCTTCGGAAGTAATCCTTCTTGGTGTTGCTTTGTTGACTTCAGCCACCTGAACAGTCGATGTATCCTGAGAAACTGATTTGGAGGTCTTTGCTAGACTGCTCTTCATATACTCCTGGAGATCCTTAAGTCCCTTCTGAATCTCAAGCATCTGAGCCATTTCCGTGTCACTCCACACATTGTGTTTCTTACTTTTCTTCCCATACTGATCACGGTAAGAATTTGGAGGAAACATCTTCCCTCACCAAAAATTTCTGGAGTCAGTCGGAATATCCGATTGTATCCTGACCGGATAATCCGGTTTAAGTGATAGGTTCTCGTCCGATAGTCCTGTAGAAACTCGGATAATACGAGTATCCCGTGACTCGGATATTCCGATGTTCGCCGCCACGCGCAATCAGCTGACGAAAACCTGTGCGAACTCGACGAAACTGGCGATCCGTAACCTTCCCGGACTCGCGGCAGAAAAACTGCGGAAAAACTGTGCCACGGCAGCGCGCGCCTGCGGAAACTCGACGAAACTGGCGATCCGTCGTATGAAAACTGCAAAACGGCCGGACTGCACTAGAAACCGATCTGGACCAGCAAACCAATCTCAATGGAACGAACTCGCGGTGATCAACTTGGCGCTCTGATACCACATGATAAAGATAAAACCGATGATCCTATAGTTTTGCCCGATCTTTCACCGCAAGACCAACAGATAACGAATCTTCCAATAACGCGATGAACGTCACCTGAAGAAGAGGAACAAATCCAGCAAGCAACGTGATGGAGATCACCACGCCTCAAACCACAGCCTGATAATCCTTGATGAACACAAGAACCCTCACAGCAATCTTTATTGATAACACGGCAGCGCCGTTTCCCCGGAGGGCTGATACACGATGGAGCACACGATAGTTTTAGACTAAACAACTGAACTCCCCTAAACCCTAACTCGGCCAGCCCCTCATATGGAGGCTGGGGCGCCCCACTAATGGGCCCTGACCTGACTTGGTTGGACAGGCCCAAACCAAGCCAAACGCACAAATAAACCCTAATTCGACTTACATCGGATAATCCGATTCAGGACTAATCGGATATTCTGATTTATTACAGAACTTGTGGAGGAGTCCTAAAATTGGGCTGCACCTCCTCCGTCGTGCCCATATCAGGTAACTTATCCAATCCCACAATAATTGATAATGTTTATTCTCTTAGGAAGGATAAGGTTGGCAATGTGTTTGCCAAATATGTTGGTACTCAAAGTGGTGTCAAGAAAAGGACCATTTGGTTGCCAAGCCTATTGTGACTAACCTCTTAGGACCCAACTTGGTTGGGGACCAACAAACTAAAACTTGATCAATAGGTGTTGGTGGAGGGCATTAGAGACTTGGCTACATCATGAAGAATTAAGGGAACTTCATCAATTATATTCTCTCAACCCAAGTCATTTGGATTATATTGTTCTATCTCATATCCAATGTTCCTCCTTGCGGTAACTTGTGTTTAAATCATACATACATAGAAAGTTGCTTGCACCCTTGCATGTGTTTGGTTTTGTACCTTGCTAGTGTTTGTATATGTTGTGCTCTCTACTTACTTATCTTGAGAATAAAGTATGTGTATGTTGGTTTGCACACCATGTATGTGTGAGTTTGTGTTGAGCCATTTGTATCAACTTGCTTATATCTTAATTGGCTCTTTTTGAGATATTTTTGGACTATCCCATTTTGGGGGACTGATATGCTTGCGCACCTCACAATTCTAAAAATATGTATACATGAGTTCTACCACTTAGAGTTGATATATCAATCTTATCTAGTTTCTATGTGGTATGTCATACCCATGAGAAATTCAAATTCTATAATGTCCATTTATTATCTCTAGTTGGTTTTTATTTGCCTCTTGTGGAGAATAAATGGATTATCACATTATGGGGAGTAATATGCTATGTGCATATTACAACCTAGTCAATGTGAACATATGAGGTATTGCCACCTAGAATTGATATTGTTAATTATCTTATTCCTATGTGGCATGTTTCTCAAACAAGTTCCCATTTGCTTAAATGTTTTTACTTACTCACACTTTGGATCTTGTTTGTGATGAATGTTCTTGGTAAGGTTTTCCTCTAATATGTTCTCATATGTCTCTTTGGAAAACCAATTGCTTCAAAGTACTCTTTGTAGTTGCTTTGCATTATCATGTGAATATTTGAAGCTAACAAGAACTTCTATCTCCATAAGCTTCTCACTTAAATCTTATACATTGTCATGTGCTTATGTTTTGTGAAGATGATCTTGAATGTCATTCTAATATACCACCGAGAAATATCTCTCCATATACTCCTTGTCCAAGAACAAGTGATTCACATAATTGTGGTGAATTTGTAGGTCGTCTTCATATTGGCTCTTGACTTTATTGCCTTATTTCTTGCCAAATTTAATGTGTTTTATCTCCCGTTGTCTTCCTTGCCTCTTGTGGATTCTTTTACTTTACTCAAACTTTCCTAATGTTTTATTTGGTGTAGGAGAGGCATTGATCCCATCATTGTGCACCTTGCATTCAAAGTCTACTTATAGATAATGCACTATTCTTGGGTTAGCTATCCTATATTGAATACAAACTTATTTTTAGTATTGGATCTTATTGCTTTTACTTGATATATGACTAAGTGTTTGAATAGACATTTGGAGAGCGATGATTCCATATGTGTGCATTGTGTATTCAAATACAAGATCATAAATAATACACTTTTGTTGGGAGAGCTATCATGTATTCTTTTCGAAACACTATTTATATTCTATTTGTATTTGATCCTTCCCTTTGGTCTTTGATCTCGATGACATGTCTCATGTAAGACAAACCTTTTCGGCTTGGTACTTTGTGCCATCATGAAAAGTGTAGAGGGTGTGGTTTATTTGTTGGAACCCCACTCTTTCTTTTTGAGAGTTTGTCCCAATTGGCATCTCTCTTTGGGAGTAGGTTATATCATTCGTTGATTAACATCTCTCTCAATTCGTATCTTATTTTCGTTTTGATATCTTTGTCCAATTGGTATCTTTTCAATCATGTGTTGGTTTGGTTTTAGTTTTAGTTGGCTTTTCTAAATCAATTTTTGATTTGGATCTTTGATATAATTTGGACCATCTTTGATTTCTTGATATTTGTCTAGATTGTATCTCATTTTGGTTATTAAAGTTAACTAGCTGGGTGGCCCGCGCATTTGCGCGGCTAGATTTAGTATTGTGTGTGTTTTGCATTAGCGTTCAAATATTGCTAAATCATTATGTACATGTTTAATAAGATTTAAAGATATCGCAAAGATTACCTTGCAAAACACAATTACCTGTGCATAAAAATGGTAATTTTATTTAATTCATCATGTATTTAAATGTTATATCATTTGTAATACATAAAATGATTTTAGCCCAGATGTAGGTTAATCTTGAGGTTATTCTAGTGGACTTTGTGGATAATCTTTTGGGCATATGTACTACCTCGTTGGTAAGGATATTACTATGTGTCAACAGTACAAAAAAATATTTTGTAGTTCTGCCATGCAATACTATACTACATCCATCCCTAAAAGAAGTCGTGCACGTTTCCTAAAAAAAAAACTCTCCAATACAAAAATGACACCGTTAGATTGATAATCAAAGAACTTTCAAATGGTATAATTTTGGCTGCACATAACCCACCTTTAATGATCAGATGTTTAGCCAAGTTATATTTTTGAAAAACGTGCACCCAATCTATTTGTGAATGACGGATCTAGCAAAGCTTTGTAATAATTTATTAACTCCATCATGGTATCCCTTCTAAATTGTCCACCAAGGATTAAATCTAACCCTTTTGTTTCATTCATCCACGTGTCTCATTATTTCTTACACTCTTGTTGTGTTTTCTTGTTTTTGCACTGACATGCATATGTTGTCTACGTTCACGTGTGGTTCTCCTTACAACATTTGCATGGTTAATTGGTCATCTGATGCAAAACGTACCAGGTTACCAAATCCTTTTGCAGCCTTGTTTGCTGTTGTGGGATCGCCGTCCTCACCTTCGCATTACAATTCTACCGTTGGCTCGTCTAGCGAGCGACAGCTAGAGCCGCTACTCTTCGTCCTTCACCTAGCCCGTCTCCTTGAGGACATTAGGGTCTTCCACGCTGCAACCAATATATCGATATACCAGCGTTTTCCCATGGTATCAGAAAAGAGATATGCCAGAGGCCATGACCTGCCCCCGGCTGATTGGAAGACATAATAGGGGCGCAAATTGAAAGCCATAAAGTATCTCCACGCTATTTGTATCTTAATTAATAGCAAATATATATGTGAGTGTTGCAACGGGAGAGAGTAAACCTTTGTCCTGGCGGCACACAACCGGGCATGTCACATAAACAGCATGCTCCGTGGTTAGCCGCGCCGCCACTTGCTCCTCTTCCCACCACTTAATCCAGGTCATCTGGATCACGTGCGCCAGTTCTCGGAGAGTCATGCGCCACCATCGCTGACTATATGAATAAAGAATTTCTTGTAGGATACCAGTCACGGCTCTTATCTCCTTCCTAATCCCACAAAGAGCAGCCGACGAATAAATAGCTGAAACAACATCGGTAACAATTAGACTTTGATGTTACTCTGGATGAAGATACCTGAAAAGAGTGTGATGTTATTCTTCCGAAAGTTGTCCTAGGGTGTTGAAATAATATTGTTTGAACTTGTCAATGAAATCAGAAGTAAATAATTAGTTGTTCTGGACTAACCAAAGTATGCTCATAGCAGGGAGTATGGAGATTACCAATATAAAGCACCTCATATAAGGGAGAATTGTTGATCTAAGCATATAACAGTATAACACCAACAATGCTTACCCTCAAGTGTAAAAAAAATCTCAAAGTCACAACTGATTTACTTATGTGCATAAGCCGTACACTGAGTGAGCTCTGAAACTGTACATTTGTACTCTAATGTATATTTTGCACCTGCCTGTTACATTTGTACTCTAATGTATATTTTACACCTGCCTGTCCAACAGAAAGAAAATCCATGTCAAAGCAGGTTCTGAAATCTCAAAGTACATACTAACAAAGTTTTGTCAAGTATTATTCTAATTATTTCCATAAAATTATTTACTTTATCAAATATGGATGGTCAAGATACTTTACCGATGCATGCACAGAACTATATCAGTACTCTTGTCATCCGTCAAATTGGTGCTCAGATATTACTTCTGAGTGCACAAAGTTCCGTTCCTCAAATCAAGACATCTTCTGAATTAATGGGCTTACATAATTTGTTCAACGTCATGGATGCAAGGCAAGGTGCATAAATTTCTCATATGAATCCACCCTGCATCTCTGGTAAAACATAAAAGAAATCCATTTGGAGAACTTGAGAACCGAAAACCATGCAATCAACCTTTTCCACGTCAAGGGAAGCACACGAATCTGAAACATGGGCATAAATTACATGCCTAAGATTAGTATACTGGCTCCAGAATCCAGAGCCGAGTGCGAACTTTAATTCCGATCGGTGCTGGATAGCTGTACGAACTCACAAACTTCTGCCAATCGTTGCCAATCGGTGCATAGATTATGAAGAGAGGCGACGGCCAGGAAGATTCTTTTTCTTTCTCTTGGCGAGGTGGCTCAGCTTGAAGACGACGGAGCGGACTGGATCGTGTCGGGGAAGGTGAAGAAGACCTCCGGCCGGCGTCGATGAAGATGAGCACGTTCACGTCGCGGTAGTTGTTCCGAAGTCCGGCTCCTGGTGGTCGAAGACGGAGAGCTTGGTGGGGCCTGGGCCTCGTCGACGTGCATCTGCCGTTGTTACCGCTGCTACGCCAGCAGCCCGCTCGGACCGTGCTGCACCTCAAGAGACCCATAAAGACCTAACAGACTTTAATTTGCAACTCTTCAAGATCGATTTTGACAACTTGCGCATGTTGATGCATATGCAATTGGGCAGTCCATGAATTTCATCCATGCACGGATAAATGTTGTGCCTATAAAATCAGCCGTGGATGGTCCTGTAAAAACTATCAGGGTTGGAGTACGTCCTTTTTCTATCCCTCCGGCTGGCAAAAAAGTTCGCACTGTCTGCAGCCTGCTGCTTGCAGCTGGCCCAGCTCTCCTTCTACCTCTAGGTTTGCCTGCAACACGTCGGCGGCCATGCAAACTTCACGTTTCATGCTTGGCATCGACCGGCGGCACGACGCGTCTTCTCTTATCTCATCTACGCTGTTGGCCGCCTGGGATCGCTTGACGATCCTTCGCCTCCTGGTTGCCGCGGCGCTTCATGCTTGGCATCGATCGGCGGCACGATGTCGTATTCCCTTATCTCATCTATGTTGTTGGCCGCCTGGGATCTCGCTCCTTGGCCTCATGGTTGCCGCCGCCGTTATTGCAGTTTCCGGCACTGCGTGTTCTTGCCCTACACTTTTCTAGTCGTGGATCAAAACAAATTCATGGTTGCCTTTCTTCTACAGGTACTCCGACAACCAAGAAGATTCTGCCCCGTCCCTGCAACTAATTTCAATGGAGAAAACGACCTTGAAAAATATCCGATTACCTGATGGATTGAGCGACGGAAAATAATCCTAGCCCAACTTCTGCTGCCTTCGTCTTATGTCTGCTGCTTGGAGTCGCCAACTCGCCATCCATCGTAGCCACCGTATGGCTTCCGGCGCTTTGGCTATAGACAGATCAATACCGCCTCGTTCGGCTCGTCGTAGATTACCGATCGAAATCGCCTTGTTCGGCTCGTCGTAGATTGCCCGCTGAATCAATTAAATAGTAAAGGCAGATAAGTGAACCAATTGGATTCAAGTCAAGAGATCAAAACTGCACCTGATTTCGCCAAGACGGTGGTGTATCAGTCGTGGATTTAATAATCTCCACGGTCTTCAGCTGGAATATGAATATGTGTTACGTTCAGGACTTTGCGTTGCATACTCCATCTAGACAGACGTGATCGATCATGGATTGATCTGGCTGCTAGCTTCTGCATCTCACTGCGGTCTCGTTTGTGCTGTTCGTCGTGGACGTTCGCCTTGCACCTAGGCCCGCTGCCACTGGAGGCTCCAGCCCCTGCCGGCACCTGCTCGTCTAGCGTGATCACCGGCGACCTGCAAGTCCATGGCATGTCAATCGCCTCCAGTCGTTGATATCTCGCAAAAAGAACTGATTTATGTGGTCTCGTGGCGCAGCGAGAATACATCGGACATCTGAGCGTCGTGACGCAAGGAGCGTGGTGGTACTTCTTCGGAGAGGGCGCAACAGTTGCGGGTCATCGTAGTTTAGTCGATCCACCTTTGTCACCATTTCTTTATGTTTTTCTTTTTTTGGGCGTTTGTGTGTGTTTGCTGCTGCCCCAGCTTGTGTGGTGTCGAGTTTATATCATCGGTTGTTTGTGGGTCGGTGCTTTATTTATAAAGCTAGGCGAAAGCCTGTTTCGTGGACGACTTCAATCTACCGGCCGTGATCGGATCAGCTTTATGCTGGCCCGGGGATGCTACTACTTGTCCGTCACGGCATGTATGAATCGACCTGGTGTAGCTGCGTACGGGATAGTTATTTCCTTCCGAAGATATTTTCATGTTGTTTAATCTCGACCTTTAATTTTCTCTAGCATAAAACGGATGCATCCTAGCCGTAGATTGTCTTGTGTTTTAATTATATAATAATAGATAGGCATGCATATGTACTACATGTTTATTTTATGGCATGCTTTCTTTCTTTGTGCTAATATATAGGTGAAACTCCACGGAATCCTAAATTGGTTAAGATGTGCATGAAATCCAATTTCATATCTATATGCACATATTTTTGTGGAGTTCCTTCTATGTATTGTAGTTTGACTAACTACTTGGACCCAATTAGTTTGGGAACAATTTTACTTGAATGTGTTTTAGGTACATGGAGATGCATTGGATGCTTGTCACATTTACAATGAAAGTGTTTTCACCACATGCTTATTGAAGCCAAGCTAAGATGGTTGATAAACTCTTATCTATTACATCAACCCCATGTCATCACGGTAACAAGTATCCACCCTCATGCAACTTTCGTAACATTCACCCTTGTGTAGGTTTCATCATGGCATGAAAAGTATTTATTTGCTTTTGTTGTAGCTCTTGCAAATTCTATGTAGCTCTTATGATACTTGTTGCTTTCCTCAACGCATCCCAATGAGAATATTGAGCTATGGGCTATGATCCTAAACAAACATCATATGTGTATATTTTATGACTTCCCTTTGGATATCGTGTTTCTTTTCCTTAGTAACTAATGTTATGTGTACATGTTTCTTTGTGGATACATATCTCATGATTGTTGTACACTTACAAACCTATATACATGAGAGAAATTACATCTTTACTCGATATCCTAATTCTTCGGTGTCACTTCTTTTACTCCATTTTTTGATTCTTTGGCGTGACTCCGAAAAGAATTTGATTTATGAGTGCATATCCTATTTTATCACATCTTGGTGCTCTCATCTTGGTGAATATCTTGCTTGTCTTACAAGCCAATATTCTTCACCATGGGATATGTCACAAGCTTTGTTTTTCATTTGCATCTTATTGAGCTTGTGAATTCATTTGTTTTTGTGAGTTAGAGGATACCGGAGGAGTGAGGATTCCATGTTTGTACACCTTGTATTCAAATACAATAATTCTAAATTATGTATAAATATTGGGGAGCTCCTCTATTTTCTTTAAAACACTCTTTTGCTCAAATCATAATATCTTGTGTTTATTTGGTTAGTTGGATTTGTTTTGATTGCTTACCTTTTATATGGAGAATTGTAAGAAGTTTTCCATATCATTCTTTTGCAATCTTTGGATCCTCAATATAGTTTGTCCTCTCTCCAACTATTCGTCATTGGATATGTGTATTTGATTTCACTCATATTTTGAGAAACGCACACGTTATGGGGGAGCTCATACTATATTGACTTTCTAAGATTTTTCACCCATTTTGAAAATGATGCCAATGGGGGAGAAGTTTTAGAGGGTTTAAGGGGGAATTTGGTTTTATGCTTTTGTTTTCGTCCATTCTTGTTGCTTTGCATGGTTGCTTAATTCATTATATAAACCCTTGTAAAAGAGATTGTCATCAATTACCAAAATGGGGGAGATTGAAAGGGCTTGGCGCCCCATGGGTGGTTTTGTTAATTAATGAAAATCCTTATGGACTAATGTTCGTATTGAGTTATTCTTGTAGATTTGTCCATTGGCATCGCTTGAACTTAATGTGTTGGATTCAAGGTTATATGCCGTCAATATCATTGATTATTATGGACATATTTGATATGATCAAGAAGATAAAAAGATACAAGGTTGATCAAGACTAAGTGCAAAGAGTGGTTTCATGTTGATCAACACGCAAGGCTCAAATGATATACCATGTGGGATCATGTGATCCAATGGTATAGCAAGAAATTATTGTCCATATAGCTTTGTGAACTAACCCATTATGTGTGTATGACATTCCTTGTTGGGGTTAGGTATATCTCCATGGGCTTGCATCAAAATGAAGATTCCTTATAGCTCATGGAGGATGACGTCAAGTGGTGATCGTCATCAAGATCGAGATGTGCAAGTTCAAGATGGGCATCTAGAAGATATCATATGCTTGAATCTTGCAACCCTCTTGGGAATCGTATAATCCGCATGTGAAGATGTTCCTAAGAGAGGCACTCCCATCTTGGTGTATGGGGGAGCATTATGTGAGTATTCACCAAGCAAAGCGCAATCAAGAAAGGTGGTCCACTTGAAGAGATCAAGATCGTCATCATCTAACTCAAGTGGAATGCGCAAGGCCAAGGTATGATAGGGTTTCTATTTTACCGGTCTCGTGGTTCTAGTTAGGAGACCGGGTTATAGGATAGATACCGTACTATCAAGAGGGGCTCTCGATTGAGTTTTAGCGTATCAGTTGGAGAGAGCTCAAACCTTTGCATACTCGGCATATCATCTTTCTTGGTTCTTATTTGGCTTTTATGCATATGAGAATTTAGAGCTTGTGTTCATCTCTATACCAAGCTCTAGTTGATCAAAAACGGATTTCATAAATATCTTTTTGCGTTTTTGATATTGGAGGTTTTACCATTCTGTCTTTTATAAGAGAGGTCAAACTCTCCTCTTGTGGTTTTCACCTCACATGATGAACTATGATGTTTCTCTGCATAATCTTGTAGAGCTGTTCGTTGTGATTCCAACGAGCCCAAGATCATCGAAATCGGAGTCCGGATGAAAAAGATATTGCAGTTTTCGTTTTGCTGTTTCTGTCAGTTTTCAGACAATTGGATATTCCGATCCAAGTCGGAATATCCGACCCGGATATTGGTTAGACGCGAAAACGGCTAAGGAGTTGTTTAGTTGCGTACTGGAGGTTTTCGGATTATCCTATTCCAACTTGAATCGGATAATCCTATCAGTCGGATTATCCTATCCAACTTGAATCGGATAATCCAATCAATCGGATTATCCTATCCAACTTGAATCGGATAATCCTATCAGTCGGATTATCCCATCTAACTTGAATCGGATAATCCTATGTTTTCTGGCTGCAACGACTCTTTTTCGTGGGGACCTATAAAAGGTCTCCCTTCTTCCCCAAAGTGACGAACTCTTGGAGCTCGTGTTTCCCCCAATTGTTGACCTTCTTTAAGCTTGCTATCTCTCTATTCCTCCATGATTCTTGCCTCCAATTAGAGGGAAAAGAGAGAGGAGATCTAGATCTACCATTCCACCAATCAATCTCTCCTCTAAGTGAGGGGAAGCTTTTGGATCTAGATCTTGGAGGGATTTGGTATTCCTCTTTGTTCTTCCTCTCTTCTCCCCCCAATAGCATTAGTTGCTTTGGTGGGATTTGAGAGTGAAGGATTTTGAGCACTTTTTGTGTTCTTGCCCGTTGCATGAGTTGCATCGGTTTGAGTTCTCCACGGTGATACGTGGAAATCGAAGTTGAGAAGCTTGTTACTCTTGGGTATTTGGGGTGCCCTAGAGCTTGTCCTCTTGGGTACTTGGAGTGCCCTAGACGGTCCTAGTTGATCTCGGAGTTTTGGTGGCTCGCGGGATTGTTGGGAGCCTCCAATTAAGTTGTGGAGACGCGCCCCAACCTTGTGATTCTTGTGGCTTTGGAAGCCACGGGAATTCGTTGAGAGCCTCCAATTAAGTTGTGGAGTGTGTCTCATCCTTGTACGGGTTCGGTGACCACCCTTAAGTGTACCATAGTGGTTCGTGGCACTCCGCATTGGTGGAGGCACGAAGGAGATTACGGTGTGCCATTTGACGGCTATTCGGAGATCACTTTGTGACTCCGCACCGCTCCAACGGAGACGTAGCTTCCATTGGAAAGTGAACTTCGAGATAAATCATCGTCTCCAAGTGACTCGGTATTTCTATACTCGAGCTTCTTCTTATGCTATTTACTTTGTGATAGCCATCGAGCTTGAAGTAATATATCTTGCTATCACATATTTGTTTATATTGTTTAGCATAAGTTGTTGGTGCACATAGGTAAACCTAGCTTGTTTAGGTTTCGTGCTCGATAAACGCTACTTTTATTCCGCATTTATTCAAGCCTAAATCATAAAGAATTTTAATCGCCTATTCACCCCCCCCCTCTAGGCGATATCTGTGTCCTTTCAGTTGTGTTAACGACGGTGTTCGTGCTATGCGTAACTGATTACCCAAACAATGATGTTTTGTGCAACAACTTCCCCAACATGTGGTGTTATCTACTCACTCCGTTTGGAAAAGGATGTCACAAAAATGAGCTACATCCTTTTTCGAACAGAGGGAGTACAATTTCCGCATGCAAAAATTATTCAGTTTCTCAAGCATATCACAATCTATATATATTTTTTAAAGACTCTAAAATCAGTTAACAAACTAGAAAACAAGTCAAGGGATTGGTGAGGGAGGGGTGAGGATGGCGGCATACTTTCGTCTTGCTCCAATGCTTGCAGTTGTCGCTAGGTGGTGCGAAGACATATTTGTAATTCTTATTAGTTTTGTGATGTCTTTTACCATTGTTGATGATCTATAAATCGGTTGACCTTTTGACAATAAAATAAAATAAACTCAAAATCATTCAATGCCTACATGCTCTCAGCAGCAACAACAACAAAATTCAGTTCAGCAACTGTTTGATAGATAAATAGATTTTGTGAAATGCTTTCAACATATCATGCCACATTATTATCAATTGATTTACAGATCAATAAGAAGAACAACAGGCCTGTATATTCAGTTCAGCCGGAAGGAATGACGGCAACAATTCAGTTGTCCGGCGGAGTGGTGGTGAGGAGGCCACGGACGGCATCCATGAGCCCCGAGACGCCGGGAGAGCGGCGACTGGGCGGGACGTAGCTGCCCGCGTGCTCCATGGTGTACTCCCCGATCTCGGCCTCCTCGCCGCCGCAGCTCCGCCACAGATCTTCCGCGTAGCTCGAGTTCGCGAAGTAGGCCTCCGCCTCCACCTCGCCGCTCGTCCCGTCGACCACGACGGTGATCCTCCGGCGCTCGTACACGCCGAGGTGCGTGCCCTGCCGTCAAGTCGAGATTAATGAAGCTGGAAAGGAGCCGTGTGAGTGGGCGAGAAGGGATAAGGTACCTCGAGAAGGTCCAGGTCGGCGAGGGCGCTGGGGGACGCGGAGTAGAGCTCGCCGGAGATCAGACGGCCGGAGGATGGAGCGGGGGCGGGGAGGAGGAAGGGGACGGAGTAGGGGCCGATGACGAGGGCGGCTGGGGCGGCGGTGGAGGCCGAGCCGGCGAAGGGGCTGCCGGTGGCGGCGAGACGGGGGTGGTTCGGGAACCCGCGCTTCAGGGTGCCGTACACGAACACCATCGTCGCCGTCGCCGTCGCCGCCTCCGCCTCCATGGCTCCTACTGTCTGTCCCACGCTTCCTCAGCCAGTCAGAGACTAGTCTCGAACAATAACGTGTTGAACTGTACAAGGCCTAATTGGGCCTCAAGTTGGGCCAACCAAGACGGGGAAGAAAGAGAAAGGGACAGAGGAAAAAAAACTGCAAAGAGGACCGGAGCACGGGAAGAAGGGGGTCATGGCGGACGACGAGCCGGAGACGGTGGAGGTGACGCTGCGCGCCGTTGGTCCGTCCCGGCCAACAACCATCCGTCTGCCGCCGCAAATCTCGGTCGGTAACCCTCCCAGGCGCCCCTCTCCTCGCCTCGCTCTACCCTGATTAATGGGGGATCGATCTCATTGCATTGCAGGTTGCCGATCTGCGCCACAGCGTCGCCCAGGACCGGCGTCTGCCAGAAGACCGCCTCCGGCTAGTCCTGCGAGGGACGACTCTTCCGTGGGGAGACGACGCCCGTGTCAACCTCCGGGATGGGGGTAAACTAACCACAGCTGCATACCCCTTTTCTCCCCGGCTCTTGTTGTCATCCTGGATGCAAAGCTCTCGTTCTTCATAGCTGAATTTTAGAACTTCACTTGTTTTCTTCATTCTTACACTCCCCAAGATTGCTGCTAAGGCTCCACCACATCTGGAATCACATGCATACATCGTATGTGCAAGAAATTTCTATTACAACAGCTAATTGGCTTTTTTTTTTATAGCAGTTTCCTACTATTTGTGCACTTGATATATCTTTTAGAAGTTTTTAAGGTTTGTTGTATTTCATTTTCTAACTCCGCCTATGTCTTCTAGGCATAGCCGGTCCCAAGCCCGGGTAAAGGAGGATGGTTGTGATAGGCTTGGCGAGCCAATATAAAAACTAGCCAGTCCCATGGATATGAAACCCACGAGAGTAGTATTAGTGTGGGTGACCTCCTGGGAAGTCCTCGTGAAAGGTTTCATATCTAAGGGTTGTGATATGCTTGGCGAGCCAACGTAAAAACTAGCCAGTTCTATGGGTATGAAACCCATTTGGGCGAGAGTAGTACCAGGATGGGTGACCTCCTGAGAAGTCCTCGTGAAAGAGTTTCATATCTAGCCTACCCCAACTTGTTTGGGACAAAAGACTTTGTTAAGTTGTATTTCATTTTCTGTAGATACTCTTATAGTGGCCGTGGCACCTAAACCACCTGCTAAGCATCTCCGCGAGGATGATGATGATGAAGATGACGACGAAGAAGAACTGGTAAGGTCTTCTCGCAATATTTCATACAAAATTCTGTTTACAGGATGGTGCTCCTCAGAAACAATTATCTGTCCATTCTATAGAAGTTCAAAATACCCCAAACAACAACCTGGTGGAAGAAAAGAATTTTCATATTTCTTCAAGATAAACTGAGATTTCCTGGTAATGTACATGACGAACCCCTGTTTCCTGACACAATGGTACCATAAATGATCAATGTGGCATTAATTCCACTTCTGCAGATATCTTGTTGATGGCGCTATTTTCTGTCACAATGAAAGCATGGATTATCATCACATTGTGGTTCCTATTGGCACCTGTTGCTCGAAAGTATGAGGTTGGACCTTTATATGTAAGTCACTACTTAATTTTCTTTCTCCAATTAAACATTCATTATTAGCAGTATATGAGCTCTTCATGTTGCTGAGGTAGATGTCGCATTCTAACCACTCGGAACACGTAGGGAGCCAGTTTGAACATACACATGAAATGCCTCTAGTTCAAGCCAGCTGAATACTTGGACCTTGCGGGAGACCCAGGAACCGAACTTACTCCAGTTGATTTTCTCTTCCATGTATAAAGCTTTAATTCAGGACTCAGCCATAGAAGCCATGTACATATAATCCTTACCCATTTGCCTTGTCTAATGTAGCGATCTTGTCGGAGCTATGGTGCAACAATATCCATAGTACAATCATGGGGTTTTAGTGTCTTACAGTGACCAAACTTATTGAACTTGGTGCTAGTTTTCACTTTATTGACAGATGCTACTGTTTGCTGTCTGCCCAGATACCTGCGACAGGTTTCTTGATCATACTTCTTAACCTTGGAAGACGACAACAAGGTGATGTTAGGTATGTTATCTCTGCCCTCCACTCTGTGTTGTTTAGAGTGAAATGTTAGCTTTGATTCAGAACAGATAAACCTTAGCAACATAATGTTCTTCTATGCCACTGGAATAATTTCATTCTTACATTATTGCATATTGATTGGTATTTTTTGTTTCACTTGTTACATAAATGTTCTGCAACTAGAGTTTTCCTACATAGGCTGTGAAGAATAAATATAAGTTCAGTACCAACTTCAAAGATGCATGGACCAGCATCAAAATCTGTTCCTTCTCCTTTTGCCAATAGCTGCAGATAAAATTGCGAACTGTCATTTCTCTAACTATGGCCGTGTTTTGGGTAGAATAGCCGAAATTCTCTAGTAAGACTATGAAACCAACTACTTACTTTTTCTCACACAAGTGATACTCTTTCCATGTTATAAACTCAGAAAAGGACCATTTAAATCTTTGCAGCACCAAATTTAGTTGGAATCTCGCGTTGACTAGTGGATAAACAAAAATATGGATACAAAGAGTCTATTGGAAAGTAATAATTCATTATCTTATCACCTCAAACTTTCTGATGGTTCTATCTTCCACGCAGTGCATACTCCATATTTAACGAAGACTTCAGGGAGCTGCCGGGAACATTTAACGCCGAGCGCATAGATAGGGACCTCCGAGCAGGTCAACTGTAAGTCCTTATCTGTGGTAGGTATACAAATCCAGAAAGGACTTACAAACAGAGGCTGGCTTTGTAGCTCATGGCACCTGAACAGAAAATTTGCCTGGCAAGTCCCATCTTATAGAGTAGCCATTGCAGGTTTGCCATCTCATGTGAAGTGGTTTATCATTTACATGTACATGTCTATTTGGGTTGGAGGCAAACATAACGGAACTACATGTATGTGCATCTGTTCTACTATAGAGAAGTATTGGCTGATGTATATTAAGGCCGATATACCTGGCAAGTAAACTTAGGGGTACTTTCATGTTAATCCTGTACCAGCATATATAAAAGTCAAAATGACTGCATATGAAGGTATGTATATCAATGTTTCAATCTATCACAAATGGCAACTATCAATCAATCCAGATATGAGCGTCATGCAATCTCTCAGGCCTGCAATCCAGGACTGAGAAAATTCAGTCCAGACACCAGCATCATTCACAAGCCAGCTTGGTCGCAACTCGCAAGTCTAAGGGCACCTCCAACGGCGTGGCGCAAAGGGACACCCCAATGTGTCCCTTTTGGTCCATTTGGGGGCGGATCGCGGACACAATTTCGATTTGGGGTGGAGGTGCCCCCAACGGCATGGCGTAAAAGTAGATAATGCGAAAAAAACAGAAATAATATACATATTTTAGGCGGTCGCCCACGGGCCAGTGACACAAAATCTAGAAAAAAAAACACTAAACCCTAGCTATAGTGGGTTTGGGGATGGGCTGGCTGGCCTGCCGGAGTTGGCGCCGCCGCGGCCAGGTACTCGCCGTGGCCGTGCCATCTACTCGTCGTCATCCGAGAGGATGACGTACGGCGGCGCAAAGTAGAGGTGCGCCGGTGGGCCTGCAGGCGGAGGCGTAGGCGGCGCCTCGGGCTCCTGCGGCCACGCCGGAGCGGGATGCCACTGCCCCTGGGGCTGCCACGGCGACCACGGCACCTGGCGGAGACCGTACGCCGCAGCCTCCTCCTCCTGCTGGCGGTTGTACGCGTCCGCCTCATCCATGCGACGCCAGGCGGCCGCCTCGTCGTACAGCTGCCACCCTCCGCCTCCCGCTGCTGCCGCTACAGCTCCGCCGCTTGCTCCGCCGAGTCCCGGAGCGCCTGGCCGATGCCAGGCCACTGCCCAAGCTCCTCCAAGTTGGAGGCGTCAAGGGCAGCCTGGACGGCGGCTTGCTCGTCGTACGGAGGCTCGGCGTCCTCCTGCTTGACGGCGACCTCCTCCTCCGCCTCGTCCTCGCTCCAGTCGAGGTCCAGGTCGGAGCCCTCCTCCTCCTCCTGGGGCTGGTAGCCTTCAGGTGCTTCGGCCGCGAAGGCCTGCCGGCGGCGGTGGTCGTGCTCTACCTCGAACCACCGATCCCACAAAGGGGAGATGATTGCGTAGGCGGGGTCGCGGAGGAGATCCGCCGGCAGGAAGCTGCGGCGGCGGAGGATCTCCTCCGTGCGCGCCCTGTCGGAGCGCGGGACGGCAGGCACGGGCACCCGGCGGCTGTTGAGGTGCCAGCCGTCGGGGAGATGCACGTCACCCCACGGCAGGGGCTCGCGCACCTCCCAGTAGATCTCCGCCACGTCCTTCGAGACGCGTGCTCGGGCGGCACGGCGACGGGCATTGCGTGCCGCGCGGAGCTCCGCACGGCGGCGGGCGGCACGGACGGCCGCGTCCGAGGGCGGCGGGGGCGCACGCGAGCTGCTCGCCTCGTGGTTGTTGCGGCCGCCCGTGAAGAACCATTTGCGGCCCGCCATGGTGGCCGGCGACGGGGGCGGCGAGGCTGCGGTGGCTGCGGGCTGCGGTGGCCGGCGGCTAGGGCTGGGAGTGGGAGTGAGTGTGGGGCGGTGGGGAGTGGATAAACCCCCATTAATACCACGGGGCGAGGTAGATGAAGCGGCCTGGTCGCTGCCAGGCGGGCCCGAGGCGAATACGAGGGGACACGCGCCGTGTCCACGGCTGGACCAAATCTGGACCAGAAATGGGCCAACTTTGGGGTGAAATGGCCTGTCCGGGCGGACAGAAGGCCTTTTGCGCCAGCCCGCTGGAGCCCCTTCCTTGTCCATTCGGACAAAAACGGACATGGCGTGTCCCTTTGCGGCATGCCGTTGGAGGTGCGCTAAGAAGGCGCTAGAGGCCACCGTTGCTTGTTCGAACGACTGGAAGATGCACAAGCAAACAACACCCAACCTAACATTCCTTCCTATATCGTTTGGGCTAGCCGTGAACAGCTGGGAAAATTGGGAATGCAAATGTTCTCTTTGGCTGAAGCAAGAAGAGCATTTTGGTTTTAAAGGAGTGAAGCAAAGATCTAAATTCTTGGAAAGCTGACCGAAAAGCTGACCATTTCTTGGCCACCATCGAATTGATAATGTCACCTCTCATCTATGTAGTATTTCTTCGTCAGTTGATATGATTCACTCCCAACTTTAAGAATGAACTATTGTTCAAAAACTTTGAATTATGAACGGATATCATTCCGACCCTGGCTGTCACTGGTAACTGGCTGATATCATGAGTATGTCAGAAATGGCATCTTCCCTTTTCTTCTTCATCTTTTTAGGCTAGGAGGTGCGGCACTTGATAGCAAAGAATGCAAGCGGAATCATGTGTGCGGTGACCAGCTCACACCCGCACCAATGCCAATACACATTGCACCATGGATGATCGATGCACCAAGCAGAGGTGTCGCAATGGTGATCAAGATCAATCACTACAGAGTGTCTGATCCGCATCGGCATTTCGGTATATCTAGATATTTTCATGGTCTGTTTTGTGTCCGATTTGCCTTTTCGATGGTGTGAAAAATGCTAGTTTGATCAAAGTTCAGGCTCTTTTTTCCTTCTTCTTAGTGCATGGATCGTCGAAGCATAGTCAGGGAGCTGCACGCTCATTTTGCAATTACCCGGTGTTCATTTCCAATTTCCCACGACTGAAATCAGCAAAGGTCAAAACACCTATTTGCCTCACAGCGTCCTACTGGTACGACGGCAACATAATCTGACGACTATTGGCAAATGAAAAGCGATTCAGTGAGCTTTGCACATTCTGAAATTTATCTCATCTTCTTTTAGTCAGCGTGGTGCGAATCTCAGCAGAGAGCAGATAGTGCTGTTACAGATCTGGTGCCGTTCCTCTTACAGTAATTCAGATCCGCAGACACTGCGTTTAAAGCGAAAACTTCATGTTATTCGTCCACTACTGAAAACTGGAAAGACCGGTGCGCCAGCTTCACATCACCGTTGGATTCGTACTCTGCAAAGTTAAGTTGCACAGCCATAATCTCGAACACCTTTGCTACCAGCTTCCTCAACAGAATCCAGCTAGCTGCCATGGCGCCGAGGCATGAAAGCAAGCGGTGAGACACACACGGTGCTTCGCCCAAGAAAGTGGAGGCATGGGCGACGCTGTACTATTACAAAGGGGCCGGCACGCGGTCACTGGATCGATCGACAGCGGATGATCAGTGGCGCGCCCGCGCACGCACGAACTAATGGCGCATACAGTACAGCAGGATTGGGTTTCCCTAATTGACAAATGGACAATTGAGAGGGAAGTTAAGATTTCCCATTAACGGGAAGTTCGTACGTAGCGCGCGGCCACCTGGTTCTTTATTTGAATCGAGGGCGCCTCGACGGATTCGTCACCCGCACCACTCCCTCCCTCCACTCCCCCACGTACACGCTCCGAGGTCCGAAGAACTACTCGCCATGCGCCCCATGCAGCAACCACCCCTTCTCATCCTCCTCGTCGTCCTCTTCTTCCTCGCCTCCTCGTCTGCCCTCGCCGCCGGCGCCGATGAAGGCGCGGCGACCTACATTGTGTACCTGAACCCCGCGCTCAAGCCGTCGCCGTACGCCACGCACATGCACTGGCACCACGCCCACCTCGAGTCGCTCTCCCTGGACCCTTCCCGCCACCTCCTCTACTCATACACCACGGCCGCGCCGTCCGCCTTTGCGGCCCGCCTTCTCCCGTCCCACGTCGCGGAGCTCCGCGACCACCCCGCCGTCGCGTCCGTCCACGAGGACGTCCTGCACCCGCTCCACACCACGCGCTCCCCTCTCTTCCTCCACCTCCCGCCCTACACCGCTCCCGCTCCCCAAGCCGACGCGGCAAGCTCGGACGTCATCGTTGGTGTGCTCGACACCGGCGTCTGGCCCGAGAGCCCCAGCTTCGCTGACGCCGGGATGGGCCCCGTGCCGGCACGGTGGCGCGGGACCTGCGAGACCAATGCCACCGACTTCCCCTCCTCGATGTGCAACCGGAAGCTCATCGGCGCGCGCGGCTTCTTCCGCGGATTCGGGGCCGGCGGCGGCGGGAACGGCTCCCACGGGATCAACACCGAGCTCGGGTCGCCGAGGGATCACGACGGGCACGGCACCCACACGGCGTCCACGGCGGCGGGGGCCGTCGTTGCCGACGCGAGCCTCCTCGGCTACGCGCACGGCACGGCGCGTGGCATGGCGCCCGGGGCGCGCGTCGCGGCGTACAAGGTGTGCTGGAGGCAGGGGTGCTTCAGCTCCGACATACTCGCGGGCATGGAGCAGGCCATAGACGACGGAGTCGACGTCCTCTCGCTGTCTCTCGGCGGCGGCTCGTACCCGCTCTCGCGCGACCCGATCGCCGTCGGCGCTCTCGCGGCCACCCGCCGAGGCATCGTTGTCGCGTGCTCAGCGGGGAACAGTGGACCGGCGCCGTCTTCGCTGGTGAACACCGCGCCGTGGATCATCACCGTCGGAGCGGACGCTCGACCGGAACTTCCCGGCGTACGCAAAGATCGGCAACGGCGAGACCCACGCCGGCATGTCGCTCTACTCCGGCGACGGGCTCGGCGACGACAAGTTCCCTCTGGTGTACAACAAGGGTATCCGCGCAGGCAGCAACGCGAGCAAGCTGTGCATGGCGGGCACGCTGGACGCGGCGGCTGTGAAGGGCAAGGTGGTCCTGTGCGATCGGGGCGGGAACTCGCGGGTGGAGAAGGGGCAGGTGGTGAAGCAAGCCGGTGGCGTCGGGATGGTGCTCGCCAACACCGCGCAGAGCGGCGAGGAGATCGTGGCGGACAGCCACCTGCTCCGGGCTGTCGCCGTCGGCGCCAAGAGCGGCGATGCTATAAGGAGGTACGTGGAGTCGGATGCTGACGCGGAGGTGGCGTTGAGCTTCGCCGGCACGGCGGTGGACGTGCAGCCGGCGCCGGTGGTCGCCGCGTTCAGCTCCCGTGGGCCGAACAGGCAGGTGCGGCAGCTGCTCAAGCCGGATGTGATCGGACCGGGGGTGAACATCTTGGCCGGGTGGACGGGGTCCGTCGGGCCGACCGGGCTGACCATGGACGAGCGGCGGCCGGCGTTCAACATCTTGTCACGTCAGTGCACACCGTGCTTCCTGTATAGTATACTGCACATGAACTTGTGGGCTGTACTGAGTACTGACTGATAATTGCTTTTAGCGCATTGCACCGAGACACCTTTCTTGAAAATTCTTACCGTAACACCTCAACTTTACGTCTTTAGGTAGTAGCCATGATGCTGTTACCTTTAGGTGCAGTTGACGATGCCATGATGGTAGTAGGTGGTTCTCCTTTGCTCTCAGCAAGCTACAGTTCTCCTGTGTCCTCTCCACTGTGACCGGGCCGATCTGGCCGCTCCGCCGGAATAGCCGGCCGGAGTTGGTTTAGAGAGGTACCGGAGTAGTTAGTTCTAGGTTTAGTAGTAGTTGTAGGATGTTTTGTCCCTTTGTGGCGTCTGGGAGTAGGTGGTTGGGTCGTCGAGGCTTGGCCCGGCCCGTCTCGGTGGTCGTCTTCTCCGGCGAGCTGCACTGCTGGCTGGTGCGGTGGCGTGGAGAGGTGCGATGGCTGAGCATCTCCTTCAATAAAGCCTTTTGGAGCTCTGCTTCGCCGGCGACTTGGCGCATCGTGTGGCGGAGGTCGAGCTGCTTCTGTATCAAGCTCTCATGGCGGGAGCAAAATCAGAAGTCGCGCGGGAGCTCGATCAATAAGCGCGGCTGTCTCGGCTGTTTATGCCCTTCTTCTCCCCTTGCTCCCTCGGCCGGCCGTGGTGGCGAGAGAGGGGGCTTGCTTGGAGTTGAGGGTGTGCGCGGTTGCAGACAGAGGGGGTTCTCGGAAGCTTCATCTGGAGTACTCTCGCGGAGGACTTGTGCGGTGGCGCTGCCCACCTTGCCTCCGCCTCAGATGGCCGTGCGGCGGCTCTCCTTGGCCATGGTGATGGCCGTGCTCATTCCTCCCGGCCTCGAGCCTGATGGGAGGATCTTCTTTGTCTTCAGCTTTGGATCCACGGCTGGCGTCGCTCCAAGTGGCGTGTTCCCCGGCGGCGGCGACGGCACCGGAGCTGGCAAGACTCAGGCGCGGTGGAGGAGCCCAAGGATCGGATCGCGTTTCAGTTTCTTTCTTTGGGTTCTTTCTGTAAAAATCTCGTCCTTATCTGCTACTTCTCAGGCTTGTAAGGACTGGGATGTAAATTTGTACCCACCGTTTTGTTTAATGTGAGCTTCCAGGCCCTTCGGGCTGTTTTACTGTTCAAAAAAAATGATGGTAGTAATGACGTAATGACAGGCTTTAGGGATTTGTACCATGCGCTAGGGCGCCCATGCGCAATCTTGAGCCGTCGGATTCAGCTGTCCGACGACCAGGATTTAGCGTTGACCCAACGCATTTTCAACGCTGAATCCTGACCGTCGGACAGCTGAATCCGACGACCTAGATTGTGCATGGGCGCCCTAGCACATGTAACGATGATTAATCGTTCAGACTTCGGGCTTTAGACACAGAACATCAAACTTCAAACTTCGCTGCTGTTGAAAGCCCCTGAAAATTTTGCCTGCATGTAGAAGACAACAGAAACAGTCATGGGCATGCACAACTCCCTAGTACTAGAACTTTATCAGTAAAAGAACATCTTTCTAAAACGAAAAAGGAAACCAAAGCAAAGCTTGATATTCTTGTGGATGCAGCTCTCAGAATATATTTTGCCCGGACCAAATGGGTAACGCACGATCAATGTTGATGCAGGAACATCCATGTCGTGCCCTCACATCAGCGGCCTGGCGGCGTTCGTGAAGGCGTCGCACCCTGAGTGGAGCCCCAGCGCCATCAAGTCGGCGCTCATGACCACCGCCTACGCCGTCGACAACACAGGCTCGCCCCTCCTCGACGCGGCCGGCACCAACGCCACGGCCACGCCGTGGTCCTTCGGCTCCGGCCACGTGGACCCCGTCAAGGCCCTCTCCCCGGGCCTCGTCTACGACACGTCCATCGACGACTACGTGGCCTTCCTGTGCACCGTCGGCGGCGCCTCGCCCCGGCAGGTCGAGGCCATCACCGAACGTGACGTGCCAGCGGAAGCTGTCGAGCCCCGGCGACCTCAACTACCCGTCCTTCTCCGTCGTGTTCGGCCTCCGCAAGGCGCACACCACGGTCAAGTACCACCGCGAGCTGACCAACGTCGGCGTCGCCGGGTCGGTGTACGCCGCGAAGGTCACCGGCCCTCCCAGCATCGCCGTGTCCGTGAAGCCGGCCAGGCTCGTGTTCAAGAAGGCAGAGTGATGTAAGTGTTGCAGAGGCCGGAAGAATTCTTCGTCGTTCTTGCCCGTCTATGTTGCCAAGATAAGGCACTAGTTGTCTACAGTTCACCTGTTCACGCCTTTCAGAGTTTCAGGGAAGAGAACGGCACGTCAAATAAACGGGATCGGTTTTCCATTTCCTCAGGTCTCGATTTCCGAATTGTTTTCAAGTAAAAAAATATCTCGAATGTCCGGGTGAAATATTGGGCCGGGGAGCCACCCACTAAATGGGCCGTCAAGGGTAATGCACAAATCGGGCTGCACAGGCCACGCTTCGCCGGTTGATACCATGGGCCAAGATTCCTTTCTTGTCTGGAAATAATAACTCTTTTTTTTTCCGAAGATTATGTGAAGATTTGGAAATGCAACTTTTTTTTAGATAAAGGGCTTTATTACTTGAAGTTTAAGCATTACACCCGATCTTTGCATATCAATGCACACAGCCGCAATCAAAGTGAGAAAATAAAAAAGTTTGTAGCACTAGACGAATTACAACCATGGAGTGAATAAAGTAGATCGCCAGCACTGAAGATGAATGCGAACGCCTATGGAGGACCAATCCGGCGATCAATTGACCATCCATGTTGGGTAAAATATCCCTCGCCACCTCTTCCAAACGTGCACATGCCTCCGTAAAGAGGTCTCAATGACCCTCCCGTTGTAAGGTGGACTACGAACGGAGAATACTTGTGCATCCGTAGAGTACCTGCAAACGAGAAACATCTTTATCATTAAAAACCTTGTCATTTCTAATTAGCCAAAGCGAACATATAACGGCTATCGCTCCCACCCTAATAGCGGTTTTATACTTTTTATCAATCCCATGTAGCCAGTTGTAAAAAACATTAGCAACACACTTTGGTTGATATAAGTTAGACGCTATCTGGATGGATGACCATATAGAACGTGCGAAACTACACTCGAAGAATAAGTGTTTTATTGTCTCTTGTTGTGGACAAAACATACACTTCGTACTTCCGTGCCAATTCCGTTTAACAAGGTTGTCTTTAGTTAGAATGACACCCCTACGAAAATACCACGTAAATACTTTTATTTTAAGTGGAATCTTCATTTGCCATATTTTTTTATTATCATCGACTGGCACATCGTAATGTACTAACGCCCTATACATAGAATCCACGGAAAATTTTCCATTCGCACATAGATTCCAACGGAACTCATCGGGGCCTTGTGTGAGTTGAACCGAAGTCAACCTTGCCAAAAAGGAGTTCCAAGACGTTAGTCTCGGCCCAATTAGATCTCACCTGAATGTCACATTCGGAGGAGAGCACTGCATGACAGTGGCAATGGTATCCCCTTTATGACGCACAATATTCTATAGGGCCGGATATTGATCCCGGAGGGTAGTATTGCCTAACCATTTGTCCTCCCAGAATCTAATATCCGTACCATCCTTAATATTAAATACCCCAAAGAGAAAGAAATATTTCTTTGTCACCATCAGTCCGGCCCAAAAGTGGGAGTCACCAGATTTCCAGTACACCTGTGATACCGCCTTTGTACAAATGTATTTTCTCTTAAGGAGCGTTTGCCATATTCCATCTTCGGTAAGCAGCTTAAAAAGCCACTTACCTAGAAGGGCCGAATTCTTGATATTAAGGTCATGAATACCCAGCCCTTCCTGATCTTTAGGTCGACAAACAACATTCCATTTAGCCAGTCGATATTTCTTTTTCTCGCCATCTCCTTGCCAAAAGAATCTTGATCGGAAGTAATCCAATTTATGCAAGACCCCTTTTGGAATTTGGAAGAAGGATATCATATATAGTACCATGATTGTCAGTACCGAATTAATGAGAACCAACCTCCCACCAAGAGATATCAATTTTCCTTTCCAACTGTATAGCCTTGCTTGAAGACGTTCCTCGACGTGTCTCCATTCCGCATTAGTCAGTTTCCGTTAATGTATTGGAATTCCAAGATACATTATTGGGAATTGACCTTGCTCACAACCAAATATATCGGCGTATTGAGCAGCTGCTTCTTGAGCCTCACCGAAGCAAAACAATTCACTCTTGTGGAAATTAATTTTCAATCCCGATAATTGCTCGAATGCTGATAATATCAATTTCAGATTCACTGCTTTATCTAGATCATGTTCCATAAAGAGGATTGTATCGTATGCATATTGAAGGATAGATAATCCACCATCGACTAGATGAGGAACTACCCCTTCAATTTGGCCATCCGTCTTTGCTCGTTCAATCATGATCGTCAACATATCCGCCACTATATTAAATAGTATAGGCGATAGAGGATCACCTTGCCTTAATCCCTTTTTTGTTTGGAAGTAGCGGCCGACGTCATCATTGACTTTTATCGCCATGCTACCCCCGGAAACAAAATTTTGAATCAAAGCACACCACTCATCCGAGAAGCCTTTCATTCTCAGAGTCTGTAGGAGGAACGGCCATTTGACCTTATCATAAGCCTTTTCAAAGTCGATTTTGAATATCACCCCATTTAGTTTTTTCGTATGAATTTCATGGACGGTCTCGTGTAGAACCACGACCCCGTCTAGGATATTCCTCCCTTGCATAAAAGTTGTTTGGGTAGGTTTTACCACATGATCAGCCATAGAGTTTAACCTAATGGTCGCCACTTTTGTAAAGATTTTGAAAGTAACATTCAGAAGACATATAGGCCGATACTGTTGTATCCTTTCGGCATTCTGAATCTTAGGTAACAAAACGATTTCCCCAAAGTTAAGGCGAAATAGCTCCAGTTGTCCGACGTGTAAACAGCCAAATAAGTCAAGCAAGTCAGACTTGATGATTTCCCAGAAATGCTGGTAGAACTCAGCCGGGAAACCATCGGGTCCAGGAGCCTTGTTGTGCTCCATCTGGAAAACCGCCTTACTTATCTCCTCTTCAGAGAAAGGAGCAGAAAGAAAGTTGTTTTCCTCCGGAGTTACTTGGGTAATATCATCCGTTCGAGACTCATCTAGAGTAAAGTTTCCTTCCTCGGGAGCCCCGAACAAACCTTTATAGTAGCTCGTGATATATTCCTTGAGCTGATCCTGTCCTTCGATCAAGCCCTCATCCTGATGAAGAGAATGAATACGTTTCTTCCTGTGTCTGCCATGGAAGTAGTTCGTATTCGAATCCCCTTGCAGAATAAATTGAGCCTTAGATCTTTGGTACCATTTGAGCTCTTCTTTCCGCAACATACGACCCACCTGCTCATTCGAATGCCGTTTTAGGTCACTCTCATTTGCTGATAAGGGTCGTAGTTCTGCTAGTTTATCAAGCTCATCAATAATGGAACACGTGCACTCTTTTTCTTTGTTAAGCATACCAGTTGTGTGTCTCGCCCACCCACGAAGGAATTTACGCATATTGCGCATCTTATTATTCCACCGTTGGATACCACTGTCGCCCACAACCGGTTGAGACCAAATCCTTTTAACCAAATCATCAAAACCATCCCGCAACAGCCAACCTAATTTGAATTTGAATTGAGGCTTAACGGGCGATGTCGATGTTCCATTAGATAGGAGTATGGGGGCAAGATCCGAGAATGCCTCAATACGCTCCAAAGCACGTACCGATACCAATGGATAATTATCCTCCCAACGGGAGTCCATCAGAACCCGGTCCAGCTTTTCGTATGTTGGCTCGGGGAGACTATTAGCCCAAGTAAATTGTCTCCCATCATATGAACCTCCCTTAAGGACAAACTATCAATTACAGAATTGAACAATTGAGGCCAATGACCGTCGAATCTACCCCTGCTTTTCTCGTGACGGTACCTCAGCATATTGAAATCCCCTCCTATAAGAATAGGGTTTGGGTTATCCTTAGCTAGATTAACCAATTCTCGAAGAAAAGCAGCCTTATATTCTTCTTGGGCAGCACCGTACACAGCAACCAAACTCCATATAAAGTTGACAACCTTGTTGTGGATATGAAACTTAATATGAAATTCACCATCCGAATGGTCCAACAACTCCATGGTATCAGTTTTAATGCCAAGTAGCATGCCACCTGATCTACCTCGAGGGGGACAAGAATGCCAAGTAAAATGCACGACACCTAAAAGGCGGTCTAGAAGAGTGCTTGGAAAATCTTGTCGATTCGTCTCGGAAATTGCCAGAAAATCCAACTTATGATCCCTCACATGATGTGCAATATTCAAATGTTTAGCCAAGTCGCCTAGACCTCTGCTATTTTCAAATATGCCATTCATCGGGAAACTATTGGAGATTTTGACTTTTTCACGTTTTTACGCGATGATTGATTCTTTTATTTTTAGCGAATTTTGATCTCCGGTCGAAAGCATACAGGTCATCAAAAGATCCCAGCTGAGCCTCATCCATATCCACTTCAGTGACCAAGCCTACAAGATGTGATAGTCTATTGTGGCATTCGCATCATCATCATGTACAGGCAAGGCTACCGGCATACTCGAAACACTACGAGACACCCTACGGCGATCATACTCTACATGTTTCAGAACGTTAGCCGAAAGTACCACCTCCTTTTCATTTCTCCCTTAACTGACGCCTACCGCTGACAATTTAGCAGATAAAGTAGACGTGGGAAAGGACAAAAAGGATTTTGAAGTATGTGACGTACCAGCAGTAGGAGTGGAAAACGACTCAGCTTTGCGACGCATCGCCTTCGCCATCATATCCTCATCCGTCGCTGATGCTCCATCCTTCCCAGTGAGGTGACGTCCACTACGCCTCGGTGTCACCATAGGTAGCGAACGTCCCCCCGCTGGCATGGCCACAATGGGAGATGGTGAAGGTGATGTGGAAGCCCTCTCAACCATAGTGCAAGGCGCCGGAGACGCAGGAGAAGTCGGCGCCACCATGGAGGAGGACAAGGTTGATGTAGAGTCCTCCTCCACCGTGGTACAGCCGGGCGACGTGTTTCCCGCGTCCTTGTCCAGCATCGGACAGCCAACGAGCCGACCATCAGTTCCGTCGCGCCTAGACTATCTGCCGTGCGGGCGGTAGGCTACGGCCCAGAAGTCGTCATCGCAGCGCCTCCACCATCCGCCGCACAGGCACACGGCTATGGCCCAGCAGCGGACATCGGAGCGCCGTGGCAATCCGCCACGCGGCGGAAGGCTGCGGCCCAACAGCCGTCGTCGCCGTCACCTCGTAGACCGCGCCCTGGACCAGCCTCGGCCCGACACAGCGCACAACACGCTGCTGCCCAGGAGCAGCACCAAGAGGAGTATCGCTCAGTGGCAGCTGACCAGGCCCAGAGCATGCTGCCACTTGTTTTTCGCCTGTGGGCGACGGAAACAGCTGCGCCCCCACCGGGCCGGAACCAGCAGTCTGCACAAGTGCTGCAGTAGCTCCATGACCAGTAGCATCCTGCCATTTTTGAACCAGCTCTTTGGCTCTAGGAGTCTGAGGGTTGGGGTTAAAAGGAGTCACAGCAATCCCCCTTATAATATGTGACATCTGTGCACCTTGCACTTGTCTCTCCCCCGCAGCCGGGGTAGGATCGATAGCCATGTTGGTGGCCGCCGACCCGCTGTTGGAGGCACCACCTTGACCAGTTTGATCACCAAGGCCATCCTCCTCCCTCCCATTATCATCTGAGCCATCTTTTCCCTTGCGCTGCCAGACAAACGAAACAAAGTCTACCTCTGGTATAAAGTCCACTTTTTCTGGCCGGAAAGTGAAGACATAACCCTTTAGTCGCAACACCCCATCAGTAGTAATGATAGGTCCCACATCATCAACCTTGTTGAATAAGTCGTCGGCCATCATCCCCACTAAGATACGGACCACACCTCGACGACGGAGGGCGAGCATATCCACATCTATCGTGGTCCCAATGAGGGTACCCACTGCCCACAAGCCCCAGAAGTGCCTCAGAGGATTAGGCACTCCCGTAACATGAACCCAAGTCTGATGTAGCTCCATCTTGTGCGCCACATCCTCCGGCTTCCACTGGCTGAACACTAGTTTGATGGACTGAGAGGGAACTCCAAGTTCAATGCCATCAAATCTAAGTAAGTCATCCTTGGTTGGGAAGTTAACCATGAAGGAATTGGTACCATTAGGAATTGCTTCCCACCTCCAAGACTGAACCGGGCATAGCCGAGCCACCTGTGTTTCCACCTGTTTTGCGGTGGCGGCCGTACCCTGAACCATAACAAGAGCAACCGGAGAATCAGTAGGAACCAAATCTGCCTTGTACAAGCTATCAGGGAACTGTAAGAACATCGTATCCCTATGCCCCTGACCCGCTACAAGCACCGTAGGCCTAGGGACCTTCAGCGTCGGACACATTGGAGTCAAATGAGTGCAAAATGAGGTATCACCTGGAGGGACAAAGGATGCACATTTATGCCGTGGAGGAACGATATTGTCATGTTAAGGCGAATGGAACATTGCTCCTACTCTCCAAGAGGATACTAAAATGCAATGGAACCACCATGACCGGTCCCCAGGCCGTCGGCCCGGCCTCCGTTGTTGTGGCCGAAGGTGGTTCGGCGTCTCATTTCCTCTGCATGGGCTACGGTGAGGCAGGCGGTTGGCAGGTGGATTCTTAGCGACACCGGCTTGTACAATGACTCAATTTGATCCCGTGCTTCTTGGTGCTTCGTCTGCATACTTGGCCCACACCTCTTGGTGGGACCGACATACTATTGGTCATGGCGAACCACGGCTCGCCCAAGATCTGACGACTCATGGTATGGTGGCTAAGTGAGCGGTTGGTTTCGACAGAAGCGGTCATTGGTGGGGCTTTTAGTGGATGACAAGCTGCGGCTTATGGATGACCCGTACATGTAGCAAGAGGTTGAGCATCTATGGTAGAAGTCCTTGTTTCAGTTATGGTCGGAGCCGGGAACGGTAATGCCCGTAGTGTCCCTTACTTTCTTAAAAGCGTCATTTTGTGTTGTGCTTCCCTTGTTCTCCCACAGACTTGACTCTGGAGGTAAACCTTAGATCTTGGATCTGGCGATGGAGGAGTTATTGCGTCTTTCCCTTCTAGGGGTCATGACCTTGGAATCGACAATGACGAGAGGAACGATGAAGGACTTCTTGTACGAAGTCAGTTGTTTGATGGTGTTGTGTGTAGTTTGGAAATGGTGATGCATCGTGTAGAGTTTGAGCCGTGGCTCGAGCTTTGGTACTCCGTTTTTCCTGCGTCTCTGATGGTCCTTTCGTGCTTCTTGGTGTTATTGTGGAGTCGAAGTTGCGACAGAGTGAGTCCAGGTGGTGACAATGACAACAACCGATGGTCTTTTGTGGAGGACTCAATCGGCGCAAGCCCAATATATTTCTCTTGCAAAGTTGTGTGTCGTTGGAGCATGTGGTCGAATGTTGGCATGTGCCGACAAGGGTTGTCATAGAGTTTGGAAGTGAAGTTGGATTCGCTAGCTCGAGAAGGACATATGACGATGACGCTCGATAACAACCTTGACGGCGGTCTTTCATTTTGATGACCTGTATGTTTTTGTGTCTGTGGCAAGTTCAATCGGTGGTTGCTAAGGTGGCAGTGTTGTACGACGACATTGGTGCATTTGTAGCTGTTTTCGTGCGATTTCCAAGATCAATGCTCCAAATTTAGTGGGTGCCATGATCAAATTACTAATAGGACAAAAGTTGCATATACAGAAGTAATATTTTCTAACTACATTCAAATGGTAATAATTATATTTTTACATTGGTATGTCTATATTTCCATGTACCATGGTTTCTTGTTTAGGTGGCCGAAGCTATGGTTCGCTTCAGGAGTATCTACAAAAATAATACATTGACTACTCATATTGTTCGTTAAGGATCGAAGTGTGTCAAAAATGGAAAAATTTTGGTGTGCAAATTAAGCGCAAATAAATCATGAATAATGACAACCCATAAACAAAGCATGCAAACGACGATGGTTCTCTTGTCAATGAAGAAGGTGAGTGTCGCAACAGTGGAATATGGGTGACATGGATATACCCTTCGGGTACCCCGGCGTGAAGGTACCTGGTACAGGCGAAGCCCAGTAGAGGCCCAGAGTTAAAGAAGCCCGTGAAGAAAGAAGCCAGACGAAGAGAAGTTTCCTAAAATTAGATAAATCATAGTCGGTTAGAACTTTCCATATGTAAACCTAGTCGGTTACGTATCCAGGACCTGGCCTCCTATATAAAGGCCAGGAGGGTAACCGATTAGGTCAAGCAATTCATAGCCACCACAATCCCGACGAGACAAACAGCTCGCCGGACCCCTGTAACCGCATATTCACAAGATCAAATCCAGACAAGCAGGAGTAAGGGTTTTACCTCAATCGAGGGCCCCGAACCTGGGTAAACTCTCGCTTGTCAGCCGTCGAGTCTACCAGTACTACGCGTTCTCTACCACATAATCAACCCTAGGTACCTAACCATGGGATTTGCCGAGGACACCCCTCGTCAATTGGCGCCGTCTGTGGGAAGAGGTAGTGCTGGATTCACGGCCTCGCCGGTTTCATCATCAGGTGGTCACTCGACAACCTCTCCTTCACACGGTAATTCACCGATCGCCTCACCAAACGGCGGATCGCCGATCATAACTTCAGACGGCAACTCGCCGATCCCATCGACTGGAGCAAACTCAAAAAGCGAACACTCGCCAATTTCTCCAAGGAGGCTCAAACCACATTCAATCGAAGCTCAACAGGCCTTCGAGAGTCTAGAATCAGGTTTGGACGTTACTGTTGGTGACTTAAATTTTTTCGTTGATAAAGATGGTGTGCAGGATCTGTTGGACACAATCGACATGGAGATACTCGACAATCTGTCGACTGCATCCGCAACACCTTCAATCTCGGCAGCAACATCATCACAGATCGCACCGATCCAAACACCAAGTGACTCTGCAACTTCGATGGACGACGAAGAATTTCGCAAAGCAGTGGCCAAAAACTTTGGAGGAAGCGAAGTCGAATCTGTGTTCCGTCCAAACAACTCGGCTGAGTCACTCGAAGGCAACTTCGACTGCACAAACCTCCCGCAAAGCAAGGAAAACCTCGATGACAGCATTTACCTAGCCGACTTTAATGGCCCTGAGGTGCAGGCCAACCACGAGATCTTCACGTGCAATACCAGAAGCTTGGACAAGACAATCGACGATCAACTCGACTACGGCAAAACCAACAGCAAACCGAGTAACTCCGACATGAGTTTGGATGAAGACGCCGAGTCCATGGTACGTGTCAGCAGCGTGGAGATCGCCAACCAAGTAATACCTTACCAGGTGTATACCGCAAGCGCCGCAGAAACATCCGCGGCAGCAGCATGTCGTCGACCCACACAATTTCCATGCACAGTTACCATGCCTGACGGAAGGACCACCCTAACCATCACGGCTGAAACAGCGGAGAAAGTGGATCAAATCATAAAAAATTGCGCGATGATGCCAATCGACGCAACTCCAGAAGAACAGATGACTTACGCATACTTCAACTGGCAAGAAAATATTCGACTGAACAATTACAGAGCTACACTCGAGGAACGCAGAAAACAGGCGAGCATATCAAGCGCCAGGCGAAAGGCACTATCCATGAGTTCTACTGGGAGACACGATCCCGCAAATAGGCCAAGGCTCAACCTGGGTGAAGCGGATCGAGCTGCAATCACTCGAAACCTTGACCCAGCTTTTATGGAAGTGGATAGGGAAGGACTGATCATACCAACTGAGCCAGTTGGAGCACTGATGACATTGGGCAACTACCTCAAAACAATCGAACCTCCAGTGGGAGATCCAAAGAGAGATCATCACCTTCAACTATACAAGCAACTGGCGATTGCGACAAAGGCCATACAGCCAACGCAAACCACACCCGCACGAGAAACATATCGGGATCGTCGCAGTCGAAGCCCTAGGGGAAGAAGCGACGGAAGAAGCTCGCGCCATCGGAGGAGCCGATCTAGAAGGTCATATAGCAGTAGCTCTGACTCAGGGGCAGACATAGGGCCATGCGGAGCATTGTGCTTCACTCGACGAATTCGGGAAGCTCGCATGCCCAAGAAGTTCTCACTCGCAGCAACGCCAAAATTCAATTGCAAACAGGAGCCCTCAGGCTGGTTAGAAGATTACAGATTAGCCGTCGGCTGTCAGCGTGGCACAACAACTACAGCAATGCAGTACATACAACTCATGATGGAAGGAGCAGCTCGCGATTGGCTCAAATCGTTACCCGAGTCATATTACGACTCGTGGGAGCAATTCCGCGATGATTTCGTCAGATACTTCGGACCCTTATGTGACAGGCCCAAAACATTTGAAGAACTCAAAACATGTAAGCAAGGCCCGGACGAGTCGTTGCGATCATATATAAGGCGATGGACCACCATCCGCAACTCGATAGGACATGTATCAGAAGATAGGGCAATCGACGCCTTCAAGGAAGGCTTGTGGAGGAAAGATTTCAGGGAGATGCTCGGACGAGAAGACCCAAAAACAATGGCAGCCCTCATGGCAATCGCAACGAAGTGGGCAAACGGAGAAGACTCAGTAAGAGGCAATCAACCTACGCCATCACACGACAACCACGACAGAGATAATCGAGATCGTAGAGACAACTATCGGGATGATAGAAGGCGCAAGCGCAAATATCGCCACTATGATGATGACAAGCCAAGTTTCGTAGGAGCAGGGTTCGCCCAGCCGCGAGATAGTCGAGACCAAACTGTCAAACATCCTGAAGATAACCGAGACAATCGAGACCACCGTACAGACGACCGAAGAGACAGTCGAGATCGCCGCTCAGATGATCGCCGTGACAATTATCGCGGACGTGACAACCGCGACAGTTACAGAAGGCCTGAATGGCGCAAACGAGCAGACAAAGAGCCAGAGCGCTCACTCGAAGAGCGGATGGACGATTACTGCAGATTTCACCTATACAAGGGAGACGACGGTAGGTTACGTGCTAATCATTCATTAAAGAACTGCAGGGAATTCGACCAATTGGCGATCGAATACGTACTACGCCTGCAAAAGGAAGGACGCGCTCCACCGCAATTGACGCAAGCACAGCCAATCGCAGTAACCCACACGCAAGCGGTACCAGCTCAAGCGTACTCTACACCGCAACATGTGCAACAAGCTCAGGTATATTCTGCGCCACAGCAAGTACAGCATACTCAAGCATACTCTGTTCCACAGCAAGCACAGCCTACTCAGGCATATACAGCGCAGCAGCAAATGCAACCAGCACCAGTATACATGGTGCCCACACAACATAACGGAGGAACACAAGTGGCAGCAGCCATACATCAAGTACCCCAGGGAGAGGAGCAGCAATACCCTCCCACTCGAGGCCAAGTGAACATGATCCAAAAAGGGCGACCATCCAATCGAGAACAGAAACTGCACACACGACACGTCAACATGGCGGTCATGGCACCACCAGCTATTCCAGAATTCTTGAAAGGATCCGAAGTTCCAATTACCTTCAACCGAGAGGATCACCCGCCAGCAGTATACCGACCAGGGCACGCAGCCCTTGTACTCGATGCGCAAATTGGCAACTACGCCATGACTAAGGTCTTCATGGATGGAGGCAGTGGCCTCAACATAATCTTCACAGATACCCTGCGAAGGATGAACAAGGCAGTCGATAACCTGCCAGAATCGACAAACACCTTCCATGGCATCGTCCCAGGTAGAGCAGTACACCCGAAAGGTACAGTCCAGCTCGACGTCACATTCGGAACCCCTGAACACTTCAGAACCGAGTCGATTGAGTTCGAAGTCGTCGACTGGAAGTCACAATATCACGCTATACTTGGGCGTCCGACGTTCGCAAGATTCATGGCTGTTCCACACTACGCTTATCTCAAGCTCAAGATGCCAGGCCCAAAGGGAGTGATCACAGTCAATGGAAACTTCCAAAGATCGGATTCATGCGATCGAGACTTCAGCAAAATCTCTGAGATGTACGGGATAGAGCAGACACTCGCAGAACTTGAGATCACCAATGATCGCACGCTCCTACCAGAACACAAGAGGCTGGCATCCGACAGAGAATTCAGTGCCACAGACGACACAAGGAAGCACCAGGTGCACCCGACTGACCCCGCCAAGACGGTCAATGTGTCGTCAAGTCTAACTATCGCATAGGAAAGCGCGCTCGTCAAATTCCTCCGTGAGAACTGGGAAATATTTGCATGGTCTCCATCTGACATGCCAGGTATTCCCAGGGAATTTGCCGAGCACTCTTTACAAATTAAACCAGGTTTCAAGCCAATCAAGCAAACTATGCGCCGTTTTTCTGATCCAAAAAGAGATGCAATCGAAGCAGAAGTCGACAGGTTGCGTGCAGCCAAATTCATTCGAGAACTCAAAAAAGCAGACTGGATAGCAAATCCCGTGTTGGTCGACAAAAAGAACTCAGAAATAAAGCGAATGTGCGTGGACTTCACATCCCTGAACAAATGCTGCCCGAAAGACCACTTCCCATTGCCTCGAATCGACCAGATTATCGACTCGACGGCAGGGTGCGCACGATTGTCCTTTTTGGATGCATACTCTGGTTATCACCAGATCCGGATGAAAAAGGAAGATGAAGAGAAAACAGCGTTCATAACTCCACTCGGAGTCTTTTGCTACACGACAATGCCGTTTGGTCTCAAAAACGCGGGTGCAACTTACCAGCGCATGATGCAAAACTGCCTCGCCGAGCAAATTGGGAAGAACGTACAAGTTTATGTAGACGATATCGTCGTCAAAACTCAAAACGAGGATACTCTGATCAAGGACCTCCAAGAAACGTTCAACAACCTCAATCGATACAACATCAAACTTAACCCGAAGAAGTGTACTTTTGGTGTGCCAGCTGGACAGCTCCTCGGTTATTTGGTATCAGCAAGGGGAATCGAAGCAGACCCCGAAAAGATTCAGGCCATAATCACGATGAAGAGACCCACCAAGCTTCATGAAGTGCAACAGCTAGCTGGTCGAGTAGCAGCACTCAGCAGGTTCATCAGTAAGTTAGGAGAAAGAGCACTCCCGTTTTACAAACTGATGAAGAAGGCGGAAAAATTCGAGTGGACGGACGAGGCAGACGCAGCTCTTCAAGACCTCAAAAAGATGCTCACAAGCCCTCCGATTCTGGTAGCACCTAGAAAGAATGAACCACTCTACCTTTACGTCTCTGCTACCAATCGAGTGGTCAGTACAGTTTTAGTAGTCGACAGAATGGAAGAAGGGCATAGCCAGAGCATACAGCGGCCAGTCTACTACGTAAGTGAAGTCCTCTCCCCATCCAAACAACGCTACCCGCAATACCAGAAACTGGCGTACGCCGTGTTCATGACCTCCAGGAAACTCGCACACTACTTCTCCGATCACCCGATTACCGTGGTCAACAAGTCGGCAATCGGGGACGTCCTCACAAACCCCAATGCAACAGGTCGAGTAGCAAAATGGCTCATCGAGCTAGGACCACTGGGCATCAAGTATGAGCACCCGAAGGCCATCAAAGCACAAGTCCTGCCAGATTTCCATACCGAGTGGATCGAAGCCCAACTTCCAGGAGTACCTGATGTCTCTAATTCATGGACGATGTATTTTGATGGATCCAAGAAGAACGAAGGAGCAGGAGCAGGAGTGGTGCTCATCTCACCAAAAGGAGACAAGCTACGCTACGTGTTGCAAATGGGATTCGAGTTTCCATCAAACAATGAAGCAGAATACGAGGCGCTAATTCACGGCATGCGCATGGCGAAAGCTATGGGGTGTACTCGACTAATGATTTACGGCGATTCCAAACTAGTGGTGCAGCAAACAATGAAGGCCTGCGACTCAATCGCAGATAACATGACGCTCTACCACGACCTCTACAACATCATGGAGGGAAACTTTGAAGGATGCGAGTTGCGGCACATAGGAAGGGAAAGCAACGAGGAAGCAGACAAACTCGCAAACATCGCGTCCACAAAAGCGCCAATACCACCAGGTGTTTTCTTCGAAAGAATTGAGCACAGGTCAATCGATAAGCGACCATCGGCATCGGCACCCGCCACGGGTAAAGGTAATATCCCAAGCACAACAGATCCTCCAGTCGAGGTATTACTAATCGAACCTACATGGACTCAACCTTTCCTCGCATACATTCTCCGCAATGAACTACCCGAAGACATAAACGAGTCCAGACGCATCATACGGCGAGCAAAATCATACACCATCATTAACGGTGAGCTGTACAAACGCAGCACGTCAGGTATATTCCAAAGATGCATCGCATTCGAAGACGGCAAAGATCTCCTTCGGGATATTCATGCAGGTACTTGCGGACACCATGCAGGCAGTCGATCCATCGTAGCCAAAGCCTTCCGAGCAGGGTTTTACTGGCCAACAGCGTTAAGCGACGCAGAAGATATTGTCAAAAGGTGCATCGGGTGTCAGAAGTTCGCAACACGACCCCATGCACCCGCATCAGCACTCAAAACCATACCACTGGCGTGGCCCTTCGCCCAGTGGGGCCTTGACATGGTGGGGCCACTCAAAAAGTCATCCAAAGGAGGTCACACGCACCTACTCGTCGCAGTCGACAAATTTACAAAGTGGATCGAAGCCATCCCTATCACAAGCTCGACAGCTTCCACGGCGGTCCGTTTCATCCAATCGATCATATATCGGTATGGAGTGATGGACAGTATCATTACGGACAACGGAACCAACTTCACAGCAGAAGAGTTTCAATCTTTTTGCAAGGAGCAAGGAGTCAAACTAAACTATGCGTCAGTCGCGCATCCGCAATCGAACGGACAGGTCGAGAAAGCCAATGGTCTCGTGTGCAGTGGCATCAAGAAAAGGCTGCTGGTCCCACTCAAAAGGGCTGCGGGCGCATGGGTTGAAGAACTCGACGCGGTACTATGGAGCCTGCGAACTACGCCAAACGCCTCTACCCAATACACACCATTCTTCATGGTTTACGGTTCGGAAGCAGTACTGCCTTCAGACGTCAAATTTCAGGCACCACGGGTGGAAGCATACGAAGAAACTGACGCAAACAAGGCACTCGAAGACGCAAATGACCTCTTGGAAGAGGCGCGCAACACAGCCTTGGCACGAACAGCAGTTTATCAACAAGACCTACGCAACTACCATAGCCGTCGATTGCGTACACGATCTTTCATGGTGGGAGACTTGGTGCTACGCGAGAAGCAGAAAAAGGTTCACAAGTTGGCATCACCATGGGAAGGACCTTACATCATCACAGAAGTTATCAGCGATGGAGGAGCATATCGACTGAAAGATGCCAAGACTGGAGAAGAAGTATCAAATCCGTGGAACGTGGCGCACTTGCGTCGGTTTTATGCATAGGTCTCCTAGTCATATATGTAATACTCGACATGTCGGAAGAGCCAGCAGGTTTCAGACGCACTCTTTCCCTTACCAGGGTACCTAAGGGGACTGGAAGGTTTTTAATGAGGCGGCCTGCTGGTCGAACAACAAAAGTTGGAATAAAATCATATGTTCCTTCATATTTGTCTCAAAGTTCCTCACATTTCTGCAAACTAACAATCAAAAATACACTTTTTAGCAAAGTAACATAAATCCCACTCGAAATACTCGGGGGCTGGGTTCATATTCAAAACCCCACTCGACATGCTCGGGGGCTGGGTTCATATTCAGAAGCCCACTCGACATACTCGGAGGCAGGGTTCATATTCAAAACCCCACTCGATATACTCAGGGGATGTTTCATACTCGAACCTCACTCATAACAATTGGAAGCTCAAAGAATACATACATTCTGGTTGAGTCGAGTGGCCCCTCATATTGCCACATAGGGTGGGCACGGAGACGTAGGGGCCACACTCGCATCTTCATATATGTGCTAATCAACTGAATTCCAGACACACTGGTCAGCAGATCAGGTAACTTCGCGAGTAGAGGAGCAGCTTTCTTGGCCTCAGCATCAGACACCAGATGATCCCAGGCCGCCGTCTTGGATGGCTGGGTCTCAATCGAAAAGGCAGGAAGAACCTGCTGATCAACTGGCACATAGAACCATCGTGTCCTCCAGCCTTGTGCGGAGTCGACTGCCTTCACGTCAAAATAATTCGACCAACTAAGAGCCTGGATGTTGAAACCCCCAACAGGGCATGGGCGCCCTCCTCTGCAATTGGCGCGCACCTGAAAGAGGTGCTTCCACAGCGGCCAGCTTGGAGATACTCCCAAGAAGCACTCGCATAGCACCACAAAGCATGTAATGTGCAGGAGCCCATTGGGAGTCAGATCATGCAACTGTATGCCGTAGGCATACACCAATCCTCGCACAAAATCATGCAGGGGGAACGAGATGCCACGGGGAAGAAACTCCGCAAAACACACACGCTCCCCGACGCGAGGAGCAGGGCGTACCTCCAATCCAGCGGCGCGAGCAGCAAATTGTTCAGAAGGTGGTAGCCAGCCCTTCTGACGGAACTCCTCGAGATGGGTCTCATTGACGGAGGTTCGTGACCAATCGCCCGATGACTTGGTGCGGGCAATGGTGGCGCCACCGGCCGCAGTCAAACTCTTCCCCTTCCCGGCCGTCTTGGCGGCAGCACTGCGCTTGGTCTTCTTGGGTGCCATAGGGAAGAAGCAGATCGAGGCAAAGCTTGAGCGTAGAGCAATGGTGGGCGATGTGCGCGGAGGAAGAAGAGGCAAATGGCAGGGTAAAGAATCCCGGGGTCGGAAGATGGGATATTTACTGTGTTACGCAAAAGAATCACAACCGTCCAAGAAAAATCTAGATGACACGTGTCACCCACGAAGAACAACCGTCGCAGCCCACGCCGCCCACTACGCACGCAAAATAAGGAAGTCATCATGATTCCACGAAAATTTCGCCACGAACGGTCAAATCGGAGCAGAGATAGCGTCTTCTGTTGGTCAAAACCCTGACAACGGGCCCACAAGGTCATGTCTTGTCAAAAATTTGACAGGCACGCCGCAAGTGTCATGCATGACGTCAAGCACACGAGAAGAAGAGGAATGCACATAAAACGCAAATCGATTGATACCATATATCGGTTGAAATAACGATTGACAAAAAAGTACTCCCATGGGAGCATACGACAAAAAATTCTTCGATTGAGGACATGCAGAACATAATTTAAGATTGTCCTCTATTGCAAACAATAAACCACAATCTCGGGGGCTACTCCCATGGGAGCGCTGTCGCGCTCCCATAAAGCTTCTAAAAAGGTAAAAATTACTCACTCGGCAAAGTTGACTCGACTGATTCATTTCGGCAAAGTCCTTTAATTTCACAAACATAATTCATAAAATTCCCGGACTATGTCAATCGAAAAAGTCTCAGATGCTGCATACGCAAATGCAAAGATAAGACTGCCGATATTAATCGAACTGGGCTAAGGGACACTTCGGCAGTGTTTTCCCTTAAGTTTTTCCGTGTCAACAGACATGATGAAAATCCTGACGGACGCGTCGGGTAGCAAATATGATCTGCAGAACAAATCAGTAAGACCCCAAGCGGCCTGAGTCGAATCTGTCCAGTGTGTACCAGGTTCGAGTCCGGGGACTCGAATCTGATTGAAGGCTAGTATGGTGTTGCCCTAATGAACAGTTAACTGACATCGTTGATTCGAGTAAGTTCAGGCCTACTAAGTCAAAATCCCTAGGCAAATACATCAAAAGTGTTCCAGATTCGAGTCCGGGGACTCGAGTTTGATTGAAAGCTGGTATGGTTTTACCCGAATACGTAGTTAACTGAACTCAACTTTCTTCGAGTGAGTCAGGCCTGCCAAGCTATAATCCATAGGCAAAAGTTGTTTCGAGTATGTTCCAGATTTGAGTCCGGGGACTCGAGTTTGATTGAAAGCTGGTATGGTTTTACCCGAATGCGTAGTTAACTGAACTCAACTTTCTTCGAGTGAGTCAGGCCTGCCAAGCTGTAATCCCCAGGCAAAAGTTGTTTCGAGTATGTTCCAAATTCGAGTCCGGGGACTCGGGTTTGATTGAAAGCTAGTAAGGTTTTACCTGAATGTGTAGTTAACCAGTTTGGAGTATTCTGGGCCTACTATGCTAAAATCCCCAAGATTTCATAAAAACATATATACTGTTCAGAAAAATAACACATGTGGAGTGCATCCATGATTCTCCATAATCAAGCAAGCACTCGGGGGCTACTAACATGGATATACCCTTCGGGTACCACGGCGTGAAGGTACCTGGTACAGGCGAAGCCCAGTAGAGGCCCAGAGTTAAAGAAGCCCGTGAAGAAAGAAGCCAGACGAAGAGAAGTTTCCTAAAATTAGATAAATCATAGTCGGTTAGAACTTTCCATATGTAAACCTAGTCGGTTACGTATCCAGGACCTGGCCTCCTATATAAAGGCCAGGAGGGTAACCGATTAGGTCAAGCAATTCATAGCCACCACAATCCCGACGAGACAAACAGCTCGCCGGACCCCTGTAACCGCACATTCACAAGATCAAATCCAGACAAGCAGGAGTAAGGGTTTTACCTCAATCGAGGGCCCCGAATCTGGGTAAACTCTCGCTTGTCAGCCGTCGAGTCTACCAGTACTATGCGTTCTCTACCACATAATCAACCATAGGTACCTAACCATGGGATTTGCCGAGGACACCCCTCGTCAATGGGGTTCCCCTACTACGGCCAAAGTTGGTCCATCACCTGTGGGTAAACCTATAAGATGGACAAGGCCAAGCTACAACGACAAGGCAGGTGGGCCACCCCATCTGCCCTATGAAGACCTGGCAAGATCTGCATTGATGTCCAGGAGGCTAAAAACCTCAAGCCGGAGACCTTCCGGGGTCTCCCACCGACGACTAAGGCCAAGATCCGTGGAGGTACGGATCCAGAAGGATCCATCAGGCCCTTCTCATGTCTAGGCATACAAAGAGTGATCTACTTCGTCTCTTCAGAAGATAAGCATGGCAGCCTAAGCAGAGGGAAAATATCAAGGAAGACTTGGGCGCCCAGAAGATGGTGGAACAAGAGCACGCCAAGGGGTGACATTGTCAAGGGACAACCGTGGTGGGGGTGTCTGTCCAGACGGGCACCTGCCCGACTGACGCGCTCACCAAACCAGCGGAGATGGAAAGAACGAGAAGAGGCCACGTCGCCTGCAAACTCGCCGCCACCACCAAGGAGTTTTTCCCGCCAAAAACCCCTCACACCTCTTGTGTGACCACCTGTGGCAACCCCTGGCCTATAAAGAGAGGGCCAAGGTCACAAAGCAGGGAGGTCGGACCAGAGAAGATATCAACACCCAAATAGAGCTAGGAAGGCATATGCAAGAGGTGATCTCCTCCGGGTAAGGATCTGCTCGTCGTCTACCGCCAACCTCCCACCTCCCAGGTAAAGATTCGGAAACAACTTTGTAGCGATAACATGGTGAACACATCAATCCAGACATGCAGGAGTAGGACTGTCGTGGGGTCACTCTTCGACTACCCCACGGTGGGGATACCTGGGTCACGCCAAGCTCATCAGCCTTATGACGAGGGCCCAAGGAAGGCCCAAGGAGGACGACGTGCGGCCCAAGATAGTCGACGCTAGGTCATGCGACCCCGCCATGCTTGTAAGCGCCATCGGCACCGTTCACCTGAGACCTAGCCTACCATATAAAGGCTAGGAGGGTCCTTCGTCTAGGGTACGCTCATAGCCGCCACACAAACCCTAGCGAGATTGCCATCTCACCATTGTAGCCACAACTCACCATCAATAACCAGACAAGCAGGAAGTAGGGTGTTATCCTCCGGGAGCCTGAACCTGGGTAAACGCTTTGCTTGTCAGCCGTCGTGATCACCAGCGCTCATCTCTCTCCCTCTCAATCAACCCGGGGTGCTTAACCCAGGGATTTGCCGAGTCCACGCCTCCTCAAGGGCTTTTAGCCTCTGGGCGACCTGAACCTGGGTAACTCCCTGTGTCCCTGTCTTGCTCGTCGGAGTTCTCTTGAGAGGACGAACTTAGTCTCACCCGGAAGCATCATTCCAAGCCTCCTTCGCGCCCCTCTCTGAACCAACTAAAATGGGGAATCCGCTACTCCCGGTGTCCGTGCATCGATACACGACAATGAGTCCCTACCGGTTTGGCTAGCCGGGAGGAATAAGTTGAAAGACGCCGCAATGCATGCATCGACAAACATGAAGCTTGTTGAAAGAATTCTTGGCCGAGATCGTGATTGATGTGTAGAGTAGGAAGAGAGTAGACTTGCTAGAGCGAACGAATGATGCACGCTTCATATGATCTTCACGAGGATGCAAGCTCCGAAGATCGATATGGCTAAACACACAATGATTCTGGATGATTTTTTTTATTACTAAGGCGGAAAAGTAGGGAGCGATAAGATCAAAGCGACATCGAAGGAGAAGCAAGTACAAGTTGCATTGATGGCCGAGGAGGTCTAGACAGGGGCAGAGCTAGATTTTTTTTTGCCTGGTGCACAACATCAATTAGCAAGGTGAAATGAGACGTCACTATGCTTATTTGTGTGTAAAATAGTGAGCCCTGGTGCACTGTCGTTGGGTTTACCTGGTGCACATAGCAAAATTTGGACCCATTACTAGTAATTTTTTTTGTGACCCTAGTGCATGTGCACCATGCAAGCCCTATGTAGCTCCGCCCCAGGGTCCAGATCTTGAAAAACGACACAAACAACATGTACGTGAAGAAGGCTTAGTTTTAACAAGCTCGTGAACATATTTTTCTCACACCAATTGGTCGATTATTTGATGTATATATGTGTTGTGTTTGAATTGAATGATGTTTGTGATCATTTTGGTGCTTTGATGTATGCTTGGACTTGATTTTGGTGGCTCAACTTGATGTATGTGCCTTTGTGTGCTTGAAAAAAGTAAATATCTAAATTAATGACAAAAATAGCATGAATATAGGCAAAATGGCAAGAAAATAGCCAAAATGAAGATGGCCCGGTCTGTTGCAGGATAACAATGGAGACACCCACCTATCCATCCGAACAACTATAGTAACCTACCCCAAACCTACATTATTTGGTTCGTCCAAACATAAATTGAGGGTTTTGCTAGAGCATCTCCACCGACAGCCCCCAAAGGCCCAATGGGGTTCGGTCACAAAATGCGGACCCAACGGCCCCCATCGGTCCGGACGGCCCGATAGTGTGTCCGACATCTGCTTGTCTGGCCCCAATTTTTGAGACCAACTCGGGGGCGGCGGACACGTCCTCCGACAAATGGGTCTAACGTGTCATAGACAGAGGCCCGGTCAGCTATTTTTAATGGCGCTGCCAACCACTTTGTTGGTTTTCCCCAGGCAGGCTCTGGTTCCCCACTTGCTTGCGTTGCGACTGCCTCACATGTCTGGCATGAACTGCGGGCCACCGTCCCTGTAGCACCCCAACCGCTTAACTATACAGAGATGCTATGTGTCACCGGTTAGGCGATACAACCGGAGGTTACGGGTTTACTACTCCCCGGCCAAAACCTTTGGCAGGCGTTGCTCGGAATGGATCATCGGCAACGCAACACTCCGAGTGATGCCCTAACGCAGGCACAACTATCAATGCATAATAGAGAGATCAAGACTTGTGGAACAACTGGCACATCACAGACTCTACGACTCAAAGCATTATAGTTCAACTCTTATAATAGAGAAAGATAGCAAATATTACAACCAGAGGTCACAGACCCAACAGTACATCATGCGGAAGCGAATTAAGTTGTTCTAAACAACAAGATCCAAATTATGGCCTAAGAGGCCTATAGATAAACATTCCAGCGCCAGCTGTTCTGGGATGTCCCAAGCTGCCACCTGGGAACCCCAGACTACTCGTCGACGTCCACATAGAACCCACCTTCAGTATCGGTGAAGTCCTCCACTGAAAATCAACAAAGCAACGTTGAGTTCGACGAACTCTGCAAGATTATTAGAGCTACTAGCTCGATGATTGGCTGTCAAAGGTTTTATGGCTGTTTTGCATAAAGCTAATTTTCTTTATATCAGACATCTGGTATCGACTAATCAAAATATTTTCAAAAAGGGGGTAAGAAGTAAACTCTTTTGTTTTGGTCAACTTCATCAACAACCACCATCAATCACTTCACCTGTCTACCAAGGCACCTCCCCGAATCACCCTCGAGGAAGTCAACCTTGCATTCTTGGTAGTACCTTTAGTACTCAGGTTTTAATCATTCCGTTCAAGTTTTCTATGGTCTCTGAATCCGGCACCAAGTCGTCCATAACCGTGGACATGACTTTTCGAAAAGATTTACCCTGCAGGGGTGTACAATGTTTGCCACGCGTACCGTCCGGCCCATTGCCTGCGCATTAGCTCTCTTCCATGGAAAGCCGGCTGAGTGGGAGCGGTTACGACTTCTCCCTCGCTTGAGACTAACCCAGGATCATCAGTGGCGGTAGGGCAGGTTCAGTGCCTCCAACACACTGCCCCGCGACCACTCATTTTCCTAAACACCACCATCCTCATCCCAGTCCTGGCCACCATCTTCACGCACGCGCAAATGGAAGGTCAAACTAGAGGACCCTGGCCAGTCTCGCCCGAGTTATTTAGTCGATGGGGGTTCACTAGGCCCACGCATGGTAGCACGCTCAGTCTTGGCTCGAAGGCGAGAAATCGCATCTAGGCGGCGAGAACGAGACAACCCACCACATCCCCGTGGCCTCACATCCCCGCCTTTAAGCAGATTATTAATGTCACCACAATTTTCCACCACATCCGGTCATTCCATCAACTGTTCCGACAGTGAAACATCCACCGGACGACTAAGCATTTAACTAAGCATGGCTAAGCATATACATAGCAGATATAATTAACTCAGGCCAACACTTCAATCCTATGGATATTAGGAAGGATACAGGTAATGGCAACAGGTATCTAATGCATCTAGTAGGATACTCTAATCCACGCAAAAGACATTTAGAACCGAATGCAATATTATAGTGGAGAAAATATTTGCGGAAACATAGGAGGAGACATGCTCAGAGGGGGGGATTACGCTTGCCTTGTTCAGGGGGCTGGTAATACGGGTTGTCGGGGTATTGCGGTGGAACCCCGACTACTTGATCTATCGATGCATAAAAACACCGGAAATACATAATCAATAACCACACAAGCAAAACAGGTGCAATGCACAAACACATGATGGCATGACATTTTAATGCACTGTATTTTAACTAACAAGTTAAATGGGGTGCAAGGAATATTTCTAATAACCAAAACAATTACACCCCATAATTACTTAATGCTTTTCCTAACCTTTAGATAAATACAGTACTGATATTTTGTTTAATTATGCATGCAAGTGATGTTACTGGACAGTGCTTACTTTTCTGAGCATTTTGATATATTAAACACAATTTTCTGAAATACCAATCAAAAGTTATTGTATTTTCAAAATGTGATTTAATGCTGCCATTTTAGCAAATCATTTTACACATCACTAAAACTAATTAACCATGTTTGGGAAACAAGGTGAAACATGAAGTATATTAAGTGCTGAACATTTTGATAGTTCAAACTTAATTTTTGGATCATTATTTTTAAAGTTATTGATTTTCCAAAACTGCTTTCTTTTCTGCCATTTTAATTATTTTAATACAACATCAACTAAACTAATTTAGTTGGATGTGTGAGTTATTGTGGGGACTCCGGACTAGCTGTCCGAAATACCCGATTATGCTTAACACAACGATCCCGTGATCAGTCTGTCGTTGCACATAATCCGAATTGGATACCAAAGTTTACATCCATTACAGTACCGAATAAAAGTCTTACATAAATGGTCATTTAGACCAAGTTCTTACATAGGTGCCTTCATGGGCCAAACCAAATATATATATCAGCGGAAGCTACGGCGTAGTAGACATCATATTCTAACGATGACAACCCGACAGGCAGCTGACTTGTGGAGATCCTTAGTTGGCGTAGAAGTCGCCATATTCCTGCTCTGCGTAGTGTTCCTCCTCGTAGTCTGGCTAGGACAATAGCCAGGGACGAAACCAATATGAGTACATTTGAATGTACTCGCAAACTATCCCAACATGAGTATGCACCAGTTTTATTCTAGTTGTCAACTTTTCTGATTTAAAACATCTCTATATCTTTATTGAAAAAGGTAAGAAGAGTTTTATAACTATTTTTAAAGAAGTCACCGTTTTCATCTGTTTTTCCAAAACTCCTCCTTTCTCCCGACCATAGCCCGTCATGGTCCCCTTTTATCCAACCACCTCATACCGATCCGTTGGTATAGGTTTAGGAAACATTCTTCACTCCATTTTTTTCTTTAAAAACTCAAAGCCTTTTTAAAACTTGCACAAGGTCTTAGGACAGTCTCCCAATTGTCCATATCCGAGGACTCGGCTATTCGAATAGTTTTTAACACTCTGCAGAGGTAGCACGCTTTTAACCCACATCCATCCGGTAACTCATCGTGTCTGCCACGTCTCGCCATACCAGGTGTATGCGAAGTAAGCCGCCGGCCATAGCCTCTTATTTGCTCATGCTAGTATAGGATCCTTCCCATATGACACTTTCCATCGACACCCAGTCCGGTTTCCCGTCAGAAACCCTAAGTGTGAGGACTCATAGTTTTGTCCGGCGGTTTATGGTGGAACCTTCTATCCTCCCCACCAACTTGTGTGAGGACCCGGGTCAGGGGGTAGATCCTCGGACCATCCCCTCATGCATAACGGAGTCATCTCCGTCGATGAGGTATCCCATACTAATAAGAGCAAACTACATGACTACGCCTTTTCCCATATGTGGTAAATGTGGTCGCACAGGGTAGGATTGGTTTCCATAGTACTAGGACACTGTGCATTTTTCACAAACATCACCATTTTTCAACCTTTCCAACATAGCACCGACATCTCGTCGTTCCATAAACTCACAAGACATTTCAAAGGAGTTTTGAATAAACAACATTGTTTTCCCATCCTAAAGTTTTATATAAACTACGACATAGGGTGGCAAAATAATATCCATATATTTTTGAAATGGGTTTTGTAAATCTTGCTTTGAGAGTAAACATATTATGAAAGTAGATGCATATGTTGGTAGTGCAAGCTCAGAGAATAGCTTGCCTTGCTTGGCAAAGTGATCTTGCTCTTGTTCTTCAAATTCAGCAAACTCTCCTTCCTCGATATATCCGACAACGTTCTCGTCTAATTAACAAACAAACAATACAAACAATCACTAAGCTATACAAGCAATCACCTCAACACAACCATCATTAACATCACAATTGGCTACTGCACACATCAAACTACACAATTTGGTTTTTAAATAAATTGAATTAAACATTATTTAATTAAGTCCAAATTATGGCAGAAACTAGTTATTCATGTTTAATTCCACAACTTGAGTTCTGTTGGTCACAAAAATACAAATTAAAATTCTATGGAAAGCCACTGATGTGTAGAGTATAACCCAATTTGAATTGGACCATTTGGAGTTACCAAACTCCCTACACATTGGATTGAATCCAGTAGCTTAATATTCAAGTTTTAGCTACCATTTAAATTCTGTTGTTCCAAAAATTAAACCCTTTTAGGGGTAACTAAACATGGCTATATGTGAGCTAACAAAATTGGTCCTAACTCATTTGGATCAACCAATAAACATATTTGTCTGTTTTAGTCCAGAAGGGTTTATCTTAAAGTCAACAATTAATATTGCTTAATTAATTCTACCAAAATTAGGGGAGCTAACACAAGGCAGTACTAAGCTAGAAAAATTGGTTTGGAATTATTTGGACTAGCAGAGTATCAGAAACAAACAAGTTTAGATTTTAAACCTTCTGTGGCATTTTCAATAACACTTTTTAATTATTTAATTAAATGACATGAGACCAATTGTGTTGGTTAAATAATTTCATAAGCTTTCCAGAACATTTGAGTTTGATTTATTTGGATTCCTAAATCTCGAGATATTGAATTTCAAAGTTGATGCCAGTACTGTTTTTCCAGAGAAAAAGAAATAGAAATTCCCTCTCTTCTGGATAATGTTGAGATTTCTGACTAGTGGGGCCTACTGGTCAGTGACTCAGCGTGGACGTGGATTTGATTAAAATACTGACGGGTGGGGTCAGGCCGTCAGTGGCTCAACTACAGCGAAGCGTTACGCGGCCGTTGGATCTGGATCCAACGGTCCAAGATCAAAGGCAACGGCGGCGACCAAAAACTGGCGGCGCCGCCGCGCCGGCGGCACGGTGATGATCGGAGACTCACCTAGAGGGCTCGGAAGATCACGGAGACGACGCAGATCGACGGCGGAGGCTCGGGGAAGGCGATGGTGCGAGCTGTGCTTGCTGGGGAAGGCTGGTTCGTCGGCGGTGAGGTCGCGCACTTCGTCGGCGTCGGGCAGCAACTTCGGCGGAGCGTCGGGGTCACGTCCGTGCACTAAAAAGAGGGAAAAAGCTCTCTGGTGAGTGCGGTGTCTACAAGGAAGAGCGTAGAGGGGTCAGAGGGAAGAATGGGGAGGTGTGGCGAGGCGGTAGTGCTCGACCTCAACGGCGGCGTCGGGCACGGCCGTGCACTGCCCTCTGGCGGTGCACAGAGCAAATTGGAGCGAGGGAAAGCTTGGGAGGGAGGTGTGGTGTTCCAGTGAGGTCTCAGGGTGCTTTTATAGGCTCGGGGCGGTCCACGATGGTCGGGGTCTACGGCGGCGGCCATGGCGCGTCCACGGCGACCGATTCCTCGATTACGTGGCGAGGGTGCAGGGGCTCGTGGCGGCTTGGTGCTTAACGGGGTCCGGCAAGGTTCTAGAAGCGTCTAGAGGAGCTGGGCATGTTGAGGCGCAGAGACGGGGGCCAATTTGCTCGGCGCCGTCCAAGTCCTCCACGGCGGCCATCGGGGAACCGCGGCGTAACTGCGATGGGAGAGGTGCCCGTTTTTCTTCCCTGCGGTGCAGAGAGGTGCAGAGGCTCGGGGGCGAGGGAGAGCGCGGCCAGGGGGGTCCTGGCAGTGAAGAAAACGGCGACGACGGTGAAGGCGACACGGCGATGGTCATCGGGGCTGAGGTCGATGACCATTTTGCAGAAAACCCCTTCCTCCCTCTTTTCTTTTATTTTTCAGTTTTATTTCAATATCCAGAAGCTTTTCCTGGATTTATTTGAGGTACTTAAGTATTTTAGAAAATTCTGCCAATATTTGTGGGGCCTCCCCATAACATGTAGAATCTCCACAAAAATTGGCATTGCCAAATAAAATGTTTGGCAACATTTTCTTTCATAGTACTTGTTTAAGGTAATTTGATTTATTTCTATTTGTTTTTATTTTAGAATTTCAAAACTAGTTCAAAAATAATATTTGAGAGGGGAAAGTGGTAGGAACAAAATGGGGAGTGTTTACATTACAACTCCACTGACTTTGGTTTGAAATTAATTGAGTTTGTCACTTGAAGATTTTTATGTGACAACTTGTCACTTTTATTTTTCTTGCTTTGATTTTATATTTTGTTTTCTTTCTTCTTACTAGTGTTCACTAGTGCAAACACCCATACAAATAGCAAGAACAACAACACAAGTAAGAAGAAGCAATTAACAGACAATAAACAACAAAAGTTTTTGTTGGTTCCCATTTTTGGAATAAAATTCTGGATAATAATTTTGGGATGTTACAATCCTTCCCCCTTAAAATAAATCTCGTCCCGAGATTTGCTAGGCTTAGGTTTTAAGGAGGTCTGGGAATTCGCTTCTAAGATAATCTTCGCGTTCCCAAGTTGCTTCTTCTTCAGAGTGGTTAGTCCACTGGACTTTGTAAAACTTGATCGCACGTCTTCGGGTAACACGAACATCTTCTTCGAGAATTTTGAGGGGTCTCTCACGATAAGTCAGGTCTTGGTTCAGGTCGATGGAGAGGTGGTCGATGTTTTTGAAAACATCAGGCTGGTCAGGAACTTCAAGACACTTCCGGAGCAAGGAAATGTGGAAGACATCATGATAATCTCCTAACTCCTGGGGTAACTCCAGCTGATAGGATACTTCTCCTCGACGAGCAATGACCTTGAAGGGTCCAATATACCTTGGTGCTAACTTTCCTTTGATCTCAAGGGGTACATCGGAGCAAAACATCTGGGTCTCTACGGTGGATTCTGGGATTTGGACGACCATGGGTTTGGGTAAGAGGCTCTTAACTAAACCTCCCTTAGCAACAAATTCTTGGGTAACAAATGAATGGGTAGCACCAGAATCAAACAGAACAGTTGCAGGTACTGAGTTGACAAGGAACGTACCCAGCACAACATCCGGAGCATCCTGAGCTTCTTCAGCATTGATGTGGTGCAGACGACCCTTGGCAACAGCAGCATTTCCGCGAGGTGCGGCATTCTTGCCATTTCCATTTCCATTGCGGCCTTGACCATTGTTCTGTGCCGGCGCATTGGGGCGCTGGACATTCCTCTTGGGATTGGGACATTCTTTGGAGTAGTGACCCTTGTTGCCGCATTCAAAGCAGATCACATTGGGATTGCGGTTGAAGTTGTTGAAGTTTCCTCCGGGACGGTTATTGTCATTGGGACGGTTGAAGTTGTTTGGGCGGTTAGGGTAATTTGGGCGTGGAGCTTGGGGTGGACGATAGGCAGGCCTGGTGTTCTGCTGAAAGATACGAGGTTTCTGGCTGCTCGAGCCTTCCTGAGCATTCATCCTCCTCTTGCGACCTTCATACATCGACTTGCGCTTGGTCTCCAGCTGGATGGCTTTGTCCACAAGTGACTCCAGATCACGGAAGTCATGGATAACCAAAGCACACTGAAGTTCATCATGAAGTCCACTCATGAAACGCTCCATCTTCTTCTCTTCCTTGTCGGTGTCATCAGGAGCATACCGAGATAAGTCGGTAAACTCCTCAAGATAACCAACCACATCTCTACTTCCCTGCCTAGCTTGCGGAACTCATCCTTCTTCCTCTCAATAAGTCCACTGGGAATATGCTTCTTGCGGAACTTCTCCTGGAACTCAGCCCAGTTGATGACATGACCAGCTGGCTGGAGAGTCTTGGTAGTTTCCCACCAAGCTCTTGCAGGTCCAGCGAGATAGTGGGTTGCATACAGCACTTTCTCATTTTCTCCCACAGCAGCAACTTCAGATTATTGTCGATGGTGCGAAGCCAATCATCGGCTTCTAGTGGGTGAAGTCCCTTGGAGTAGGTGGGTGGGTTGGTCTTCTGAAAATCACCCAAGGTAGATCGCTGGTTTCCATCACCATTGCCGTTACCACCATTGTTGTTGTTGTTGTTGTTGTTATTGTAAGCGGCTGCGAGTTGTTGTAAGGCAGCGAGATGAGCTTGGCGCTCTTGCCGGGCATTTTCACGCTCCTCCATGATAAGTGCGAGAAGTTGGGTGGGGGTTGGGTCCGGTGGTGGTGGTGCTGATCCTGATCCTTCCGCATTGCTGCGACGGGGTGGCATCCTGAAGCACACCGGGTATAAGAGACAAGGCAAGAAAAGTTCGACTAAGGGAAAAGATGATCTCTCAAGCGGTTGATTAATCCTAAGAGTTATATGAAAATAGTTCACACAATTTTAAACAAGACAAACATACTTATATTTCACAAACAATACATCAAAGAGTTCACATCAACATCAAGCTTACAACCTCAAGCTTACAACATAATATCTGGTTTCCAAAAGAACCACTGCTACTACTCGACTAGCTATAGGGGGTCAACCTAATCCTGCGGTAGTGATCAAGTCACTCGCCTACTGAGGTGGAACCTCCAGCTCTAACACGTCAGCATCTGACTGGTAGGCTGGCTCCTCGGGATCCTCCTCCTCGTCCTCGAGAACTGGCTCGAGTGGCTCCTCCTCCTCGTCAACTAACTCCTCCTCATCATCCTCCTCCTCACAGTCCATCTCCTCCACGAAGTCATCATCGTCACTGAGGAAAGCGTCGTTCTCCTTGCGGAGATCCTCGCCCTCCTCCTCCATCTCGTCAGTATGGTGCTCAAGATCCTCAATCAGTCCATCCTGCTCTGCCACCTTCGTGCGGAGCTTCACGATAGTCTTCCTCAGCTGGGCCCTCTTCCTGAGAAGAGCAACCTTCTCCACCATCAGCTTCATCTCGTTCTCGCGAAGCTCAACGAGCGACTCGCGGTCGAAGTGGAGCTGAATCCTAGTGCGCAACAGATCATCCTGAGTGCACTGAAGTAAGATCTCCATGTCCATGATGTAGCTCCCAAACATCGGGTGGTAAGGTGAAGGAGTAGGGTGTCCATCACAGTTGCGCCTCCCGTAGAACCGGAACGGGAGTCTACTAACTCCGCCTTGTGCTCCTCACAAAGTCGGGCTAGCATCCTCTGTGTAGCAGTACAGAGACCGTCAACCCAGGTGGCCTCCTTGGTGGTGAAGATGAGTGTCCTGGAATTGGGAGACTTGATGTTCCTGCGAACTGACGATCTGATGAGCCAGCTCAGCCTTCCAACACCGTGAACATCAATCTGAGCTCCCTCAAACTCTGGAGCGGGGCGACCTAACAGCTTGGTCAACTCGAACAAGTCCCTCTCAAACGTCAGCTTGCTGTCCTTCTCCAGCTGAACGAACTCGGTCCAGTGGAGTGCCATCTACAGTTTTTAAGCAAAATTTTAAGTTAGTTAGTGACAAGTATATCAAAATTTTAATATAGTAGGGCAACAAGTGAGTCAAATTTTAAACTTAATGAGAGGTGTACAAAATTTTAGGGATACTAAGGAAAATGTAACATTTAATGAGAGTAAAATTTTGCATAAGTAAGAGGATTGGAGATAAGCATTTTCGAAAATACTTCATTCCTTTCTTTTTAGAAATTCATCTTTTGTAACATTTGACAAACGACCATGCTAACTAAGGTTTCCTAAAGTCAGGATGGCTCTGATACCAAGTCTGTGGGGACCCCGGACTAGCTGTCCGAAATACCCGATTATGCTTAACACAACGATCCCGTGATCAGTCTGTCGTTGCACATAATCCGAATTGGATACCAAAGTTTACATCCATTACAGTACCGAATAAAAGTCTTACATAAATGGTCATTTAGACCAAGTTCTTACATAGGTGCCTTCATGGGCCAAACCAAATATATCAGCGGAAGCTACGGCGTATCGACATCATATTCTAACGATGACAACCCGACAGGCAGCTGACTTGTGGAGATCCTTAGTTGGCGTAGAAGTCGCCATATTCCTGCTCTGCGTAGTGTTCCTCCTCGTAGTCTGGCTAGGACAATAGCCAGGGACGAAACCAATATGAGTACATTTGAATGTACTCGCAAACTATCCCAACATGAGTATGCACCAGTTTTATTTTAGTTGACAACTTTTCTTATTTAAAACATCTCTATATCTTTATTGAAAAAGGTAAGAAGAGTTTTATAACTATCTTTAAAGAAGTCACCTTTTCATCTGTTTTTCCAAAACTCTCCTTTTCCGACCATAGCCCGTCATGGTCCACTTTCATCCAACCACCTCATACCGATCCGTTGGTATAGGTGTAGGAAACATTCTCCACTCCATTTTTCTTTAAAAACTCAAAGCCTTTTTAAAACTTGCACAAGGTCTTAGGACAGTCTCCCAATTGTCCATATCCGAGGACTCGGCTATTCGAATAGTTTTTAACACTCTGCAGAGGTAGCACGCTTTTAACCCACATCCATCCGGCAACTCATCGTGTCTGCCACGTCTCGCCATACCAGGTGTATGCGAAGTAAGCCGCCGGCCATAGCCTCTTATTTGCTCATGCTAGTATAGGATCCTTCCCATATGACACTTTCCATCGACACCCAGTCCGGTTTCCCGTCAGAAACCCTAAGTGTGAGGACTCATAGTTTTGTCCGGCGGTTTATGGTGGAACCTTCTATCCTCCCCACCAACTTGTGTGAGGACCCGGGTCAGGGGGTAGATCCTCGGACCATCCCCTCATGCATAACGGAGTCATCTCCGTCGATGAGGTATCCCATACTAATAAGAGCAAACTACATGACTACGCCTTTTCCCATATGTGGTAAATGTGGTCGCACAGGGTAGGATTGGTTTCCATAGTACTAGGACACTGTGCATTTTTCACAAACATCACCATTTTTCACCTTTCCAACAAGCACCGACATCTCGTCGTTCCATAAACTCACAAGACATTTCAAAGGAGTTTTGAATAAACAACATTGTTTTCCCATCCTAAAGTTTTATATAAACTACGACATAGGGTGGCAAAATAATATCCATATATTTTTGAAATGGGTTTTGTAAATCTTGCTTTGAGAGTAAACATATTATGAAAGTAGATGCATATGTTGGTAGTGCAAGCTCAGAGAATAGCTTGCCTTGCTTGGCAAAGTGATCTTGCTCTTGTTCTTCAAATTCAGCAAACTCTCCTTCCTCGATATATCCGACAACGTTCTCGTCTAATTAACAAACAAACAATACAAACAATCACTAAGCTATACAAGCAATCACCTCAACATAACCATCATTAACATCACAATTGGCTACTGCACACATCAAACTACACAATTTGGTTTTAAATAAATTGAATTAAACATTATTTAATTAAGTCCAAATTATGGCAGAAACTAGTTATTCATGTTTAATTCCACAACTTGAGTTCTGTTGGTCACAAAAATACAAATTAAAATTCTATGGAAAGCCACTGATGTGTAGAATACAACCCAATTTGAATTGGACCATTTGGAGTTACCAAACTCCCTACACATTGGATTGAATCCAGTAGCTTAATAATCAAGTTTTAGCTACCATTTAAATTCTATTGTTCCAAAAATTAAACCCTTTTAGGGGTAACTAAACATGGCTATATGTGAGCTAACAAAATTGGTCCTAACTCATTTGGATCAACCAATAAACATATTTGTCTGTTTTAGTCCAGAAGGGTTTATCTTAAAGTCACAATTAATATTGCTTAATTAATTCTACCAAAATTAGGGGAGCTAACACAAGGCAGTACTAAGCTAGCAAAATTGGTTTGGAATTATTTGGACTAGCAGAGTATCAGAAACAAACAAGTTTAGATTTTAAACCTTCTGTGGCATTTTCAATAATACTTTTTAATTATTTAATTAAATGACATGAGACCAATTGTGTTGGTTAAAAATTTCATAAGCTTTCCAGAACAGTTGAGTTTGATTTATTTGGATTCCTAAATCTCGAGATATTGAATTTCAAAGTTGATGCCAGTACTGTTTTTCCAGAGAAAAAGAAATAGAAATTCCCTCTCTTCTGGATAATGTTGAGATTTCTGACTAGTGGGGCCTACTGGTCAGTGACTCAGCGTGGACGTGGATTTGATTAAAATACTGACGGGTGGGGTCAGGCCGTCAGTGGCTCAACTACAGCGAAGCGTTACGCGGCCGTTGGATCTGGATCCAACGGTCCAAGATCAAAGGCAACGGCGGCGACCAAAAACTGGCGGCGCCGCCGCGCCGGCGGCACGGTGATGATCGGAGACTCACCTAGAGGGCTCGGAAGATCGCGGAGACGACGCAGATCGACGGCGGAGGCTCGGGGAAGGCGATGGTGCGAGCTGTGCTTGCTGGGGAAGGCTGGTTCGTCGGCGGTGAGGTCGCGCACTTCGTCGGCGTCGGGCAGCAACTTCGGCGGAGCGTCGGGGTCGCGTCCGTGCACTAAAAAGAGGGAAAAAGCTCTCTGGTGAGTGCGGTGTCCACAAGGAAGAGCGTAGAGGGGTCAGAGGGAAGAATGGGGAGGTGTGGCGAGGCGGTGGTGCTCGACCTCAACGGCGGCGTCGGGCACGGCCGTGCACTGCCCTCTGGCGGTGCACAGAGCAAATTGGAGCGAGGGAAAGCTTGGGAGGGAGGTGTGGTGTTCCAGTGAGGTCTCAGGGTGCTTTTATAGGCTCGGGGCGGTCCACGATGGTCGGGGTCTACGGCGGCGGCCATGGCGCGTCCACGGCGACCGATTCCTCGATTACGTGGCGAGGGTGCAGGGGCTCGTGGCGGCTTGGTGCTTAACGGGGTCCGGCAAGGTTCTAGAAGCGTCTAGAGGAGCTGGGCGTGTCGAGGCGCAGAGACGGGGGCCAATTTGCTCGGCGCCGTCCAAGTCCTCCACGGCGGCCATCGGGGAACCGCGGCGTAACTGCGATGGGAGAGGTGCCCGTTTTTCTTCCCTGCGGTGCAGAGAGGTGCAGAGGCTCGGGGGCGAGGGAGAGCGCGGCCAGGGGGGTCCTGGCGGCGAAGAAAACGGCGACGACGGTGAAGGCGACACGGCGATGGTCATCGGGGCTGAGGTCGATGACCATTTTGCAGAAAACCCCTTCCTCCCTCTTTTCTTTTATTTTTCAGTTTTATTTCAATATCCAGAAGCTTTTCCTGGATTTATTTGAGGTACTTAAGTATTTTAGAAAATTCTGCCAATATTTGTGGGGCCTCCCCATAACATGTAGAAGCTCCACAAAAATTGGCATTGCCAAATAAAATGTTTGGCAACATTTTCTTTCATAGTACTTGTTTAAGGTAATTTGATTTATTTCTATTTGTTTTTATTTTAGAATTTCAAAACTAGTTCAAAAATAATATTTGAGAGGGGAAAGTGGTAGGAACAAAATGGGGAGTGTTTACATTACAACTCCACTGACTTTGGTTTGAAAATAATTGAGTTGTCACTTGAGATTTTTATGTGACAACTTGTCACTTTTATTTTCTTGCTTTGATTTTATATTTTGTTTTCTTTCTTCTTACTAGTGTTCACTAGTGCAAACACCCATACAAACAGCAAGAACAACAACACAAGTAAGAAGAAGCAATTAACAGACAATAAACAACAAAAGTTTTTGTTGGTTCCCATTTTTGGAATAAAATTCTGGATAATAATTTTGGGATGTTACAGTTATACCAGCAGACACACTTTATTTTTCTGAACATTTTGGTATATTATTTGTAATTTTTGGAGCAATATTTAATTGGTTATGAATTTTACAATTTTAACCAGTTTTCTGTCTTTTTATTAGTTTCCCAGAAAATCTTAACCGAAACGTTTTCCACCGCGGCTGGGCCACCCACAGCCACTGACCCGTGGGGCCCGAGGCCACGGTGGCATCCACGTAAGCGAGCGTGGCCCACGGCGAGGTTTGACCGCGTCGAGGCCTTGACCGTGGCGCGCGACGGCGGTGACACCGACGGCGACACGCACGGGCTCGGCGGCAGAGGACGCGCAGGGATGCGTTACTGGATGCGTTCGACTCGCGGGAGTACGGCGAACCTAAACGCGGCGCCGCCGCTACCTAATGGTCACCGGAGACGACGGGATCGATGATGAACATCGGCGGCCGTCGGCGAGCTACGGCGAGCTACTACTACACGGCGATCTAGAATGAGATGAAGGAGAGGGAGATGTCCAGGAGGTGCGCTTGCTCACCCTCGACGCGTGGGTGCTCGCGGTGGTGACGGAGGATGTCGGAGACTGCGGCGAGCTTGCTCGGAGCGCGGCGGCCGGAGTTGGAGAAGATGAATTATTCTCGTCGATTCACAGCTCCCCGCGGCGATTCCTTGCATGGAGAAGAAGAGGAGGATGAGGCGGAGACGATGGCCTAGTCTGATCTGTCCTAGGCGCTCTGGAATGGCGGCGATGCGCGACGGCGAGCTTGCTAGGGTGCGGCCATGGCAGAGGAAAAAAGAAGAGCCAGAGGGAGAGAGAGAGAGGGAGCATGAGAGAAACTGAGTGAGGTGGGGGAGCACAGGAGCGTCGTGGTGGCCTTCTTATCCATCCGGCACGGCAGGGGGGGGGGGCCTGGGCGCACGGCGAGCTCGGCCACTGGAGCTACAGAGAAGACGATGGTTTTACAAAAAGCCCCCTGGCTTTTCCCAATTTTCTGTTTTCCTTATTTCCAGTAGCACTTTAGGGATTTAATTGAGGCACTAAAACATTTTAGAAAATTATGGGAAAAATCATGTAGCCTCCCCACAACATATAGGAGCTCCCAAAAATTGGTGTGGCAAAATAAAATGTTCTTAACCACTTTTGTTCATAGTGTTGGATTAGGGCATTTTAGTTAATTCCAAATTTATAATCCTTTGGACATTTTAAAGCAAGTTCAAAATATTATTTTTGAACTCTTGAAACTTCCTTGACAAATATAGGATGTCAAAGTATTTTTGTTTTGCAACTTTGAATGCTTTCATTGATTTGGAATTTTGTTAAGGCAAGTTTGGCATTTGTTTTTAAATGGTACCAAACCAATTAATTGTTTAGCAAATTATATGGATGCCATGATGCAATGAAACACAGAAAGTGGAAAATTTAGACACATTTTGAGGTTCATAAAGTTGGGGCTGTTACAATTATACCCCCTTACAAGAATCTCATCCGAGATTCTAAGATTGAGGAAAGAAGTCGGGATACTCCTCACGCAGACTAGACTCCCTTTCCCAGGTTGCTTCCTCTTCGGAATGGTGAGACCACTGAATTTTTAGGAACTTGGTGGACTTGTTACAAGTCTTCCTTTCTGCCTCATCCAGAATACGAATAGGGTTCTCGCGATAAGTGAGATCCTCCTGGATCTCCAGCTCCTCATGATTGACTCCATGGATAGGATCTTTGAAACAACGGCGAAGTTGGGACACATCATGCACATCTGGGAAATTGGCCGGTAACTCCAATTGATAAGAAAGGTCTCCTCGCTTGGCCAGAATAGTGAAAGGGCCAATGTAGCGAGGGGCCAATTTTCCCTTGGTCCGAAGCGGCGAACGCCACGAAGTGGAGAGACGCGAAGATAAGTTTTATCACCAATATCATAGTGAACCTCTTGATGATGCTTGTCATAGTAACCATCTACAGATTCTCTCATATGATTCTAACCTTCTCCTCAGCTTCATTGATAATTGATGCACCTAAAATGCATCTACTTTTCCAGCACTTTGGTTCATAATTTGCTCCGGAATCTTCCCATATTTGAATAAACCTGCTGAATCTGACGCTGTTTTTAGCAAAGTCTCGTTTCTGGTTATTTTTGCAGGAAATTAAATCGGGGAAAAATACCACGTCATTTTTTATGGAAAAGGAGGACAACGTGCAAAGGATGGACACGAGGAAGCGCCGGAGGCCCAAAAGAGCGGGCCCCACGCGGCCAGATCCTTGGGCCGCGTGGGCCCACCTAACTGGAGCCTCGGGCACCGCCTCTCCTTCGGCTTTTCGCGTACCCCCTCATATATACGAAAAAGTGGGTGCCCTAAGAGAGGAGAGCTTTCGCGAAACACACCACCGCCGCCACCATGATCTTCGTTTTCGGAGACAGATTGCTCCAGGATTTCTCCTCCGGTGGAGGGATCCGGAGACCGTCTTCACCGCCATCTTCACCGCCTTCATCTCCATCGACCATGAGCTCCCTCTCCATCACCATGTGTGAGTAGTCCGCTGTAGGCATGTGAGGTGGATGGGGATTGGATGAGATTGATCATGTAATGATACCCGTTGTTCGAGATCTTAGGGGTTTATCTTGAGGATATTTTTGTATTGTGTTGATGCACTTATGCTATACTTAATGCTTGTTACTAGGGCCCGAGTGGCATGATTTCAGTACTGAACTTATTTTGCTTCATCATATAATTGAGTTTGGTATTTATCTGCAAAGTGTATCACCTGCTATTATGTTGAACCTGCGAACCCTAAAAGTGACAGTATAGGGAAAACAAGGGGGAGATGTTTTAGTTTGAGGATTCTATGTGTTCATGAAGTGTTAATGCGTTGTTCCGGGCTATTCGAAAGGGTAGACCTTAATTACCTGTAGTTCCAAGTTGGCCCCGGTGAAATGGGCAGGTAGGACAATAGATGTTGTGCAAATTCTCTTGGTTAGTACGCACAACTAATTATGGAACACATACCTACATATATCAGAGTTAGAGATAAGTCCCATTGCTATTTATATCTTATTATATGATCAATCTTATTCATGCAACACCCCGCTATCACCTCATGCCTACGTTTTAAATCTCTGAGTTACACTTTCACTTTTCCGGTGAAAACTGGGAAACCCTTGTTCACTACTGCTGTTCTATTTGCTACTTGAATCATACTACTGCCATCACTATCACTGCTGCAAGTTTATTGATATACAGGTGTGGTTGAGAGTGACGCCTCAATTGCCAAAGTCTTATTGGTATTCTTGTGTTCCCATCGTGTCGAACTATAAATTTGGGTAATACTTCCCAACGAAGATTTCAGCGATCCCCTATACTTGTGGGCATCAAGACATTTTCTGGCGCCGTTGCCGGGGAACCTAGCTTTATTGGTAAGACAACTTGTTATCATTTATTTGCTGCATTTGCTTTTTCCTAACCATGGGAAAGGAAAAGATTACTCCGAAGGAAGTGAGGCCTTCAACTACTCGTAGAGGTACGGACTTGCTAAGTAGGCCAAACTTTTCACCTAATGCTGCTTCTGCTGTTGTTCCTAAGAAAAAGGAAAAGTTTTGAATAGTTCACCATTGTCTAAGATGTCTACTAGTACTGAAAATGATTTAATATGTGGTAGCATAGACAATGAAGTGACACCTGAAACACCTGAAACATCTGAGATAACTGAAACACCTGAAACTCCTGAATCTTCTATTATTGAAAATGTTGAGTCTGAATTAGAAGATAATGAATATTGTGATGATGAACATGAAACTTCTTCTGAGGAAGAGGATGCATTTACTATGGCTTTTATGGATTCGAATTTTGATAAATTGGATAAACTTGATAGCTATAAAAATTCTCCTCTTGATGATTATTTCCCTGTTACTGAGAAAATGAATGCTCCAGCTATTAAAATTAAAGACAAAGATTATGAGTTTAGTGTTGATCCTGAAATAATTGAAAAAGCTGAGAAGTATAAGTTTTATGGGAGAGACAATGAGTTCCCTTTTGAACACATTGCTGATTTGCATGATTTATCTGTGTTATTTGGTAAAGATGAAATCCACCAACGCTATTATTTCTTAAAGTTGTTTCCTTTTACTTTGGGAGGAAATGCTAAAACTTGGTATAATCGTTTAGAACCTGGATGTATTACTAGCAAGGAGGAATGCTTGCAGGTATTTTATAATAAATATTTCCCTGCTGATAAGATTCATGGTTTAACTATTGAGATTAGCAACTTTTCACAAACAGAGAAGGAGGATTTACCCCAAGCTTGGGGGAGGTACAGTAAGATGGTTAGGAAATGTCCTACCCATGGCTTCAAGAATAATGAAATACTTGATATATTTTACAATGGACTAACTGAAAATACAAGAGGCTATCTTGATAGTATTGCAGGTAGTGTTTTCAGGGAAAGGACCGTTGATGAAGCAATTGAGTTATTGGAAACTATCTCTAGAAACTATGAAGATTGGAATATTGAAATAATAGATGACAGAGAGATATTTCCAGAGAAGAAAGGAGGTATTCTTGAATTAAACAATGAGGCAATGAAGGGAGCCTCCAAGGATATGAAAGAGAAGGGAATTAAAACCTCTCATCTTAAGGAATTATCTGAAATGGGTGTTAAACTTCCTATTGATCGACCATGTTTTCCAATCCCAGTCAATGCTATAAGCTCTTTGGAAGGTAATGAAAAGGTAACACCTCCTATTGATGTATCATATGTTAATGATTTTGCTTATCATAATAAACCTGAAGAGCATGATATTAGAATGAATATGATGGAAAACTCTCATAAAATTAAATTCCTTCGTGAAAATATAAATGCTAGTGTGGGAGAAGTTAGAAGAATTGTTAAACACTGTGAAATGATGAATAATCAAATTGAACAAATGGTTTCTCTTCAAAATCAATTGTATGAAAATCTTATTGAGAAGAAACAGGTTTGTGGGGTTAGTACTAGAGGTGGTGCAAGTACTCAGGACCCTGACTATCCTGAAAACCATCCCAAGAGAAAAGAGCAAGAGGCTCTCAAAAGGAAATCTTCTGCAGGAAAATCTCCCAATGGAAACAAAGGCATTGATGATTCTCAAGAACAAGACAATGATATTTCTATTTCTGATGCTGAGACCGAAGATGATAATGTTGAAGAAGAGGAATCATCTCCACCTGAAGAAGATCAACATGAAGTTGAAAATATTGCAGAACCTGAACCTCCTGAAAAGGAAGACCCTCAACCATCTACTGAGAAGAACAAAAAGAAGAATCATCCAAATCCACAAAAAGGTAAAGAGAGGGATCCATGGGTACAAAGACCCATACCATATCCCCAAGAGGTAATGAAATCTTTGGATGATGCTAGGTTTGAGAATTTTTTGAGTTGATTAAAAATTTATGTTTGCAAATTCCTCTTGTTGATGCTATTAAAATTCCTCCATACTCAAAATATATGAAAGATATTGTCACTAATAAAAGGAAGATACCTAATGATGCAATTACTGCTATGCTTGCTGATTATTCATTTGAAGGAAAATTGCCTGAAAAGCGTGGAGATCCTGGTATTCCGACTATTCCTTGTCGTATTAAAGAAACTTATGTGAAATATGCACTATGTGATTTAGGAGCTGGTGTTAGTGTTATGCCTTTTTCTTTATATAAGAAACTTAACCTAAACAAATTGGTTCCAACTGAAGTTTCATTGCAAATGGCTGATAAATCAACTGCTAAACCTATAGGTATATGTGAGGATGTTCCTATCTCTATTGCTAATGTGTTAATTCCTACAGACTTTGTTATATTAGAAATGCCTGAGGATGATAATCTATCTATTATTCTTGGAAGACCCTTTTTAAACACTGCAGGAGCTGTGATAAATTGCACTGAGAGCAAAGTGACATTTAATGTAAAAGGAAATGAGCATACTATCTATTTTCCCAAGAAGAATGTTGTTACAGTGATAAACAAGAGTGTGAATTCTATTCAAAGAAATACTATTATGATTGGAAGCTTTGAATTGCACTACCACCTCCTGAACCAAAATATGCTATCTTGATGATTGGAACTATTCCAATCAAGTATGAGGTATCTTGAAACTCTTCTTTATATCTATAAAATAAGAATCATGTATTATATCTTTTGCATATTATTAATGAGACTTGATCAACCTCATTACTAATGTGGAAATGATGAAAACTTGATTCCCATAAAAATTTGTATTGCATTTTAATTTTATTTATCTTAGAATTTTAGAGTATATGCATAATCATAATTATTTCAGAGTTCAGAAATTCCAGAATATGAAGTTTGAAAAATTCTCTTTAGAAAATTGTCTCTGAAAATTCCAGAAAAATTTGGAGGTAAGTTATTTAACCAGAGGGACCATCTGCCAGAAGTGGGACACCAGGAGGCCACCAGGGACCAAAATGGGGTGTCCCACGCGGCCAGATTCCTTGGCCGCGTGGGACCCACCAACTTTGTCCCCAGTGGTGTTAGGTGAGTGTCCTGTGCCCATCTCCTTCCCCTCGACAGAAAACCACTTCCAGGTATTTTTCCCAAATTTTCCCGAGCTCGTTCTTCCTGCTATCCTTGGATCTCCAAGTTTAGGGCAGATTTTTCAAATCTGTTTGGTGGGATTGCTCCTTGGTATGTGACTCCTCCACCCATCCAATTTTTTTGTTCTTGTGCCTCATGTATGAAGTATTTTGCTGCACTAGGTGTCACCTAATATGCTTGAGAAATCCATGGATTTAAGTTTTCTAGTTGATATGGATGCATGATATTGATGTGGAGACTAGTTATGGATGGCTCAATGTTGTTTTAGAGTGCTACATCTTAATTTTTGTTGAATATTATTTATGGGCAGCAAGGTACCATGATGAACAAAGGCAAGGCATTGCTTGGGATGAGCTCAAGACCGAGGAGAAGAGCATCTAAAGTCTCCCTTAATTATGATGACAACCATCTTTGGGAGGATGATGCAGTTTTTGTGGGGGAGAAGCTGAAGATCCATACAACTAGATGGCAAGACCCCCATGTTCTTGAGCAGTGGGGGATAAAAGAAGACTTCGACACCTTCGCCAATGCAACTGGTTTGCTTGAGTTTGCCCAAAATCCACGAGGTACATACGAGGAACTCTCGCGAGAATTCCTCTCCACATTCAGGTTTGAGGGCCCTGAGATCTACAAGCACAGTAAGAAGAGTAAGGCACCCACTCCTACCTTTGTTTGTAAATTTACTATGAGGGGGGAGTGCCTTGTTATGTCTTTGGAGGAGTTTTGCAAAGCTATCGGTGTGGAAAACAGGGGTAGTTGGGATGAAACTGATGCATGTAAAATGCATACATGAACTTTGCATTATTTTACTTATATTCCAGTCATATTTGCATCATATAAGGGTTATATCACTGTTTTATAATGATTTTGGAAATATTTGGTATGTTTCCTATTTTTATGGAATTAACCCTGCACAGTCAGAAAACCCTATTTTCTATATTTTAATGTTTCAGGGACCCAAACGACGTCCAAATGACCTAATATTTTACGGGCATCAGTTTTTGGAAGGAACAAAGCGTAGGAGCCAAGGAAGCGCACGAAAGGAAGTCGGAGGCCAGAGTTGAGTGGGCCCACGCGGCCAGGTACCTGGGCCACGTGGGACCCCCTTTTGGGCCTCGGAGCTCCGTTGCCGTCGATCTTTCCTCCACCGACACGTTTTGACCTAAAACCGACTATAAAAATAGCCCCCGATGTTCTCTGGAAGGAGCGCCGCGAAACAAAGAAACACCGAAACAGAGACCTGGAGTTGCAGATTGGAGGGGGAAAACTCCGGCGGGGCGCTGCCGGCGTGGTCTCCATCTTCTCCAACGACTTCTCCACCGTCTCCATGATGAAGAGGGAGTAGTCCACCTCTGGACTATGGGTTTGTGGAAGTAACTTATGTATCTCTCCTCTCTTGAGCTTCACTAATTAGTACCGTATGAGCTGCTGAACATGATTACGGTCATCTATGTAATACCTTTGTGGTGGATCTTTTTATGAGTTAATATATGTTTGAGATTGCAATGGTTTTGTTTCAGTTATGAAAGTAGATGCATATTATGTACCCCGTTCTTATTTACTTGTCATGATCAAGCATGTTTATGAGAGCGTGTGAGGGGGAACGTGTGCATTAGTTGGAGTATCGGGGGGTGGCTAGTGCAGTGAACGTGAGAGAAGTTCTGCGATCCACTTGGGTATCTCTACCTTACTTTGTTGCCTCACTAGGGATAAAAAAATACCATGCTACCAGAGGTGTGGGTGTGACCATTGCCACTTCCTCCATGACTAGATCTAGCATGTTCTTATTTTAACTTCATGTCATGATACTTATTGCTATACTCTGAGTTATCTTAATTACTGAGGTGTTATGATTTAGTTCGCATCTTGGTGGAGTATAAGTGAGACTAATAATAACAAAAGGTCTCTATGTTAGGACGTGATGCCCATATAATTTAACTTGTCATTAAACTGTTGTGTTGCAATCTCATATGTCAACTCTAGTGTTCCATTGTCTACCACTTTATTAAAGAGAGAGTGCATTTGTGAAACCATGAACCCCGGTCCATTTTTAATCATAAGAAACACCTTTCCAACACTTTTACCACTTTACCATTTTCTGCCATTTAAAAATCCGAAAATACAAAAACACTTTTACATCTTGCATTCATCATATAAAACCCAAAAATATCATTTATCATTGCTACCACCATCCTTGCATATTTATTTACCACCATTGCATATTTATTTCTTGTTTGCATTGCATATTATCTTGATATCATTCTCACACCTTGTGCTTGACAACCACTAGGTGAGGTTGAGGACCAAAACATTTACTTTGTTTTGTAGGTAACCAAAAGAAGGATAGGAAAGATAAATCTTCACTACTGATTCCCCGAGAGTTCGATATTAAACCCTCGAGTCACCCCTCGTGGGGAAAACACGTCTTCCACTTACTACACACTCTGCACTTGGAGTCTCAACCTAACCCATTTACTTTTCACGCAGGTAACTACGTGAAGGGCCATCAAGACTGTTTTCTGGCGCCGTTGCCGGGGAATCATTGCTGAAAGGTTTATCCAAGGGTCCCCTGCACTAGCTCTGTTTTCTGGCGCCGGGTTTATCCAAGGATATCTCACCAAGTCAACTTCATCACCAACTTGTGCTAACACCTAAGCTTGGGGAGGTTGCACCTACGTGAGCATCATCTTATCCATCTTTACCTTCAAAGCAATTTATCTTGTTTTGTCATTGTCTTGCATTTTATATTTCGGTTTGCATTTTATTTTCAGTTTTGCATTTTGTGTTGCATTTGTTATTTCGGTTTGCATCATTTAGTGTCATTTTATTTTCAGTTTTGCATAAAAAATTAAAAAACACATAAAAACTTGCTAAAATGGGAGAAAGAACTAAGTTGTGTGATTACACAAACACTCCAAATGATCAATTTATTGCTAGGCCCATTGCCACACCTGAGATAAAAGCTGATAGTTATGAAGTAAGTCCTAGTTTGTTGAACTTGATAACTAGGGAACAATTTGGCGGTAGTGCTATGGAGGATGCCTCTATGCATCTTCATGATTTTGTTGAAATATGTGACATGCAGAAATTTAAAAATGTGGAAAGTGATATTCTAAAACTGAAGTTATTTCCTTTCTCACTTAGAGGAAAAGCTAAAGAGTGGCTGCATTCATTACCTATTGATAGCATTAAAACTTGGGATGATTTAAAAGAAGCTTTCATTAAGAAATACTATCCTCCTATTAAAATTTTGCAAAATAGAAACAACATTCTTTCTTTTAGGCAAAATGAAAATGAACATGTTGCTATGGCTTGGGATAGGATTAAACTTATGCTTAGAACTTGTCCATCACATGGGGTAACGAATGGACCATATTACACTCTTTTTACAATGGTCTAAATTACATGTCTAGAAATATTCTTGATTCTGCTGCTGGAGGTGCGTTTATGGGAAAAACTATAGTAGAAGCTAAGAACATATTGGAAAGTATTTTGCAAAACTATAGTCAATGGCATACTGATAGAGCACCTAATCCATCTAAGAAAGTAAACTCCATAGAAGAAACAAATGATTTGTCATCTAAAATGGACACTATTCTTGCTTTCATTAATAAACAAAATATTGAAAATGTGCCTTTGCAAGAACTAGTTGGTAATAATCCTGAAAATGTTGATGTTAACTTCATTAGGAACTATGGTAATAATGGGTATGGTAACAACAATTAATTCCTATAATAAACCCCGTATGTGCCAAAAATATACTACTAGTGGTAATGTTTCTAGTGATTTGGAGAACACCATTAGATCATTTATATCTACTCAAAAGGAGCTTAATAAGGAATTTATATCTAAGTTTAAAAAACAAGACACTTTGTTTGAAAGGGTAGATCAGCTCACTAAGGAAGTTTCCTCATTAAAGAACACCATTATAGCTCAAAAACATGAGGAAACAATTAAATATTGTCAAGAGGTTATAAATAAATCTTGGGAACATATTCATGAGCAAGAGAGAATTGCTAAGGAAACTATTATGGTAATGAAAGAGAGAAAAGTTGAGGAAGTTAAAATGCTTAGTGAAGTCAAGGAACCATTGCTTGACTTAGAGAATTGTAGCTTGCATGAATTAATATCTATCTTACAAAAATTTGCAAGTGATCCTTCCATCAACTATAACCAAGCTGGTTTTGGTTCTTATATTGCTAATCATGTGTTAAAAGAAAAGATTGCTAGGTACAACCAAGAGGCTATGATACCACCTAAGCTTGGGGATATATGGATTCCCAAAGTCCTAGTAACCATTGGAAAAGAGACACACCATGCTATACTTGATCTAGGATCTAGTGTCTCTGTTTTATCTAAAGAACTATATGATATACTTGAATTGAAAAATCTTGAAAAATGCTCTATTGAACTTGCACTTGCTGATGATTCCATTAAACATGCTTTAGGAAAGTAAGTGATGTTATGGTAGAGTTACATATGACATTTGTGCCTGTTGATTTTCTAATCATGGATATGGGGAATAAAACCTCTAGTCCAATTATTCTTGGAAGACCTTTTCTTCGTACTACAGGTGCTATCATTGATTCAAAAGAAGGGAATGTGAAGTTTCAGTTTCCACACAAGAAGTGCATGGAACACTTCCCAAGGAAGAGGGACACCAAAGTTCAAGCTCCCTCATGAGCTTCGTCCTCTATAAACATCAAGTAAGAAGCCTAGCTATATGGCTATAAAGAAAGCGCTTTACGGGAGGCAACCCGGTTGTTTTTATTTGTGATTTTCTTTGTGTCCTCTTGCTGTAACAAGAGACTTTGTTTATAGTTTAGTTTCTGGAATTTTTAATAAAGTGCCAAGTTTTACTCATTTTGGTTTGAAAAGTTGCTTATAGCGTTCGGAGATTTTATTCCTGCACGAATCTGTGCACGGTATGATTTTTAATTCTTATTCTGTAACTCCGAATGAGCTGTATTTGAACTGTAGTTGCAATTTTCATCCTCTGTATGTGAATTTTTCGGAATTTTCGACGTTTAAGTAGGGTAGAAAAATACGTTTTGCTGCTGCTGTTTTTTGGACAGATTCTGTCCCATTTTGTTTATGCATGCTTTGAACTTTTAACTTGAATCTTTTTTATCCAATTGAGTTTATGAGTAGGCATACAACATTATACACTTTCTGGACATTCATATGAATTTTTGTTAAGGATTTATGCAGCAAGTAATTGTTTGTTATCACTACTAATGCACCCCACAGAAAAGAAATGGGAGAAACGGTGTTTTGAAGTTTTTTCACAGGGATTAGAGGAGATGCACCAAGAGCTATCCAAGGATGGTGAAGACCATAAGCTTGGGGATGTGAAGACAACCCCACTGGACCAACACACTCTCGGTTTGCACACGTCTAACTTCTGTTTTTCGATCAAACACTTTATCGTATAAACTTGGAGCGTCTTTTTGCTTTTTGTTATTTGGTTTGATTTTTATTTTTTGAGACCACCACTATCATTTATATATGAGAGAGCTACTGGAAGTTTGGTTGAATTAAGTTGGATGCTATTATATATTGGGATAGGGATGTTTGAGTTGATTAAAAGATACATATAGTTGCATTATTCATGTGCTTTTAATGAGTATTAATTTGCAAGTGTTTTATCAAGAGCTATCTTTTATCATGTTTAGATGTTGAATGTTACTTTACTTTGTTTAACATGGATTGATTAGTTATATGGACACTTATGCATGCATTTAGATGGTCAACTTTCTCCCTATTGCTAGCCCAAAAATTTCAACAAGTAAAAAGCTTGTTTTCAACACCTTCAACCAAAGTTTTTCCAGTGAATCCACCATATCTACCTATTAGCTTTATGCTATTCCAAGTATGTTTATCATGTTATATTGTGTTATCTATACTTCTGAATTAAAATGCTTATGTTATTGATTGTCATGGGAAAAGTTGGTTAAAAGCTCTCACGATCTTGATGCACACTTTACTTTTACTAGCAAAAGGGCCCGTGCGTTGCAATGGGAGAAAAAATGTGGTCATGGACATGGCAAAGTTCTCATCGGCACAGCGGTGCTGCCGGATTAATGACGCTTGACGTGATGAAAAAGTGTGTTGCGATGGTGACATACTATTTGGCCTGGTTTCCTAAAATATTAAATAAGAAAAAGATCAATGATACATATCATCGTTAGATCAATTGCATTGTAAGATAGGTAAATGTATATAGTGGCAGAGTATTTTTACCAGGTAGTAGCAAATAAAGTTGTGGCATACTAAATAGACCGGAAAAAAATCTCCAAAATGAAATAATGCGGTACACATCCTAATGGGGTGGAATATGATGGATTACATCCTAAAGTTATACTCCATGGAGTAGAACATGATCTATTTTATCAATTCTCATTGCAACTTCGCAAGTTCGTTAGTTGTGTATGCGCTTCTGCTCATAAGACTGATATGTTTCACCTGAACATGCATAAAGCAAATGTACTTACTTGTAATAACTTAATGTGCTAGGCCAGTCCAAGTGAAGCAGCTAATTCGAATTCCTTCATAGGATGAACGTCGTATGCAGCAAAGCTAGCTGGAAGAACAATACATTATACTACATCAGTCCCAATAAGACTGAATTAGCATCATGAAATGTAAGAAAAAATCCATGTTGTCTTACCATCTTTACACAATCAACGTGTGTAAATAATGCAGATGGAACTGGACTATCAGTGTATAAAGACAGAGGTTTACCAACGATTGAGAGTCCGGCAGATTCATAGTTTGGTGAAAAGGAAAAAGAGAATACATGAGTTATTGTCTAGGGCGGCACTGCTTCTCAATCAGGCAAGTTTGATCTGATTTAGATACATCCCCGCAGCAATGTTCATCATTGTCCTGGTGTGATGCATCTGCCCGCTGCTCCAAATATTCTCGTGCTCAGATGAATCGCTCTTGAGGTCTTCTCCTCCTGCGATGGTTGTGACGGCCTTCACCGCGCCGTTGGACAGCGAATAGCCGCCTTCCATGAGGCGTCCCTATCATCCTGTCCTGTGATGGTGGCGCTATGTGAGCAGGGAGAGCCGGCGCAGAGGATTGCGCGGCTGCAGCATGGTGTGTGAGGCGAAAAAACGCATCACGGCAAGCTCCCTCGCCCTGACTCGCACCCCGATAAGTGCAGAACCAGGAGTCGTCGAACTGGTTCGTTGATGAGGTTCCTCAATGACCTTGATGCCCCAACAATTGATCTGCTCTGACGCTTCCTCTGTGTTCCTGTTGAAGTCGAGGGTGCGCGCCTCCGCCACCGCCATGTATGTGCAATGATGACGGGCGGCCTCGCGGTAGCCGGTAGGTCGGCTTCAATGGACAATCGTTCCACATGCCGCACGCGAAGATGACGCTCGAGCCGTCTGAGTCAGATCGGTCCTTCCGGTGAGCCGTCGATATCGGCATACTACGCCCTCCAGGACTCCATCGTTGTGTTCCATCGATCAATGATCGTGGGTTAGGCCTACTGGATAGTTCTCGAGCTCTGTATATATATAGCAAACCAGGGGGTGGGAGCTAGCATAGGAAACGGGGAAAGCCAAATACCGGATCGACCTCGAGTTGTATTTTTCATCGAGAGCCTAAAAAAACGTGGAGACGTAGAACATAATAAGGAAAATAGCGACGGACGACAAGAAACCCAAAACGGACGAAAATCTGGGGGAAGAAACGTTCCTCTTTTTATTATTAGGTATAGATTGCACTTAATAAACATGAACCATTGTGATTAAAATTATGAAGTTGTGAGCTTGACAATAGTATTGGTTGGGAGTTAGCCCATATGTGCTGTCACATGGCAAGCTTTGAACATTGCACTTATTTATATTCAGTTGATATCATGTACTTTTGTTTATGGATGCTTATCATGGTGCCAAATAAGTGTGGAAACTTAGTAAGTTTAAAGAGTTTGTATAAATGGCTAGAGCGATGACTGGGCCGCCAATCTAAGCCATGCATCATTCATGCTGGAAATTTACAGCGTTCCATAATGAAGCTTCCATGATGCACCTCATAATAAAAAGCTATACCAATAGTAAATAAAAGAGTGTTGAGATTGTTCATTGTCTGTTTGTCTTGTTATTTTGACATGGGCTTGTTCCATGTCCTGAGGCAAGAGGTACCCCAGTTGACACACTTAATGATGCTATTATATTACTTACAATGACCTTAACTTGAACTTACTTTTGTGGACCGAGTTGAGTAACACCATGGTGTAGGCACTTGTATTCACGGGGCATGATGCATTCAACCATACTTTGTCAAGCACATTACTCATATTTGCTTTCACTTTAAACTTTAACCATTCAAGATGCTATGATAGGGGTAATGAGAGCTTGACACCAATACCACATTGCAAACATTAACTTAAGTAGAAGCATTTGGAAGCTAGATGAAACTTATTCATGTTTTACCTCTACTTATTTATCTATCCAAAGTGTCCACCTTTTATATTCAGATTTCATAAGAAGTACTCTATGACCACTATAGGATGTTTTTACTTTTCATTATGCATACATTTGGTCCATAGTACTTTCTTCTATGTTACACTTTGTGAACTTATCATTGAACCTCCTTACATTGAATACTTGATATCACTTCATAAACTATCTTGCATATTGCTACTCCTTTTAAGAATGAATCATTTGACTCTATGTAGCGATAGTAATCATCTTTGATATCCATTGATAGTATTAAAATGCAAAGTCCATGTTAGTTTTATCACCTTCATACTCGAGGACGAGTATAGGTTAAGCTTGGGGATGTTGATGCATGTAAAATGCATACATGAACTTTGAATTATTTTACTTATATTCCAGTCATATTTGCATCATATAAGGGTTATATCACTGTTTTATAATGATTTTGGGAATATTTGGTATGTTTCCTATTTTTATGAAATTAACCCTGCACAGTCAGAAAACCCTGTTTTCTATATTTTAATGTTTCAGGGACCCAAACGACGTCCAAATGACCTAATATTTTACGAGCATCAGTTTTTGGAAGGAACAAAGCGTAGGAGCCAAGGAAGCACATGAAAGGAAGTCGGAGGCCAGAGTTGAGTGGCCACGTGGCCAGGTACCTGGGCCGCGTGGGACTCCCCTTTTGGGCCTCGGAGCTCTGTTGCCGTCGATCTTTCCTCCACCGACTCCGTTTTGACCTAAAACCGACTATAAAATAGCCCCCCGATGTTCTCTAGAAGGAGCGCCGCCGAAACACAGAAACACCGAAACAGAGACCTGGAGTTGCAGATTGGAGGGGGAAAACTCCGGCGGGACACTGCCGGCATGGTCTCCATCTTCTCCAACGACTTCTCCACCGTCTCCATGATGAAGAGTGAGTAGTCCACCTCTGGACTATGGGTTTGTGGAAGTAACTTATGTATCTCTCCTCTCTTTGAGCTTCACTAATTAGTACCGTATGAGCCGTTGAACATGATTATGGTTATCTATGTAATACCTTTGTGGTGGATCTTTTATGAGTTAATATATGTTTGAGATTGCAATGGTTTTGTTTCAGTTATGAAAGTAGATGCATATTAATTATGTACCCCGTTCTTATTTACTTGTCATGATCAAGCATGTTTATGAGAGCGTGTGAGGGGGAACGTGTGCATTAGTTAGAGTAATGGGGGGTGGCTAGTGCAGTGAACGTGAGAGAAGGTTCTGCGATCCACTTGGGTATCTCTACCTTACTTTGTTGCCTCACTAGGGATAAAGAAAAATACCATGCTACCAGAGGTGTGGGTGTGACCATTGCCACTTCCTCTATGACTAGATCTAGCATGTTCTTATTTTAACTTCATGTCATGATACTTATTGCTATACTCTGAGTTATCTTAATTACTGAGGTGTTATGATTTAGTTCGCATCTTGGTGGAGTATAAGTGAGACTAATAATAAACTAAAAGGTCTCTATGTTAGGACGTGATGCCCATATAATTGTAACTTGTCATTAAACTGTTGTGTTGCAATCTCATATGTTAACTCTAGTGTTCTATTGTCTACCACTTTATTAAAGAGAGAGTGCATTTGCGAAACCATGAACCCCGGTTCATTTTTAATCATAAGAAACACCTTTCCAACAACTTTTACCACTTTACCATTTTCTGCCATTTAAAAATCCGAAAATACAAAAACACTTTTACATCTTGCACTCATCATATAAAACCCAAAAATATCATTTATCATTGCTACCACCATCCTTGCATATTTATTTACCACCATTGCATATTTATTTCTTGTTTGCATTGCATATTATCTTGATATCATTCTCACACCTTGTGCTTGACAACCACTAGGTGAGGTTGAGGACCAAAACATTTACTTTGTTTTGTAGGTAACCAAAAGAAGGATAGGAAAGATAAATCTTCACTACTGATTCCCCGAGAGTTCGATATTAAACCCTCGAGTCACCCCTCGTGGGGAAAACACGTCTTCCACTTACTACACACTCTGCACTTGGAGTCTCAACCTAACCCATTTACTTTTCACGCAGGTAACTACGTGAAGGGCCATCAGAAACCCGTGCTGACTCCAACCAGGAGCTTGTTGCATTTTGGCACTCTATTTCTGTTAACTCTCATGATAGATTGAATAGGGGTAAATTTACTCATATACAACACCTAAGTTTGAGATACTTTGCGTTGTTCCTTGCAAGAGGATTTCTTGCTAGAGACAACAATTCTGCTTGCACGGGACCAATGGTTTATTTACTTAAATGTGCAAAAGAAAACACCACATGTGGGTATAACTTGGGAGTCATTCTTGCTAGATCCTTGCATACGGCTGTGAGTAGAAATATTACTGATCAAACCCCTATTTATGCTGGTGCTATTGCTACTTTAGTGTATGAATACATTAAAGATGAGAGAGGTTATGGTGATAACATGGGTACTCCTGTGATAGAGTCCAATTTACTCGATTTTGCTTTGACTACCCGTATGGATATAAGTATGATGCATGGGGATCATTATTGGTATAACTATTTGAGTACTAATGGACAAAGAGTGCCCATTAGGCTCCCCCGTGCTGACCATTTTGACAGGAGTACCGGAAAATGGATTGTGGAAGAGATGCCGCCTCAAGAGGAGCCACAAGATCCAGGGATGCGAGGCTACCAACCTCGAGAGGAGCCCCAAGACTCAGGAATGCAAGGCTACCCATATGGTTACTTCCCTGGAGGTGGAAGTGGATACAACTACTACCCGGGATACTAGCTTGATCGCAAGCTTGGGGGAGTACCCCTCTCCCTTTCCATTCATTGTGTTATATCACTGTTATCTTGTTATGTTTTAGTTTCTTGTTCTAAAAATCACAAAAACACAAAAATATTTCATTTGTTTCTTTTGTTTAGTTACTTTTGGACATTTACTTTATGCATCTTAAAACTAAAAAGAACAAAAACATTTTCGTTTTATTGAATCCAAAGTGAAAACGGAGGTGCAGGAATTGCTGAAATCTACTCACTGTTCTATTTTTCATATTTTCTCTGTAACTTCGAATGAGCTAAAAAATTTAACCACTACTGCAACTTTTCATAACCTACACACCCGTAAATTATGAGATTTTTCTGAGGTGTCTAGGTAGGGTAAAAATAGTACTGTATGCAGTAACATTTTATGGCAGATTTGAGTTTTTATTGCGCAGTTCAAATTGGGAGAGGAGAACAACAATGATGAGTTGATGTGCATGAAGTGGATGAAAGGTATGACACCTTTGCCGTGCTTATGTGGACTTTTTAATAACAGCAAGTGCGCACATCATAGTTTCTTTAACATCTAGGGAAGTGGTAGCAAATGTTTATCTTCTTCGTGTTTTAGTATGTTATATTATGATGCAAGTGAGATAATATGTAGCGACAACACTTGGATGTGAGTTGAGTAATTGTGGCTCTAAACAAAGGTCTACGCATCCCATTGTGCTTGCTAAACTTGCCAACCAAAGAATAAAAGAATTTTTCAAATGATAAACATGAAGTCATATGCTTGACAAGCTTAGTGGTTGTGAGTTAACTTAAATGTGCTGACACATGGAAAGCTTTCAACATTGCACTAAATTATATTTAGTTGATATCATGTACCTTTGTTTATGGATGCTTATCATATGTGAAATAAATGTGGAAACTTAGTAAGTTTGAGGAGTAGGAATAATTGGCTAGAGAGACGCCTGGGCTGCCAACCTAAGATATGCATCATTCATGGTGAAATTTACAGCGTACCATAGTGAACATTCAGTGATGCACATCATAATAAAAAGCTACACAAATAGTAAATAAAAGAGTGCTGAGATTGTTCATTGTCTGTTTGTCTTGTCGTTTGGACATGGGCTTGTTCCATGTCTTGGGACAAGAGGTACCCTAGTTGACGATCTTGATGACACTTTTATTACTTGCAATGACTGAAAAACTCGAACTTGCCTAGTGACCCGAGTTGAGTAGCACGTGGTGTAGGTACTCGTATTCACGGGGCATGAGACTTTCAACCTCTATTTGGTCAAGCATATGAGTCATAATAGGGAACACCAAATGGTTTGATAAAACTGAGAGCAAGGTTGTAAGCACAATGAGTTCATTAGTCAATAAAAGAAAGAATCAAAAGATCTCAAAAATCTTGTCTTGATTCAATTAAAAGCGATGCAAGAACCTTTGTTTATTTCTACAGTTGGCCAAACTCATCCAAGTATTGACACTTCATGATATTTCGCATGCAACATGTATAAATGCTTTAACACTGATTAGATATACCTTTGCTAGCATTTTGTAATTTGTTATGGAAATTATGTTTTGAATACTTGTTGGTATTAAACGGTGGTACATATGCAATGCAAAGTTCTTGTCAAAGTCTTTTTATCGCTTCTGCACTATGTTTGAGTTGTTAGAGGACAAACAACGAGCTAAGCTTGGGGGAGTTGATGCACCTAAAATGCATCTAATTTTCCAAGCACTTTGCTTCATAATTTGCTCCGGAATCTTCCCATATTTGAATAAACCTGTTGAATCTGACGCTGTTTTTAGCAAAGTCTCGTTTCTGGTTATTTTTGCAGGAAATTAAATCGGGGAAAAATACCACATCATTTTTTATGGAAAAGGAGGACAACGTGCAAAGGATGGACACGAGGAAGCGCCGGAGGCCCAAAAGAGCGGGCCCCACGCGGCCAGATCCTTGGGCCGCGTGGGCCCACCTAACTGGACCCTCTGGCACCGCCTCTCCTTCGGCTTTTCGCGTACCCCCTCATATATACGAAAAAGGGGGTGCCCTAAGAGAAGGAGAGATTTCGTGAAACACACCGCCGCCGCCACCACGATCTTCGTTTTCGGAGACAGATTGCTCCAGGATTTCTCCTCCGATGGAGGGATCCGGAGACCGTCTTCACCGCCATCTTCACCGCCTTCATCTCCATCGACCATGAGCTCCCTCTCCATCACCATGTGTGAGTAGTCCGCTGTAGGCATGTGAGGTGGATGGGGATTGGATGAGATTGATCATGTAATGATACCCGTTGTTCGAGATCTTAGGGGTTTATCTTGAGGATATTTTTGTATTGTGTTGATGCACTTATGCTATACTTAATGCTTGTTACTAGGGACCGAGTGGCATGATTTCAGTACTGAACTTATTTTGCTTCATCATATAATTGAGTTTGGTATTTATCTGCAAAGTGTATCACCTGCTATTATGTTGAACCTGCGAACCCTAAAAGTGACAGTATAGGGAAAACAAGGGGGAGATGTTTTAGTTTGAGGATTCTATGTGTTCATGAAGTGTTAATGCGTTGTTCCGGGCTATTCGAAACGGTAGACCTTAATTACCTGTAGTTCCAAGTTGGCCCCGGTGAAATGGGCAGGTAGGACAATAGATGTTGTGCAAATTCTCTTGGTTATTACGCACAACTAATTATGGAACACATACCTACATATATCAGAGTTAGAGATAAGTCCCATTGCTATTTATATCTTATTATATGATCAATCTTATTCATGCAACACCCCGCTATCACCTCATGCCTACGTTTTAAATCTCTGAGTTACACTTTCACTTTTCCGGTGAAAACTGGGAACCCTTGTTCACTACTGCTGTTCTATTTCCTACTTGAATCATACTACTGCCATCACTATCACTGCTGCAAGTTTATTGATATACAGGTGTGGTTGAGAGTGATGCCTCAATTGCCAAAGTCTTATTGGTATTCTTGTGTTCCCATCGCATCAAACTATAAATTTGGGTAATACTTCCCAACGAAGATTTCAGTGATCCCCTATACTTGTGGGCATCAATAATATCCGGACCAAAGAGTGCCCTCTCTCCGGTCTCGGACCAATTCAGCGGAGTTCGGCATTTTCTTCCATACAGAACCTCGAATGGGGCCATACCCAGACTAGCTTGATAGCTATTGTTGTAGGAGAACTCCGCGAAGGGAAGATACTTCTCCCAACCCTTGCCAAAAGAGATTACACATGCCCTTAGCATGTCCTCCAACACTTGGTTCACCCTTTCAGTCTGACCATCAGTTTGAGGATGGAGCGTTGTGCTGAAGTTGAGACGAGTTCCCATAGCTTCTTGGAAACTAGTCCAAAACTTGGAGGTGAACAGGCTTCCACGATCGGAGATTATCTTCTTGGTAACGCCGTGAAGTACGACGATCCTTGAAGCATACAGATCGGCCAACTTGGCAGCTGTGATGTCAACACGAACAGGGAGGAAGTGAGCCACTTTTGATAGTCGATCAATGATTACCCAAATGGCATCGTTTCCCTTGGGAGACTTCGGCAGACCAGTAATGAAGTCCATACCAATTTCATCCCATTTACACTATGGGATTGCAATAGGGCGAAGAGTGCTGGCAGGCCTTTGATGTTCTGCCTTTACCCGATGACAGGTGTCGCATTCAGCAACATACTTGGCGATTTCTCGTTTCATCCGAGTTCACCAGAATTGTTGTCGTAGGTCTTGGTACATTTTGGTACTACCGGGATGAATAGAGAGAGGTGAATCATGAGCTTCTTGGAGGATAAACTCCTTCAGTTTCCATTTCTTTGGCACTACTAGGCGGCTACCAAAGTAAACGACTCCAGATTCATCCTCCGAGAAACATTTGGTTTTCCCGCTAGCAATGTTCTTCTTGATATTAAGAAAGTTTGAGAATAGAATTAGGGTTGCGTGGGGTCTAGCCTCCACGGTGATCATTTTATATAGACTTCAGCAGGATACAATACATGGTATGTACACGTACACATACGTATGGTTACCTAATACAAAACCGTTTCTAACACTCCCCCTCAATCTGAACTTTTACAAACTAAGTTTAGATTGGTTCTAAAATGGTTTAACATCTGCTGGGTAGCTGGCTTAGTAAATACATCAGCTAACTGATCATCGGAGGAAATAAACTTGACTTGAAGAACTCTAGCCGCTACTCGCTCTCGCACAAAGTGGAAGTCTATCTCAATGTGCTTAGTGCGAGCATATTTACGCTGGGCTACACTCATCCCCCCAGAATTGCAAGACGCTTCAAGACCATAGAGAGCACGCTGTAATATGCAAACGTGATGGGGACGCTGAGGGTCCTCAAAACCAGGTGGCTACTGCATATATACATCCTCGGTGAGAAAACCATGGAGGAAAGCATTGCTGACATCGATTTGACGAAGAGTCCATCCACGGGACACTGCCAAAGAGAGAACAACCCGAACTATGGCAGGTTTGACAACCGGAATGAAAGTGTCACCATAGTCGATGCCGTGCTGCTGAGTGAAACCACGGGCGACCAATCGAGCCTTATGCTTATCAATGGACCCATCCGGACGATGCTTGGTTTTAAAGATCCACTTGCAGCTGACAAGATTTACTCGTGGAGGATGAGGTACCAGCGTCCAGGTGTTGGTCTGACGAAGAGCAGCGAACTCATCAGACATGGCATCGCGCCACGCCGGCTCACGAAGGGCCTCACGGTGAGACGTGGGTGCAGCAAAGAACACACGCCGGCGGGGATCATACCGAACGGTGCCGTCTGTGATCTTCTTCTCGCGATGCATTCCATCGCGGAGACGAGTAGTCATTGTATGACCAGGAGCAGCCGAAGACGATGGAGGTGCAGCTGCAGACCCAGTCGGAGGCGTGGCGGCCGGGGAGGACCCAGCAGCGGGCGATGCGGACTGGGCCAAGCCATCCGGCCCAGCGGACGGTGGCGTCAGAGGAGCGCCAGGCAAGGCGGGCTCCGAAGTGGGCGACGCCGAAGCGTGCGGCCCAGACGCGGGAGAAGGCGGCGTCTCAGGCGGCGTGGCATGCACATGCACGTCGATCGCAGGGTCGACGTAGGAGCTGGGCGCCGATGTAGGTACCTGCAGGGAAGGAGCATCGCCTGTGACAGGCACATCAGTAGACAAATAGGACAGGTCATAATTTTGCACATGAGCACTCGTAGTCGGTTCGGAAGACGGAAAAGAGATGGACTGCTCAAGTGTGGAGATATCAACCGTGACACCGGGTGTAGCATAAGGAAAAACGGTCTCGTCAAAGACAACATCACGAGAAACATAGATGCGCCCGGTGGACCGATCCAAACATTTATACCCCTTGTGCATAGGACTATACCCGAGGAAAACACACATTTGGAACGAAACTCAAGTTTGTGTGTGTTGTACTTATGGAGACTAGGCCAGCAGGCACAGCCGAAAGTACGAAGGAACGAGTAGTTGGGGGCAATGTTAAAGAGACGCTGAATCGGTGTATCTTGTTTAAGAACAGGGGTCGGCATACGGTTGATGAGGTAGCATGCGGTCAAAAACGCTTCGTCCCAGAAACGCAAAGGAAGAGAAGCATGTGCAAGCAATGCAAGGCCCATTTCGACGAGATGGCGATGTTTACGTTCCGCAACACCATTCTGTTGGGACGTGTGAGGGCAGGACACGCGGTGAGAGATACCCGTGCGCTAAAAATATCGATGGAGCTTGTGGTATTCACCACCCCAATCGGACTGAACTGCCTTGATTTTATAATTCAGAAGGCGTTCGACATGAGCCTGGAAGTTATAGAAGACCTGTTCAACATCCGACTTGTGTTTGAGGAGATATATCCAACAAAAACGGGAATAATCGTCAATGAAACTAACATAATATTTAAAACCTCCAGAGGAGGCAACTGCAGGACCCCAAACATCGGAGTGAATTAATTCAAGAGGCATAGTAGACACACGATGAGAGGCATTATAAGATAATTGACGACTTTTTCCTTGTTGACAAGCATCACAAACTAAGACAGTATTGTCTGAAGGCAAACACAAGAGATTATTTTTGCTAACAATGGATTTCACTACTTTATTGGTAGGATGACCAAGACGCTGATGCCACTGCGTAGAGGCACCCGTGGCGGTGGAGAGAGCATGGCAACGCAACGAGGTGGACACTCGGCTAAACGGGACTGGATAAAGACCACCATGGCTTCTACCGTGAAGAAGAACCCTCCTCGTGGCCTTGTCCTTAACACAGAAAAACCGACGGTGAAACTCAACAAACATGTCATTATCGGAAACGAGGCGATAAACGGAGAGGAGGTCTTTGCTAATATTTGGAACATGAAGAATATTTTTCAAGCGAAGAGATGAACCGGCTAAAGTCGAATGACCAATATGCGAAATAGACAAACCTACACCATTGGCCACCTGAACTTGATCCTTCCCACCGTAGGGCGCATGGAAGTGGAGACGGTCAAGCTGACTCGTTAGGTAATCGGTTGCCCCGGAGTCCATGACCCATGGAGCGGGGGTGTTGTTGGAGCTCGTCGATGCCGAGTTCCCGGAGCGCGAGTTGTTGTTGATGACGAACTCGGGGTTGAAGCGGTTCTTGCAGTCACCCGCCATGTGCCCACAATAGGAGCAAATTTGGCAGCGAGGACGATTCTTGTTGCGACCGTTGCGGCCGTTGCGGCCGTTGCCGCCACCATTGCGGCCGGAGTTGTTGTCCTGGCGGCGGTCACCACCACCACCGCCGTAGTTGTCATTGAGGCGGTAACCATTGTTGCCCTGCCCCTGCTGCGGGTAAAGCCCCTGCTGTGGGTACCCAGCATAGGAAGATCCTCCACCACCGACATGGGCAGCAGGACGCGGCGGGGCATTGTTGATGTAGAGACCAGGCTGCAATGCAGCGTTCACCGACGAGCCGCAATCATTGGGTTGAGCTTGATGCGCACGCAGAGCCTCATAGCTGAGCACGTGCGAGTAGAAGTCAGAGGGAGACATCCGATTTGTCCTTGATCATGGACGCCGACAAAGGGTTGAAGTCGGGCCGAGCCCAGCGAGCATGTGATCGATGATCTCATCGTCACCGAGAGGGGAACCAGCGGCGGCCATGGCATCGGCGAGTACCTTGACCTTGTTCATGTACTCGGCGACGGGCATGTCCTCTTTGCGCAGCGCCTGGATCTGGCGTCGAAGATGACGCACGTTGGCCTTGTTCTGCGCGCCGAACATGGAGTGCACCGCAGTCCATACGGACGCGGCGGTGTTCTTGCCGATCATCTGGCAAGCGATGTCCTCGCCCATCGAGTCGAGGAGGAGCCCGAGCACCCTCTGATCTTGCGTCCACCAAGTGGCGTATGCGGGGTTGGCGACGGTGTTTGCGGCGTCGCCGGTCCCCTAGGTGATGGTCTTCTCGGGCGCCGCGGTGGTGCCGTCGAGGTGGCCGTGGAGCCCTGCCCCAGAGAACTTGGGGACGGTGAGAGCGCGCCAGAGCATGAAGTTGCTCTGGTTGAGGCGAACGGCAGAGGGAGCGATCGGCACGGCGGCGGAGGCCGCGGGAACGGAGACGCTCGGGCCGAGGGTGGAGAGCTGCAGCGCCGAGGAAGTCATCTCGGCGGCGGTGGCGGCTCGGCGTGTGGCCTAGGGTTAGGCTCTGATACCAAGTTTGAGAATAGAATTAGGGTTGCGTGGGGTCTAGCCTCCACGGTGATCAGTTTATATAGACTTCAGCAGGATACAATACATGGTATGTACACGTACACATACGTACGGTTACCTAATACAAAACCGTTTCTAACAAAGAATACCCTTATCATGTTTTTGTGCCTCCTTTATCTGGTCTTCAAGAGTAGACTTGATCTCCAGATTTGCTAGATAGCCAGAGGGAACAATTTCCAGGTTCAAAAGAGTGAACTCTTTACAAAGAGCAGGTTGAGCCTCCTCAACCATCAGGTTGTTGCAATAGGACTTCCGACTTAGCGCGTCAGCCACGACGTTGGCTTTGCCGGTTGATAGTTCAGACTCACATCATAGTCCCTGATTAACTCTAACCAACGCCTCTGCCTGAGATTTAAATCTGGTTGTGTGAAGAGGTACTTCAGACTCTTATGGTCCGAGAAAATCTCGCAACGGTTACCAAACAGGTATGGTCTCCACTGCTTCAGAGCATAAACAACGGCGACAAGTTCTAGATCATGAGTTGGGTAGTTGTGCTCATGCGGCTTCAATTGGGGAGAAGCATATGCCACCACATGGCCCTCTTGCATTAATACACAACCCAAGCCTTGCAGGGAGGCGTCACAGAAGACGACAAAATCCTTGCTGGTGTCCGGCAGGACGAGCACAGGAGCAGACGTGAGTTTGGCTTTCATGCTTGGAAGCTCTCTTCAGCTTTGTCCGTCCATGCATACTTTTTATCCTTCTTGAGAAGGTCAGTCATGGGCTTAGCTATCTTTGAGAAACCTTCGATGAATCGGCGGTAGTAACCCGCCAATCCGAGGAAGCTACGAATGTCCTTGACTGACTTGGGAGTTTTCCAATCCAGAATAGATTGAATCTTGTCGGGAATGACTGCCACACCATTAGCAGATATCACATGACCAAGGAAGACAAGGTTATCCAACCAGAACTCACACTTGGAGAACTTGGCATAGAGGCGGTGTTCTCGAAGTCGTGTCAGAACCAACCGAAGATGCTCAGCATGCTCTTCGTCGGTTTTGGAATAAAGGAGGATGTCATCGATGTAGATGACGACAAACTTGTCGAGATAATCCATGAAGATGGAGTTCATGAGCCTCATGAAGTAGCTGGAGCATTGGTGAGACCAAAGGACATGACGGTATACTCATATAGCCATAGCGAGTAACAAATGCCGTCTTTGGGATATCCTCCTTTCTGATCTTGATCTGATGGTATCCTGACCTCAGATCCATCTTGGAGAATACTGTTGCACCAGCTAACTGATCTAACAGATCATTGATCCGGGGAATAGGATACTTGTTCTTGATTGTCACCGCATTCAACGGCCTATAATCAGAGACCAAACGAGGAACGGTAGAATCCTCTTTTTGACAAAGAGTACCGGACAACCCCAAGGTGAACTGCTAGGCTGAATAAAATCCTTCGCTAACAGCTCATCGATTTGCTCTTTCAACAGAGCCAACTCTTCCACCGGCATACGGTAGGGTTTCTTGGAAATCGGAGCAGTACCTGGCATCAAATCTATGACAAACTCCACACTTCGATCAGGGGCATGCCAGGCAATTCTTCCGGGAACACATCCGGGAAGTCACACACCACGTGTATTTCATGAATTTCAGGAGGGGACAAGCCTTCCATAAAGTAGAGGCTGATCTCCGGTGAGAGGGGAATGATTGAGGATGGAGGTCTTGATAGTGCAGACCAATACTCTACAATGTCGTCGGAAGAAGTGGTCACGGTAATGTTCTTGGCAGCACAGTCGAGATTAGCCCGGTATTTTACTAACCAGTTCATGCCCAGTATGACATCAATGCCATTTGACTTCAAAGCTACCAGCGCGAAAGGGAAGGACCAGTGACCTATAGTAATCTGGACCTCCGGGGTAACCCCATCGGTTTGCCATTTGGAACCAGGCGTGGAGATCATCAAGGGACGGCTCATCTTCTCAAACGGTATGTTGTGGTCTTTTGCAAATGCTATAGAAATGAATGAATGCGATGCTCCAGAGTCAAACAAAACTGTAGCTGGGGTGTCGTTGATTCGTAACTCACCCATAAGGACGCCGGGGTCCTCCTCAGCTTCTTCAGCAGATACATGGTTCAGGCGACCACGCACGATAGGCCAGCCTTGCCAGCTGGAGTGGCGGGGGCTCGTGCAGGTGTTACCGAAAGGTGCCTTTTGGGGGCACTCCCTGGAGTAGTGTCCAGCCTGGCCACAGCTGTAGCAAGTGTTTCCAGGTTGGGCAGGTAGCGGAGGACGATACCCACTCCCGCTCGCCCCAGGTGTCGAAGTAGTGGGGCGCGGCGGTGGTGGCCTGTGTCCCGCGGCCCTCGGCATGAATGGAGCACGGCACAGCGCTGTAGGGAACGAAAACCCTGCGCTTCTTGCTCTGAGAAACCGAGGAACTCGGGTGGTCCCCTTGTGCTGGCCTCTTGGAAGCCTCAAATTCCTTCCTTCCCTGCTCAAGAGTAAGAGCCTGGTTGAACAGCTCCTGGTAGTTCTGGAACTTGAAGGGCAGCAACTCATAGCGGAGCCTCGGCGCAAGCCCCTTGCGGAACAACTCTTGCTTGTCAGCATCATTGGTCACGTCCCGTGGGGCGTAACGAGAGAGATGGTTGAATTCATCCATAAGCTCGGAGGTCCATACGACCCTGGTGCAGATCCAGGAACTCCCTCCTCTTCAGGTCCATTATTGGCTGAGGTATGTATGCCGCACGAAAGGCGGTGCGGAAGTCTGCCCAAGTGAAAACATGGTCTGCTGCGAATAGCGCCACATGACTCTCCCACCAGCAGCCAGCCGCACCAGTCAGGAGGTAGGTGGCAAAGTTGACCTGCTCGGCCACTGGTACATGCAGCACGCCGAACTGGCGCTCCAGAGCGCGAAGCCAGTCATCAGCGTCCAGTGGCTCCTTAGCATCGGCGAAGGTGGGTGGCTGCGAGCGCAGGAACTCAGTGAGAGTGTTGCACTCATTGTTCCTCCGGCATTCTGCTGCACCAACTGCTCGAGCAGTCGCTCATTGCGCCAGCGGTTTTCCTCAATGGCCATCAAGACCTGCGCCATTGAGGGGGTGGCGGTGGTTCCTCATCATGGTTGTTACCGTGGCCTCCTCGAGCCATTCTGGAGAATTAACAAGGACACAGTTAGTATCTTCTCCGAATGGTTGAGACAATAGCATTAGCGTCTACTCAAGTACACAGACTAGGGACGATAATACTTTGTGTAACAACGAACAAGGGACCAACAAAATGGAACTTGGGTCAAAGATCAGCATCATGTACTACTATCGTGAGATTCAAATGGTTTAGAAACCACGTGATTCAACACACTAGCTGGCACAATCCGGGACCTTCTGTTCAAGTCCTTGGGTTAAAACCCAGAGAAGGAATAAGTGATTAGACTCAGTAGGAAGAAAGTTGTTCGTAGACATTTGAGTTTACTTCGGATTGTAGCGCAGCGGGAGCAACCTGACACGTAAAACTAAGGTAGAACCCAACCCCGTGATCCTAAAGTTTTGAGTAACAGATGAGAAGTAAAACTTTTAACTCAAATCGAGGTAAGATGGCTCCGAGATTAGAATGTAACCAAATAAGGAGTAAAAAGAATCCTAAGATGGTTTTCACAACTCATTTTTAGGTTAAAAATAATTTTCACAACACTAGACTCAACGTCGACCAGTAGAAGGGTTTCCTACAGGCAGTCATGCTCTGATACCAACTTGTAGCGCCCCGACCGCTTAACTATACAGAGATGATGTGTGTCACCGGTTAGGCGATACAACTGGAGGTTACGGGTTTACCACTTCCCGGCCAAAACCTTTGGCAGGCGTTGCTCGGAATGGATCATCGGCAACGCAACACCCGATTGATGCCCTAACGCAGGCACAACTATCAATGCATAATAGAGAGATCAAGACTTGTGGAACAACTGGCACATCACAGACTCTACGACTCAAAGCATTATAGTTCAACTCTTATAATAGAAAAAGATAGCAAATATTACAACCAGAGGTCACAGACCCAACAGTACATCATGCGGAAGCGAATTAAGTTGTTCTAAACAATAAGATCCAAATTATGGCCTAAGAGGCCTATAGATAAACATTCCAGCGCCAGCTGTTCCGGGATGTCCCAAGCTGCCACCTGGGAACCCCAGACTACTCGTCGACGTCCACATAGAACCTACCTTCAGTGTCGGTGAAGTCCTCCACTGAAAATCAATAAAGCAACGTTGAGTTTGACGAACTCTGCAAGATTATTAGAGCTACTAGCTCGATGATTGGCTGTCAAAGGTTTTATGGTTGTTTTGCATAAAGCTAATTTTCTTTATATCAGACATCTGGCATCGACTAATCAAAATATTTTCAAAAGGGGGTAAGAAGTAAACTCATTTGTTTTGGTCAACTTCATCAACAACCACAATTAATCACTTCACCTGTCTACCAAGGCACCTCCCCGAATCAGCCTCGAGGAAGTCAACCTTGCATTCTTGGTAGTACCTTTAGTACTCAGGTTTTAATCATTCCGTTCAAGTTTTCTATGGTCTCTGAATCCGGCACCAAGTCGTCCATAACCGTGGACACGGCTTTTCGAAAAGATTTACCCTGAAGGGGTGTACAATGTTTGCCACGCGTACCGTCTAGCCCATTGCCTGCGCATTAGCTCTCTTCCGTGGAAAGCCGGCTGAGTGGGAGCGGTTACGACTTCTCCCTCGCTTGAGACTAACCCAGGATCATCAGTGGCGCTAGGGCAGGTTCAGTGCCTCCAACACCCTGCCCCGCGACCACTCATTTTCCTAAACACCACCATCCTCATCCCAGTCCTGGCCACCATCTTCACGCACGCGCAAATGGAAGCTCAAACTAGAGGATCCTGGCCAGTCCCGCCCGAGTTATTTAGTCGATGGGGGTTCACTAGGCCCACGCATGGTAGCACGCTCGGTCTTGGCTCGAAGGCGGGAACTCGCATCTAGGCGGCGAGAACGAGACAACCCACCACATCCCCGTGGCCTCTCATCCCCGCCTTTAAGCAGATTATTAATGTCACCACAATTTTCCACCACATCCGGTCATTCCATCAACTGTTCCGACAGTGAAACATCCACCGGACGACTAAGCATTTAACTAAGCATGGCTAAGCATACACATAGTAGATATAATTAACTCAGGCCAACACTTCAATCCTATGGATATTAGGAAGGATACAGGTAATGGCAACAGGTATCTAATGCATCTAGTAGGATACTCTAATCCACGCAAAAGACATTTAGAACCGAATGCAATATTATAGTGGCGAAAATATTTGCGGAAACATAGGAGGAGACATGCTCAGAGGGGGGATTACGCTTGCCTTGTTCAGGGGGTTGGTAATACGGGTCATCGGGGTATTGAGGTGGAACCCGGCTGCTTGATCTATCGATGCATAAAAACACCGGAAAGACATAATCAATAACCACACAAGCAAAACAGGTGCAATGCACAAACACATAATGTCATGATATTTTAATGCACTGTATTTTAACTAACAAGTTAAATGGGGTGCAAGGAATATTTCTAATAACCAAAACAATTACACCCCATAATTACTTAATGCTTTTCCTAACCTTTAGATAAATACAGTACTGATATTTTGTTTAATTATGCATGCAAGTGATGTTACTGGACAATGCTTACTTTTCTGAGCATTTTGATATATTAAACACAATTTTCTGAAATACCAATCAAAAGTTATTGTATTTTCAAAATTTGATTTAATGCGGCCATTTTAGCAAATCATTTTACACATCACTAAAACTAATTAACCATGTTTGGGAAACAAGGTGAAACATGAAGTATATTAAGTGCTGAACATTTTGATAGTTCAAACTTAATTTTTGGATCATTATTTTTAAAGTTATTGATTTTCCAAAACTGCTTTCTTTTCTGCCATTTTAATTATTTTAATACAACAGCAACTAAACTAATTTAGTTGGATGTGTGAGTTATACCAGCAGACACACTTTATTTTTCTGAATATTTTGGTATATTATTTGTAATTTTTGGAGCAATATTTAATTGGTTAGGAATTTTACAATTTTAACCAGTTTTATGTCTTTTTATTAGTTTCCCAGAAAATCTTAACCGAAACGTTTTCCACCGCGGCTGGGCTACACACAGCCACTGACCCGTGGGGCCCAAGGCCACGGTGGCATCCACGTAAGCGAGCGTGGCCCACGGCGAGGTTTGACCGCATCGAGGCCTTGACCGTGGCGCGCGACGGCGGTGACCACCGACGGCGACACGCATGGGCTCGGCGACAGAGGACACACGGGGATGCATTACTAGACACGTTCGACTCACGGGAGTACGGCGAACCTAAACGCGGCGGCGCCGCTACCTAATGGTCACCGGAGACGCCGGGATCGATGACGAACATCGGCGGCCGTCGGCGAGCTACGGAGAGCTACTACTACACGGCGATCTAGAACGAGATGAAGGAGAGGGAGATGTCCAGGTGGTGCGCTTGCTCACCCTCGACGCGTGGGTGCTCGCGGTGGTGACGGAGGATGTCGGAGACGGCGGTGAGCTTGCTCGGAGCGCGGCGGCCGGAGTTGGAGAAGATGAATACTTCTCGTCGATTCACAGCTCCCTGCGGCGATTCCTTGCACGGAGAAGAAGAGGAGGACGAGGTGGAGACGATGGCCCAGTCCGATCTGTCCTAGGCGCTCTGGAACGGCGGCGATGCACGACGGCAAGCTTGCTAGGGTGCGGCCATGGCAGAGGAAAAAGAAGAGACAGAGGGAGAGAGAGGGAGCAGGAGAGCAACTGAGTGAGGTGGGGGAGCAGAGGAGCGTCGTGGTGGCCTTCTTATCCACCCGACGCGGCAGGGGGGTCCTGGGCGCACGGTGAGCTCGGCCACTGGCGCCATGCCGTGCCACTGGAGCTACAGAGAAGACGATGGTTTTACAAAAAGCCCCCTGGCTTTTCCCTATTTTCTGTTTTCCTTATTTCCAGTAGCACTTTAGGGATTTAATTGAGGCACTAAAACATTTTAGAAAATTATGGGAAAAATCATGTAGCCTCCCCACAACATGTAGGAGCTCCCCAAAAATTGGTGTGGCAAAATAAAATGTTCTTAACCACTTTTGTTCATAGTGTTGGATTAGGGCATTTTAGTTAATTCCAAATTTATAATCCTTTAGACATTTTAAAGCAAGTTCAAAATATTATTTTTGAACTCTTGGAACTTCCTTGACAAATATAGGATGTCAAAGTATTTTTGTTTTGAAACTTTGAATGCTTTCATTGATTTGGAAATTTTGTTAAGGCAAGTTTGGCATTTGTTTTTAAATGGTACCAAACGAATTAATTGTTTAGCAAATTAATATGGATGCCATGATGCAATGAAACAGAGAAAGTGGAAAATTTAGAAACATTTTTAGGTTCACAAAGTTGGGGCTGTTACAGTCCCGTCACCTACTCTTGGCCCGCTTTATCCACAACTCCCCGTGACACCGCCATCCATGTCGCTTGCACATGCCTCTCTCTTTCCCCCCCCCCCTCTTCAACGCCGACCACCGCGAAAACCATGTCACACAACATCGAGGCCATCGGATTGGAGCCTTTTCGGGGGCACACCCTCACCCTCGAGTAGGCGAAATCGTTTCAGAAATAAGGCCTCCTTGTCCCGCCGGACCACAAATTTGAATGAAATGTATTAAACATTGTTTAATTTTTTGTAAAAAAGTTTGGGGGAGCCGCACCCCATTCGTTCAGACAAGTGTCCCTCACCCAAACCGGACACATTTTCGGAATAAACTAAAAATCCATGATGATATTCGGTGAAAGCTGGTAGATGAAAAGCTGCAACTTCGCGCGGCCGTGCCCGCCCGGAGTGTATGTCCCGAAAGAATGAATATATACGAAAAATGGAAAGAAGGCGGTGACGCCTTCTCGAAATGGACAGGTCCACTAGTAGAAAACGGGCCATTAGTACCGGTTCTAGAGGGCCTTTAGTACCGGTTTGCCAACCAGGACAAGGAAATCGGGACTAAAGCCCCCCCTTTAGTCCTGGTTGGCCACGAACCAGGACTAAAGGCCCTCCACGTGGCCTCGGCGGAGCGCGCGGGGTAGAGGACCTTTAGTCCTGGTTGGTAAGACCAACCGGGAGTAAAGGTTTCTGCTTTTTTTTCAATTTATTTAGGGTTAATTTAGGGTTTAGGGGGTTGGCGTTTAGGAGGGATTTAGGGTTTCGGATATTGTGTTTTCCATTCAATTATTTTCGTATGGAGAAATCACGTTGATGCGCCAAAAACAAATTTTTGTATACATAAAGTTCATACTACATGGAGATCATGTTGATGAATATATATACACATACAATCTGGTATCTATTTAATTACATGGAGATGATCAAATTACATGGAGGCATTAATAGTCGCAATGAAATTCTCCCGCCTCAGGTATGGTCTCCGTTATCAAAAATCCCGACAATTCCTCTTGAATTGCTTTCGTTGGTATGAGCTCGCCCCGCATACCTTTCATCTAGATCAATATGAATATGTGAGTTGTGTGTATATATATATATCAAATCATCATAAAACAAACTATGACTGGAACTCAACACAATTGATGGTAATAAAATAAACTGTGAATAGTGTTTACGTACCTCAAGTTGTCTTACATCTCTGCGCCGCTCACTGATCGTCTGGTGCACCCACTCGCAAATGTAGTATGCACATAAATTTGTCCCCTGTTCCTACCTCAGGATGTACTGTACGAGAATAGAATTCAATCAAATAATAATGAAGCGTGATAATAGTATTGAAACTAGAATTAAAGAGTTGCGCGGAACTAGATAGTACTACTTACCTTCATCGGAATAAAACGCAGCTCCGGTTGCCAATCACCTATAACCTCCGTGATGAAGCGTTTCCAAACCCTACCCAGCAAAGAAAATAAATAAAGAAGTTATTAATTACTTGATATCAGGAAATGAACTAAAGAGGTCGATATAGAACGATAATGATTGAAGTTACTTTTGGAGCATTCGCTGCACGATGATGTACTCGTCAGGATCTTTCCTTAATGAGTCCATGACATCAACGATTCCATCGTCAACTCTAATGATTAGCAGAATCCAGTGGAAGCTGCACACGTTTATATACTCAGGCATGCATAACTCATCGATTACACTAAACATCGAGTAAGCAAAATAGAATATGTACAAGACAGTAACACTCACCCGTAGTTGTAAGGGAAAAGTATTTCTATGCAATGACTTTGTTTCATTAAAAACATTAGCAAGTTCTCCTCTGTGTCCTCTGCATGGTTTCGTACAGTAACTTCATGATTGTTATATGGGTCAATGAACCCAGTGTCCAGATTCCGCGTCTTCTGCATTCAAGAATCTTCATTCTGCATAATAGCATACAAAAGAATATAGTGAGGATAATTAATTACAGGCAATGAACTAGCTGAGCTAGGCTAGAGACTTAAATTACATAAATAAATCACTTACATACAATAGCAACTAACGAGGGCTTTGTCGAGGGCGTCTTGATTGAATAACTGAAAATTTTCTTCAAACTCAATAAATATCTCATGGTCCTTGAAGTAATGCTCTTTCTTATTTGCCACATAGAAGCTGGTTCGCCCTTCCTTTGCCTCGCGCATATACCAATTATGCAATCTTCGCATTTGTGTTGGTAGACGCTCTACCTCCTCAGGTCTGACCAGAGATTGCTTGTGGACATATCTCCATGCTAGCTCAGCAATGGGGCGACCAGTGTCACCTATGTGAACAGTGTCGTGGTGTACGTCCTTATCGGGAAAGACCTTCAGCGGGGGGATCAATTGTATTGCCTATTCTCCGAGCTGGGCCACTTGTTTCCCGATTTTTTCTTGCTCCTTCTGTTCCTTATGTACCTTCGCAATACATCGATCATAGTCTGACGGCAAGTCCACATGTGGCGGTGGTCTCGATAGATTTCTCAAACATCTCGCAACTTTTTCCGGTGGTATTACCATCTTTGGCTTGGGCTTTTTCGGTGCAAGTTGTCTTTTCACATCGGCATCCACCCTCTCCTTTAGTTCCTCCGTAGTCAACTCATAAGATAACTTTTCAGGAGCCTTGACAACCTTGGTTTTCTTATTTGCACCTTTGTTCTGAGTAGTACTAGGCAACGGGAAGTGCAGCTTCCACTTTGGCAACTTAGTAGTGCGCGTAGTCGGCTGACGGGATGGCGCGGGTGATGGACTCGGGCTGGGCTCCCAACCGGCGGGGATGGATGGACTTTGAGGTAGTGGATTGCTACTCGGAGGAGTCAGTGGCCTTGGCGCCGAGTCTGGAAACACGATGTATTTCTTGTTCCATAGAATGATACCACGCTTGACTTCTCCTAGTGTGTTCTCGTCGTCACCTCCATGAATGTCAAGCTCCAGTGTCTCAAATACTGGCATAATTTGATCCACCCTGACATGAGCATAGCCAGCTGGAATCCCACCAAGATGGTAGGTTGCTCCAGGTTGATTTTGTAAAGCATAGCCGACCGCCACCTTGAAGGATATGTTCTTCATTAACATATGTAGCTCACAACTTGTCTTCTCCGTGACATCATCCACGGGGTAGTGAGCCGCCGGCGGTTCGAATGCAGAATTTTCTAGTTCCGTGGAACCCACGCTGCTTTTCCGCTGATCTGATGGGACGGCTTCGACTTTAGGACCTTCTAGCTACTGCTGAGATGCCCTTTGCTGACTAATTGAGTCCAGTTGCTCCTGCTGCCGGTGCACCTTGCGTTCCAATTCCGATAACCGGTCTAACTCGTTCTTCTTCTTTCTCTGACGGCTTCTATAAGTGTCAGCGTAATCCGCAAACCCTTGCTTCCATGAAACACCGGGTCCATAGCCTCGTACTCGTCCAATGTGTTCAGGATTCCCAAGGGCGAGTGTTAGCTTGTCGTTCTCTCTGTCGGGCACATACTCTCCCTTTCGAACTTTTTCTATTGCGTCCTCAAGCTCTTTGGTGATTTTTTCAATTTTTCCTTCCATTTTCCCTTTTCAACAATCCGCCCTGTCTGTGGGTCCAACCCTACCCCATGCGCGAACAACCAGAACTTGGACCTCTCGGCCCAGTCCGCTGTCTGTGGAATGATCCCTTTATCAAGCAGTGCTGCTTCAAAGGCTTCCCACTTAGGCACGACAGTCTTGTAGACACCTGTCCCCAAAGTATGGTGATATATATTCTTCGCAGCATTTGACTTATTTATTTCCGATCGGGCCACAGCGACAGACGATTCTTTTATCTTCACAAATGCGGGCTAGTCATGTTTTATCTTCACTAGTGCTCATTAGTGAAATCTGGATCTTGTTTCTTCACCTTCGGATAATTTCCCCTTAATGTTTTCTTCCAGGTCTAGAATTGTGTGGCCATGTTCTTAAAAGTCCACTGCTTGACTTTCTCCTTCTTGTCATCTGTGAGACCTGGTGGTAGTTTGACATGCGTCAAGAGCGTCTCCCAAAGTAAATCTTTTCTTCTTTGGTCGACAGAACTAGCTCCATTGTTGTCGTCCTTCGGCTTATGCCATTCTTCAAGGATGATCGGGACCATGGCCCTAACAATAACTCCGCATTGATTTATAAATTTACGGCGGCTCTCTATGGGTTCCAGCGGTTCGCCATCATCACCAACTTTGTCGATCGATATCTTTGCACCATCGCCCAACTTTTTGTTCGGGCCTCATTGCCTTTTTTGCCTTTTAGCAGCTGATTGGCTCGATCCGGAGGGCTAAAAGAAAAATGATTCGTTAATAAGTGCAATACAAATCAATTAATGCATCTAGTGATCAACAGAGGCTTAATATATATACCTCGCCAGAATTTGTTATGGGCACTTCGTCGTCTCTGCTTTCTTCTGCTTCTAGCTGAACTCCCTCACTGGAGTCGTTCAAAAATTGTGAGCTGAAATCGTCATCTTCTCCACCGGCTTCTTCTCCACGGGCACTCTCAAATATAATCTGATAGATTCGGTCTTCACGCTCCTCTTCTCTGTCGGGGGCGTCCATAGCTCAATGTCCCTGTAATCAATTATATATGCAATCAATTTTGGTCACATGTGACCTAAATATGCAAAGTGCTGACAAAAAATTCTACTATGAATTCTAAAAATTAGCAAATTAACAGTGATATATATCCATAATTTAAAATGACAAAGTAGTAATTTAAATCCATAATTAAGGAAAAAGACATAATTTAATTTGCAAATTTGGTCTAACTTTTAAAAATTCTACTACAAATTCTACACAAGTTTCAGAATTCTAATAATGTGTGTAACATACACATTTCCAAAACTAACACAAATCTCGGATTTTTATACAATTCTCCACCGGCATCATCTATTTTGCAAATCTCACATACAAAAACAATCATCTCATTTTGCATATCTAACACAAAACTAACACAAGTTTCATACAATTCTCCACCGGCATCATCTATTTTGCAAATCTCACATACAAAAACAATCATGTCATTTTGCATATATAACACAAAATCGTCTATTTTGCATAGCTAACACAAAATCGTCTATTTTGCATATCTAACACAAATCTAACAAATTTAAACTACTAGTACTATGCAAATATCGACATGTACTGAAACTGAGAATAACAAAAAAAAAGAGAATGCGCAAGCTCTCACCTTGAGTAGCTAATAGCTAGCTACGGCCGGCGAGGTCGAGGTCGATCGAAGGCGATCGAGCGGCTTCTGCTTGTGGTCGAGGCCAGAGGAGCGACCCGGCGGCGGCTGCAGTACAGGCTCACCGCACTAGGGAGAGGGAGCACGCCGCACCGGCCGGGGACGGCCGCCGGAGGAGAGAGGGAGCGCCGCACCGGAGAGAGGGGAGAGCCACGCCGAGGAGAGCGGGCGCACGTGGCCGAGGAGAGGGAGCACGACACGGAGACGAGCACGAGCACGGCCCGGAGGCGACGGTGGCACGGGAGCACGGAAGCAGGGCAGCCTGGCGGCGTTGTCTTCTTTTTCTCGGGCGTGGGAGAGCAACTGCACGCAGAACGGACGATCGGCAGATCTAAAAATGTAACAGCCCAAGGTTGTGAACCTCAAAAACCCGAGTAAAGTCTTTTCGCTTTTGCATATCATGCATGCATCATGGCATCACTTGTTCAATTGCTCATGTTGAAACCAAGAATTGGACAACAAATGAAAACAAGAGGGAAATAAAAGCAATATCTGATTTCAAACAACTTAATTTAAATGAGTTGATGGTGACAAAACCAACTCAACTAAACTCCCATATTTGTCAAGGAAGTTCCAAGGGTTCAAAATACTATTTTTGTCTTGCTCTAAAATTCCTAGAAGAATATAATTTGGGGAATTTAGAAAATTGCCATAAATAAAACCTATGAACAAAGTGGTACCAAACTATTTTATTTTGAGGCACCAATTTTTGTGGTGCTTCCACATGGTATGAAAAGGCTACACAAATTGTTTCATAATTTTTGAAGTGGTCTAGGTGCACTAATTAAGTCTGTAAAGTTGCTGCTAGTTTTTAGGAAAGAAAAGAGAGAAGGGTCTATCGGTGATGGAAACAAAGGTTGCAAGGGGGTTTTGCAAAAGTGTCATCTTCCCCTGTAGCCATGCCGACATGGCCACGCCGCGCGTGCACGCCTCGCACGGGGGCCCCCTCTCTGCCCTCTCCACCTGCAAGGAGAGCACGCCCCACAAGCCCCACTTGCCCCACACCCCATTCCCCAGATATTTCCTCCCTTCGCCTTCCTCTTGCTCTCTCTCCCCATGGCCATGGCCGAGCCACCATAGCTGAGCACGGCGCCGTCAATTGAGGCCACCCCAAGCCAAGCGAAAACCGCAAGAAGCTGGGCCGTGCCCTCCTCTCCATCCTCACCGCAAGAATCGAGCCGGGGAGCAACACATTGCCCGGGATTCGAGTTCTCTGTCCACGACGTCCGCCGCCCGTCGAGCTCGATTGCCGCCAACTCCGACTTTCCCCGCCTTCCCCGAGCCTCCCCACGAGTTTAGGGTGAGCAGAGCAACCTTCCGAGCCTCTTCTTTTCCTCTATTTTCCTCTCTAGCCGTAGCTAGTAGCCTCTGTATTGGGTCCGGAGTAGGTGCGGCGATACTCGTTGTATGGAGTAAAGGTTGCCAGGGAGCGGTAGTACCGCTGGAATAAGCGGTAGTACCACTGCTCCCTGGCAAACGCACTGCTGAAGTAGCACCGGTGCAGGTACCATCGCAGGTACCGCCGAAAACTGTGTTCTGGGCGCGTGAGCGGTACCACGAACGGTACCTCCAGCGGTACCAGCCGGTACCGCTGATGCGGACAGGCTGGGTCTGGTGCCGCTAATGGTACCGCGATTTCCAGCGTTTGGAGGCCTTGTCCGGTACCTCAAGCGGTACCTCGAGCGGTACCAACTGGTACCGGGAGCGTGGGCTTCGTGAAGAAAGAAGACGACCGTTGACTGGCTGGTTCGAACGATGAAGACCCTAGCGGTACCACCGCCTGTTCCAGCGGTAGTACCGCTGGCATGGAATTCTGCCTCCCAATTAAACTGAAAGACTCCCTTTCTCTTCAACATTTTGTTCGAGGCATTGTGTAGTATTACTTATTCTCGCTTAATCACCCAACCCTGCATCTTCTCATGATCATGACAATCATATGCAAGATAATAATAGGGTTCCTCCTCTCCATTTAACGAGTAAATATGCTGCATTACCTAATCCCCCGGCAGATTCGTGATGCACCCGTTAAGCATCCGAACTCCGTTTAAGTTGAATAGCTTGAATCATCCTCATCTCGGGGTTTTAACATGTCATGTCATCATGTGTTTGCGCATTGCATTTGTAAGCATGTGTGGTGATTGATTGCTTCTTCCGTTGTTATGCTTCGATAGATCAAGTAGCCAGGGTGACTCCACCATACCCCGAAGATCCGTACTACCGGCACGTTGATCAAGGCAAGCGTAATCCCCCCTCTGAGCATATCTTATCCTATGTTTTCCGCAAATATTTTCTTCACTATAATATTATATGCGGTTCCAAATGTCACTTTTGTTGGATTAGAGTATCCTATAGTTGCATTAAGTTCTCTATGCCATTATCTGTTTCCCCTCCTATTATCCATAGGTTTGTAGTGTTGGCCGAGATACTTTACGATGCTATGTTGATGCTTAGCCATGCTTAGTTACATGCATAGCTGTACGATGGATAACTGTTGTGGAAACAGGTGTGAAATGATGATGATGGTGGAGAATTGTGGTAACAGGTGATAAGATGCTAAAAGGTGGGGATGAGAGGCCACGGTGGATGTGGTGTTTTGTCTCGTTCTCGCCGCCTAGGTGCGAGTTCTTTACCTCCCGAACCAAGACTGAGCGTGCAACCATGCGTGAGGCATATGCATTCGCAGTGCAGGAACCCTCATAGACTAAATAACTCGGGCGGGGCTAGCCAGGGTCCTCTAGTTCGGGCTTCCATTTGCGCGTGCGTGATGATGGTGGTATGAACTGGGATGAGGATGATGGTGTTAGGAAAATGAGTGGCCGTGGGGCAGGGTGTAGTGATCTCGTGTCCTGCCGCCACTGATGATCCTGGAAAGTCCTTAACGAGGGAGAAGTCGACACCGCTCCCACCCAGCCGGCTCTCCAAGGAAGAGAGCTAAAAGCTAGGTAATGGGTCGGACGGTACGCGTGGCAAACATTTTACACCCCTACAGGGTAAATCTTTTCGAAAAGCCGTGTCCACGGTTACGGACAACTTGGAAAAGGATGATAAGATCATAGAATAACTTTAACGGAATGATTAAAAATTGGGTACTAAAGGTACCACTTCAAGATTGCGAGGTGAGCTTCCTCGAGGGTGATTCGGGGAGGTGCCTTTGATGAACAGGTACAGTGGTTGATGTTGAGAAAGGTGATCAACGAAAAGAGTCACTTCTTACCTCTTTTGAAAATACTCTGAATAGTCGATGCCATTTGAGTTATGTTTTTCATAAATAAAATCAGCTTTATGCAAAACAGCCATATAACTTTGAAAGCCTCATCGAGCTAAAGCTCTATATATAATCTTGCGAGTTCGTCGAACTCAACGTCGTTTGTTTTGTTTCAGAGGAGGACTTCACCGACCACGAAGGTGGGTTCTTTGTGGACGTCGACGAGTAGTCTGGGGTTCCCAGGTGGCAGCTTGGGACATCCCGGAACAGCTGGCGCTGTGATGTTTATTTGTAGGCCTCTTAGGTCATAATCTGGATCTTGTTGTTTAGAACAACTTAATTTGCTTCCGCTTGATGTAATGTTGGGTCTGTGACCTTCGGTTGTCATTTGCTATCTTTCTCTATTATAAGAGTTGAACTATAATGATTTGTGTCATAGAGTCTGTGATGTGCCAGTTGTTCCACAAGTCTTGATCTCTCTATTATGCTTTGATAGTGTGTCTGGTGGTATCGGATAACCGGGGACACAGTATCACTGTATAGCAGTCAGGTCAGGGCGCCACAAAAAAGCACTAAAACACCTTTAGTCCCGGTTCCAGCCATGAACCGGGACTAAAGGCCATTTAGTACCGGTTGGTAACAACAACCAGATCTCTTTGGGCCGCGAAAATTTGAGCGCGAAGCTTATCGCACCTTTAGTCCCGGCTGGTGTTACCAACCGGGACTAAATGGGCTTTTGTAATAGGTTTTTTTGTTCTCATTTCATATTTTCTGATTTCATTCATCTATTAATTTAATTGTCCAAATCAAGTAAAATTATTTTCTAAAATTTTGTAAAAATCATATCTATTGATTTCTTTTATATCTACATTTCATTTATATTTATTTATTTAATTGTCCAAATCAAGTCAAATTATTTTCTAAAAATTTGTAAAAATCATATCTATATTAGAAAACATTATTACAAATGGTTAAACAGTTTTCATACATTACAAATGTAAAAATTATTTATATCTATTTATTAGTTTAATACATTACTACACATCACCAAACAATTTTCAGAACATAGTTAAATAAAAGAGGAGGCTGGTGTTAATTACCAACCGAGATAAAAATCAAAAAAAAAACCAACCTAGATGCCCATTGATACGTATCTATAATTTTTGATGTTCCATGTTGATATTATACCAATTGTTACATGTTTTACATACACTTCATATCATTTTTATACATTTTCTGGGACTAACCTATTAACAAGATACCACGGTGTCAGTTCTTGTTTTCTGCTGTTTTTGTATTTCAGAAAATATTCACGGAATTGGACAAAAATCAACGGAGGTCCCTATTTCACCAACACGTCCACGGAGTTCAAAGGAGAGACGGAGAAGCGCCTGGAGGCGGCCACACCTGGGCTCGGCGCGGCCCCACCTCCTGCCGCGCCGAGGGGTGGTGTGGTCCCCTCAGGTGGCCTCCGACGCCGCCCTTTCTCCTATTTATTTCTCCCGTCTGAAAACCCTAAATACCCGAGTCATATTCCATGAAAAGTTCCAGAGGCGCCACCATCATCATCCCTAGCTCGGGAGGGTTCTGAAGCTCTTCCCGGCACCCTGCCGGAGAGGGGAATCATCACCGGAGGGCTCTACATCGCCATGTCTGCCTCCGGAGTGATGCGTGAGTAGTTCATCCTTGGACTACGGGTCAAAAGCAGTAGCTAGATGGTTGTCTCTTCACTTTATGCTATCATGTTTAGATCTTGTGAGCTACCTAACATGATCAAGATCATCTTATTGTAATGCTACATGTTGTGTTTGCTGGGATCCGATGAATATTGAATACTATGATCAAGTTGATTATTAATCTATGTTACATGTTATTTATGATCTTGCATGCTCTCCGTTACTAGTAGATGCTTTGGCCAAGTAGATGCTTGTAACTCCAAGAGGGGGTATTTATGCTAGATAGTGGGTTCATGCCTCCAGTAATCTGGGCGAGTGACAGCAACGTCTAAGGTTGTGGATGTGTTGTTGCCACAAGGGATACCATAACAATGCTATGTCTATGGTCATATGTATTTCCTTACATTACGCACATTACTTAATGCGATTATCCGTTGCTTGCAACTTAATACAAACGGGGGACACGGATGTTAACCTGACGGTGGATTATTAGTCATAGATGCGGTTGGATAACGGTATATGTATCTTGTCGTAATGCCCAATTAAATATCATGGTAGTCATCTTGTCATTTATATGCATTGTCATGCGCTCACTATTTTATCAATTTCCCAGCTATAATTTGTTTACCCAACATGTTATTTATCTTTATGGAGAGACACCACTAGTGAACTGTGGACCCCGGTCCATTCTTTTACACTGATAAAACCACCAACTGCAAACAATTTTTCTCTTTTACTTCCTGCAATTAAATACTATTTTCCACACCATACGTTTAATCCTTTGTTACAGCAAGCCGGGAAGATTGACAACATTCCTGTTTCGTTGGGGCAAAGTAGTTTGATTGTGTTGTGTGCAGGTTCCACGTTGGTGATCGAGCAATGGCGCCACCAACAACCTTCTGAAGTGCTCCTACTCCTCCTGGATTTGACAACCTTGGTTTCTTACTGAGGGAAAACTTGCTGCTGCACTGCTTCATACCTTCCTCTTGGGGTCTCCCAACGAACGTGTGTTTCACGTCATCAAGCATATTTTTCTGGCGCCATTGCCAGGGAGATAGAAGACTTCAGCAAGGGGAGTCTGACGCTTCCAATCTCTTTACTTTGTTTTTTGTCTTGCTTAGTTTACTTTTATTTTATCTTGTTTGTTGTTAATTATCAAAAACACAAAAAAATTATTTACTTGCATCTAGTTTATTTTCAAATAGTTATTTTCTGTCCTGTTTTAATTTGCTAAAATGAGTACTCCTGAGAACACTAAGTTGTGCGATTTCACTAGCACAAACAACAATGATTTCATATGCACACCTATTGCTCCACCTGCTTCTAAAGCAGAATTTTATGAAATTAAACCTGCACTATTAAATCTTGTTATGAAAGAGCAATTTTCTGGTGCTAGTACTGATGATGCTGCTGCTCACCTTAATAACTTTGTGAAATGCAAAAGCATAAGGAAGTAGACGGTGATATTATTGAATTGAAACTTTTTCCTTTCTCCTTGAGAGGATGTGCTAAAAAAATGGTTGCTATCTTTGCCTAGAAATAGTATTGATTCATGGACTAAATGCAAAGATGCTTTCATTGGAAAATACTATCCTCCTGCTAAGATTATATCTTTGAGAAGTAGCATAATGAATTTTAAACAATTTGATAATGAACATGTTGCTCAAGCTTGGGAGAGAATGAAATCATTGGTTAAGAATTGTCCCACTCATGGACTGACTACTTGGATGATCATCCAAACCTTCTATGCAAGATTAAAATTTTCTTCAAGGAATTTGTGGGATTTGGCCTCTGGAGGTACCTTCATGTCCATCACTTTGGGTGCTGCAACAAGCTTCTAGATGATATGATGATAAATTATTCTGAGTGGCACACCGAGAGAGCTCCAACAGGTAAAAAGGTAAATTCTGTTGAAGAAACCTCTTCCTTGAGTGCTAAAATTGATACTATTATGTCTATGCTTGCAAATGGTCAAGTGCATGTTGATCCAAATAATGTTACTTTATCCTCTTTGGTTTCTCAAGAAGAGCATGTTGATGTGAACTTCATTAAAAACAATAACTTCAACAACAATGCTTATAGGAATAATTTTGGTAATAGTAATTATAAGCCCTATCCTTTCAATGGTGACAATGGTTATGGTAATTCGTATGGTAGTTCCTACAACAATAATAAAAGTGTACCCTCTGATCTTGAAGTTATGCTTACGGATTTTATTAGTACACAAACTACTTTCAATAAAATTGTTGAGGAAAAACTAGGGAAAATTGATGTTCTTGCCTCTAAGGTTGATAGTCTTGCTCTTGATGTTGATTTTTTGAAAATAAAGAACATGCCTCATGATGTTAAAGAGAGCAAAACTCTCAATGCTATACAAATTAAAATTGATAATAATGTGAAAATGCTAGCCGAATTGCATGCTAGGTGGGAAAGAGAGGATGAAATTGCTAGAAAGAATAGTTTTGCTAGAGTTTGTACTATTTCTACTACTGAAAATGCTTTAACCTCAAGTGTTAGCAAACCTCCTACTATTAATGGTAAGATTATTGGTGTTGGCAATGTTTCTACTTCTATTGCAAAACATTTTAAATTGCCTGATAACTCAGAAACTGTTCTTGATAAAAATGCTGAAATTTTAGTAATGAGGAAGATAATAGCTCCATTACCTTTGATGATAATGATTTTGATTTTGATGGTTGTAATCTTTCTGAAGTAATTATGTTCTTGCCAAAGCTAGCTAGGAGTCCTAAAGCAAGTGAAATAAACATGGCTTTTACTAAACATATTACTAATGCTCTCATACAAGTTAGGGACGAAAAATTGAAACGTGAAGTATCCATCCCTAGGAAGTTAGAAGATGGTTGGGAGCCTATCATTAAAATGAAAATGAATAACTTTGATTGCAATGCTTTGTGTGACCTTGGTGCTAGTGTTTCTGTTATGCCTAAAAGACTTTATGATATGCTTGATTTAACACCTTTGGAAAATTGTTATTTGGATGTTCACCTCGCTGATGCTTGATAACCCCCAAGAGCAGGGGATCACTGTAGCACCTCTCAATGTGGAAGTAAGGTATCGATCCGCAGGAGCAAGAAGGAAAAGTTATCTATTCCCTACAACTAAAGTGTCACAGGTTTTAGTTGATTATGCACTAAACAAGTTTAAGATAAAGATGGTTGATTTAATGGATGGAAGTTTAACGTAACAAAACAAGAATGTAAAAGTGTCCCAATCCTCTTCAATGCAAGAGGACAAGACAAATGTTTTCTCTTATAGGAACAATGGACATGGGTTCACTCAATCCTCTCTCCCATCTATGGTGATTATCATGTTATAGATAAAAAAATACACACAATTGTCATGCTTTAATGGTAAACTTCTATGACGGCTACATGTCCTAAAACACATAGTTGAAAGAAGTACTCATTTCTGTTGCTAGGTCACCCTCGTAAGGCTAGCGTGGTTGATGTCACTCCCACATCATACTCTCCTTTTTACCCCCAGATAAAGGATGTTGGGATGTATTTCACATGTCACTCAATACATATGCCGTTGTCACATCGGCCATCCCGTACCTACATACATCATACTTCATAATGGACAATATTCTAAACACTAGTGCAATGATTCATATTTTGTATGCATGACCACATCTCTCTCATCTATCCACACTTGGTGGTGTCAATCACCTCATGACAAGGATAAACAAGGCATTATGCATAAATCAAACCATCACATGTATCATAGAATATCTCCAAAGTATGACAAACCATAGAAATCCCAACATGACAGTAAATGCATAACATAATATCATCTCATACCACAATATCCACCATAGGAATTACAAAGATAGTTCCATAATCATGCAAGGCACATCATATGGACTTCAACAATGATCATACATAGAGAGATTGGATCAAGTTACCACCACAAACCCAAAGTCCAGGGGGTGGACTACTCCCCCTTCATCATGGTGATGATGGTGGAGATGTTGGAGAAGATGGAGATGATCTTGCTGTAGATGTTGATGATGAACACGCCGAGGGGGGTGGAGCCTCCGGAGGTGATTCCGGGGTGTTTCCCCCCTCGATCTTCTCCGGCGGCAGCCTTCTGACTCTCTGTTTCGTGGTTTTGTGTTTCTCTGCCGCCTCCTCCGAAACTCCTCGGGGACTATTTTTATAGTCGTTTTTAGGTCAAGACGAAGCCACGGAGACAAAAACGGATGGCATCGGAGCCACGAGGAATAAAAGAGGTGGTCCCACACGGCCAAGGAATCTGGCCGCGTGGGACCATCTATTTTCTTCCTCGGACTTCCTTTTTCACGGATCCTTGGCTCGTACGTCTTCTTATTTCCAAATATTGGGCCCCGTAAAATATTAGGTCATTTGGACGTCGTTTGGTCCCTGAAAGTCAAAAACATGGAAAAAGGGGTTTTCTGGTTCTGCAGGGTTAATTCCAAATAAATGGGGAAACTGTGAATTATCCCCTAAAATCATTATAAAACATAAATATAACCCATATATGATGCAAATAAGTTGGAATATCAAGTAATAAAATGTAAAGTTCATGTATGCATTTTACATGCATCAACATCCCAAGCTTAACCCATGCTCGTCCTCGAGTATGAAGGTGATAAAACTAACATGGACTTTGCATTTTAATACTACCAAAGGATATCAAAGATGATTACTATTGCTACATAAAGTCAAATGATTCATTCTCAAAGGAGTAGCAATATACAAGATAGATTATAAAGTGATATCAAATATTCAATGAAAGGATGTTCAATGATAATTCACAAAGTGTAACATAGAAGAAAGTACTATGGACCAAATGTATGCATAATGAAAAGAAAGAACATCCTATAATGGTCATAGAGTATTGATGAAAATCTGAATATAAAAGGTGGACACTTTGGAAAGATATATATGAGTAGAGGTAAAGCATGAATAAGTTTCATCTAACTTCTGAACTTTCTACTTAAGTTAATGATTGTAATGTGGTAATCCTTGGTGTCAAGCTCTCATTCCCCTATCATAGCATCTTGAATGATTAAGTTTAAAGTGAAAGCAAATATGAGTAGTGTGCTTGACAAAGTACAGGTTGAAAGTCTCATGCCCCTTGAATACAAGTACCTACTCCATGTGTTACTCAACTTGGGAAACAAAGCAAGTTCAAGTTAAATATCATTGTAAGTAATAATAGTATCATTAAGAGCGTCAACTGGGGTACCTCTTGTCCCAGGATATGGAACAAGCCCATATCAAAATGACAAGACAAACAAACACAATGAACAATCTCAACACCCTTTTTATTTACCATTAGATAGCTTTTTATTGTAAGGTGTATCACAGAAGGTTCACCATAGCATGTAAGTAAATTTCCACCATGAATGATGCATGGCTTAGATTAGCGGCCCAGGCGTCTCTCTAACCATTTATACAAACTCATTTAAACCTACTTCATTTCCACATTTATTTCACCCATGGTAAGCATCCATAAACAAAAGTACATGATATCAACTAAATGAAATGAAGTGCATGTTGAAAGCTTGCCATGTGACAGCACATATGAGCTAACTCTCAACCAAAGACATTTGTCAAGCCCACAACATCATAATTTTAATCACAATGGGTCATTTTATTTATGCAATAAAAGTAAAGTGTGCATCAAGTTCGTGAGAGCTCTATAACCAACTTTTCCCATAACAATCAACAACATAAGCATTTTCATTCAGAGGTATAGATAACACAAATATCATGATAAACATACTCGGAATAGCATAAAGCTAATAGGTAGATATGGTGGACTCACTGGAAAACTTTGGTTGAAGGTGTTGGAAACAAGTTTTTACTTGTTGGAATTTTTGGGCTAGCAAGAGGGAGAAAGTTGACCATCTAAATGCATGCATGAGTGTCCATAGAACTAACAATCCATGTTAAACAAAGTAAATAACATTCAGCATCAAAACATGAATAAAAGATAGCTCTTGATAAAACACTTGCAAATTATTACTCATTAACAAGCTCATGAATCATGCAACTATATGTATCTTTTAAAATCAACTCAAACATCCCTTTTCCCAATCTAATAATAGCATCCAACATAATTCAACCCAAATTTCCAGTAGCTCTCTCATATATAAATGATAGTGTGGTGGTCTCACAAAATAAAAATCAAACCAAAACAAACAAAAAGACGCTCCAAGTTTATGCGATAAAGTGTTTCGATCGAAAAACAGAAGTTAGACGTGTGCAAACCGAGAGTGTGTAGGTCCAGTGGGGTTGTCTTCACATCCCCAAGCTTATGGTCTTCACCATCCTTGGATAGCTCTTGGTGCATCTCCTCTAATCCCTGTGAAAAAACTTCAAAACACCGTTTCTCCCATTTCTTTTCTGTGGGGTGCATTAGTAGTGATAAACAAATAGATTTCTTGCTGCATATAATCCTTGAAAAAAATTCATATGGATGTCCAGAAAGTGTATAATGTTGTATGCCTACTCATAAACTCAATTGGATAAAAAGATTCAAGTTAAAAGTTCAAAGCATGCATCAAACAAAATGGGACAGAATCTGTCCAGAAAAAACAGCAGCAAAACGTATTTTTCTACCCTACTAAACTTTGTCGAAAAATTCCGAAAAATTCATGCATACAGAGGATGAAAAGTTGCAACTACAGTTCAAATATGAGCTCATTCGGAGTTACAGAATAAGAATTAAAAATCATACCGTGCACAGATTCGTGCAGGAATAAAATCTCCGAACGCTATAAGCAACTTTTCAAACCAAAATGAGTAAAACTTGGCACTTTATTAAAAATTCCAGAAACTAAACTAAAAACTAAGTCTCTTGTTACAGCAAGAGGACACAAAGAAAATAAAAAAAAAACAACCGGGTTGCCTCCCGTAAAGCGCTTTCTTTATAGCCATATAGCTAGGCTTCTTACTTGATATCAAGATGGTTGGAGTGAGGTGGCTTGGCATCCCCAAGCTTGAATTCTTGTACTTATTTGATATATGTAGGTGATCTAGGGGTAACATCCCCAAGCTTGAGTGTTTGTCCCTCTTGATCTTTGTTCATCACCCTCAACTCTTCCACTTGAAAATTCTCTTTACACAAAACTCACATAAAACTTGATTAGAGGGGTTAGTGTCTCCATAAATTAAATCCTCATAGGTACAGCAAAGACATATCATGAGTTGATTCTAAACATTAGCTACTGTTACTATGGTTGTGCATTGCTCTTTGATCAATAGAACTACACAAAACACAAGTAATGAGAGTAATGCAAAATAAAGACAGAATCTGTCAAAAACTGGACAGCCCGTAAAGAGTGAATTTTCAGAGGCACTTACGTTGCTCAAATCAGAAAATTTTGAACTAATGAAATGTGTATTAATAACTGAAGATTGCTGTCGTAAAATTTCAGGTCAAAATTCCTTTTCTGTGATTTTTAACATTTTTCGCAGTGAAGCTTAGGAATCTGTTTTCTGGACAGCCATGATAGTTTTAATGATGCTCACATAGGAACAAGAATTGAAATGCAAAAGAGAGCATCAAGAAAAAATATGAAACACTTTTAAGTCTAACCCACTTCCTATGCATTGGGATCTTGTAAGAAAATAAATCATTGAAACACAAAGCAAGTAGCATAGGAAGATAAAACAAGAGCAATTTCAAGACTTTGAACTTAAAGAGAGGAAACGTAATAATATTGAAATGTTTAGAACCATGTTTTCCCTCTCATAATAACTTTCAGTAGCATCATGAATGAATTCAACAATATAATTATGACATAAAGCATGTCTTTCATGATCTACAAGCATAAAAGTATTAGTACTCTCCACATAAGTAAAATCCTTCTTAGTAATAGTGGGAGTAAAACATTCATAATCATCATTGTAATAATCATAAATGGGAGACATAGTATCCTCCCCAAGCTTAAATGATTGCAAGATATAAAAAAATAAATTTAAAGTTTAGTGCACACAAAATAGAAACTTAAGCGCTACGCTCCCCGGCAACGGCGCCAGAAAAGTACTTGATAACCCCCAAGAGCAGGGGATCACTGTAGCACCTCTCAATGTGGAAGTAGGTATCGATCCGCAGGAGCAAGAAGGAAAAGTTATCTATTCCCTACAACTAAAGTGTCACAAGTTTTAGTTGATTATGCACTAAACAAGTTTAAAGAACAAGATGGTTGATTTAATGGATGGAAGTTTAACGTAACAAAACAAGAATGTAAAAGTGTCCCAATCCTCTTCAATGCAAGAGGACAAGACAAAGGTTTTCTCTTATAGGAACAATGGACATGGGTTCATGGGTTCACTCAATCCTCTCTCCCATCTATGGTGATTATCATGTTATAGATAAAAAGTACACACAATTGTCATGCTTTAATGGTAAACTTCTATGACGGCTACATGTCCTAAAACACATAGTTGAAAGAAGTACTCATTTGTGTTGCTAGGTCACCCTCGTAAGGCTAGCGTGGTTGCTGTCACTCCCACATCATACTCTTCCTTTTTACCCCCAGATAAAGGATGTTGGCTGTATTTCACATGTCACTCAATACATATGCCGTTGTCACATCGGCCATCCCGTACCTACATACATCATACTTCATAATGGACAATATTCTAAACACTAGTGCAATGATTCATATTTCGTGTGCATGACCACATCTCTCTCATCTATCCACACTTGGTGGTGTCAATCACCTCATGACAAGGATAAACAAGGCATTATGCATAAATCAAACCATCACATGTATCATAGAATATCTCCAAAGTATGACAAACCATAGAAATCCCAACATGACGGTAAATGCATAACATAATATCATCTCATACCACAATATCCACCATAGGAATTACAAAGATAGTTCCATAATCATGCAAGGCACATCATATGGACTTCAACAATGATCATACATAGAGAGATTGGATCAAGTTACCACCACAAACCAAAGTCCAGGGGGTGGACTACTCCCCCTTCATCATGGTCATGATGGTGGAGATGTTGGAGAAGATGGAGATGATCTTGCTGTAGATGTTGATGATGAACATGCCGGAGGGGGGTGGAGCCCTCCGGAGGTGATTCGGTGGCGTTTCCCCCTCCGATCTTCTCTGGAGGCAGCCTTTGACTCTCTGTTTCATGGTTTTGTGTTTCTCCGCCGCCTCCTCCGAAACTCCTCGGGGGACTATTTTTATAGTCGTTTTAGGTCAAGACGAAGCCACGGAGACGAAAACGGACGGCATCGGAGCCACGAGGAATAAAAGAGGTGGTCCCACGCGGCCAAGGAATCTGGCCGTGTGGGACCATCTATTTTCTTCCTCGGACTTCCTTTTTCGCGGATCCTTGTCTCGTACGTCTTCTTATTTCCAAATATTGGGCCCCGTAAAATATTAGGTCATTTGGACGTCGTTTGGTCCCTAAAAGTCAAAAACATGGAAAAAGGTGTTTTCTGGTTCTGCAGGGTTAATTCCAAATAAATGGGGAAACTGTGAATTATCCCCTAAAATCATTATAAAACATAAATATAACTCATATATGATGCAAATAAGTTAGAATATCAAGTAATAAAATGTAAAGTTCATGTATGCATTTTACATGCATCAATGCTACGATAAAGAAACCTTAGGGTAGAATTGATGATGTTCTTATCATGGTTAATAACAACTTTGTCCCTGTTGATTTTGTTGTTTTGGATATTGAATGCAATCCATCTTGTCCGATTTTTCTTGGAAGACCTTTTCTTATAACTATTGGTGCTATTATTGATATGAGAGAGGGGAATATTAAATATCAATTCCCGCTCAAGAAAGGTATGGAACACTTCCCTAGGAAGAAGATAAAACCACCTTTTGATTCTATTGTTCAAACAAATTATAATGTTGATGCTTCTACACTTGGTAATACTTGATGCATGCTTTATGCCTAGCTAAAAAGCGCTTATGGGAGGCAACCCATTATTTTTATTTCTGCAATTTTTCATTTTATTGAGTCAAGGAACTTGTTTACTTCTGTAGCAACTCCTTTGTATCTTTACTTTTTTGTATTGTTGTGCCAAGAAGAGTCTCTAATGATAAGATGATGCTAGATTTTGATTGCTGCGCAGAAACAGATTTTTGCTGTTCACTGTATGAAAATTATAAATTCATAGAAATGTGATTTTAATCTGAAATTTTGTGCGTAATCCTGATGTATGTACGCATCTTTCGTTAGTTCAAAGTTTTTCGATCTGAGCAACGTAAGTGCCTCGAAAAAATTCGTCTTTGCGGACTGTTCTGTTTTAGACAGATTATGTCTTTTATTTTGCATTCTCTCTTTTACTAGTGTTGGGTGGAATTCTTTTTTGGGTGGAAGAGCTTCACATAACATCAGTGGCAGTAGTTAATGTTTAAAGTAACGGTCATATTGCGTCCTTACAGAACATGTGAGTTTTTGATTGATGCACTAACCCTCTAATGAGATTTACTTTGAGTTTGGTGTGGCGGAAGTTTTCAAGGGTCAAGAGAGAAGAGTGATATAATAGGATCAAGAAGAGTAAAGAGCTTAAGCTTGGGGAGGCTCCCATGGATCTCCCCAGCATATTTCAAGAAGACTCAAGCGTCTAAGCTTGGGGATGCCCAAGGCATCCCCTTCTTCATCGTCAAAATTATCAGGTCATCTCTAGTGAAACTATATTTTAATTCTTTCACATCATATGTGCTGTTCTTGGAGCGTCTGTGTGCTTTTATTTTCAGTATGTTATTTTTATTTTCTGATATCAACTTGATTGGATCCTAGCATTCTTGATTGGGAGAGAGACACGCTCCGCTTTTTCATTAGAATACTCCTATTCTTCACTTATACTTGTTGAGTATTCATATCTAGCGCTGTTAAGCTTTTAGCTCTTGTTTTCATGTATCTCTTGTCAGAGCTATTAGTTCTTTTAAAGAAAGTACTCTCTTACTTCACTTATACTTGTTTGGAGAGTTATTGAAATAAATTGATTGGTGTTTGGTTGGAACAGAAAATGTTGCATGTGGTAAATGGTATAATGGAAAAGACTTACATACTCTTGTAGATCACTAACTTGGATAATTTGATACTTGTCAATTGTTTTGAGTTAACAAGTAGGTCATGATTAAACTTTTGCATCATGTAAGTTAAGCCCATTAGTGAAGAACTACCGTAAAGCTTGTTGAAATTTGGTTTGCATGAGTGGTATCTCTAAGGTCTAGATATTTTCTAGTAAAAGGGTTTGGTTAACAAGGAAGACAGTGTGGAGTCTTATAATTTTTGCAATATGTTGGTCATATAAAACTTGGTGTACCGGTTGACAGTCTTGTTTGCTTAAATAACCTTGCTAGCCTAAACTCTGTACTGAGAGGGAATGCTTCTCGTGCATCCAAATCCTTGAGCCAAAATCCATGCCATCTGTGTCCACCATAACTACCTATATGTGGTATTTCCTTGCCACTCCAAGTAAATTTTTCATGTGCTACCTTTAAACTATTCAAAATTGTTACTACTCCTTTTTGTGTCAATGTTTACCAAGCTCATGAGGACGTGGTGGATGTCTTTATGTCACTTGTCAAGCAGACTTTACCTTCAGACTAGCGGCATATACATCCGCTTATCTATTAATTTTGCAAAAAGAGCTGGCAACGGGGTGCCCAGTCCCAATTAATTACAACTTTAACCGCTTAATCTCTTCACATTTTGTCAACTGAATACTCAGTGAAACATCTGCATGTGTAAACCAAAGAGAAAAAGGGGATGATCTGCCTTGCTGGTAGAAATAACGTCCTTCATGGGAGCCGCTCTTAAAAGTCTGTTTGGCCGGGGTCATATTGTACTTTCCACTACTGATTCGTTGACCAATTAACATACACCTCTCAAAACTTAATTTTTACTCTCTATATGATTTCAAAAACTAAAAAGCTCTAGCACATGATTTAATCCCTGCTTCCCTCTGCGAAGGGCCTTTCTTTTACTTTTATGTTGAGTCAGTTTTCCTACTTCTTTCTATCTTCCACAAGCAAACACTAGTGTCAACTTTGGTACAACAATTGTTATATGCTACATATTGGATTTATTATATTGCTTTGTGTTGACAATATCCATGAGATAAATATGTTAAAAGTTGAAGCAAACGCTGAAACTTAAATCTTCCTTTGTGTTGGTTAAATACCTTTTACTAGAATCTATTGCTTTTGAGTTAACTCTTATGTAAACCTGTGGATGCAATGTCTCCAAAGTACTATTCATGAAAAGTTTTGCTTGTATGATTCAGTTGTTTACTCATTATTTATTTGGTAGCAAACTATAGACCATTGACTTGGATCACTTCATTCATTTACATGTGCCTTACAATACTATTTGATCAAGATTATGATGGTAGCATGTCACTTCAAAAATTATTTTGTTTTATCGTTTACCTACTCGAGGACGAGTAGGAACTAAGCTTGGGGATGCTGATACGTCTCAAACGTATCTATAATTTTTGATGTTCCATGTTGATATTATACCAATTGTTACATGTTTTACATACACTTCATATCATTTTTATACATTTTCTGGGACTAACCTATTAACAAGATGCCACAGTGCCAGTTCCTGTTTTCTGCTGTTTTTGTATTTCAGAAAAGCTGTTAAGGAAATATTCTCGGAATTGGACGAAAATCAACGGAGGTCCCTATTTCACCGACACGTCCACGGAGTCCAAAGGAGACGGAGAAGCGCCAGGAGCGGCCACACCTGGGCTCGGCGGGCCCACCTCCTGCCGCGCCGAGGGGTGGTGTGGGCCCCTCGGGTGGCCTCCGACGCCGCCCTTTCGCCTATTTATTCCTCCCGTCTGGAAAACCTAAATACCCGAGTCATATTCCACGAAAAGTTCCAGAGGCGCCGCCGTCGTCAACCCTAGCTCGGGAGGGTTCTGAAGCTCTTCCCGGCACCCTGCCGGAGAGGGGAATCATCACCGGAGGGCTCTACATCGCCATGCCTGCCTCCGGAGTGATGCGTGAGTAGTTCATCCTTGGACTACGGGTCCATAGCAGTAGCTAGATGGTTGTCTCTCCACTTTATGCTATCATGTTTAGATCTTGTGAGCTGCCTAACATGATCAAGATCATCTTATTGTAATGCTACATGTTGTGTTTGCTGGGATCCGATGAATATTGAATACTATGATCAAGTTGATTATTAATCTATGTTACATGTTATTTATGATCTTGCATGCTCTCCGTTACTAGTAGATGCTTTGGCCAAGTAGATGCTTGTAACTCCAAGAGGGGTATTTATGCTAGATAGTGGGTTCATGCCTCCAGTAATCTGGGCGAGTGACAGCAACGTCTAAGGTTGTGGATGTGCTGTTGCCACTAGGGATAACATAACAATGCTATGTCTACGGTCATATGTATTTGTTTACATTACGCACATTACTTAATGCGATTATCCGTTGCTTGCAACTTAATACCAACGGGGACACGGATGTTAACCTGACGGTGGATTATTAGTCATAGATGCGGTTGGATAACGGTCTATGTATCTTGTCGTAATGCCCAATTAAATATCATGGTAGTCATCTTGTCATTTATATGCATTGTCATGCGCTCACTATTTTATCAATTGCCCAGCTGTAATTTGTTTACCCAACATGTTATTTATCTTTATGGAGAGACACCACTAGTGAACTGTGGACCCCGGTCCATTCTTTTACACTGATAAAACCACCAACTGCAAACAATTGTTCTCTTTTACTTCCTGCAATTAAATACTATTTTCCACACCATACGTTTAATCCTTTGTTACAGCAAGCCGGGAAGATTGACAACCTTCCTGTTTCGTTGGGGCGAAGTAGTTTGATTGTGCTGTGTGTAGTTTCGACGGCGCCACCAACAACCTTCTAAAGTGCTCTTACTCCTCCTGGATCTGACAACCTTGGTTTCTTACTGAGGGAAAACTTGCTGCTGCACTGCTTCATACCTTCCTCTTGGGGTCTCCCAACGAACATGTGTTTCACGTCATCAAGCACCCACCTTATATCAACGTTGGAGCTGAAGGTGAAGATAAGGCACACATATCAAAGCTAGTGGAGTTGTCCTTTGTAGGGTTGAAGAGGCAAAGGTGAAGAGTTGCCCTAATCTTTACCTATAAGTACCCACCATGAGGAGGAAGAGGAAGAACAAGAGCACGAAAATAGCAGATAGAGAAGACAGAGGACTCCTCTATGCACGAGCTTCTCGAAGATGTCCTTGGGCAGTGACCTAGGACATCTTCGAGGGGCTCGGCATAGAAGCGTTCTCTCAGTGCTAAGAGGGTTCATACTTTAGTCAAGCTAGTCCGGAAGGCGACAACAGAGGACTCCTCTATGCACGAGCTTCTCGAAGATGTCCTTGGGCAGTGACCTAGGACATCTTCGAGGGGCTCGGCATAGAAGCGTTCTCAGTGCTAAGAGGGTTCATACTTTTGGAACATCCAATCAGTGCTCAGAGTTTTCTTCTGAGTTTTCAAAACACTTTTACATAAAAGGTTTAATACATCATTACACATCACTAGCAACATCCATATCTAGTGTTGTGGTATAAACTTTTTCTTCATGTGTGTCCCTTTCTTCTGATTGCGTCGTAACCATGGACAATCTTCATCATTTAACATGATGCTTGGATCAGTGTTCACTGTGAATGGCGGAATTTCATCAAACTTATTGTAATCTTCTGACATGTCTGTCTTTTCCTCCACTCTCACGATGTTTCTTTTCCCTGAAAGTACTATGTGGCGCTTTGGCTCATCGTATGATGTATTCGCTTGCTTATCTTTTCTTTTTTTGGTTCTGGTAGACATGTCCTTCACATAGAAAACCTGAGCCACTTCACTGGCTAGGACGAATGGTTCTGTGTGGTACCCAAGATTTTTGAGATCCACTGTAGTCATTTCGTACTGCGGGTCTACCTGTACCCCGCCTGTCAGGTTGACCCATTTGCACCGAAACAAAGGGACCATAAAAGAAGATCCATAATCAAGTTCCAATATCTGCTCTATGTAACCATGATATGTGTCCTTTTGTCCATTGTTGTTTGTTGCATCAAAGCGGACACCACTGTTTTGGTCGGTGTTCTTTTTATCTTGGGCGGCCATGTAAATGTATTCCCATTTATCTCGTACGCTTGGAAAGTCAATATAGGCGAAGATGGTGACTTGGCCAACAAGTATAGCTGTTCTCCAACAGTGGTGTCATTAATGAGACGTGTTTGCAACCAACCGCCGAAAGTCTCCACGTGTTCTCCTTGAATCCAATCTTCAGGCTGCTCTGGGTATTTGGAGCGTAAAATATTCATGTGTTCCTCGATATACGGAGCCACCAAGCTGGAATTATGTAGAACTATCTAGTGTGCTTAAGTGAAAGAATGCCCGTCCATACATATTGTTACTTTCTTTCCTAGCGTGCCTTTTCCATGCAGTGTCCCCTCATGGCGCGATTGAGGAACACCGATCGGCTTAAGGTCAGGAATAAAGTCAACACAAAACTCAATGACCTCCTCTGTTCCATGGCCCTTGGAGATGCTTCCTTCTGGCCTAGCACGGTTATGAACGTATTTCTTTAAGACTCCCATGAACCTCTCAAAGGGGAACATGTTGTGTAGAAATACAGGACCGAGAATGAAAATCTCTTCGACTAGGTGAACTATGAGGTGCATCATAATATTGAAGAAGGATGGTGGGAACACCAACTCGAAGCTGACAAGACATTGGACCATATCCTTCTCTAAACTTGGTAGAGTTAGTGGATCGATTACCTTCTGAGAAATGCACATAGCTTCACAATGGGTACTCGAACATTTTTCGGTAGAAGCCCCCTCAATGCAACCGGAAATAATTGTGTCATAATCACGTGGCAGTCATAAGACTTTAGGTTTTGAAATTTTTTCTCTGCCATGTTTATTATTCCCTTTATATTCGACGAGAAGCCAGACGGGACCTTCATACTGCCCAGAACTTCAAAAAAGATCTCGTTCTCTTCTTTGGTAAGAGCGTAGCTGGCAGGACCTTGATACTTCTCTGGATTCAGGTCGTCTCGTTCGTGCATATGTTGCTAGTGCAGCTGTGCATCCGGTGTATCTTTTATCTTCCCATACACACCCAAGAAGCTTAGCAGGTTCACGCAAATATTTTTCGTCCCGTGCATCATGTCGATTGCAGAGCGAACCTCTAGGATTTTCCAATAGGGCAGCTCGCAAAATATAGATTTCTTCTTCCACATGGGTACGTGTCCGTCGGCATCATTCGGAACAGATTGTTCGTCGGGACCCTTTCTAAAAATTACTTTTAAATCCTTAACCATGTGATCTGCCTCACCTTTGAAATGCTTGCCTTTCTTTCTTCCGGGATGCTTGTTTGGAAGAAATCGACGATGCTCCGGGTACACATTCTTGTTTGCCAAATATATACTTTCAGTGTCACCTAAACAGTGCATGCATGCATTGTATCCCTTGTTTCATTGTCCTGAAATGTTACTAAGAGCAGGCCAATTATTGATGGTTACAAACAACAACGCTCGTAGGTCAAATTCCTCCAGTTTGTGCTCATCTCACACATGTACACCTTTTTCACACCACAACTGTAAAAGTTCATCAACCAATGGCCTCTGGTACACATCAATGTCGTTGCCGGGTTACTTCGGGCCTTGGATGAGCACTGGCATCATAATGAACTTCCGCTTCATGCACAACCAAGGAGGAAGGTTATAGATACATAGAGTCACAGGCCAGATGCTATGACTGGAGCTCTGCTCCCCAAAAGGATTAAAGCCATCTGTACTTAGACCAAACCTTAAGTTCCTTGCGTCACGTGTAAAGGTCAGGAAGTCTCTGTCGATTTTTCTCTACTGCGACCCATCAGCGGGGTGTCTCAGCATCACGACTTTCTTACGGTCTTCTTCGTGCCATCGCAACAACTTGGCATGCTCTTTGTTTTGGAACAAACATTTCAACCGTGGTATTATAGGAGCATACCACATCACCTTGGCAGGAACCCTATTCCTGGGGCGCGGCTCGCCCTCAACATCACCAGGGTCATCTCGCCTGATCTTATACCGTAATGCACCGCATACCGGGCATGCATTCAAATTCTCGTACTCCTCACCGCGGTACAGGATGCAGTCATTGATACATGCATGTATCTTCTGTACCTCTAATCCTAGAGGGCATAACCTTCTTTGCTTCGTACGTACAGGGGGTAATACGTTATCCCTTGGAAGCATCCTATTTAATATTTTCAGCAACTTTTCAAATCTCTTGTCAGATAGACCATTATCTGCCTTTCATTGCAGCAATTCCAGTGTGGTACCCAGTTTTTTTGGTCATCTTCGCAATTTGGGTACAACAATTTTTTGTAATCCTCTATCATGCGCTCCATTTTCAACCTCTCGTTTTCACTTCCGCAGTTTATTTGTGCATCAAGAATGGACCGACGAAGATCATCATCGGGCTCATCAACAATGGCCTCTTCTTCAGCTTCGTTTTCCCCCATTGTAGTACTACCGTGTTCAGGGAACATAGGATAGTTGTCATCATCCTCTTGTGCATTGTCTTCCATTATAACCCCTCTTTCTCCGTGATTGGTCCAACAATTATACCCGGACATGAAATCGGACTGCAACAGGTGGACGTGAAGTGTTTTTGAGGTAGAGTAATCATTCGTATTCTTACAGACACTACATGGACAAGAAATAAAACCATTCGACGGCTTGTTTGTCTCAGCCACACGGAGAAAATTATGCATGCCATTAATGAAGTCGGGACTGCGTCGGTCACCATACATCCATTGCCGGCTCATCTGCATTATATAAATATATCAAAAACCATTACACTACATCATGAATATATAATAGTGACCAAATTAATTAATACAAGTTCATCACATTAAAACCAAAGTAGAGTAGTGACCAAATGTAATACATAGTTCACATAAAACATACATTAAAACTAACATACAACTATCTAATGCATTTAAATGCAACAACAAATGCAATCAAAATCGCAACTAAGGTAACTATTGATCCAACTGCATAATGATACCAAGCCTCTTTATTAATTGCATATTTTCTAATCTTTCTAATCTTCAAGCACATTGCATCCATCTTGATCTTGTGAGCATCGACGACATCTGCAAGATCCAACTCCAATTTCATCTTCTCTTCTTCAATTCTTTTAATTTTTCTTTCAAAGCATCGTTTTATTTTTTCAACTAAATTTAACCTCTCCACAAGAGGGTCGGTTGGAATTTCCGGTTCACATACCTCCTAGATAAAAATATCTATGTCAAGGGTTGGTCGGCATAATTGTCATAAACACGAAATGAAACAAATAGTTATAAAAGATAATATACCACATCCGAATCATAGACCGGACGAGCGCCGATGTGGGCGGATATCAAAACCATGACACTATACATATAACAAACAATCATACAAGTAAGAAAATTGTACAAGTAACTATGTAAATCATACAAATAGGAATTTGTTTTTTTAATAAGAATAAGAGGCTCACCAAGTTGGTGCCGGCGACGGTGCAGCGAGGACGATCGACGGCGATGAGGAAGGGGACGGGACGACACTAAAACCCACAAATCATAATTTAATTTTAGCTCAAATTGCATATAAAACAAATGAACTCCCGAACTTAGCCATTTCATCAAACACCTAGCTAGCACTAGAAAAATAAAATGAGCTAAACTAGCAATAAAATGAGTTAAACTTGCAATGTCGGAAGAAAGGATGAAGTTGCTAACCCTTGGATAGATGGGTGCCGCCAATCTTGACAAATGCTGGAGAAAAATGAGGATGAACTCGAGTCAGGAGAGGAAACAGAGAGGGAAAAATTGAAGGCAGCTCAGAGCACAAAAAATGGAGAAGCTCGGGGTAGGAGATGATATAGGTAAACCTTTAGTACCGGTTACGAACCGGTACTAAAGGTCAATCTTTAGTACCGGTTCGTGATACGAACCGGTACTAATGCTCCTCACGTTGGGCCCCACCCCTGCGGCCGCTTGTCATAACCCTTTAATCCCGGTTGGTATTATCAACCGGGACTAAAGGTTCCCTACGAACCGAAACTAATACCGTGCGGCGTCATGGCTGTTGGAACCGGGACTAATGCTCACATTAGTACCGGTCCCAATAATGGCCGGGACTAAAGCTCCGGATGGAAAGATCCTTTTTCTACAAGTGATCCCGGTCAGTCCATGGTCAGTCCTCCGGTTTCCAAGTCGGCGGTACCGTGTGTTTTCTCACTGATGTCCGAGCAATTCCCCTCGTGACCTGCGTGTAGTGTAGACACCATTACAGAAGTCGGTAAGGTCCACACGGACGGACTAGACAATGGGCGGCAATTTCTTATGCTAACCACTTCTTCGATTGCGATTTTGCGTCAACAAATGCATATTATCGCTAACTGGTGCCCCCATTATTGATGCACGAGTTCACATCACGGTCCAATCATCTCACTAATTGCGTATTTGAGTTGGACAGTTTGAACTTTCAGGAAATGTTGCGTTGGATGGTAGGTAATAACCAGATGGGGCGTAGGCATCAACAAATGTATGTGATGGTGGGTTGATGTCGGCACATAAGTTTCCCGGATCGCAGTACGAAGATGTTGAGTAAAACGTGTGGGTGCAGTGGAGTGGAGTCTGTGCCGTGCCCTAATCTATCGTTTCCACGAACGATTTCCTCTCTCTTGCCTTATACATGGAGCCCCTCTCTGTGGCCATCGGTATCAGATATCTTGCAAATTTGCCACTGAAAGAGACGTAGGCGGATGCTGAACCAAAAGAATATCTGTGTCAGACCTGTCCATACAAAATTTTAACAACAATGTCCATGCTCCATTATTGTGTTGTTTATGTGTCTGGATAAAACGGAAATGGTTGAATCCGTTGAAGCAAAAAACAGTCTGGGTTCTGAAAAAATAAGAATATAATGCAGAAGTGGCATGGATCTTAATAACGGAAAATCCTTCCCTGTCCAAGACAGTGCAGAGGTATATGTACTGCCACAAACGTTAGTTAGTTTGGACCTGTAATTTGCGACCTGACACATGCATGTTTATTAGGTCCCCAATCACAACTTATGCTTGCCCCACTGAGCTCTGCCAAATTACAGTTACACTGTTTGTTTATACCGCTTAGTCGCTTACTGAAGTAGTATGTAGGCGAGCAGCAGTAACTCTCAGCACGTTTCTCCCACGAATTGAACGTCCTCATTTTCAATCAATGTCGTCGTCAAGTTTTCCCAAGTCTTCTTCCGATTTCCCTGTCCTTTCTCACCAAGTCATACCCGAGCTTCGCACGCGCTAGTTCCACCTGGCCATCTATAAGTAGCCGGCTCGCACTCTGATGCAGCACCATCTCACCAGCTACAGCTCAAGCCTCAAGACATCACTCAAGCACTCAGCTACAGCTCCGCAAGCTACCGGCCACCTCGATCCCAATGGAGCTTCCTCAGTGGGCGTCCTTTCTAGGCGTCGTGCTCGCCACGGTGATCTTCCTCAAGGCCGTCCTCCGTCGCCGTAGCAGCCGCAAGTACAACCTGCCTCCGGGCCCCAAGCCGTGGCCAATCATCGGCAACCTCAACCTCATTGGCACGCTGCCGCACCGCTCCATCCACGCGCTCTCCAAGCAGTACGGCCCGCTCACTCAGCTCCAGTTCGGCTCCTTCCCCGTCGTCGTCGGCTCCTCCGTCGAGATGGCCAAGTTCTTCCTCAAGACCCACGACGTGGTGTTCACCGACCGTCCCAAGATCGCCGCTGGCAAGTACACCACCTACAACTACAGCGACATCACCTGGTCCCCCTACGGCGCCTACTGGCGCCAAGCCCGGAAGATGTGCGTCACCGAGCTCTTCAGCGCCAAGCGGCTGGATTCATACGAGTATATCCGCAACGAGGAGGTGCTCCAGCTCCTCCGAGACCTGCATCGCGGCGCCGGCCGCGCACTCGTGCTCAAGGACTACCTGTCCACGGTGAGCCTGAACGTGATCACGCGCATGGTGATGGGCAAGAAGTACCTCGAGAAGGAGGTGAGGGACGAGGCCGGGTCGGTGATCACCACGCCGGAGGAGTTCAAGTGGATGATCGACGAGCTGTTCCTGCTTAACGGCGTGCTAAACATCGGCGACTCCATCCCGTGGCTCGACTGGTTGGACCTGCAGGGCTACATCAAGAGGATGAAGAAGCTGAGCAAGAAGTTCGATCGGTTCCTAGAGCACGTGGTGGACGAGCATAGCGAGCGGCGCCGCCGCGATGGGGAGAGCTTCGTGGCCAATGACATGGTCGACGTGCTGCTGCAGTTCGCGAGCGACCCCAATCTTGAGGTCAAGCTCAAAAGGGAGGGCGTCAAGGCTTTTACTCAGGTGAGCGCTTTCCTTCCCTAACAATGAATTAATCCTTCTGTTAAAAACAAAAAACAATGAACTAATTCTGCTTCTTCCCCGCTCGCATTTTCGGAATCAAATTGTTTTGCATCATCCGCCCACTGAGGAATTGCCAAAATATTTGCCTTATTCCAATATAAAACACTAGTAAATAAATTATTTTTTTATCTTAGTTATATCTTCCGACCGGTTAGTACGCATTGATTCTAAAAGTTGGCCAGAGTGAAGACAAAATTGTTATCATCGTTTATAATGCAGAAAAAGAAACAAGGATATTAGGATTGTAGCTGCCTGATACAAGATGTCTTGTCCCTGGGGCATTAATGCATTATACTATGTACCTGGAGTAGCAGGTCAGGTCTACAACTACTACATTGTCTGCCTATGGGTGTCAAACTCCAATTGTATTGAGAACCATTGACCCACTAATCTGGACTCTTAAATCTGGGGAAATTATGAGCTGCTTCTTGCTGTTGCTGATAGAGTGATATATACGTGTCCAACTAAGTGAAGTAACATGTGTTTACGCTCGCTGTAACGAAGTTCCACCAAAAAACTAAAGAAATGAATAAATTTCACACCGCATGGCACCAGACTCAAGTTCAATTGTAGATGGTGCACGCAGTTCATGACATTCACAACGATTTCATCAGCTGTTCAATGTTTCCTCACTTATAGATCACATGTGCAATACACTCATATTAATCGCCACGTGGAGGATCTCATTGCGGGAGGCACTGAAAGCTCTGCGGTGACGGTGGAGTGGGCCCTCTCGGAGCTCCTGAAGAAGCCCGAGGTGTTCGCCAAGGCGACCGAGGAGCTAGATCACGTTGTCGGTCGAGGCCGCTGGGTTACGGAGAAGGACATCTCGAGCCTCCCCTACGTAGAGGCCATTGTCAAGGAGACAATGCGGCTGCACCCAGTGGCACCGATGTTGGTGCCGAGGCTGTCACGCGAGGACGCGTCAATCGCCGGCTACGACATCCCTGCCGGCACACGCGTGCTTGTAAGCGTATGGTCCATCGGCCGCGACCCGGAGCTGTGGAACGCGCCGGAAGAGTTCATGCCCGAGCGGTTCCTCGACAGTAAGCTCGATGTCAAGGGGCATGACTACGAGCTGCTGCCATTCGGGTCGGGACGCAGGATGTGCCCAGGGTATAGTCTGGGACTGAAGGTGATCCATGTGAGCCTGGCCAACCTGCTGCACGGCTTCGAGTGGAGGCTCCCGAATGGCGTGACGAAGGAGGAGTTGAGCATGGAGGAGATCTTCGGGCTGTCCACGCCGCGCAAGTTCCCATTGGAGGCCATCGTGGATCCTAAGCTCCCGGCTCACCTCTACGCCGACACTTGATACAGACCCACATGCACGATGCTGTGTTGAATTATTTATAATATTATTACTGCTTGCGTTGCTATATTTTATGAATTGTTTCTCATCTTGTAATGTATTGTCTATTAATTGCTAAGATGTTTTAGATAAAACTGCAGCTCCTTAAGATGCTCGATTATCAATAATTTATTAAACAATTCGGCAAATAAAAGCCCAAATGTCTCTTAGAAACAAGTGTTGGAGTCCGTGCCGTCCTTGTGATATGTTATTGTCGATTTCATGGGACTCGAATACTCTCGTGTGGGTAAAACGTGGACCAACATGCCGAGGGCGACACATCATATGGACTCGGTGTACGAGAGAGACCATGACCCCTCGTAACCTTGGAGTACAAAACAAATCAAGAATAATTCTCGTGGAATATCCAGAATATTATTATAATCGACGTAGGGTTGCGTCCATGGATTTTTTTTTGTTCTACACGAACATGCCAAGATATATCTATGAAGATGCAATTAACGGATTGGCTCAAGATCATACCAACAACCGGTAGTGAAAGTAGATTTTCGGTGAAACATGTTGCAGACCCCCAGAAAGTAGATATATCTAAGGATTAAATCTCCTTCTCGCTCCAGTGGATCAAAGGTATGATCCCTCCACGGTTTCCACGTGTAAGGTAGATCACCGTCAGCATTCCGCCGTACAGAGCGTTGCACAAACAGTGAGAGAGGAACAAACGTTCCGGCGTATGTGGAGAGCAGTAACACTAGTAGAAAACCCCCCCTTTACTCCCGGTTCTAGAGCCCCTTTAGTCCCGGTTGGGGAAACCGGGACTAATAAATCGGGACTAAAGGTCCCCCCCTTTAGTCCCGGTTTGTCACGAACTGGGACTAAAGGCTCTCCACGTGGGCGAAGCCGTGCGCTCGGGCTGGAGGACCTTTAGTCCCGGTTTGTAACACCAACCGGGACTAAAGACCCGTTTTTTCGAAATATTTTTTTTTTGAATTTTTTCGATTTATTTTTATTTTTTCTATATTTAAAATCTTTGAATTATTTGTCAGTTTAATCTCTAATCGTCCCTAATCTCAAGTCAAAGTGTATCCTCACACTCCTATCCATACTCGTGGTCAAACTTCCCGACCGGTCACCCATCCTCACACTGCTCCACCCCCAACACGCTTAACTTTTGAGTTCCTTTCCAATTAGCTTCCAAGATTGCACTGATAACATCTTGATAATACTATGATATCAATCTTATTATGCCCTAGACTTTGATGTCAAATGATATTATTTTTTAAATTCCAAACCTATATTAACATAAATATTAATGATTAAGTAAAAATAATTATTAATTCAAATAACAAAAAAAATGAATTTTCCATTATTATGCCCTAAACATTTTTTCAATCTTATTATGCCCTAAACATTTTTTTTCTGTTTCTTTCAAAAAAGGTCAAAATTTATATCTCAAAATTTCTATACAAAGTAGACACTAAAACCTAACTACATACCAAAGGATTTTATTTTTTGAAGATTTTATCATTTTATTTTATTTTCTACAAAACTAAAAAAAGCGATCCGCGGGGGGGGGGGGGGGGGGGGGGGAGTAGGCATGAGAGGCGAAAAAAACCTTTAGTACCGGTTCGTATCTAAAGACCTTTAGTACCGGTTCGTGATACGAACCGGTACTGAAGGTGCCGCAACCTTTAGTCCCGGTTGGAGACACCAACCGGGACTAAAGTCTTGTTTGAACCGGGACTAAAGACGTGTGGCCGTCCTAACCGTTTGAACCGGGACTATTGCCACATTAGTACCGGTTCGTAATGTGGCCGCACAAAAGGGCCGAACCGAAGGCCCTTTTTCTACTAGTGCAAGACAGAGAGAGAGATTCAACTCAACACATGAGTTATGGGACACATGTCTCATCGGGGGGGCTCCCCATGCTTTATATTGGAGGAGGGGACGGCCAACTTGGGGCGAGGGGCTTCCCCTTGGCCGCCGCTACCCTATGGTGGGGCCCGGTGGGCGATCGGTGCCCCCAACCCTAACACTGGCCCCCGGCCCCCTTGTCTTCCCCCTAAGCATAGTGGGGCGACAGCCTTGGGAGGCCTCGAGCTGAGCGTATATGGGTCTGGGAGGGCCTATGCAGCTGCCCCTTGTGGATTTTGGCTCGGGCAGCCCAGGCACCCCTCCCGACACTTCTTTCACACTCCAATGTATTTATCCTATAAACCCCAGAACATCATATGCATCCTATAAAAATTCAAATAACACTTCCGGAGTCTCTCCAAAACTATATTGAGTTATCGAAACCATTCTCATGATATTATCTTATTCATAGACTATTTATTTCTCTCACAAAAGATTTAATTACCTTAGGTGTGTGACCCAATAGGTTTGGTAATGCACAGTCATGATCATAACACCTTTCGGTCAACAACCAACAGCGGACACCTATGATGGCTCCGGCGCATACGGGAATATATTCGAGCGAACCTTTTTTTACTCAATTGCAAATCTCTTTTCTTCACGATAATAATGATAACCCAGGTGAGATATCGATATCTTCATGATCCAACACTTTGATCAATATACATGTTAACCTCGTACTAGTTTCATTCTCTTTTCTTGTTACCGTATTTGATGTCCTCGTAATCAACATCATGTGTCTTGCCAGATGATAAGTGACACCATAATATCGAGAGGTCCCGGAGTGTATCCCTCCATCGTCAAGAGGAGGAATATCCCAGTCCTGAACTATCAAGTTTCCATACACATGCTTTTGGATATACCTGAAGATCAAAGTTATGATTATCCTGTTACAGGTAACGTTTGATGAGAATCAAAGCATACCTTTGAAGTATGAGGTTAATCGATATTCTCATGGTCAAAGTACTTATGCATATGACAATGACATAAAGATATAACTAACAACCATGACAAAATATCTCGTAGTGTATCAATAATTGGATCGTTTTGGTACCATTGTTCTTCCGACAACGTACTCTCATTGTTGTTGGTATCCTTGTTACTTTAAGAGTAGACTTGATCTAAAAACATGATCATAATACAACACATGATCTAGTTCTAGAGGTGGGACTAGGAACTACTCGGCGTTTGTCTCTGTACATGTGCCTGTGAGTTTTCTTTCAAATCTCTCATTCAAGAACACATCAGTTATAGCAAAGAGACGAAGAGTGCAATAATGTAATTGATGTTATGACCAAATTAATCTCGAATTCATGACCTACACTACTTTAGGATGATACTAGGAAGCTACTGGAACAAAGAAGACAAGGATAGGCTCATCGAGTGCCTCAAAGTACCAAAGAGATTCACGATGGTGCTTGTAGCGTCCTTAGGTAAGTAGAGTTGTTGTGGTCCTTCTACCATTTCTAGGTTGTGATTGAGAGGGATTGAGGTGTGGTGTAAGGCACAACAGGGGCTAGGGTGCTCTTTTATACTCCCTCCGATCCATAAAAAGTGTCGGGGCTTTGATCGGAGGGAGTAGCTCAAACGATGGTGAACGGTAGGAATGGCGCACGATGGTCGTGGGAATGCAGAATGACGTGTGATTGGGCTGCCGTGGGTGGCAGCATCGGGTCTGCGAAGATGTCGACATGGTTCTAGAGAAGAGAGGTGTGTCGGGGTGAGTATGGGGGTTAGAATTTTACTGTGGGCGCTAGATAGCGGCGAGGGTACTCAACGGAATTCGATGGTGTGGGAGGCCGTTTGCGACCCGATATCAAAACTGAGTTGGGTCATTGGCTCATGTGACATTTTTGGCTCCTCGGGAAAGCAAAGAGGAGCGCCACAAAGTCGCCCATTGGCGAGGGAAAAAGAGCTCGGTGCCACACACAACTTGTTCGGTAAAAGAATCAATATGAGCTGGCCACTGGGAGGGAGAGACAGACGGGTGATGCACACAGTAGGAGTCATTGGTTCGCTAGGGCCGTGCCTTTGGCAGCAGGGTGGTGGGGGGGGGTAAGAAAATGATGGTCAATGGTTGGCTTGGGCATGCTGCATGCCATGCATTGTAGGAGTGTACATGTCCTGTCCCTGGCCAATTTGACAAGAACATGAAAGAGAGAGGCTGCCCAGTAGATCCCTGGCCCACATGGAATTGAGTTTGAGCAATGAAGATGTTAGAGAGTGAAGTGAGAAAGTATTGAGTTTGAGTGGCAAAAATATGAAGAATAAGGTTCTAGGCAGTACAATGATATAAAAATGTGACATATGTCTTTTTATTTGACAGGAAGGTGACGTCCAGAGACAGAGACAAGGGCATCCTAATGTGCATGAACATGATTTTTCTTGTGTTTTTCAAATGGCTTTTGATTGAGGTTTTATCCAAAGTTTACTTTGTCCAAAAACTATCTTTGTGATTCAAGTTTGAATTCTAGGACAAAAATACCATTAAATGTTAGGGAATTTCCTAGAATTTTTAGATAGAAAATATTCATCAAATGATAACTTGTTATCTTGGTCCTTTTCAAAATAATTGAAAATAGCTATTTCAATATCTTAAAATTTTGTTATTTTAAATAGGATGGGTTAATACATATGATTTTTAATAATTTTGTGTTTTGAAAAGAAGTACCCTTTCATCAAAATAGTGTTTTTAGGGTTTTGAGCAGAGAGAAAATTAAAAGGGGGGTCTTGGCAAAAATAAAAAATAATGTATTCGTAATGATATCCTCACATGTCGTGATAATAAAATGGTTAGTAAGTTTTCTCAATGTGATTAAGTCTTTGGAATTTCAAACAAAAACACGCCAAACAAACAAGGCAAAACAATCCAACAACTCCAAAACAACACTAAGGGTCTTTCTTGGTTTCAAAGATGACTGTTATTGATGCAACATTCTATTGTCAACAACATAGATGTGACACTTCTCCCCGCTATGAAAGATTAGGGTGTGTGTTCGTTCCCGAAAATGGCTTAAAATCGATTTCTTTTTGGTTTAGACTTATTTTCACCCAAAATTGGTCTGAAAGCTGCAAACCCCATACCGCATGTATGGATATACTTCTAATATTATTCATCTGATGACTTACTTCTGCCTAATAACTTAGTAGGTAATAGTAGTTACATGTTCTAAGATGCGATTAGAGATCTAACCAAAATCTTTTGTTTCAGTTTAGCAACTTCTACAATTCAATTTGGAGTGAAACAAGAAAACTTACTGCTATTTTTCAAGCCAACTGTGGAAAGTCAATCTGACCTTAAGCCCTTGTGTTGGAAATTTGAATTAAGTTTTCTTAGTCACTCCAATAGATTATTAATTCGTGTGGTATTGTAGGTAACAGTATAGCCTAATTTAGACGGAGATTTATCAAACACGTTGAAAGTGCATGTGCCCTCATGTGTGGTTTTGGTAATTAATGACAATCTCAATGGACTAATGTTTGCATTGAGATATCTTTATAGATTGTGTCCATGAAGAAGATTGGAGTTCATGTGTTGGACTAGAAGATTATATGATGACCAAGGTTCTTTCCAATGGGTTCATATGAAGAATGGTCACGTAGAGTTGAGCTTATTGCAAGCATGGCTTGGAAAAGAAGATTGAGTGAACATTCATGTTTATCTCCAAGTCATCATCTATATCAAGAGAAGAAGATGAAGTGCAAGTGGATACATGAAGACGGAGCTAAGGGAGGCTCTCCCATAATGGTGTATGGGGGAGTATTTGGAGAAGTCTTCATCAAGCATGTGCTAGCAAGCACAATCAAGAAAGGTGTTCCAACTTGAGAGAGTCAAGATCGTCATCATCTAACTCAAGTGGAATGCGCAAGGCAAAGGTATGATCTTGATAGGGTTTCTATTTTACCGGTCTCATGGTGTTAGTGGGAGACCGGGTTATAGGATAGATGGCGTACTATCAAGAGGGGCTCTCAAGTGAGTAACTTGATCACATCTTTGTGGAGAGCTCAAACTTTGCATACTTGGCATATCATCTTTCTTGGTTCTTATTTGACTTTTAACCATGTGAGAATTTAGAGCTTGTGTTCATCTCCATACCAAGATCTAGTTCATCAAAAACGGATTTCATATGCATATCTTGTTGCGTTTTTTATGTTGGAGGTTTTATCGGTTTGTCTTCTCTAGAGAGGTCAAACTCTCTCCTTGTGACTTCCTCCTCACTTGATGGACTATGATGTTTCACTGCATAATCTTAAAGAGTTCTTCGTTGCGATTCCAACGAGCCCAAGATCATCGAAAATGGAGTCCGGATGTAAAAGTTATTGCCGTTTGGGTTTTTGTTGTTTCTGTCGAAACCGGAATTTCCGGGGGGGGGGGGGGGGATATCTGGGAATGGGGGGCGGATATTCCGGTCCTAAAAGTGTTTTTAGCTCTTTTCGCGCCCCGAGTGCGAGCCTCTGTCTAAATCGGACATTTGGGCCGGATATTTTGAAGGGGGGCGGATATTCCGGCCCTAGTGGCTGTAACGGCCATATTTCAGGGAGGGGGTATATATACCCCTCCCCTTCTTCAACCTACAGCCAAGCACGTTTTCTCCTCTCTCTCTCTCTTGCCATTGTTGACCTTGGAAAGCTTGCCCATCTCTCAATCCCTCCCATGATTCTTGCATATCTTTGAGGAAAAAGAGAGAGGAGATCTAGATCTATATTTCCACCAATCCATCTCTCCTCTAAGTGAGGGGAACCTAGTGTATCTAGATCTTGGAGTTCTTGTGTGGTTCTCTTCTTTGTTCTTGCTCTCTTATTCTCCCATTAGCATTTGTTGTTGTGTTGGAATTTGGGAGTGAAGGACTTGAGCACTTCTTGTGTTCTTGCCATTGCATTTGTGCATCGGTTTGTGCTCTCCACAAGGATTCGTGGAAATGAAAGTTTGTGAATTTGTTACTCTTGGATCTTTGGACACTAGACGCCATTTTGGTGGTTGAGACCTCTTGTGGTCACTTGTAGCTGTTCGGGAGCCCCCAATTCAGTTGTGGGTGTGTCCCGGATCGTTGTTGTAAAGGCTCCGGATTCCGCCTTGAAGGATTCCGATAATGGAAGGTGAACGAATCCTTTGTGATGCAGTTCATCGGAGAAGAAGGTGAGCCTATTGTGGCGTTGAGACCAACCTGTTGTGGTGGTCTCACACCTCTCCAACGAGACGTACTCCCCTAAAAAGGAAGAACTCGGGAATACATTCTCGTTTGCGTGTGCCTCGGTTATTTCTATACCCGAGCTCTTTACTTATGCACTTTACATTGTGATAACCTTCGTGCTTGAAGTATTCTATATTGCTATCACTTTGTTGCTTGTCTTGCTTAACATAAGTTGTTGGTGCACATAGGTGATCCTAGTATATTTAGGTTGTTGGCTTGTTAATTTAAACACCTAGTTTTATTCCGCAATTATCAAGCCAAACCGGAAAAGTTTTAATCGCCTATTCACCCCCCCCCCCCCTCTAAGCGACATCCTTGTCCTTTCACACGTGTCATTCTACTTTTTCCGATAGATAAGAATATATTAATACCAAGAAGATACCAAAACACACCAGCCTTCTGCAACAACCTATTTTTTTGCGGGGGACCTTGTTGCCAGACAAAGGTGAAACCATGGGCTTCGTCGTGTGGGGCCACTTCTTTTCTTTCGATTGGGGAGGAGGAGGCCTCCCCTTGTACAGTAGTGATGCTGGTTTGGTCCTTCATGGCGACTTGGAGTAGAGGGTTGGATCTTGGCCCAGACCCAACGCGTGTTGTGGCTCTGCTTCTTTCTTGCGCTGCTCCGGCGTGGCTTGGCGTTGGAGGAGGTGGTGGCCACGGAGATCTCCATGAATAAGGCCTCTTGGAGCTATGTCGTTTCGGTGATTCGGTGCTACACCGCACGGCTGTTCTTGGGCTTGTTCTTCTTGTTCCCGAGGAGGGAGGAGGAAGACGAGCTCTGTCAATAAGCACCGCCTTGGTGGCAACCCAGATCTGCAGGTTCCGATTGGCAAGCTTCCGATGTGTAGCCGTCATGGAGATGGTATTGTCGGATGCGTTTGGGTTTGGCTGTCTCTCGATCTGTGTTGCAGGGTATCGGTGCTGCAGGAGTTCCAATGAGTTCATCAACAGGGGACCTGCAACGACAGCTGAGGCTTTCTTTCCTCTGTTTCATACGGCCGAAAAGCGGCCCTCCTCAGCCACAAACTGCTGCCTGCTCTACTACCTCCAAGCGTCATTCCGATGCGGAGGCTCTTCAGGTGCTCTTTCCTGGCGTTCCTCGGCGCTTCTGTCCCAAGTGGTGCGTCCCCGGTGACAAGGATGCTGGCTAGACAAGTGAACAAGGATGCTGGCCAGAGAAGTGAGCGCAATTCCTCGATGCGACGGAGAAGGACTCGATTGGTGTTTTGCACTAAGTTTGAGGGTCCTTCCTGTAAAACTGTAGGCCCTTGTGTTAATTCTTGTTTCTTTTTTGGCCTCTTTGTAATCTGGAATTTTTGACACATTGGACCACTTGCCCGAGTGAATTGTCAAAAAGGACCACTTGTGAGTCAAATTGCCAAATCTACCGTGGCGGCGTGTGCGCCACGCGACACGTGGCAGATGCCACCGTGGGCGACGGCGGCCTTGGAGGCCACCACCGGTGGCGGCGGCATGTGCGACGGCGCGGTGACGTGGCTGGCTGGTGGGCCCTGCCGCCATGGCGGCGTCTGCATGCGGACGTGGAAGGCAGGAGGCCGCCGTGGGCGCTGGCGGCCTTCGCTGCTTGTGGCCTGAACCAATCAACGTTGCATGAATACAACCAATGACTAAACCAATCACCGTTGCATGAATACATGCATGCGGTTGTGTGCTGCACTTGTGCTCCGTGAGAGACGCGAAGGCCGCCAGCGCCCACGGCGGCCTCCTGCCTTCCACGTCCGCATGCAGAAGCCGCCATGGCGGCAGGGCCCACCAGCCAGTCACGTCACCGCGCCGTCGCACATGCCGCCGCCACCGGTGGCGGCCTCCAAGGCCGCCGTCGCCCACGGCGGCATCTTCCACGTGTCGCGTGGCGCACACGCCGCCACGGTAGATTTGGCAATTTGACTCACATGTGGTCATTTTTGACAATTCATTCGGGCAAGTGGTCCAATGTGTCAAAAAATCTGTAATCTGCGCTGGAATGACTAATGAATGCAGTTACTAGGCCATTCGAGGCCTTTCCCTGTTAAAAAAAGATTGAAGCAGGAGCTTCGCAAAAAGTGGGGCCACTTTTTTTCAGCTATGAGGAATGATATCTCTGTAAAAGCTGTCCGTGTGGAAAGCTGCAACTTGGCAGGTCGTGCACCACTGAACGGCCGGAGGTCTCTCCCGATCGAAAGAATGAAAATACACTGAAAATGGAAAGAAAACGGTGTCACCTTCAAACGATCAATGGAAAGAAAAAGCGGTTAGCATAAGAAAATGGACTGCTCAAGTCTCAGTTCAAACGATCAATTTTCCATGATGAGTCCGTCTCCAAGTCAGCGGTACCGTGTGTTTCTCAATGATGTTCGAGCAATTCCCTCGCGACCTGCGTGTAGTGTAGACACCATTACAGAAGTCAGTCAGGTCCAGGTCCACACGGACGGACTAGACAATGAGCGGCAATTTCTTATGCATGCTAACCACTTCTTCGAGTGCGATTCTGCGTCAGGACTCGGAATATCTTCACCTGCTCCGGATTTACTAATCAAAGTCGGAGTCAAGTGGCGAAGATTAGTCTTTGCTAAGCTCACACGTCAACCAAAGTTCCGTGGAGTTTCCCTGTACTGGCGCTTATACTCGTTGCGATGAAAATGCAGACTTGACTGACCCATTTCTTAGAGACACCAAGTTAATCCGCAGCGCAACTGATTGCGCAGCTCTACCTGAATGCATTATCGCTAAGTGGTATCCCCCATTGTGGCTAGACGAAGCTTGGTCGTCACCTTTCCCCCGCTACAGTAGGGACAGGGCGAATTTCTGACCCCAACCAGGAGATCCACCTCGCAGTCGTCGGGTCGTCGATCCCCTCCCCTCCGGCGGCCGCTCCGGCGGCGGGAGGGTGGGGAATCGTCGATCCACGACCTGTACATAGTGTAGGGTATCCTTGGTGGCCTGCCGGCGGCGCGGAGGAGGTGGTGGTGCGGTCGGCGCGGCGTTTTGTGGTGAAGCTCATCCTCTCCGGCGACGGCGTTCTCAGGAGCGCGGCGGTCGAGTATTCACCCTCCCCGAGCTCGAGAGTCTTCGGATCTGTTGGGTTCGGCTTCCCCTCACCGGTTTCGGCGTGGCGGTCGAGCCGGAGATCGGAGTTGTTGAAGATGGAGGTGGTGTTCGATCTCGCGATGAAGATGGTGGCCCGTGGTGTAGGTTCTTTGGAGCCGGTGACCGGCGACTTCCCGTCCGCGGAGGGGCTGCTCTCGATCCAAGCCATCAAGGAGTGCAGCGGCGGCGGCGCGCCACCGGCGGCATCTGGTTCGTCTTCGACATCGGGGTCCCCTGGACTAGTTTGTAATTTCTCTTTCTGTAGGGACCTGGTTGTTTAACCGAGATGGTGACATCACTTGTATCTTCCCGCAAAAAAAAAGTGGTATCCCCCATTAATCCATTATCGATGCACGAGTTCACATCACGGTCGAATCGTTTCACTAATTGCGTTGGAAAAGTTTGAGCTTTCAACAAAGCGATATTTCGCAGCGGATTAACGTAGTGCCTCTAAATTCATTATATTTTGATAGGGTGATCGCGCGCGGTCGCACTGTTTGTTTACATCAGCTATTGTAATTGAAGTACAGTAGTATGTTGCTGAGCACCGGTATATCTAAAGTCTTCCGTCCTCCGTCCTAGTCAAGTTTTCCCAAGTCTTTCCATGCAAAAAAAAAAAGTTTTCTCAAGTCTTCTTCCGATTTCCCATGTCCTTTCCCACCAAGTCATACCTCAGCTTCGCACACGCTAGCTTTCTTCCACCTCGCGCGCCATCTATAAGTAGCCGGCGCGTGCTCTGATACAGCACCATCTCATCAGCCACAGCTCAAGCGTCAACACATCACTCAGCCACTTGCATCGATCTTCAACGCACCTGCTCGGCAAGCCAGTCGCCACCTCGATCCCAAATGGAGCTTCCTCAGTGGGCGTCGTTCCTAGGCGTCGTGCTCACCACGGTGCTCTTCCTCAAGGCCGTCCTCCGCCGCCGCAGCAGCCGCAAGTACAACCTGCCTCCGGGCCCCAAGCCGTGGCCAATCATCGGCAACCTCAACCTCATTGGCACGCTGCCGCACCGCTCCATCCACGCCCTCTCCAAGCAGTACGGCCCACTCACTCAGCTCCAGTTCGGCTCCTTCCCCGTCGTCGTCGGCTCCTCCGTCGAGATGGCCAAGTTCTTCCTCAAGACCCACGACGTGGTTTTCACCGACCGGCCCAAGATCGCCGCCGGCAAGTACACCACCTACAACTACAGCGACATCACCTGGTCCCCCTACGGCGCGTACTGGCGCCAAGCCAGGAAGATGTGCGTCACCGAGCTCTTCAGCGCCAAGCGGTTGGATTCGTACGAGTATATCCGCAACGAGGAGGTGCTTTCCCTCCTCCGTGACCTGCATCGCGGCGCCGCCGCCGGAGCTGGCCGCGCAATTGTGCTCAAGGACTACCTGTCCACGGTGAGCCTGAACGTGATCACGCGCATGGTGATGGGCAAGAAGTACCTGGAGAAGGAGGTGAGGGACGAGGCCGGGTCGGTGATCACCACACCGGAGGAGTTCAAGTGGATGATCGACGAGCTGTTCCTGCTCAACGGCGTGCTAAACATCGGCGACTCCATCCCGTGGCTCGACTGGTTGGACCTGCAGGGATACATCAAGAGGATGAAGAAGCTGAGCAAGAAGTTCGATCGGTTCCTGGAGCACGTGGTGGACGAGCATAGCGAGCGGCGCCGCCGCGACGGGAGAGCTTTGTGGCTAATGACATGGTCGACGTGCTGCTGCAGTTCGCCAGCGACCCCAATCTCGAGGTCAAGCTCAACAGGGAAGGCGTCAAGGCTTTCACTCAGGTGAATGTTTTCCAAGTTTTTTTCTACAGTAATTAATTATTCTGTTTCTTCCACGGTCGCTTCTAGAAAATATAAATTATTTACTCCGACTAGGATCGTGCACACTGATTCTGAAAGTTGTAGTGGCCTGAGTGAAAACGAAATTGGTATCATCCCTCAGAGCAGAAAAGGAAGCAAGAATATTACTAGGATTGTTAGCTGCGAGATAGATGTCTTGTCGCTATCATCTGTTCTTGGGGTAATATTATTTACCTGGATTAGCAGGTCAGGCAGGCCTACGATTATTAGTCTATTACATTGCCTGCCCATGGGTGCCAGCCTCTACTAATTGCAGTGAGAACCACTGATCCACTTATCTGAACTCTGGGGAATATAACGAGCTTGTTGTTGCTGATAGATACTTCATCTGTAAAGAAGTTCAAAAAAAAAACGTACAGTGATCTTTACCGGGCAACACACACTCAAGTTCAATTGCAGACAGTGCACACAGTTAGTTACATAACCAGAACGATGCCATCGGCTGTTATGTTCCCTCATCACCAGTGCAGTATTCTCATATTAACCTCCACCGTGGCACCTGCAGGATCTCATTGCTGGGGGTACGGAAAGCTCGGCGGTGACAGTGGAGTGGGCCCTGTCGGAGCTCCTGAAGAAGCCCGAGGTGTTTGCCAAGGCGACGGAGGAGCTAGACCGAGTCGTCGGACGAGGCCGTTGGGTCACCGAGAAGGACATCCCGAGCCTCCCCTACGTGGAGTCCATAGTCAAGGAGACTATGCGATTGCACCCAGTGGCACCGATGTTGGTGCCCCGACTCTCCCGAGAGGACGCATCCATTGACGGCTATGACATCCCAGCCGGCACGCGGGTGCTCGTTAGCGTGTGGTCCATCGGCCGCGACCCGGAGCTGTGGGACGCACCTGAAGAGTTCAAACCAGAGCGGTTCATTGGCAGTATGCTTGATGTCAAGGGGCACGACTACGAGCTGTTGCCATTCGGGTCGGGACGCAGGATGTGCCCAGGGTATAGTCTGGGACTCAAGGTCATCCTGGTGAGTCTGGCCAACCTGCTGCACGGCTTTGAGTGGGAGCTACCTGACGGCGTGACTAAGGAGGAGCTGAGCATGGAGGAGATCTTCGGGCTGTCAACTCCACGCAAGTTCCCTTTGGAGGCCGTCGTGAAGCCCAAGCTCCCGGCTCACCTTTATGCCGAGGCTTGATACATTGAGTGATCATTACTGCTTGTGTTTCTATAGTTTCATGTATTTTGTATCTTGCTTTCTATCACATCTGTTGCTTAGAATCAAGTGAAATAATGGGTATTTGTAAGCCGTCTCATAGTGGGAATAATATATGTTGTACATGCAACCACATTTTGAGCCAACTAGATATTTGGGTGAAATGTCATATCATTAAATAAGAAAAAAGAGGTTTGTGGTAAGATAATATGATTTAGGTGCTTTTAGATACATACTAAAATTAGTGAACATACACATTAAAATGTGTCTAGATACATTTATATACATGTTAATGTGGAAAAATGCTAAAACATTTTATATTTAAAAACGGAGGGAGTAGATACTAGTATAAATTACTCGCTAGTTTTACTATGGGTAGGCTAAAATAAGTGTAGCAAAATAATAAGCTTAGTGAGAAATACTAATTCAACCATTCATACACTTCAGTGGGTAAATGCCTCAATTTCTCCAGCGAGCACAAGTTTCCACATCGGCATCCTAGATGTGTTATGTTAGGTTGTCTCGAATCACAAAATGGGTCTGTTTTGACGGCAAGTTTATTAGATCACCAACAGAACTAATTTGATCACCACGAGTTTTTTCTTGAAATATTGGATAAGTTTTCATGGCATGCAGAATAGGGATGCTGATATAAGGAGCCAAAACTTTATGTAGAACTGATTTCGTGCTTGCAAATGGATTAATATGTTTGTGCGTGTACACTGGCAATTAGTTGTAGAAAATTTCCAAAGATATATATAGCAGGACTAAACAGGAACCTATCTTAAGAGTTCCTATTTAACTTAAGTAGGAACTATTCCTATTTTGGAAAACTACCCGACCCGCGGCCCAGCACCGACCCGACCTCCTAAAAAACTACAGCCCACCCGACCCGATCCCCCACCACGCTCCACACCAACCTACCACGATCCTAACTCTCACCGGCGGCGCCAAAGCCCCTCACCCGCCGGCGGCCGCGCGTCCCAGCCCCCACACCCCACCCGCGCCGGCGGCCGTGCGCCTCCACCCCTCTCCTTCCAGCGGTCGCGCGACCCTCCCAGCACCTCCGGCAGCCGCGGCGCCCCGTCGCCTCCCTTCCGGCGGCCACGCGCCCCTCTTCTCCCCTTCCGGCGGCCACGCGCCCCTCTTCGGCGGCCGCGTGCCCCATCGCCTCCCCCGTCGGCGGCCCGCGCCCCATCGCCTCCTCCGTCGGCGCCCCCGGCAACCTCCTGCAGGTGCGGCTCCCTCCACCGCCTGTCCGACGTGGCGCGCCCCCGCCCACCTCCTTCCGGGGCCCCTCCACCTCCTGCGCACGCCGGCGGGCAAGAAGGCTCCCTCGGAAGACCACCGCGCCGCCGCCGCCCCCAGGATGCGCCAGGCCGCCGCCACCCGGGATCCATGGCGGATCGAGTTCGCCGGAGGTCCCCTACTCGGCTCGGGCCCCGTCGTCCAGTGGCTCACCGGCGGGCCCTGCAGCCGTCTTTGCTCCTGCTCTACTGCTCACACCGGCGCCACCCCCAACACCCTAGTGCCCCGCATCGGGGCCGCCTCGAGGTCCCGGACCGCTGCTTCGAGCTCCCGAGCAGATGCTCATAGAGCTTCTGAGTAGAGCTCGTCTCGAGGCCGCCATGGTTCGTCATCGGCCGTACTGGCCTCCCTCACTCAAGCGCAGCACCGGCGTTTCTCCCCCATTGCTCTGCATCTCCCCTTCCTCTTGCTACAGCGGCTGCCCGGACCTCCCAACCTCCGGTCCAGCATCAAATTGGAAAGAAAATGGTTCAGTTTGTAGCGTGCTGACTTCCTGCTCAAATTGATGCGTCCTATGCTTTCGGTTCAAAGCAGACAACGTTCAGCTATTTAGAAAAATCATGGAAAAGCTAGCCTTCGATTCAGTGTCACTCTTCCTGTTCTAGCAAAACGAAGAGGCTACGTGTTGTCGCGGCCTGCAAGTCCTTCACACACACTTGTACATCCAAAGGCTACGTAAAACTTAAATAAAAGTTCATTTCCATTTCAAAAAAATAAAGGTACACTCGATGAATTATCCAAGTTCATTACTATTTTTACTTGAGATTCGTAAAAGCTTAAACGAAGGTTCGCTTGATAAAATTTTAAAGTTCACGGATATTTTTTATAGTTCGCTTCATCGACTGTGAACAAATGTGAACTTTTTATTTTCCTACATTGGATTTGAACAAATGTGGACTTTTTTTTTATTCGAAGGTTTATAAAGTTTAAACAAAAAGTACACATGATTTTTTTTGAAAAAGTTCATGTGCAGTTGCAAAAAAAGTTCACCTTGTTCCGAAAAAATGTTCACGTAAAAAGTTCACTTCATTGTTCCGTGTGAAGGTTCACATGTCATGCTCAAGAAGGTTCAAATAGCATTGGCGAGAAGTTCAGAAAGTTCAGCTCGTTCTGAAAAAAATGTTCAAGAAAAAGGTTCAGCTCATATTCCGTCTGAAGCTTCACTTGTCATGCGCGAGAAGGTTCATATATCATTGCCGAGACAATTCAGAAAGCCTCATTCCAAAAAAGTTTAGAAAAAAGTTCGCTTTGTTAAAAAAAAATTCACTTCATTAAAAGGTTCACTTGGTCCAGAAAAAAGTTCACGTGCAGTTGCGAAAAAAAGTTCACCTAGTTCTAAAAAAATGTCCACGAAAAAAGTTCACTTCATGTTCCGTCTGAAGGTTTAGATGTCATGTGCGAGAAGGTTCACATAGTAGTCGCGAGAAAGTTCAGAAAGTTCATGTTTAGCTTAAACAGGAATAAGTTCCTTTTTAGTTGAGTTATATATATATATATGCAAAATTGTGGGGTGCCATGGTGGGTAGGAGTGCACCCACATCAAACCATTGGATGTACTATAGGGAGCACAAGATTGTTTTCAATGCAAACGGAAAAACATAACGTCGTCATACCGAGAGCATAGAAAATGCATGGTTTATGTTTGTTCTCTCTCCTATCCATCTCCTTTTGACATTTCCATTTCCACATTCCATGGAGAGAAATGTTGCCTCCTATACTTCTCCTTTAGACATTTCCCACACCCCATGCAGAGAATTCTTGCATGGTGATGGAAATTCAAGAGCGAGGACAACTTTTGAAATGTCTAATGATGCTGCCGGCTAACACATGCAGATGAGTCAAGAAAAATGAACGTGGATTCATATTCATCGAGGGAAATGTCTAACGCTGCATGTTATTTGCTCTCTTTTTCTCTCCAATCCATCACCGTAATAACGACATTGGACGTAAGCGGGAGAGTGTACTTTACTCACTGTGGGCATGCCATCCAAAATGAAAAAAATCAAACCGGTAAAAAATCTATGCGATCAAAGACTTACTAAACACAGCTTTGCGACGATGCATTCAGAAGTTCCGACAGTGCTCACTCATTCACCTGAATTCTTATGGATGGGGAAGGACGAATTTCTTGGTGATTTGCCGCCAAATCCCCCTGCCACGGAGTTAGTTGTTCTTGGTTCTTGCGTTGGCCAAAAATAGGACAGCTTTTACGGTACCTTGTACTCCACCAAGAGTCAGGAGTATGGCTCAAATCCTATGTGAAAATCCACAAAACTAATTCTGCGATGAAACTTCAGCGTAAATTAACCTATTTAAAAAATAATATCGAATCTAACCCCTTTTTGGACCATACACCGGATGCCCTCCTGACTCTCTTGGTGGTGGCTTAAGAGCAATGCCGAGCGCTGGGCAAACTCTTGAGCCTAAATCTGCACGCCGGAGTAGAAAACATTGAAAGGATTGATGACACTCATTTTGGATTCTTGGATGCATGCGATGTAGCATGCGGACGCCACGATTGATTAGTGAACCGTAGTGCACCTGTTCAGATCGTTTAACCCACTTGGCTAACCCAACAGCCACACGCCACGATTGATTCTTGGATTTTTTTTTTAAGATAAACTCAGGGAATTTGTGAACAAAGGCCAATTGGCGGACACACATGAGGCAAAGATGCCAGATTCTAGTTACATGAAACGTTGCTAGTACCGTCAGGCCACACTCAGACTAAACAGACAACAGGGAGCCAGCTCTACCACAAACACAGACAATCTGAAATTAAATAATTCCTAACATAAAGTAAAATGATACAATGTTCAACGAATTTCTTCATCCTAAAGCATTCAAGGGCTCACATATTATGTCGATATGAAAACATAGAGCCAAGACCGGAAAACAGGTCCAATTAGTCGAGGTCAGGCGAATATAATCCAAGGTGGTTGATTATGCTTAAACAAAGAACCATAATCTTACATAAACTGATATAGATAACTCCACAAAAGAGAAAAAAAATACAGATATCTAGGATACACGATGTTGAAAACAGATGATCACCATATCACTCTTAGCCTAGTTGGATATTTAGTTCATGATTTCCGAAAGCCTTGGTTTAGCCAAGTAATACTGTAATAGCTTTATCTGCCCCCGGTATGGTTGTATCTATGTTGCTAGGCATCAACACGTTGAAGCCATCGGCTGCTGTCGATAGGATCATCGAAGGTATCTGTGGGTGCCAGTGCAGTTCTTTCAAATCTTTCTGGCCCTGCAAATGGGGAAAAATGATCATATGTTAAAATGTTGTTTCAACACTATGCTTTGGAAACAAAAGATGACAAAATGGAAATTAAAGCCATCTTATGTGAACATTCTCAAGCGAAATTCGATATAAGTACCTGATGAACAAAGAGAAGTTGTGGGGGCAAATCTTCAGGAGCATTTGCCTGCTCTTTCATCTTTGCTCTGAATTCAGCTTCCTCTTCTGCATCTTTTTCCAATGAAAGATCCCATATTCTGCAGGAAAACAAATTAGGATGTTACACAGCAAGAGGATTCAAGATGTCAGAGAATAGTGAGAACAACGTGTATGACAATTTGCAGCCCTTAACAACATAGAATGAGGGGAGGGAAAGAGGGATGGGCAGCTACGTTAGTTGATGATCAGCAGATGATACAGCCAATGTTGATGCTTCATGTGGACTCCATTCCACAGATGTAATCGGTTGCTTGTGGTACTCAAAATGAGCTACCAATGAGTCATCCTACCAATGCAATAGAAACACAATGGAGAAATAGTTTGTGAGTATATCATTCTCAAGCAATTGTACATAATAATAACATAAGAAGCTACTATTAGTAGTATAGATAACAAAAGATGACCAAAAATCGGAAATAGAGTATATTAAATGGTAGTCTAGCTGCCTCCATCTTGGCACAAGTGCCCACTGTATGTACTATTGTAACAGTATCAGGCAACACATACAAAATTGATAGTTCTAGTAGCAAGGACAAGCCAAATTTTAATCAAATATAAGTTTTACTCAGTTTTCTATTTTCTTCAAAATGCCATCTCACCAAAAAAAAAATCTTACTGACTATCAAGTACATAGACAGAAAACAGAAGCCGAACTCAAAAGTAATGCACATGAACACAAATCAGATAAAACCGCCAAGCATACAAAATTGATAGTTCTAGTAGCAAGTGGATAGTCTGAAACAGACGAGCATACAAAATTGTACTTTGTTAAGGCAAATGTACCTTGATTAATCTAAGATCCCGAATTGAGAAACTGCCGTCATCACATCCTGAAGCTATCATACAGCTAGCAAGCCTGATAATGGAGATCACAACAGAAATATAATATTTATATAGAAGAAATGGTAGTGGTCAAGTGCTCATGAAGATAAACATCCTACTAAATATACCGATTCCAGGAGATGACATTCACATCAGCATCGTGGGCCTCAACAGAAACACAGGGTTGTTTCCCTGTCCTTATATCCCAAATACATATCTTTCCATCCACTGAACAAGAGGCAAAAATGTCGGCTTCTGTGGGACTCCACTGCAAGAATATAATCATAATATTTGAGATAATCAACATTTTAGACCACATAGGAGTAGATATATGATACACCATTCAGCAGCATGCCTGAAGATCCTCAACGCTGGCTGAGTGTCCAACAAAAGGTTTTGTATCCACTTCCCAAGTGTTGGAAGATGGCTCCCAGAGGTGAATGCACTTATTGCAATCGCCTGCGTCAAAGAAACAATAATTTGGTCCGTGCCAACGGATTTATACCAAATAAAAACACTGCTGATCTATGAGTACATGACAGAGAGAGCAACATGTAACATTCAAGACACCATAGTAGGTGGCAAACATTCTAGCATGACATAGATCTATTACATACCAGAAACAAGTCTTCCAGTAACAAGTGGACTCCAATCAATCGCGTAGCCTTCATCTTTATGGCCACTAAATACTTTCACAGGTACGTGATTATGGATTATGTCATCTTCTTTATGTGTAACAGGTCCTGAATCTGCTAGTGAATTAAGGAAGGATTTGTAGTCCCACACCTGCATATGTAGCAAAGGAAACACCCGTCAATAATTACACACAAGAAGTATAGTTGGCTCACTAAATTATGTCCCCTGTCAAGTTTCTCGGGAGGGAAATAAGATGCATACATGGAGACAGAATTGGATCGTGCAGAGCTATGTTCCTACGAAATATTGTGCACAGCTTATACTATGTGTTCCTTGCTAATTAGGGCTGAGGACTGTGACCTAAAATGTGATTGGGCCAACCATGAGTAAATTAAAAGGGAATAAGGGACAAAGTGAATTACCTGAACATGACCTGTGTCTCCCATGTGGCACATATATGTGGCTGTTGATTCATTGAGCGTATCCGATTTACACCCCCAGCATGGGCCACCTTTTTAAGCTGGTAGATAGAACATTAATACATCAACAAAAGAAGGATTGTACCAATGGAGCATGCTGAATAGTGGAATAGAATAATTGATGTCAAAGCAGAATCTGGAGTCGTGCACTTGGAGAAAATATATACATGTAAGATGGGCTTTATATCTTCATTGGTTTCCTCTTCTTCTTCATCATCACTGCTGCTGTCACTATCCATATCACTGTCAGCATCAACTTTTGAGGATGGTATAGGTCCCGGTTCTTCCCCTGTATGTTGGAAAGCTTGAAAACAGCGACATAATTCCATGCAGCCTTTTCAGCCTGAAAAAGTGATGAAGCCTAGCACTTAGTTTAGATAGACAAACTGCATGGAAATATATTGGTTGAAACAGTGAAACATAGATGGTAAAAAAGTATCAAAAGTTTCTTTTCATGGACTAATTACTTGATGGTTTGGGTCGACAGCTTCATCTAGATGCTCTTCCAGTTTTTTTCATTAGTTACTCTTTTTTCTTACATGTACAAATCTCTTGTGCACTCGTAAAAAAACCAAAAAATATAAATACATGCTGTAGCATACTGTTTTTCTTTTAAAAACATTACTTGCGATTCCATCAATATCACATTATTTGTTCAACGGCAAAGATCCAGCATAAGATCAATCCGTCAGTTAAATTTGATTGTTAAACTTCAACAAACCACATTGAAGCCTTGCATGTTGAAACAGTCACAAATAACCACAACACAAGAACCGGAACATTCACACTAGGTTTCTGATATGGTTCATCTGTACTAAACATAAGCGGTTGTATTGACATTCCATCTAAATCTAAAGTAGCTAAAAGGAAACTCATTCAAAAGAGGTAAATATCATAGCACATCCGGAGAAAATTTTCTGGAGAAGTAAATACAAAATATACATGAACAGGCACCGGCAATAAAACAAGACAATGAAATATGCCCTTGCAAATTGTAATCTTAGAGCATCAAAGACATCGGTATGTGGCAGAAACAAACTGCAATCTGACTTTTAGTAGTAACACACATGATGAACTGAAGTAGATGGAGAACACACAGTGGTGCTTTCTATGTCTGAAAATCAGATAAAGGTAAAGATAGAATGCAACCTGAGTTCCGGCAACGCCATATAATGTGTGTGGGAACTCTGATCGGACAAGCCCAAGTTGATCGCGCACAACATCAAAGCTGCAGCGGGAAGTGAATCGTTGAGAACAGAGAATTTCTTAGTCCGAACACAATGCATCCCTGCAGAGAATTTAATTGTACCTCAAGCAAGGCCACCCAGCACTAAATCCTCGGAGATAGTTGTAGGCCTCGGGATCAAACTGGAGCTCCTCCCCTTCCTCTAGTGCATCTACGCCTGGTTGCCATACCTACCAACAAAATCCACTATCCAACTGTAATTCCACACAAGCACACTCTTTTCCAACATCAATCTTATCTTACTATAATAACAGATAGGAAGAGTAATACAATTTAAATCACATGAGTTACTCATCTCGTCTGCCATCTATACAAGCCAATCAAAGATTAACACATAGCATTGAAGCTACAATTTAGTGCCCCTCACCTTTGCTGGACCAGAAGCCACCGCAGCGGTAGCAGAAGATGAAGCTTCAGTTTTTTTCGACCCCTGACCAACCAAAAAACACACGAAAGTTAGGGAGACGAAGCTAGGATTATGGATGAGAAGATGAACAAAACGCCAACTCGCGTGCCTTGGTCTTCTTCGACTTGGACTTGCCGGCCTTCTTGACTGTGCGCCCCATGAGGGAGGGAGGAGGAGAGCGGCTAGGCGGTGGTGGTCGGAGTTTGATCTGGGCGAAAGAAATCGTGGAGGTGAGTACTGAGTAGGGTTTAATCCTCGGAAGATACCGACTGGATCTCGGGGCGGACGCATACCTCGGAAGGGAAGACTGCGGACAGCAGCGGGAAGGGGATCGGCGACGGTGCGGGCGGCGGCGGCGCTGATTTCAGGTAGGGAGGGTGAGGTAACGGCTGCGGCGGCCGGCAACGGGCGTGCCACGCACCTCCAGCCCAGGGTTTTAAGGGGGAAGCATCCGCTTACATGGGCCGGCTGCCGGATCCTTAGGCCCAGTTCCAAACCATAAGCCCAACAGCGAGTTCTGGGCCTAACAGTCTGCTTGGTTTTTTTAACACTGTTTGCCTTATACTTTTGGAACTTTTTGGTATTAGCATGTGTTAAATTTGTAACAGAATGCGCACGATATTGTTCTGAAATCTGATGCCAGATTTTACAAATTTTTAAGGGCTGTTGCTATGAGTTTGTGTTCCACTCGATTTTTCGATGTTGCATACATGCTTCAAAAATGTAATAAACACTTTTATTGCGAAACCACACGCCAGGTGTTGTAAAGTTTTCTGCGGGTTTCATAAGTTTGTGTGTTTCACCTCTTTCAATGATCTTGTACGTGCTTTTCAAAATGTTGCTAACACATGTTGTTGTAATAGCTTGTGATTCTTGTGAAAATAGGTGGTGATTGTTGTTGCAAATGATCTGCAACAAAATATTTGTTGCCTACCACTTTTTAATTGCTCCAAACACATATTTTTTGTTGTTGCAATCTTTTGTTAATATTGCTGGTGGATTTTTTAATTGCTCCAAGCATTCTTTGAGATTTCCTGGTCTTAGTACAACTTGTAGTATCTGAACTCACGCACTACACACTCCACACACACACAACACCACACACACGCCACCCGTGCGCAAGCTAGACCTAACCAGACTATACTAAGACTTGAGCCTCCGCGAGCCTAGATCTTCCGGGAAACCCTGCGGTGGTGGGCACACCACAATACCAGTGTAGAACCGCGGTGGAAATTGGCTCCGAACACTGTTCACGTGAACAGTGTTTTCGCGCTGGCCACTGTTCACGTGAACAGTGCGCGCGGGTGAGGCACCCGAAACTCGCTCCCGCTGGGAGTCGAGCTCGGGCGGGTGGGGTGGCCACTGCCACAGCCCACCATCGCGCCACTGCGCGTCCTCTTGCTCCAAGCATTCTGTGCAACTGGATGGCATGGCACCCACATGCGGATACGTACACACACGACGGGCGGTTGGCAGAGCAAACCATTAATGCACGTATAGGTTGATGCTGATCGATCAGAGCCTGAAGTGGTCGAGTGCGAAGCGGCCGTTCTTCTTCCTAAAGTTGACGAGCAGCTCCTCCACGGTGGCGCTTCTGTAGTACAGCGGCGGCGTCCCATCGCCGACGATCGGGGTGCACAACCTCTTGGACGCGGCCTCGCCGTACGTCTGGAAGAAGCATGCCACGGACACCCGGGGCCCCTCCTTCTTGGACACCACGCGGTGCTGAACGCTTTTGAACCTGTCGTTGGAGATGAGCTGCAGGAAGTCGCCGATGTTCACCACGAGCGCGCCGGGCACCGCGTGCACCTCTACCCATCTCCCTGCGTCGTCCTCGTCATTATCCTGGACGAGCACCTGCAGGGCGCCGGAGCCAACGCCGTCCTGGAGGAGCACCGTGAGGAAGCTGTGGTCGGAGTGTGCCGTGGCGCCCATGGTGAGGTGCGGCTCCGGGCACGCCGGGTAGTAGTGGGCGCCGACGAGGATCCAGTCGAGGCAGCCAGCCTCCTGCTCCAGGTACCCGCTCGGCACTCCCAGTGCCTCCGACAGCAGCTCTAGCAGCGTGGTGCCCAGCCGCTTGACCTGCCGGGTGTACTCCGCCGCGACGCCTCTCAGCACCACCGGCATCTCCTCGGCCGGCGGTTCATTCGGCGACATGTCCATGTACACGGTGTCGCGCCACTTGGCCGCCGGAGCCCGGAACAGGTCCTGGTTACAGTGGTACCTGACGCTCCTCGCGTAGTCCCTCGTGTAGTGGGCGCGCTTCACCTCCACCGGCTCCTCGTTGAAGCCCCGCACCGCTGCCAGCATGCCCGACACCGTCGCCTCCGGCACGCCGTGGTTCACCACCTGGAAGAAACCCACCTTCTGCGCGGCCGCCAGCACCTCACGGACCAGCTCGGCTCGACGTGACTGGTCCGCTGTCGTTGCGCCGGCGAGGTCGATGACCGGGATGGTGAAGTTTCTGCCGGCCAGACGACGCGAATCACGTGGTGTAGCGTCGACAGCAGGCTGGGGGAGGTTCTCCGGTGGGTGGTGGAAGAATGACGGTATGGTGGTGACGCCTGCGTCGACGAGGCCTTTCACGCCGGCGTTGGTGTCGTCGAAGGCCTTCAGGTCGCGGAGGCGGGCAGAGGACATTGGAGAGAGCGACGACATAGCGTAGCGCACGGTACTGCACTACTGCTAGTCTGCTAATACAGGCTATAGCTGGCGGGCACCGTGTGTGATAGCTGGTGCTTTTAAAGACGTGCTAGAATCGATCCCGATATATGCTGACTGATCGTCGTCTTTTCATAATCTTCAACAACAACATCTCATTTCTCAAAAATAAAACACCGCCATGTTAGGTAGGTATATAAATGCAGGTACCGTACATACAAAAGATACAGGTTAACGAGGATGCACCACCGAGGAAGGAGTCCTCCAGTTCTTGACCAAACAAGAGATGGATGGAATCATCCAATTTTATACAGGTTTTGCTAATTCTCGATTGATTGGGAATTACCTTAACTCTCATTCGCATGATGTCAATTCTCAGTTGCAAGTTGGCAAATTGAAAGGTTGAAATTGTGTCAGATTTCTCATTTTTGTGTCCCCTACAATAATAAGAATTTATCACCAAAATGAGTGAATCTAGATCTGTGAAAAGTACAAATTTTGAAAGGTTGAAATTGTGTCAGATTTCTCATTTTTTGTGTAGCCTACAATAATAAGAATGTCACCAAAATTTTGCATGCGATAGAGTTTCAACATTATGCATAACAAGAATTTTTGTATCTAATTTTTTGAAACTTCAAATTCTGATTTGATCCTTATAGAAAACAGGACCCATGGTGCCCAGGCTCCATTTTTGGTTTCCGTTATAAAGGGCCCATATATAAGAATGTTTCTTAAGATGTTGAGCCAATTGATCTCTCTAAATTGACTGAACCATCCATCCATGTTTTTCTAATCACTTGGACCACCGTCTAATCTTAATGACCCGTTAAAGAAACACGTTTAATTATGGAGATCTAAACACAGTATTAATTATCCGTTATCCACCTATTAATGACCTGCAAAAAATTAAGTTTAGTTGTTGATCTAAACACGTCCAATCCAAACCATCTCAAATCCCTAGAACCAAATAGAAAATGGGATGATGATCATCCCATCCACAAAGTGTGGATGCTCCCGTCCCTACTAATCCGTCGACCAAACAGATCATCGGTGCCCATCAATCCCGACGAGTCCTCAAAGAAGGTACTAATTGAAACCTCACTCGGTGACAAACAATTGATAAGGCACACTCGTCGCCTTCCTTTGCGAGGAACATGCATGCCTTCTTCGTGTGGAAGGCGTCCACCATGACTAGCTTCCGACAGTTAGCTGAGCACTCGACCGAAGACCTATCAGATTTTAAGCCTGTTATAAACAACATATTCACAGGTTTGCTGATGATCGACATAAGGTAGTCAACGAAGAAATCACTAAGTTCTCTTTGTTTGGTTCCATCGGTCGAACATTCTTTGACTTTTGGATTTTTGCACTATGGTTTGTGTCGTCGTAGAGACACGCGCTTCACGCCTCGTTTGCTAGTGGTTTTTAAAAGTTATGCCTGTTGTTGAAAAAAATTCCATGATGTTAATCAATTCTCCATTCCAGAAAAATGTTTATGGGTTTCTATAAATATCCACAAGGTTAACAAAACAGTTTCACGTACATAAAAAAAATCACGTTATACGGAAAAATGTTCGTCGATTTTTTTTTTAGTTCATGAGGTTTAATATAATATTTGCAGTTCAAACTTTGTACACCTTTGATCTAACTTCTTATAAATAAAGAGAAACATGATAACTTGTAAAGATTTATTTAAAGCATGAGCCTTGAGGTACCTAAATGGGATGGGCCGCCTGTCTCATAGAGCCCAGCCCATCTAAGATGCCTAGGTGGTGATGCATGTAAAATGCATACATGAATTTGCATGTTATTACCAGATATTCCTACATATTTATAACTTATATGATGTTATATTCATGATTTATAATGATTTCGGAGATTTTCTAAATAATCCCCCCCCCCCCCCCCCTCTTTTGGTTCTAACTCTGTTTTCCAAAAAACGTCGTTTTTAGTGTTTCAGACTTTCCGGGAGTTTCAGGACTCCAAAAAGGGCAAGGCCAAAGAGCACGGTTCAGAATTTTCGAGACGAACGCAATGGGTTGAAAATAAAGACCAGAAGCCCAACCAGCTGGAAATTAGAGGGTCCCACGCGGCCCCTGTATCTGGCCGCGTGGGCCCACCTCTTTCCCCCCTCGTGGCTCCGATGCCGTCCGTTTTCGTCTCCGTGGCTTCGTCTTGACCTAAAACCGACTATAAAAATAGTCCCCGAGGAGTTTCGCGAGGCGGCGGCGAAGAAACAGAAAACCAAGAAACAGGAGACAGAAGGCTGCCGCCGGAGAAGATCGGAGGGGGGAACGCCGCCGGAATCACCTCCAGAGGGCTCCTCCATCCCTCCTCCGGAGTCTCCATCAACACCACTGTCAAGATCAGAACCATCTTCATCAACCTCTCCATCAAGTGTGCTCACCATGACCATGTGTGAGTAGTTTTCACCGAGGCTGAGGGCTCTACCGGTAGCTATGTGGTTCATCTCTCTCTCCCATGGTGTGATCATTATGTGATCATGAGCTTTGTAATCTTGTTGGATCCATAGATGTTACTCTTCGTTATCTTATGAATTATGCTACTTGAGTGGTTTTATTAATGTAAACTCCGGAGTCACCTTTGGCCCATGGTGCGAAGTTGACAGTGTGCGCACCGTGTGTGACTCTTAGGCTAAAGATTACATGAATATTTATCATGAGTTATTATTTGTGTTGGATGTCTCTATGAAATTGTGGTGTTTGTCTAGTACTATTTTGGGCGCTCTTAATGACATTGGGGTCCCCTAGATGTGGAATGCAAATTTAAGGTGTGCTTTTGTAGCCCTACACAATGAATTGGTGTTTGTTATCCAACAGGAGAATAGTTCAGAGTAGAATAGTGAAGAGGAAATATCTATGTATTCAATTATATTATAATTGTTGAGAGTGTCCACTAGTGAAAGTATGATCCCTAGGCCTTATTTCCAAGCATTGAAACACCGTTTGTCCTCATTTTGGCTCAAGTTTGTTTGCTGTCATTTTTATTTCAGATTGCAATTACCACTTATAATCATCCATATTACTTGTATTTCACAATCTCTTCGCCGAACTAGTGCACATATACATCTGACAAGTGTATTAGGTGTGTTGGGGACACAAGAGACTTCTTGTATCTTAATTGCAGGGTTGCTTGAGAGGGATATCTTTGACCTATACCTCCCTGAGTTCGATAAACCTTGTGTTATTCACTTAAGGGAAACTTGCTGCTATTCTACAAACCTCTGCACTTGGAGGCCCAACACTGTCTACAAGAATACAAGCGTGCGAGACATTAAGACATTTTCTGGCGCCGTTGTCGGGGAGCATAGCGCTTAAGTTTCTATTCTTGTGTGCACTAGACTTTAGATTTATTTTATCTTATTTTATATCTTACAATCATCTAAGCTTTGGGAGGTTCCTTTAAACTCGTTTGGTTGTAAGTTTATGAATTTCGAATTTCTCCAAGTGTATGAAACTTTGTGATTTTTAGTTTTATCCATTTAATTTAGAGATAACTTTAAGAGTCTCAAAGAGAACCAACGAAAAGTATAACTCCAAATTAAAGATCAAACCAACTTTACTTATTACTTATAACTTTAAGTAATAACTTGAATCAAAACAATAAAGACTTAACAAACAAATAATTAATGACATAACACAATAAAGAAGATATAAACTTTGAATTTCCAAACTTGGAATTCTCACACATACTTTATAATTCAAACAATGACTTGTTCCATAATCCAAAATATTCATTACATAATGATCAAACTGAAAATAACTCTTATTTAAAGTTCTAGTGTAAATCTTCTTCATTGACCTGGATTGAAGACATAGTTGTGATCATCACTCCTGGAGTGCTTTCTTTCCCCACTTCCTCCAATTCTTCTTTAATCTCTTAGCTCTTTTCCTTTCCACACTGCGATCATGCAATATGAAAAATTTCAGTATTAAATACCAAAATATATTCGAGTAGAGATTATGTTAATAATCTGTGTATAACTCTTATACCTTTTGTGGATTTTCCACTTGTCTTGCAAGATGGTTGTGGTCATCAAGTGATGCACATAGATATCCATCTCTGCTGATAAGAGCATGTCGAAGACCTCATTGACTGTATTCTCAACTCCCATCAATTCATAGCATGCCACAAAGGCATAGTAGTATGATGGTAGTGATCTTAGAAGTGTGTCAACTGCTTGCTTTTCTGGAATTGGTTTCCCAATGTCCTTAAGCTTCCTCATTATCTTGCAGAACTTTTCTTTGTGCTCCCTCATCGAGCCATCGCTCGATAGTATATGCCTAGACACATCTGATTTGAGAATTGAGTTTTCAACGCTTCCATAAGACGGAAGGGGCGATAGTACGGATACAAATCGCTAAGCTCAAAACTCATCTTGTCTAGCAAAACTAATCCAGCTTGATACTCATCTTCTCCCATAGGAGAATAGTCATCTTCTCCTTCCGGAACAGGTGTGTCCAGAATATGTTCTAAATCGCGTCTCCTGATATTTTCTCTCAGTCCATGAAGCCAATCCGCAAAGATCACGCTTCCCACAGTCAACTTTCCTAACAAGTCTTCTTCATAAATCTTTTCAACGGGATCCATTTTCTACAACAAAACAAGTTTATTTAGACTTCTGCTGTATTACTAATTTTAATGCACTATTTTAATTCAATCAAACATGAATCTAAGATATGCTCCCACTAAGTCCAATAATCCTCTCGATTGCCCTACGAAGCAAGTATGGATACATGTCATGTCCGTCGGCCAACCGGTAAGCTCTATGCTAGTTGCAGCAGCTACAACTCCTGTTCGTCTTTCGACGGATGTGTTCCGAACTCATGATTGTGTTATGCTTGGACGTTAAAACAACCAACCGACACTGGCTGCTGGAACTGTTCGCTCCGCCTCCCAAACCCTTGGTACACATTACTCCTGGATACAGGGCGTACGGCAACAAGCATCTGGTTTGACAGTGACACGGTTGGTAAGAACACGATCTCCTTGATTTTGTATGAGGATTCACCCTAATAAACGACTACTGCGCAATCAAAGTGCAAACAACAAAGGATAAACATCACAGACAATTAATAATAATTCATGTGCTTTGGTATAGCCTTTGTTATTCCTCGGAAGTCCTTGGCGCTCGTCCTTGAGGATCTCCATCTTCATTGTTTCCGATCACGGTAAAATTCCCGAAGGAAAATTGCCATATCCGAAACTCGCCAAGTACACGTCACCGACCCAATGCCGGCGCCTCCTCCCGGTCTCCACGACGAACTCTTCTTCGCTTGATTGTCGATGACGAACTCGATCAATTGTTTTGGCTCCCACCATCATGTTAAGACACCGTAACAAAATAGCTATACCAAAACACATGCACACAATCCTGCTAAACCAAGTTAGACGTATCTAACGCTTTATTTGCATGTTTTACGTGGCTTTGTAGGCTCTACGGAATTACCGTCACTACCTACGTATTGAAGTACGTTTAGGCTAGTTGCTAGATTAACATTGCGGGGTGATTAAGATCCCAACATTACAAAAACGTTGCAGAACCCCAATCTAAATGATCACATGTGCGTGTGACCCCGTGAGGCGTCCAACCCTCAGGCCCAGTCCGTATATACATCAACGTCCACAACTAAGGGTATAGACCCGAAGCTACTGAAGCACATCGTTGGCGCCAACAAGCATACTAGGAGCAGCCGGAAGGTCCGCGGATAGCCAGACGTTCGTAAAGATCTTGCCAATACTGTCATGGAATATGATGTACAACTTCTTGGGAAGCAACTAAAATAAACTTAATGCAAGAACCATGCAATGCCCACACCAACTGGTGCTCTAGATCAAATCATACCAACGCATAGATCGGCTCTGATACCACTATTGGGTTGCGGGGAAAACTTTAAATTTTATCCGTAACCTTACCGCCAAGATCTATTCTATGAAGATATGATGCACCCCATAATGCGATGATCAAGATACTTACAAACACCTTTGCGGAAGATCTTGTGTTTGTCGAAGTAGATGTCGGTGTAGCCTGATGAAGAATCTCACGTCCACGTCGGGAAGTGAGATTGTTGCCGTACGTCATCGTTGATGTAAACCTTGATGAAGTTGTCCGTTGTCCAAGGAACTTACTTGCGCAAATCCCGCTCTAGCGGTATCCACACATACACCGTGTCAACCCACCCCGTGCGTTCACCGCCTAGCTACTAGCACGTGGTGAAGAGAGTTAGCCTTGCGGCGTAGTTTAGGTGGTAGATCTAATCAACTAGATTAGATCTATATGAGAAGATTAGAGACGTCTAATTCTGAACACATGAGATTTACAAGAGAGAGAGAGAACTTGCACGGAGGCAAACTTGTGTTTCTTGTGTGTTCAAACCCTAGGGGCTTGGGGTTGCTTATAAAGGAGGCCAAGGGGTGGAGGGACTTGGGGAAGGGGCCAAGCCCTTCCCCTTTGGGCCGGCCGGCAAAGGAAGGGAGGGAGGAGTACCTCCCCTTCCCAACTCGGATTGGGAGGAGGAGTAGGACTCCTCCCTCCCAAACTTGCTTTTCCCTACAAGGAAGGGGGAGGAGACCCTCCCCCAATCCAACTCGGGTTGGAGGGGAGACCCCTCCCACCCGCCTCCTGCCATGTGGGGCCCAACCTGGCCGCCGCCCCCTTGTGTGGCCTGCCCTTGGCCGCCGCCCTAGTTGCCAGGGAGGGGGATTCCCTCCCCCAACTCGGACTCGGCCCCTCCCCACATATCATGTGGGTGCAGCTGCCTTGTGGGACCCATGGGCCCACTTGGCAGCCTCCTTTTATTGGGCTCCAAATAAATCCTTTATTTATATTTTCCAATATAATTAATTAATAAATAATTAATTGTTTTGTCTAATTAATTCCTAAATGAATATTTCCTTTTACAGAAAATTCCCGGAATCAATTACTTATCATATAACTCATATTTATATGAACCGGGATACCTAGTATCCGCCGACAAAACTATCGGAACAATATTTCCTTCTTATAAGCACTCGGATTAAATCCGCTGATGATAGAAAACATTCTATCATCCCGGGACATTAGATGTCTACATTCTCTCTAACTTATAATTCACCGGAACAAGTCCGAGTGACATCGGAGCTACTCCGACACAATCTCATTCCCACTAAAACTACATCTTAAACATGTGCGTTACTCATTACGCTTAATCCCCTTACGTACACGATACCAATGATATCTCGAGATTGAGACAATGTGCTCTAGTGTGATCAAACCCTTCGATCATAACACATATTATTCTCGTACCAATATCATTCTCTTTTCTCATTCCATATATATGTTGTCCCATGATAAATCACGCTTGTGTCTGGCCAGACGATTGGGTGACAACAACAATACTTGAGATGGCCTAGAGGATGTATCTCTCCATCATCTGGAGGAGTAAGTGCCATTCTTAAACGATCTTTGTTCCAATACATTATCCTAGTTCAAGCCCAAAAGTCACCTATCATAGTCCCATGTTACTGCAAGACGTTTGATGGAAATCAAAGCTCGAATGTCGAATAAGCGGTCACAAGATATTCTCATAGCATAGGGATCTAGCTAATGATAACTAAATAGATGATCAATCACTATTTCATCGTTGACGATTTGTCTCATAGCAAGATCATACGGTGGGTCGGTTCAGTGCGATCATCATTCCGATAATCCACTCCTATAGTTGAATGACTTATACAAAGTTCATGATTAGGAAAACATGATCATCAAGCAACAAGATAGGCTAGTCTTATAGACAAGACCAGGAACTCTTTTTCGTTCATATCTCTACATGTGTATCGGAGGTTTTCCTCTTGCATACGTTGTATTTGCTATGCAAGTACCCAATACAGTTATAGCATAAAGATACAAACATTAATAATAAACATGGAGATAAATAATAAACTTAATTATTATTATTGTCTCTAGGGCATATCTCCAACAGTCTCCCACTTGCACTAGAAACAATAATGATTCTAGTTAGCATGATGACATGACACCAAATGGAACTAAGGTGCCACTCACGCTTTCGCATGCGTATCTGAAACTGTGTCCGCACTTTGATCCAACCAAAGTTCATAAACTTTTTTTATCACCTCACATGCCAAACTTGACTATGTAAGTCGGATATATTAGGAATTGGATATGGGCCTTTCCGATTCCGTAGTAGCATTAATAATACCCGGTTGATATTATCATACCATCTTTATAGAAACCTCACCTGAGTAATGACTCATCCAATAACTTGCTTATCATGACGTCTCACTGATATGTCCATTTTGCATCACTATTTTATATCATAATTTACTGCTATTCATCGATATATTTCATATTTAGAAGTGTTACTTATGTTATTTTACCTATTTTGCATGTTTGATGAATAATGGAGAATTGGACACCGGAGTCAGGATTTGCTGGAAAAAGCACCGTCGAGATGCACTATTTCTGAAGATCAATAAATCGAAGGAGACATATGGAAGTCCTATTTTACCAGAAGATGGAGGAGGCCAAAAGGGGAGGCTGAGAAGGCATGGGGGCCCTCCCAGGCTGGCGCGGTGGGCCCCCCTGCCGCGCCGCCTGGTGGTTTGGGGCCCTGGCCCACCTCAGCCGTTCCCCCTTCGCGTACTTGACCCCCTCGGAACCCTAACACACAGAGGAGGCCATCGAAATATTCCGCCGCCTCCACGAGGCGGAAAACACCAGAGAGCGAAAAGCTCCCCTGCAGGAAGAAATCTGCCGGGGGAAATTCCCTCCCGGAGGGGGAAATCGTCGCCATCATCACCGTCATCGAGCTGGACTTCATCGGGATCATCATCATCACCGCCAACATCATCATCACCGCCGCTGCACCCCGTCTCCGCTGTAACATCTAGGGCTGAATCTTGTCTATTTCATAGGGGAAACTCTCCCGGTGTTGATTACTCTTGTTATTGATGCTATTGGGTGAAACCATTGGATTAAGGTTTATGTTCAGATTGTTATTCATCATCATATCACCTCTGATCATGTTCCGTATGATGTCTTGTGAGTAGTTCGTTTAGTTCTTGAGGACATGGGAGAAGTCTTGATGTTAGTAGTGAACTATGTTGAGTAATATTTAATGGTTTGATGCTTAAGTTGTGGTGTTATTCTTCTAGTGGTGTCATGTGAACGTCGACTACATGATACTTCACCTTTATGGGCCTAGGGGAATGCATTGTGTATTCGTTTGCCAATTGTGGGGTTGCCGGAGTGACAGAAACCTGAACACCCGTTGGTATATCGATGCATGAGGGATAGCAGGATCTCAAAGTTTAAGGCTGTGGTTAGTTATCTTAATTACTTTCTTGTATTTGCGGATGCTTGCAAGGGGTATAATCACAAGTATGTATTAGTCCTAGGAAGGGCGGTGCATTAGCATAGGTTCACCCACACAACACTTATCAAAACAATGAAGATTAATCAACTATATGAAGCGAAAGCACTTGACAATATTCCCGTGTGTCCTCAAGAACGTTTGGTCATTATAAGTACAACAACCGGCTTGTCCTTTGCTGTAGAAAGGATTGGGCCACTCGCTGCAATTATTACTGCATTTTATTTACTTGTACTTTATTTATCTGTCATATCAAAAACTCCTAAAAACTTGTCTGTGAGCATTTACAGTGAATCCTTCATCAAAACCGCTTGTCAACACCTTCTGCTCCTCGTTGGGTTCGACACTCTTATTTATCGAAAGTACTACGATACACCCCCTATACTTGTGGGTCATCAAGACTATTTTCTGGCGCCGTTGCCGGGGAGTGTAGCGCTATTGGTTGGTAAGGGAAACATTTATTGTACGTGCTGTTTTTATTTTTGCCTGCTGCTATATCTCATTATGGAGGGGTCTTCTCTTGAATTCCTATTTGGGAAAACAACTACCACTGCTAAGGTAGTAGAGGAGGCGCCAGATGAGCAGGTAATACCGTTCAAAATTCCTATGAAAATTGTTGAACGTGTCACAAATAACCGCTATGCAGGAGATGGAACTGTCCATCCTGGAGATCATTTGTTATTTCTGCATGAATTGTGCGAGTTATTTAAGTGTGCAGGTATCTCGATGGGAGAAGTTAAGAAGAAATTATTCTCTCTATCACTGTCTGGTAAAGCTGCACATTGGTATAAACTGCTGAAGAATGGGTATTCTCTTGGATGGGAGGAAATTGTACCTCTCTTTTACTCCAAATTCTATCCTCCAAGTGAGATTCATAAGGATCGGAACCTCATATATAACTTCTGGCCCTATGATGGAGAGAGTATCGCTCAAGCGTGGGGGAGATTGAAGGCATTAATGCTCAAATGTCCCATTCATGAGCTTCCTGGTAATATTGTTATTGATAACTTTTATGCAAGACTCTCCTTTCAAGATAAAACTCTATTGGATACCACTTGTGCTGGATCGTTCACTCGTAATAAAGAAGAGTTTAAGTGGGACCTTCTTGATCGGATTCAGGAGAACACTGAAGGATGGGAGAATGACAAAGGTAGGGAGTCAGGTATAAACTATGACTTTGAGTGTGTTAAAAAATTTATGGATACTGATGATTATCGCAAAATTAGCACTACTTATGGTCTTGACTCTCAAATTGTTGCAAACTTTTATAAAGCCTTTGCTTCCTATTTCGGTTTGCCGAAGGAGGGTTTTAAAAATTATCATGAACCATATAAAGATGAATCTGTTTCTCATATATCTAAAGGTGTTGAGGTTAATGTTGTTGATCGCATTATTCCAGAACCTTATATTGAAAAAGTTCCTTTTCCTAATAAGATTAAGGAACATACTATCATAACTGGTGTTGTTAGTAAAAGTAATAAGAAAACTACCAAACCTGATGAGCAAATAACTGTTGAACCTGTTGTAGCATTGGTTAAAGATCTTGTCACTGAAAATTTAGAAGATAGACACATTATCTTTTGTGAGGATGCTTCTAATATTGTCTCACATCCTAAAAGTTCTAGGAAGTCTAGTGTTCCTGTGCTTTCTGTTAGGATAGGTGATCATTGCTATTATGGTTTATGTGATATTGGTGCAAGTTCTAGTGCTATTCCTTATGAGCTTTACAGGGAAATTATGCACGAAATTGCTCCTTGTAAACTTGAAGAGATTGATGTGGTTATTCAGCTTGCTAATAGGGAAACTATCTCTCCAATTGGTATCATTAGAGATGTCGAAGTCCTTTGTGGTAAGACTAAATACCCTGCTGATTTTCTTGTACTTGGGTCGGCTGCCAATGATAGTTGTCCTATTATTTTTGGTAGACCTTTTCTGAATACTTGTGGTGCTGTTATAGACTGTAAGAAAGAGAAAATCTTTACTAAATTTGCTGGTGAATCTTATGAATTCAATTTCTCTAAATTTGCTAAAGCACCTTATGAAACTGAATTGCCTAGTGAGGATTTTGAAATTGCTCAACTTGCATCTATTGTTCTTGCTCCTAACAATGCTTTGCAGCAACATATGGAGAATCATGAAAGTGAGAACTTCAGGGAAGAAAGGAATGAGCTTGATGAAGTATTCCTTCGTCAACCTATGCTCAAACACAATTTACCTGTGGAAGATTTGGGTACCACAATGCCACCCAAGGAGGATCCTGTTTTTGATTTGAAACCTCTGCCTGATAATCTTAAATATGCTTATATTGATGATAAGAAAATATATCCTGTTATTATCAGCTCTAAACTTTCAGGTACAGAGGAGGAAAGGTTATTGGGAGTGTTGAAGAAACACCGCGGAGCTATGGGATATACTCTTGATGACCTGAAGGGAATTTCTCCTACTATATGTCAGCACGCCATCAACATGGAACCTGATGCAAAGCCTGTTGTTGAGCATCAGCGTCGTTTAATACCCAAGATGAAAGAAGTGGTAAGAAATGAGGTATTAAAACTTCTTGAAGCTGGTATTATTTATCCTATTGCTGATAGTAGATGGGTAAGTCCTGTGCATTGTGTTCCTAAGAAAGGAGGAATTACCGTTGTTCCTAATGAAAATGATGAACTAATTCCTCAAAGAGTAGTAGTTGGTTATAGGATGTGCATTGATTTTAGAAAGGTTAACAAAGTAACTAAGAAAGATCATTATCCTTTGCCTTTTATTGATCAAATGCTTGAGAGGTTGTCTAAGAAAACTCACTTTTGTTTCCTTGATGGGTATTCTGGGTTTTCTCAAATTGCTGTGAGAGCGCAAGATCAAGAGAAAACTACTTTTACTTGTCCTTATGGAACTTATGCTTATAGACGTATGCCTTTTGGTTTATGTAATGCTCCTGCTACTTTTCAAAGATGCATGTCTGCTATTTTTCATGGCTTTTGTGAGGAAATTGTGGAAGTCTTCATGGACGATTTCTCCGTCTATGGAACTTCCTTTGATAATTGTTTGCACAACCTTGACAAAGTTTTGCAGAGATGTGAAGAAACTAGCCTTGTTCTTAATTGGGAGAAATGCCACTTTATGGTTAATGAAGGAATTGTTCTTGGACATAAAATTTCTGAAAGAGGTATTGAAGTTGATCGAGCTAAAGTGGAGGCAATTGAAAGATGCCTTGTCCCAAAGATGTTAAAGGTATTCGTAGTATTCTTGGTCATGCTGGTTTTTATAGGAGGTTTATTAAAGATTTCTCTAAAATTTCCAAGCCTCTTACTAATCTTCTTCAAAAAGATGTACCATTTGTTTTTGATGATGATTGTAAGGAAGCTTTTGAAACTTTGAAAAAGGCTTTAATCACCGCTCCTGTAGTTGAACCACCTGATTGGAATTTACCTTTTGAAATTATGTGTGATGCTAGTGATTATGCTGTAGGCGCTGTTCTTGGGCAGCGAGTAGATAAAAAGTTAAATGTTATTCATTATGCTAGTAAAACTCTTGATTCTGCTCAAAAGAATTATGCCACTACTGAAAAAGAATTTCTAGCTGTAGTTTTGCTTGTGACAAATTTCGACCCTACATAGTTGATTCGAAAGTCACTATTCATACTGATCATGCTGCAATTAGATACCTTATGGAAAAGAAAGATGCTAAGCCAAGGCTTATTAGATGGGTACTTCTTTTGCAAGAATTTGATTTGCATATCGTAGATAGAAAAGGTGCTGAAAATCCTGTTGCTGATAATTTGTCTAGATTGGAAAGCATTCCTTATGATCCTATTCCTGTTAATGATAGCTTTCCAAATGAACAATTGGCTGCAATAAGTGTAAGTTCGCGAGATAGTCCTTGGTATGCTGATTATGCTAACTTTATTGTTTCCAAGTACTTGCCTCCAACCTTTTCAGCTCAGCAAAGAAGGAAATTCTTTTATGACTTGCGGCATTATTTTGGGATGACCCACACTTATATAAAGAAGGAGTCGATGGTATTATGCGAAGATGTGTTCCTGAATATGAACAACAGGAAATACTGAGGAAATGCCATGGAAGTGCTTATGGAGGGCATCACGCTGGAGATAGAACTGCGCAGAAAGTTCTACAATCAGGTTTTTATTGGCCTACCCTCTTTAAGGATGCAAGAAAGTTTATTTTATCTTGTGATGAATGTCAAAGGGTTGGTAATATCTCTAGACGCAATGAAATGCCTATGAGTTATTCTCTTGTTATTGAACCATTTGATTATTGGGGATTCGACTTCATGGGTCCTTTTCCTTCTTCACAAGGTAATACTCATATACTTGTTGCTGTTGATTATGTCACTAAATGGGTAGAAGCTATACCTACTAAAAGTGCTGATGGTGAGACCTCTTTAAAAATGCTTCAAGATGTCATTTTTCCTAGGTTTGGTGTACTGATGACCCACAAGTATAGGGGATCGCAACAGTCTTCGAGGGAAGTAAAACCCAATTTATTGATTCGACACAAGGGGAGCCAAAGAATACTTGAGAGCCTTAACAGCGGAGTTGTCAATTCAGCTGCACCTGTGAATAGTCTTGCTCGACACAGATTATCAGTAGCAACAGTTTTATAGCAGTAGTAGTGGTGAAATAATAGCAGCAGTAAATAGAGACAGCAGTAGTGATTGCAGTAAACAGTAGGATTAAAACACTGTAGGCATAGGGATGGATGAACGGGCGCTGCATGGATAAGATAGCTCATATAATAATCAAGACATAGGCATTGCAGATAATAATGATAAAGCATCCAAGTACTAAGTAAACATAGGCATGTGTTCCATATATAGTCGTACGTGCTCGCAATGAGAAACTTGTACAACATCTTCTGTCCTACCAGCCGGTGGCAGCCGGGTCTCAAGGGAATCTACTGGTAATTAAGGTACTCCTTTTAATAAAGTACCGGAGCGTCGGTGATGATGATGGCGATGATCTCCTCCAATTCCCCGTCCCGGCGGAGTGCCAGAACGGAGTTTCTGGTCCCCGAAATAGGTTTCGCGATGGTGGCGGCGTACGGTGATGTTTCTGGATGAAGTGGACGACCCCCTCGCGTTTTAGGTCAGAGAGGGTTAAGTAGTCGAAAGGGGGACTCGGGGAGGTGCCGAGTCGCCCTCCTCAGTGGCTGGCGCGGTGGGCCCCTTGGCCGCGCCCTGTGGTTTGGGCCACTCGTGGCCCATCTCTGACTCCCCTTCTGGCTCCGTGAGTCTTCTGGTAAAATAGGAGGTTTGCGATCTTTTCTGGTGTTTTTCCCGAAAGTTGACTTTCTGCACAAAAACAAGACACCAGGGCAATTCTGCTGAAAACAGCGTTAGTCCGCATTAGTTGTATTCAAAACACACAAGTTAGAGGTAAAACAATAGCAAAAGTGTTCGGGAAAGTAGATACGTTTTGGACGTATCAACTCCCCCCAAGCTTAGCTTATTGCTTGTCCTCAAGCAATTCAGTTAACAACTGAGTGCGATAAAAGACTTTCACGAACACATTTGCTTCATATGATGCATATATTCTCACTATATGAACAAATGCTTAGGCAATTCAAGATGAGGCAAATGCAAATAATGTCACTCAATAGGCATGTAAACTATGAAAAGATACCAACATACTAATAGCGACAAACATGAAACATATTAATTCACAAGATTGTAATGCTCATAATAGGATATGATAAGATGGTATCTCGCTTGCCCGTTTTTGTACAGCAAAACATAAATGCCCAGGCACCTCTGAAGTTCATGGGAAGACTAGAATCAAAGATATCAAAGATAAAAGCATCAAAGTTATATCACAGTTAACCACATTCTGGGACAAGCACATTACACTAAGAATGACAACTATGCTCTCGAGAAAGTGCTCAAAGAAAGGATGGTGACTCAACATGAAAGTAAAAGATTGGCCCTTCGCAGAGGGAAGCAGGGATTATCATGTGCTAGAGCTTTTTATTTTTAAAACAGAAGCAAAATTGTTTTGGGAAGTGTTTGTTGTTGTCAACGAATGGTAGTGGGTACTCTAACCCCCTTGTCAACCAGACTTTCAAGAGCGGCTCCCATGAAGGATGTTATTTCTACCAGCAAGGTAGATCATCCCTCTTCTCTTTTGTTTACACATGTATTTTAGTTTCATTATGGGTGACACTCCCCCCAACCTTTGCTTGCACAAGCCATGGCTAACCGAATCCTCGGGTGCCTTCCAACATTCACATACCATGGAGGAGTGTCTATTTGCAAATTAAGTTGCTTACTGATAAATCAGGGCAAAACATGTGAAGAGAATTATTGATGAAAGTTATAATTAATTGGGACTGGGCACCCCGTTGCCAGCTCTTTTTGCAAAATTATTGGATAAGCGGATGTATATGCCACTAGTCCATTGGTGAAAGTCTGAATGACAAGATTGAAAGATAAAACACCACATACTTCCTCATGAGCTATAAAACATTGACACAAATTGAGAAGTACTTTGAAGGTTTTAAAGGTAGCACATGAAAATTTACTTGAATGGTTCGAAATGCCATGCATAGGTATTTATGGTGGACACTTTGGAATAACTTGGTTTTCATGGTTTTGGAAGCACGAGCAGCATTCCCGCTCAGTACAAGTGAAGGCTAGCAATAGACTGGGAAGCGACAATCAAGAGAGCAATAACCGTCATAATCATGCTTGCGACAAAATGAAATTAATTGAGGCATAAAAGTGATACAAGAACTCTGAGTCAAAATAAATCATCAAGGCTTAATTGACTTTTGTTTTTCAGTCATATGCATGCATGAGCATGTGCCAAGTCAATTCGAATGAATTATTCAGAGGAGGATACCACAATGTCATACCCTCTATGAATAGAACAATGCAAGCAAACATCAACATAACATGCTACCACTATTAATAAATTGGGACCGATCATGAGAGAACAAGAACTACTAAGCATCCACTAAATGACATATACCTCACATGAACCAACTAAGCATGCTCACATAGATGAGTATATGTACAAAAATGAAAACAAATAGAGTTCATACCAGCCTCTCACCCCAACTCGAGTTGTTGTAGATCATCCTTATTGCTTTTTCACTTGTGTTGCTTCGAATGATAAGAATGAAAACCAAGCTCCATCGGAGTCACGGATGGCTGTCCAACTCTGAAAACACTATACAAAACCAAAAAGAAACAACAAATATTTTTGGGTTTTCGAGTTTTTGAAACAAGAGCAAAAAGAAACAAACAATAAAGCAAAATATTTTTGATTTTTGAATAACAAACCGAATTTTAAAACTAAGCAAACTAATACTGAAACTTAAAGAAACAAATGAAGAGAAACAACAGAAATATTTTTGGTCTTTTTGTGTTTTGGAATGCAGCAATAAAAGGTAAACAATTAAAAAGAAAGAAAGAAAACTGCAACATGGATATACAAAGTATCGACAAGATATGATATGTAAATGAGTGAGATGTCGATATACCTCCCCCCAAGCTTAGGCTTTTGGCCTAAGTGGAGGCTAATAATAACGCGGGTAGGAACTCCAAGCCGGCGGGTCATACTGGGCGTGCTCAACATCCGGCTCCGCTGAGGAAGATGAGGCAGAGGGTCCAGCATCCCCAGGATAGGGGCGCGAGCCCCCAGTCCCGGAAAACTGAGTGGAGTCCTCGTCCGCCCATTCTCCATCATCCTCTGTGTGCAGGGCATGTTCCCTCAAGTATGCATCGAATTCATCCTCGGTGACTGACCAAACATTCCTGAAACCAAGATCAAACAAACGTGGTGCAGGCAAAGCGACTATTCGCTCAGATTTAACCATTTTCCACCTCACCTTCTTGGCAAAAGGCACCTCATAAGATAGATTATTCAAAGTAGACCAACTAGTAACAAAGCCATGCCTCCCCATGGAAGCAAAATCGAGCCTCTCTAAAGAAAGCTGCAAATCATTAGGGAGAGCTACTACACCATGCATAGCTAATAAACGAGAAGCAATGAGTCCTCCACAAAATCCACCTTTCTCGCGATTGGCAGCAATGCGAAAGCTATCAAGGCACCCAAATTATAACTCTTATCATGTTGCAAGGCTGCTGCTAGGAAAGCTAAATCAGGAATGGATAATTTATTTGCAGTCTTCCTAGCAAGTACACACCTCGTGATGAAGTAAGCAAAATATCGAATGCATGGAAATTGAATACTTCGAATTTTACCACTTTCATCTGAGTAGGTTCTTCCTTGACATATTACCTCGTATAGGTTGCCCATGTATCTTCCCTCGTGATCCCCATTGCGGCACCCTAATTGCTGCACAAAAAGCATCAAAAGGCAAGTGGACACTTTTGTTGTAAATTTTATAGTGAACCATAGGGTTAGGTGAAGACCAATCAAATCTAAAGTCCTGCACCACAGACACAGTTAGCTTTGCATATTGGTAGGGTTCTCCCTCTACAAAATCACTCAATCCTGTATTAGAGACAAGAGTACGAAAATCACGCAAGATCCCCGAACTTCTCATGAATTCCAAGCATGGATAGCAGGATGGAAACACTCCTTCTTCACGATGGATCCCCATGACCTCAGGAACCACCAATTCATATTGATTTAGTTGGTGTTCATTTCCCTCCATCCTCTGAAATTTTTGACACATATCATAAAAATTATCTTTGAAGCATACAAATGAGGGGAACTACTATATGGACTTGCTAGAGGACTAAACATGCATCAAAACTGATTATATCAACATAGAACAAGCATGCATACTCACTTAACAAGTCACCTACAGCAGCAAAATACTCAAGGTATACTTACTAAACAAAATTCTACTTGGATACATGGAGGAGTCACATACCTGAGAGCAATTGCCCCAAATCTCAGCAGCTGAGATGGGCTGAACAAAGAGATCGAAATCGCGAGGAAGAACAGCAAAAACTCGAGTGTGAGAGAGAAAAACGAGCTGAGTGATGCAAGAGGAAGAAGTGGTAGGTGGGGGAACTGTGGAGGGCCAAGGGTGCCCCACCTCAGTGGCTGGCGCGGCCAAGGGGCAGCCGCGCCACCATGTGGTTTGACCCCATGGTGGGTCCCCTTGGTCAGCACCAGGCACTCCCACGATGCTCTTTGAAAAATAGGACCAATGGTATAATTTTTACAGAGTTTTGAAAACTTTCAATTTGCATGAAATCTGGATATTTAAATTAATAAAACTTGGGCAGAAAAATTATTTTTAAAATTCAAAACAACTAAACTTTTGCAACCTAATTATCACTACAGGAGGTAAAACAAAGTTGAAGAAAGAAATGCTGTTTAGCTCTTTCATGTATGCAAATACATTTGATAACAAGGTTGATCAAGTCTTGGCACCAAATAAATTTACATGACACAAATGATTTAAACATCATGAAACACTCATGTTACCTTGTATTGTATTGATATGGATCCAATCATAATGTTTTGATATCCTTCTTGATGATCATATATAGGGCAATCAATACTTCCCACTTTGATAGTTTTAAAATTGGAGATGGTATTGACTCCATAAATCTTGTCAACTTTCTTGGGGAAATAAACAGTATGTTCTTTATCATTAACATTGAAAGTTACTTTTCCTTTATTGCAATCAATAACAGCACCTGCAGTATTTAGAAAAGGTCTTCCAAGAATAATAGACATATTATCATCTTCAGGCATTTCAAGAACAACAAAATCAGTCAAAATTAAACAATTGTTAGCCACTTGAACAGGGACATCCTCACAAATGCCAACAGGAACAGCAGTAGATTTATCAGCCATTTGCAAAGATATATCAGTAGGTATCAATTTATCAAGATAGAGTCTCTTATAGAGAGAAAAAGGCATAACACTAACTCCTGCTCCCAAATCACATAAAGCAGTTCTAACATAATTATTCTTGATGGAGCAAGGGATGGTTGGTATACCTGGATCTCCAAGCTTCTTAGGAACCTTGCCATTGAAAGAATAATTAGCAAGCATAGTAGAAATTTCCTCATTAGGAATTTTCCTCTTGTTAGAAACAATATCTTTCATATACTTTGAGTAAGGAGGCAATTTAATAGCATCAGTCAAAGGAATTTGCAAGAACAAGGGTTTCATCCATTCACAAAATTTATTATAATGTTCTTCTTCCTTTGATTTTAGTTTCTTAGTTGGAAAAGGCATTTGCTTTTGAACCCAAGGTTCCCTTTCATTACCATGTTTCTTAGCAATGAAGTCTTCCTTAGTGTACTTTGTGTTTTTAGTATGCTTTTCAGGTTCCTTTTCACTAACTTCTTTATCAAGAGCATCATTTTTATCCTTATCACTATCAAGTTCATTACCACTTTCAGTTTCAGCATCAGAGATAGATATACTATTAGGATCATTAACAGTTTCAGAGGATTCTACAACATTTTTATGTTTCTTCTTCTTCTTTTTCTTAGAAGGAGAAACTGGATTTTCAGCTAGTTGAGAATCTTGTTCAATTCTTTTAGGGTGTCCCTCAGGATATAAAGGATCCTGAGTATGAGCTCCACTTCTAGTGCTAACATAGACAGGTTTTAATTTTTCTTTAGAAGCATTGGCTAACATGTCTTGTTGCACTTTAGTGAGTTGATCAATTTGAGTTTGAACCATATGGAAATGTTTAATAAGCATCTTAACATCATTGGAGGTTCTCTCCACAATATCATGCAACTTACTAATAGCTTGAGAGTTTTCATGCAAATGATTCTCTACTCTCATATTAAAATTATCTTGCTTAATAACATAATTATCAAATTCATCTAAGCATTGATCAGGTGGTTTAGAGTAGGGAATATCTCCTTCATCGAACCTGTGGAGAGAGTGAACCTCAATTATGGATGGATGAGGAATTGGCTTACACAAATCTTCAATAGGTGGAAGGTTCTTCACATCTTCAGATTTAATACCCTTCTCAATGAGAGTCTTCTTGGCCTCCCTCATTGTTTCATCATTCAATTCAATCATACCTCCCCTCTTCTTTGATATTGGTGTCGGTGTAGGTGTGGGGGTCGGCGCAGGTAGAGTCCAATCATCATAATTCTGGCTGATTTTAGCCAATAATTCTTCAGCTTCTTCAGGGGTTCTTTTCCTGAAAACACAACTAGCACAACTATCCAGATATGCTCTAGATTCAATAGTTAGTCCACTGTAAAATATATCAAGTAGATCATGCTTTTCCAAATCATGTCCAGGCCGAGCTCTGATAAGAGAGCAAAACCTTGTCCATGCCTCTGGAAGTTTCTCTTCATCTTCCTGGTCAAAGTTATAAATTCTCTGCAAAGCATCATGTTGAGCACTAGCAGGGAAATATTTCTGAAAGAAAACATTAAGCAAACCAGTAGGACTAGTAATAGAACCAGGAGACAAGTTGTTATACCAAGCTTTAGCATCATCTTTTAATGAGAAAGGAAAAATCTTAGCAACAAAATAGCTACGCTTCTTAATATCATCAGAAAATAAGCCACTCAAAGTAGAGAGCTCATTCATGTGCTCTACAGCACTTTCACTCTTAGTGCCACAAAAAGGAGTTTTCTCAACAATAGATATATGAGATAAATCAAGAGAAAAATCATAATCCTTATCTTTAATGTTTATAGGAGAAGTGGCAAACTTAGGATCAGGTGACAACTTGTATTTAACAGCATGTTGTGCAAGAAAATTTCTATATTACTTGCACCAGTAGTAGCATTACATTTATCAATAAAATCATCATCAAGTTCCACATAAGTTTCATCAGGATCATCATCACAAGTATAATCCCTTAACTCAGGTGAATAAACAGGAGTAGTAGGACTTCCATTAGGTGTTCTAGTATTTTCAAGTTGTTTAGACTAGCAATAGCAGCATCTAAAAGTGGACCTAATGAAATATCTCATCAATCACAGTAGAAGCATCATCAACATTATCAGAGGCAATTTCAGATTCAGCAGTAGTACCAACACGTGAAGATTGTGGTGGTGTAACAAGTTGACTCAATACAGATGGTGAGTCAAGAGCAGCAGAGGTACTAAGTGTCGTACCTTTTCTTGTAGTGGATGGCAATACACGGACCCTCTCATCACGAGCTTTACCCATGATGAATAAATTTCAGCGAGCAATATAGATCACAAGTGAACTCACAAATAAAGCTATGCTCCCCGGCAACGGCGCCAGAAAATAGTCTTGATGACCCACAAGTATAGGGGATCGCAACAGTCTTCGAGGGAAGTAAAACCCAATTTATTGATTCGACACAAGGGGAGCCAAAGAATACTTGAGAGCCTTAACAGCGGAGTTGTCAATTCAGCTGCACCTGTGAATAGTCTTGCTCGACACAGATTATCAGTAGCAACAGTTTTATAGCAGTAGTAGCGGTGAAATAATAGCAGCAGTAAATAGAGACAGCAGTAGTGATTGCAGTAAACAGTAGGATTAAAACACTGTAGGCATAGGGATGGATGAACGGGCGCTGCATGGATAAGATAGCTCATATAATAATCAAGACATAGGCATTGCAGATAATAATGATAAAGCATCCAAGTACTAAGTAAACATAGGCATGTGTTCCGTATATAGTCGTACGTGCTCGCAATGAGAAACTTGTACAACATCTTCTGTCCTACCAGCCGGTGGCAGCCGGGCCTCAAGGGAATCTACTGGTAATTAAGGTACTCCTTTTAATAAAGTACCGGAGCAAAGCATTAACACGCCGTGAACACATGTGATCCTCACATCGCAGCCATTCCCCTCGGCTGTCCCAATTATTGTCACTTTGGGACCTCGGGTTCCGGACAACAATATGTGTATACAACTTGCAGGTATGATCAATAAACAGTGCATATCATTATGAAACAATAACATGTTCAGATCTGAAATCATGGCACTCGGGCCCTAGTGACAAGCATTAAGCTCAACAAGTTGCAACAACATCAATAAGTACTAACAACGGATACTAGGCACCATGCCCTAATGATCTTATAACTTATTACATGAACAATCTCATCCAATCCCTACCATCCCCCTCAGCCTACAGCAGGGAATTACTCACACATGGATGGGGGAAACATGGATGGTCGATGGAGAAGCGTCGGTGATGATGATGGCGATGATCTCCTCCAATTCCCCGTCCCGGCGGAGTGCCAGAACGGAGTTTCTGGTCCCCGAAATAGGTTTCGCGATGGCGGCGGCGTACGGTGATGTTTCTGGATGAAGTGGACGACCCCCTCGCGTTTTAGGTCAGAGAGGGTTAAGTAGTCGAAAGGGGGACTCGGGGAGGTGCCGAGTCGCCCTCCTCAGTGGCTGGCGCGGTGGGCCCCTTGGCCGCGCCCCTGTGGTTTGGGCCACTCGTGGCCCATCTCTGCTCCCCTTCTGGCTCCGTGAGTCTTCTGGTAAAATAGGAGGTTTGCGATCTTTTCTGGTGTTTTTCCCGAAAGTTGACTTTCTGCACAAAAACAAGACACCAGGGCAATTCTGCTGAAAACAGCGTTAGTCCGCATTAGTTGTATTCAAAACACACAAGTTAGAGGTAAAACAATAGCAAAAGTGTTCGGGAAAGTAGATACGTTTTGGACGTATCATGTACCTAGATATCTTATGACTGATGGAGGTTCTCATTTTATCCATGGTGGTTTTAGAAAGACTCTTGCTAAATATGGTGTTAATCATAGAATTGCTTCAACCTATCATCCTCAAACTAGTGGACAAGTAGAATTGTCAAATAGGGAGATTAAATCTATCTTGCAAAAGACTGTTAATAAATCTAGAAAAAATTGGGCTAGTAAGTTAAATGATGCTTTATGGACTTATAGAACTGCTTATAAGAACCCCATGGGCATGTCTCCTTATAAATGGTTTATGGTAAAGCTTGTCACTTGCCTTTAGAATTAGAACACAAAGCTTATTGGGCAGTGAGAGAACTTAATAGAGATTTTAAACTTGCCGGTGAGAAAAGGTTGTTGCATTTAAGTTCTTTAGATGAATGGAGAAGTGAGGCTTATGAAAATGCTAGACTCTTTAAAGAAAAAGTTAGGAGATGGCATGATAGGAGAATTCTTAAAAGAGAATTTAATGTTGGTGAGAAGGTTCTATTGTATAGGTCTCGTCTCAGATTTTTTCAGGAAAGTTACTCTCAAAATGGGAAGGACCATTTGTTATTGTGGAGGTGTATCATTCAGGTGCAATAAAAATTGCTTCATTGAAAGATAACTCTACACAAGTGGTAAATGGTCAAAGACTCAAGCATTATATTTCTGGAGATTCTATTAATGAAGAGGTTGATACAATTAAAGTGGTGACTCCGGAAACTTTCATTGAAGAACATTTTTCTGGGACTGCAGAATTTGATTCGAATAGGTAACAGCTTCGGTAAGAAAAGTTTCTCGAATAACTTTCTAGAAGATATTTTCGTCGTTCTTATTAAATATGGAAAAATAAGAGACCGAACCGGATGGGAGACGGCACCCGTGGTGCCCAAACCATAGGCTGGCGCGGTGGGCCCCCCAGCCGCGCCGCCTGGTGGTTTGAGCACCCCGGAGCTCGTCTCCGATTAGGTTTCCTCCTGTACCTTCCTTATGTTGTAAAACTTTTTGCTATATATCTCACCCGAACCTCCGAGGTTCGTATCTCGCCTTTTCGTCGTGTTTCGTTTCGAGCTATTTCTGTCCAGATATTGTTTTCAGATCTAGAGCTGCCATGTCTTCATCGAAGCCTCCAAAGGACAGTTTCTTTGTGAACGTCGTCACCCCATACATGGATGAGCTGAAGATGCATCCCAAGGAGTCGCATATGGTTGATGGAAAGCTGCGGACGGAAGACGTGCGAGGACCCAAAGGAGAAGGGAGCCTGGAAGCCAGGATGGAGAAGCTGGAGCAAGAGGTCTTCACATACAAAAAGCTGGCAGAACGTGAAGTGGGAGTCTTCCACTCAATGGTGTCCGCGCTGGTCGCTGAACATAAGAAGGAGACTGCAAAACTCTGGGAAGACATATTTCACCTCATCAACACCACCAACAAACTGCAGGCGCAACTCTATGACGTCCAGAATCAAAACTGTGAGTATGAAACTCGGTTTAAAAACATAAGCGCTGCTGCTAGTTTCAGGATAATCGAAACCAAGTCGTCCTTTGTTGATGGGAAACCCCTTCCCTGGAAGTCTGATGATGAGGACAATTCACCACCATCACCGAAGGAGTAATTCGTCAGAAGTATTGGCATCCCCTTGCTTTGTTCCAAGCTTGGGGGAGTGCCGCGGTATCACATCATTATCTTTACCTTTTACTTTTTCATAAAGTCATATCGTGAATAGGGAAGTTATCTTATATGATGGTTTGCAATGTAGAAGTATCTCTCTTTTAGTTGGTTATCTATGTATCCCTTGGTGTGAGTTGCCGTTATGAAATATTAATGAGAAGTTTTATCATTTACCTTCTGCATACTTTATTTTAGCTTGCAATTCTCTTTCATATTGATAACCTTGTTGTTAGTATAGGGATCACTTTTTAGAGCACCAAGTTAATCTTTTTGGTTTTGGCAAACTTAGCATTGGTCAGTAGTAGACAATACTTTGAGACTTAAGTAGAGAGAGGGGAGTGCATGCAAATATATTATTCCATGATCTTTCTTTCTTTGTAGCTCATAAGCTTAGTATTCTTAGGTTAAACTATTTGTGCTTCTAAGGAAGATTGCATGATTATTCTTATCACTTGTATAATTGTTTGTATCCCTCAACTCTTATGCTTGCTTCAAACAACCTTGCTAGCCTAAACTCTGTACTGAGAGGGAATGCTTCTCGTGCATCCAAAACTTGAGCCAAAACCCATGCCATTTGTGTCCACCATACCTACCTACTATGTGGTATTTCCTGCCATTCCAAGTAAATACTTCATGTGCTACCTTTAAACTATTCAAAACTTTATTACTCCTTATTTGTGTCAATGTTTTATAGCTCATGAGGAAGTATGTGGTGTTTTATCTTTCAATCTTGTCATTTACTTCAGACAGACTTTCAACCAATCGACTAGTGGCATATACATCCGCTTATCCAATAATTTGCAAAAGAGCTGGCAACGGGGTGCCCAGCCCCAATTAATTACAACTTTCATTAATAATTCTCTTCACATGTTTTGCCCTGATTTATCAGTAATCAACTTAATTTGCAAATAGACTGGTATGTGAATGTTGGAAGGCACCCGAGGATTCGGTTAGCCATGGCTTGTGTAAGCAAAAGGTTGGGAGGAGTGTCAACTATAAAGAAACTAAAATACATGTGTAAACAAAAGAGAAGAGGGATGATCTACCTTGCTGGTAGAGATAACGTACTTCATGGGAGCCGCTCTTGAAAGTCTGGTTGACAAGGGGGTTAGAGTACCCACTACCATTCGTTAACAACAACAAACACCTCTCAAATACTTATTTTGTGCTCTCTATATGCTTTCGAAAACTTAAAAAGCTCTAGCACATGATTTAATCCCTGCTTCCCTCTGCGAAGGGCCTATCTTTTACATTATTGTTGAGTCAGTAAACCCATTCCTCTCTATCTCAAGCAAGCATTTGAGTTGTTGAGATCCAATTAGTGATATGTGTTGATACTTCTAATCATATCTCTTATTTCCTTGTTTCGCACAATAGCTTTTATCCGAATGAATATAACTTTGAAAGTTATCAATGACTGTAAGGAGACTGTTATGATTGAGGGATGTAAGTTCTGCTATATAAGCTCTGATATAAAGACTCTTCTCGAAAGATAAGTATGATCTGTTAATTGTTCTCTGACCAAGAGTTTAAGTTTGCCCTCGCCAATCATGGTTCTCTTTATGCACTTCATTGTGGTTCCCTTTACTTATTTCAAGTTAGATTATATGAAGGGAAGTTGCTGTCTAGAATGACTTGTGTATCAATGAATGTGATGCTTCTTGTCCGTATTTTATTTATCGACACTTTGCTCCATAAACTTGTGGTCATGTTTACTGAGCTTAGTTTTCGCTTGGGGACAAGCGAGGTCTAAGCTTGGGGGGGTTGATACGTCCATTTTGCATCACTATTTTATATCATAATTTACTGCTATTCATCGATATATTTCATTTTTAGAAGTGTTACTTATGTTATTTTACCTATTTTGCATGTTTGATGAATAATGGAGAATTGGACACCGGAGTCAGGATTCTGCTGGAAAAAAGCACCGTCGAGATGCACTATTTCTGAAGATCAATAAATCGAAGGAGACATATGGAAGTCCCTATTTTACCAGAAGATGGACGAGGCCAAAAGGGAGGCTGAGAAGGCACCTGGGGAGCCCAAACCACAGGCTGGCGCGGTGGGCCCCCCTGCCACGCCTCCTGGTGGTTTGGAGGCCCAGGGCCATCCCAGTCGTTCCCCTTCGTGTACTGGACCTCCTCGGAACCCTAGCACACAGAGGGAGGCCATCGAAATATTCCGCCGCCTCCACGAGGCGGAAAACACCAGAGAGCGAAAAGCTCCCCTACCGGAAGAAATCTGCCGGGGGAAATTCCCTCCCGGAGAGGGAAATCGTCGCCATCATCACCTTCATCGAGCTGGACTTCATCGGGATCATCATCATCATCTCCACCGCCAACATCATCATCACCGCCGCTGCACCCCGTCTCCGCTGTAACATCTAGGGCTGAATCTTGTCTATTTCATAGGGGAAACTCTCCCGGTGTTGATTACTCTTGTTATTGATGCTATTGGGTGAAACCATTGGATTAAGGTTTATGTTCAGATTGTTATTCATCATCATATCACCTCTAATCATGTTCCATATGATGTCTTGTGAGTAGTTCATTTAGTTCTTGAGGACATGGGAGAAGTCTTGATGTTAGTAGTGAATTATGTTGAGTAATATTTAATGGTTTGATGCTTAAGTTGTAGTGTTATTCTTCTAGTGGTGTCATGTGAACGTCGACTACATGATACTTCACCTTTATGGGCCTAGGGGAATGCATTGTGTATTCGTTTGCCAATTGTGGGGTTGCCGGAGTGACAGAAACCTGAACACCCGTTGGTATATCGATGCATGAGGGATAGCAGGATCTCAAAGTTTAAGGCTGTGGTTAGTTCATCTTAATTACTTTCTTGTATTTGCGGATGCTTGCAAGGGGTATAATCACAAGTATGAATTAGTCCTAGGAAGGGCGGTGCATTAGCATAGGTTCACCCACACAACACTTATCAAAACAATGAAGATTAATCAACTATATGAAGCGAAAGCACTTGACAATATTCCCGTGTGTCCTCAAGAACATTTGGTCATTATAAGTACAACAACCGGCTTGTCCTTTGCTGTAGAAAGGATTGGGCCACTCGCTGCAACTATTATTACTGCATTTTATTTACTTGTACTTTATTTATCTGTCATATCAAAAACTCCTAAAAACTTGTCTGTGAGCATTTACAGTGAATCATTCATCAAAACCGCTTGTCAACACCTTCTGCTCCTCGTTGGGTTCGACACTCTTATTTATCGAAAGTACTACGATACACCCCCTATACTTGTGGGTCATCACTCACATCAATGACGCAACTATCCTCGATAGATAAACTATCTTTGTTGTAGAATCCACTCATAAGATACACGTGTTTTTGATAAAATCAAAACACTTTAGTATTGATCATTTGAAAAAACATTTATCAGAATAAATTCAATTTAATAATTCCACCACAAATATGTATACGAGTTACTTCTCTATACACACTATTTGAAGCTTTACAAAATCCACCTTGTTGGTTTTTCCTTTTTGTAATCTCACCATCAGGTTCTTTTACCAAACCTTTATATGATCAATTACAATCTTAATTGACTGCTCTTATGAGATTATCCTTATTAAGAATTTCTCACTAAACGCTGGTGGCAAAACTTTATAAAAAATTTAGCACTTTGGAAACTTTCCGGCTTTTATGTACTATATATAGCAATAAGATAAGCAAAATCACATTAAATATGATTTGATTTTATTCCTCTCTATTTGCTCACCCAGGACTACGAAGGTCAAGGTATCTCGAAAATATCACGCTATGAATTCTTGATCAAATTTCTTTGATTCAAGACACAATTCGAAATTACCTTTCGGAATTGCACTCTAATACATTCATACTCATGTTTATTAAATTCCATCTTAGAGACAAAATTTTAATAAGACATTTTCTGACCTTTTATTTAAACTCTTTAAATCACGAGATTTATATATTTATTAATTCAGCCCAGCCTCATTCAATAAATATAATATCAGCTCCCACTGTCTTTTAAGTCCCTTCGATTTATATAATGAAAAGAATAAAATTCTTATTCATTAATACGACTAACTTCAAACATTCATAATATAATCATCTAGATTATTTACATAATCCAAATCAATTATCCTTAGCAATAATATTGCTACTTTAGTTCAATAACAGCATCAAGCAATTGATATGAAAAGTATTGTAACTTCTCACTATCAGTTATTCGTCCTTGATAAAATAACTTTAATCAAGACTAGCTCTATGAATATTAGATATTCATATATGTCCTTCCTTTATGAAATATTCATGCACATGATTTAACATCATATCCAAACTACTCTCAAGATTGGATCTTGGAGTCTCATGAATTTTCTTGAACTCCTTTTATGACAAATATCGTCATTAATGAATGTTCATTATTCTGTTTGTAATTGTTTTGCTTATATCATGTTCCTGGACATTTAAATGATTTCAATCACCTAGTGATTTAATCATCAAATTCCTCACATGATTTTCCTTTAATACTTAATTCGAACCATGTATGCCTTACATGTATTCCTGGACAAAGTAATGATATGAAAACATATGCATGTTTTCCCTTCTCATTCTCACACTTGCCCAAAGACTCTCAGTCTTAATTTAGTATTATGATTTCCACTCTCTCTTCATGAGAAGACACTTTTCTCCAATTCTAAAGTCAACAAGCATTTAGAATTATGTGTGGAAGTCACTTGCCAAAATAACAATTTTGGACTTTCGCAAAACACCTTTTCAATTCGAACTTAAGACTTTAAATCCTTAATTGAAAAATATGGAACTTACTATCAAAATAACTCTAAGTAATATTCGACACAAATTCCAAGATATCAAACAAAATAATCTATTTTCTTTAGTGGGTAATTTGGAATTCTAATTTCACAATACATTAAGCAAGACTTTGTAACATTTCCTTTTAATCTTTATCTTGCAAAAGATTTTATTACCATGATGATTTCGAGTTACCAAAATCTATCATAAGTAATTTGACTAAGGAAAAACTTTCCTTTGTCAACAATGTTACAATATTTTATTAAGTCTTTTCTTTTAATTTTAATCAAATTCCTTTGATTCCTTTATTTTGATTCTCACACTCTCCCACTGAATTATATGAAACATTGAAACTTCAATAATTTTATTAACTCTATTTCATTAATATGCAACTTCATATTAATTCCTCAATATAATTGAATAAATGGGTAGATTCCACTCCTTTATGTAAATCTCGAATTTTACTAGTGCCTAGCACTTTGCCAAATTCGAGTCTACTAAATGCCTAGCACTTTATGAATTTCGAATTTCTTCAAGTGTATGACACTTTGTGATTTTTAGTTTTATCCATTTAATTTAGAGATAACTTTAAGAGTCTCAAAGAGAACCAACGAAAAGTATAACTCCAAATTAAAGATCAAACCAACTTTACTTATTACTTATAACTTTAAGTAATAACTTGAATCAAAACAATAAAGACTTAACAAACAAATAATTAATGACATAACACAATAAAGAAGATATAAACTTTGAATTTCCAAACTTGGAATTCTCACACATACTTTATAATTTGAACAATGACTTGTTCCAGAATCCAAAATATTCATTACATAATGATCAAACTGAAAATAACTCTTATTTAAAGTTCTAGTGTAAATCTTCTTCATTGACCTGGATTGAAGACATAGTGGTGATCATCACTGCTGGAGTGCTTTCTTTCCCCACTTCCTCAAATTCTTCTTGAATCTCTTGGCTATTTTCCTTCCCACACTGCGATCATGCAATATGAAAAATTTCAGTATTAAATACCAAAATATATTTGAGTCGAGATTATGTCAATAATCTGTGTATAACTCTTATACCTTTTGTGGATTTTCCGCTTGTCTTGCAAGATGGTTGTGGTCATCAAGTGATGCACATAGATATCCATCTCTGCTGATAAGAGCATGTCGAAGACCTCATTGACTGTCTTCTCAACTCCCATCAATTCATAGCATGCCACAAAGGCATAGTAGTATGATGGTAGTTATCTCAGAAGTGTGTCAACTGCTTGCTTTTCTGGAATTGGTTTCCCAATGTCCTTAAGCTTCCTCAGTATCTTGCAGAACTTTTCTTTGTGCTCCCTCATCGAGCCATCGCTCGATAGTATATGCCTAGACACATCTGATTTGAGAATCGAGCTTTCAACGCTTCCATAAGACGGAAGGGCCGATAGTACGGATACAAATCGCTAAGCTCAAAACTCATCTTGTCTAGCAAAACTAATCCAGCTTGATACTCATCTTCTCCCATAGGAGAATAGTCATCTTCTCCTTCCGGAACAGGTGTGTCCAGAATATGCTCTAAATCGCGTCTGCTGAGATTTTCTCTATGTCCGTGAAGCCAATCCGCAAAGATCACGCTTCCCACAGTCAACTTTCCTAACAAGTCTTCTTCATAAATCTTTTCAACGGGATCCATTTTCTAGAACAAAACAAGTTTATTTAGACTTCTAGTTTATTACTAATTTTAATGCACTACTTTAATTCAATCAAACATGAATCTAAGATATGCTCTCACTAAGTCCAATAATCCTCTTGATTGGCACTAAGTGATTCAGGACCCGATTGCCCTACGAAGCAAGCATGGATACATGTCATGTCCTTCGGCCAATCGGTAAGCACTATGCTAGTTGCAGCAGCTACAACTCTTGTTCGTCTTTCGACGGATGTGTTCCGAACTCATGATTGTGTTATGCTTGGACGTCAAGACAACCAACCGACACTGGCTGCTGGAACTGTTCGCGCCCGCCTCCCGAACCCTTGGTACACATTACTCCTGGATACAGGGCGTACGGCAACAAGCATCTGGTTTGACGGTGCCACGGTTGGTAAGAACACGATCTCCTTAATTTTGTATGAGGATTCAACCTAATAAACGACTACTGCGCAATCAAAGTGCAAACAACAAAGGATAAACATCACAGGTAATTAATAAAAATTCATGTGCTTTGGTATAGCCTTTGTTATACCTCGGAAGTCCTTGGCGCTCGTCCTTGAGGATCTCCATCTTCATTTTTTCCGGTCACGGTAAAATTCCAGAAGGAAAATTGCCATATCCAAAACTCGCCAAGTACACGTCGCCGACCCAATGCCGGCGCCTCCTCCCGGTCTCCATGACGAACTCTTCTTCGCTTGATTGTCGATGACGAACTCGATCAATTGTTTTGGCTCCCACCATCATGTTAAGACACTGTAACAAAATAGCTATACCAAAACACATGCACACAATCCTGCAAAACCAAGTTAGACGTATCTAATGCTTTGTTTGCATGTTTTACGTGGCTTTGTAGGCTCTACGGAATTACCGTCACTACCTACGTATTGAAGCAGGTTTAGGCTAGTTGCTAGATTAACATTGCGGGGTGATTGAGATCCCAACATTACGAAAACGTTGCAGAACCCCAATCTAAACGATCACATGTGCGCGTGACCCCCGTGAGGCGTCCAACCCTCAGGCCCAGTCCGTATATACATCAACGTCCACAACTAAGGGTATAGACCCAAAGCTACTGAAGCACATCGTTGGCGCCAACAAGCATACTAGGAGCAGCCGGAAGGTCCGCGAATAGCCAGAAGTTCGTAAAGATCTTGCAAATAGTGCCGTGGAATATGATGTACAACTTCTTGGGAAGCAACTAAAATAAACTTAATGCAAGAACCATGCAATCCCACACCAACTGGTGCTCCAGATCAAATCATACCAACGCATAGATCGGCTCTGATACCACTATTGGGTTGCGGGGCAAACTTTAAATTTTATCCGTAACCTTACCACCAAGATCTATTCTATGAAGATATGCTGCACCCCATAATGCGATGATCAAGATACTTACAAACACCTTTGCGGAAGATCTTGTGTTTGTCGAAATAGATGTCGGTGTAGCCTGATGAAGAATCTCACGTCCACGCCGGGAAGTGAGATTGTTGCCGTATGTTGTCGTTGATGTAGACCTTGAAGAAGTTGTTCCATTGTCCAAGGAACTTACTTGCGCAAATCCTGCTCTAGCGGTATCCACACATACACTGTGTCAACCTACCCCGTGCGTTCACCGCCTAGCTACTAGCACGTGGTGAAGAGAGTCAGCCTTGCGGCATAGTTTAGGTGGTAGATCTAATCAACTAGATTAGATCTATATGAGAAGATTAGAGACGTCTAATTCTCAACACATGAGATCTACAAGAGAGAGAGAGAACTTGCACGGAGGCAAACTTGTGTTTCTTGTGTGTTCAAACCCTAGGGGCTTGGGGTTGCTTATAAAGGAGGCTAAGGGGTGGAGGGACTTGGGGAAGGGGCCAAGCCATTCCCCTTTGGGCCGGCCGGCCAAGGAAGGGAGGGAGGAGTCCTGTGGCGCCCCGACCCGACTGCTATACAGTGATGCCGTGTGTCACCAGTTAAGCGATACAACCGGAGGTTACGGGTTTACCAATCCCCGGCCAAAACCATTGGCATGCGTTGCTGGGTACACCTCACTCCAGACAACGCAACACCCCGATTGATGCCTTAACACAGGCACAACTATCAAAGCATAATAGTAAGATCAAGACTTGTGGAACAACTGGCACATCACAGACTCTACGACACAAAAATCATATAGTTCAACTCTTATACAGAGAAAGATAGCAAATGACAAACAGAGGTCACAGACCCAACATTACAACATGCGGAAGCGAAGTGTGTTGTTCTAAACAACAAGAACCAACATATGGCCTAAGAGGCCTACAGATAAACATCACAACGCCAGCTGTTCCAAGATGTCCCAAGCTGCCACCTGGGAACCCCAGACTACTCGTCGACGTCCACAAAGAACCCACCTCCGAAGTCGGTGAAGTCCTCCTCTGAAACAAAAGCAAAGACGTTGAGTTCGACGAACTCGCAAGATTAAGAGCTAATATATGCTCGATGAGGCTTTCAAAGTTATAGGCTGTTTGCATAAAGCTGATTTTATTTATAAAAACACAACTCCATGGCATCGACTATTAGAACATTTTCAAAGAGGGGTAAGAAGTAACTCTTTTCTTTGAGATCACCTTTCTCAAACATCACCAACATCACCATTGTACCTGTTCATCAAAGGCACCTCCCCGAATCACCCTCGAGGAAGTCAACCTTACATTCGTGAAATTGGTACCTCTAGTACCCAAGTTTTAATCATTCCGTTTAAGTTATTCTATGATCATCGTCCATTCCCAAGTAGTCCGTAACCGTGGACACGGCTTTTCGAAAAGATTTAACCCTGCAGGGGTGTACAATGTTTACCACGCGTACCGTCCGGCCCATTACCTGCGCATTAGCTCTCTTCCTTGGAAAGCCGGCTGGGTGGGAACGGTGTCGACTTCTCCCTCGTTAAGGACTTTCCAGGATCATCAGTGGCAGTAGGGCTGCCAGGATCACAACACCCCGCCCCACGGCCACTTATTTTCCTAACACCACCATCCTCATCTCAGTTCAACACCATCACGCACGCGCAAATGGAAAGCCAAACTAGAGGACCCTGGCTAGCCCCGCTCGAGTTATTTAGTCTATGAGGGTTCCTGCAATTGCATAGGCCTCACGCATGGTTGCACGCTCAGTCTTGGTTCAGGAGGTACAGAACTCGCACCTAGGCGGCAAGAACGAGACAACCCACCACATTCCATGTGGCCTCTCATCCCCACCTTCTTAGCATTTTATTATCCACCTCCACAATTCTCCACCATCAACATCACTGTCACAAGTTAACACCTGTTTCCAGCATTCACCATCCCTAGTACAACTAGGCATTTCACTAAGCATGGCTAAGCACTTGCATACATAGTAAGTATTCCATGGCCAACAACACAAACCTATGGTAATAGGAAGTAAACAGGTATTGGCAACAGGATTCTAATGCAACTAGTAGGATACTCTAATCCAGGCAAAAGACATTTAGAACCGCATGCAATATTATAGTGGAGAAAATAATTGCGGAAAATAGGATAAGATATGCTCAGAGGGGGGATTACGCTTGCCTTGTTCAGAGTGCTGGTAGTACGGATCGTCACAAGACGGGGGTGGCACTTCACCTCCTTGATCTACCGATGCACAAACAACACCGGAAAAACAATCAACACATGGCAATTGTGCAATGCATACAAGGATGATGATATGACATTTTAAATGCACCCTAGAAGCCTTAGACATGACCAACAAGTTAAATAGGGTCCCCGTTATACTCATTGCATTATTTGGGATAAACCCCATATTTAAACTTAGTGATTATAATTACTACTAGAGCACATTATTGTGATTGTGAACCATGATGCATGATGATGAAGATTTTGGATCACTCATGTTTTTCTGATCATTTCGGTATAAGGAACACATTTTTCGGAGGTCCCGGTAAAAAGTTATTAATTTTAAAAGTTTCTCCTTTTTTTTAATCATAGGATTTTAATATCACTAGAAGCACCATATTTTAAAAGTGAACAAAAATGCGTGATATTTATTTTAAAGTTTTATTCTCAACTTTCTGGGTATTTTGGTATATTACAAGCATTTTTGGGATACACCGATAAAATTCATCATTTTAATGCATTTTAAGTTTGGATATGATCTTTTGATAAATTAACAACACAAAAATATGTAATATATATAGCTTAGGGATACAAGGTGAAAAGAAAACTGAACTTTCCAAATCAAAATGGAATTCCGGATGCCAGCCCGGAAATTTCCGGATTTTTCACCGGAGGAAATACTTCCGGAATTGTTTCCGGCCCAATTCCGGACATAGACCGGATAAAAACCGCCGGTTCCAGTACCTATTTGCTAAACCGGAAAAGAACCCGGAAAAATCCGGGTTTCTCACCGGATTGGTCAACTCCAGGGAACGGAGCTGCGACGACGGCGACCGCGCGGGGGCGACGGCCAGCTAGGGCGTGAGAGGGAGGGAGAGGGTGCGCAACGGCACGGGGTGCTCACCCTAGGCTCGGGTATGTGCTCGGCGTGGTCGGGGAGGGGAGGAGACGGCGGCAACCGACCGCGGCGGCTCGTGAACGTCGGCGGCGATGGTCGGCGAGGAAATGGACGGCACGGGCAATTGCGGAACCCTCGGCTCGATTCCGTGGGCGGAGGGGGAGAGGACGTCGAGGCGGAGACGACGCCCCACTTCGATTCGCTCGGGGAGCACCACAGCAGCGGCGGCGAGCTCGGCTACCGCGGCTCGGTGTCGGCCATCGCTGCGGGGAAGAACGGGGAGAGGAGATGGAGCAGGGGGGAGTGGATAGGGTGGAGGAGCACGAGGTGGGGCTCTCCACCTTGCAGGGGGAGAGGGCAGAGGGGGCCCGGCGAGCTCGGCGAGCTCGGCAGCGTCGAGCTGGTGCGGTTGCGACGCGAGCTCGCGCGTCGCTACAGGAAGAAGAAGCACAATTTGCGACAACCCCCTCGCAGGACTTTCAGTCAACACGGATAGGTCCTTCGATAATTACAAAGAGGTCCTTTTCCTATTTAAAAAATAATAACAGCAGCTGTATTTGAAATATTTGAGGCATTTGAACTTATCCAAAAATTATGAGAAAAATTGGGGAGGCTCCCAACACCATTTAGAGGCACCCCAAAATTCGGTGTTGCTAAATAAAATAATTTGGACCACTTTTGTTAATAGGGTTGACTTAAGGCATTTTTGCTAAATTCAAAATGTTGCCCATTTGTAATATTTATAGCAATTGCAAACTATTGTTCTCAACCCTTGGAACTTCCTTGACAAATATTAGATGTCAAGAAACTTTTGTTGTGTAAGTTTGAGTGCCTTCTTTGTTTGGAAAAATTGTTGAAGCACCTTGGGCATTTGGTTTAGCAACTTCATATCAATTTGGTATCAAAGTTGTATTAATTCAAAAAGAACATGTGTATGCATGGATGCCATGAGGCAATTAACACAAAAGTGGAAAAATTACACAGGTTTTTAGGTTCTCAGTTTTGGGCTGTTACAATTCTACCCTCCTTACAGGAATCTCGTCCCGAGATTCTAAGGTTGCGGAAAGAAATCGGGATACTCCTCACGAAGACTAGACTCTCGTTCCCAAGTTGCTTCTTCCTCGGAATGATGAGACCACTGAATCTTGAGGAACTTGGTAGTCTTGTTCCGGGTCTTTCTTTCAGCTTCATCCAAGACACGGATAGGATGCTCACGATAAGTGAGGTCTTCTTGTAGATCTAGCTCCTCATGATTAACTCCATGGATAGGATCCTTGAAACACCGGCGGAGTTGGGAGACATGAAACACATCATGCACATTTGGGAATTTGACCGGTAACTCCAATTGATAAGAAAGATCTCCTCGCTTGCCCAGAACGGTGTAAGGACCAACATAGCGAGGTGCCAATTTCCCTTTGATTCCGAAGCGGCGAACGCCACGAAGGGAGAGACACGGAGATAAGCTTTATCACCAATTTCATAGTGAATTTCCTGATGGTGCTTATCATAGTAGCTCTTCTGCCTAGACTGAGCAATCTTCAGATTCTCTCTTATGATTCGAACCTTCTCCTCAGCTTCATTGATCACATCTGGACCAAAGAGTGCTCTCTCTCCGGTCTCGGACCAATTCAGAGGAGTGCGGCATTTTCTTCCATATAGAACCTCAAATGGAGCCATGCCCAGACTAGCTTGATAGCTATTGTTGTAGGAGAACTCCGCGAAAGGGAGATATTTTTCCCAACCCTGGCCAAAAGAGATTACACATGCTCGAAGCATGTCTTCCAACACTTGGTTCACTCTTTCGGTCTGACCATCAGTTTGAGGATGGTAGGCGGTACTGAAGTTGAGACGGGAACCCATAGCAGTTTGGAAACTGTGCCAGAACTTGGAGACAAAGATACTTCCACGGTCCGATATGATCCTCAAAGGGACCCCGTGCAATGGAACAATACGAGCCAAATACAACTCGGCAAGTTGACTCGCCCGTATCTCGTCACGGACGGGTAGGAAGTGTGCAACCTTGGAGAGACGATCAATGATTACCCAAATTGCATTGTTGCCCTTGGGGGATCTAGGAAAACCGGTGATGAAGTCCATACCAATTTCATCCCATTTCCACTCCGGGACAGCAATAGGGCGAGAGTGCCAGGAGGTCTTTGATGTTCAGCTTTTACCCGACGACAGGTGTCGCATTCAGCAACAAACTTGGCGATTTCTCGTTTCATACGAGTCCACCAGAATTGTGGTCGAAGGTCTTGGTACATTTTGGTACTTCCGGGATGGATAGAGAGAGGTGTATCATGAGCCTCCTGAAGGATCAGCTCTCTCAATTTCCGCTTCTTGGGTACCACTAGACGGTCACCGAAATGAACAACTCCGGATTCATCGACAGAGAAGCATTTGTACTTCCCGCTAGCAATATTGTCCTTGATTTTCAGAATACCCTTGTCACGTTTCTGAGCATCCTTGATCTGGTCTACAAGAGTAGATTTGATCTCCAGATTTGCTAGATAGCCGGAGGGAACCATTTCCAAGTTCAAACGGGAGAATTCTTCATGAAGGGAAGGTTGGGCCGCTTCAATCATCAGATTGTTGCAATAGGACTTCCGACTTAGCGCGTCAGCCACGACGTTCGCTTTGCCGGGTTGATAGTTCAGACTCACATTGTAGTCCGTGATTAACTCCAACCAACGCCTTTGCCTGAGATTTAAATCCGGCTGGGTGAAGAGGTACTTCAGACTCTTGTGATCCGAGAAGATCTCGCAACGGTTACCAAACAAATAGGGTCTCCATTGCTTCAAAGCATAGACCACCGCGGCAAGTTCTAGATCATGAGTTGGGTAATTGAGCTCATGTGGCTTCAACTGACGAGAAGCATAGGCCACAACATGGCCATCTTGCATTAGCACACAGCCCAAACCTTGTAGAGAGGCGTCACAGAAGACGACGAAATCCTTGCTCGTGTCCGGCAGGACAAGCACAGGAGCGGATGTGAGCTTGGCTTTCAGTGTTTGGAAGCTCTCTTCAGCTTCGGCCGACCATACGAACTTTCTATCCTTCTTGAGAAGGTCAGTCAATGCCTTGGCTATTTTGGAGAAAGCTTCGATGAATCGGCGGTAGTAACCCGCCAATCCGAGAAAGCTACGAATGTCCTTGACTGACATTGGAGTTTTCCAGTCTAGAATAGCTTGAATTTTGTCGGGGATGACTTCCACACCATTGGCAGATATTACATGTCCAAGGAAGACAAGTTTATCCAACCAAAACTCACACTTGGAGAACTTGGCATAGAGACGGTGTTCACGAAGCCGTGTCAGAACCAACCGAAGGTGTTCATCATGCTCTTCGTCGGTTTTAGAATAGATGAGGATGTCATCGATGTAAATGACGACAAACTTATCAAGATAATCCATGAAAATGGAATTCATGAGCCTCATGAAAGTAGCTGGAGCATTTGTGAGACCAAAGGACATGACGGTATACTCATATGAGCCATAGCGAGTAACAAATGCCGTCTTTGGGATATCCTCCTTTCTGATCTTTATTTGATGGTACCCTGACCTCAGATCCATCTTGGAGAATACTCTTGCACCAGCTAACTGATCCAACAGATCATTGATACGAGGGATAGGATACTTGTTCTTGATTGTCACCGCATTCAACGGTCGATAGTCAGAGACAAGACGAGGCACGGTAGAATCCCTCTTCTTGACAAAGAGTACCGGACAACCCCAAGGTGAACTGCTAGGCTGATAAATCCTTGCTAACAGCTGATCAATTTGCTCCTTCAACAGAGCCAACTCTTCCACCGGCATGCGGTAGGGCTTCTTGGAAATTGGAGCAGTACCGGGAAGCAAGTCTATGACAAACTCCACACTTCGATCAGGTGGCATGCCAGGCAATTCTTCTGGGAACACATCCGGGAAGTCACACACCACGTGTATGTCCTGGATTTCAGGAGGGGACAAGCCTTCCATGAAACATAGGGCGATCTCCGGGGAGAGGGGATTGTCTGATGATGGAGGTCCTGAATATGTAGCCCAAAACTGCACATCGTAACCGGAAGGGTGGGTCACGGTGATGGACTTAGCAGCACAGTCGAGATTAGCATGGTATCTTGCTAACCAGTCCATGCCCAGTATGGCATCAAGGCCCTTCGACCTCAAGGCTATCAACGGGAAAGGGAAGGACAGGGATGCTATGATAATCTGGACCTCAGGAGTAACGCCATCGGTTTGCCATTTGGAGCCAGGGGTAGAGATCATCAAGGGACTGCTCATCTTCTCAAACGGTATTTGGTGATCTTTTGCAAACGCAATAGAGATGAATGAATGCGATGCTCCAGAATCAAACAAAACGGTAGCAAGATGGTTGTTGATTCGAAGCTCACCCATAAGGACGCCAGGATCCTCTTCAGCTTCTTCAGCAGAGACGTGGTTCAGGCGACCACGCACCAAAGGTCCAGCCTTGCCAGTTGGAGTGGCAGGGGCTCGTGCAGGAGTTATAGCGAGAGGTGCCTTCTGGGGGCACTCCCTGGAGTAGTGACCAGCCTGGCCACAGGTGTAGCAAGTGAGTCCAGGTGGAGCAGGTAGCATAGGACGGTACCCACTCCCGCCTATCCCAAGTGTCGAAGTAGTGGGCGCGGAGGAGGTGGCCTATATCCTGCTGCCCTCGGCATGAAGGGAGCACGAGGTACGGCGCTGTAGGGACAAACACCCTGCGCTTCTTGCTCTCAGAACCCGAGGAACTCTGGTGATCCCCATGTGCGGGCCTCTTGGAAGCTTCAAGTTCTTTCTTCCTTGCTCAAGGTGAAAGCCTGGTTGAACAGCTCCTGATAGGTCTGGAACCTGAAGGGCAATAGCTCATAGCGGAGCTGCGGAGTCAGACCCTTGCGGAACAGCTCTTGCTTGTCAGCATCATTGGTCACGTCCCTTGGGGCGTAACGAGAAAGATGGTTGAACTCACGACCATAAGTGCGGAGGTCCATCCGTCCCTGTTGCAGATCCAGGAACTCCCTCCTTTCAGATCCATGATTGGCTGGGAATGTACTCCGCTCGGAAGGCAGTGCGGAATTCCTCCCAGTGAAGACATGGTTGGCTGGAAACAAAGCCACATGGCTCTCCCACCAACAGCCAGCAGCACCAACCAAGAGGTAGGTGGCAAAGTTGACTTGTTCAGCCAATGGGACATGCAGCGCGGAGAACTTGCGCTCCAAAGCACGAAGCCAATCATCAGCTTCCAGTGGCTCCTTAGCATCAGCAAAGGTGGGTGGCTGCGAACGCAGGAACTCAGTGAGAGTGTTGCACTCGTTCCTCCGTGCATTTGCTGCACCAACTGCTCAAGCAAACGCTCATTGCGCCCTCGGTTCTCCTCAATGGCCATCAAGACTTGAGCCATTGTGGGTGGTGGCGGCAGATCATCCTCATCATCATTGTGGTTACCGCGACCACCACGGCCTCCACGGCCTCCTCGAGCCATTCTGGAGATTTGACAATGACACGGTTAGTATCTTTCTCCGAATGGTCGAACAATAGCACTAGCGTCTTCACAAGTACACAGACTAGGGACGATAATACTTTGCGAGAAGGAAAACAACAAGATAGAACTTGGGTCGAAGATCAGCATCATGTGCTACTAGTGAGAGTTAAGAAATCACAACTTAACACACTCTAGTTGGCACAATCCGGGACCTTATGTTCAAGTCCGTGGGTTAAAACCCAAAGAAAGGATCAAATGACTCGACTCGGTAGGAACTTCTGAGTTGATTTGGGATTGCAACGCAGCGGGAGCAACGTGACACATAACACTCAAGGTCGAACCCACCCCGTTTCTCCTAATTTTGAAGTAACAGGTGAGAAGCAAAACTTTAAACTCAAATCGAGATAAGATTGCTCCGAGATTAGAGGGTAACCAGATAAGGAGTAAAAAGAATCCTAAGATGGTTTTCACAACTCATTTTTAGGTTAAAATATTTTCACAAACACTAGACTCAACATCGACCAGTAGAAGGGTTTCCTACAGGCAGTACTGCTCTGATACCAACTTGTGGCGCCCCGACCCGACTGCTATACAGTGATGCTGTGTGTCACCGGTTAAGCGATACAACCGGAGGTTACGGGTTTACCAATCCCCGGCCAAAACCTTTGGCAGGCGTTGCTGGGTACACCTCACTCCAGACAACGCAACACCCCGATTGATGCCTTAACACAGGCACAACTATCAAAGCATAATAGTAAGATCAAGACTTGTGGAACAACTGGCACATCACAGACTCTACGACACAAAAATCATATAGTTCAACTCTTATACAGAGAAAGATAGCAAATGACAAACAGAGGTCACAGACCCAACATTACAACAGCGGAAGCGAAGTGTGTTGTTCTAAACAACAAGAACCAACATATGGCCTAAGAGGCCTACAGATAAACATCACAACGCCAGCTGTTCCAGATGTCCCAAGCTGCCACCTGGGAACCCCAGACTACTCGTCGACGTCCACAAAGAACCCACCTTCGAGTCGGTGAAGTCCTCCTCTGAAACAAAAGCAAAGACGTTGAGTTCGACGAACTCGCAAGATTAAGAGCTAATATATGCTCGATGAGGCTTTCAAGGTTTTATGGCTTTTGCATAAAGCTGATTTTATTTATAAAAACACAACTCATGGCATCGACTATTAGAACATTTTCAAAGAGGGGTAAGAAGTAACTCTTTTCTTTGAGATCACCTTTCTCAAACATCACCAACATCACCATTGTACCTGTTCATCAAAGGCACCTCCCCGAATCACCCTCGAGGAAGTCAACCTTACATTCGTGAATTGGTACCTCTAGTACCCAGTTTTAATCATTCCGTTTAAGTTATTCTATGATCATCGTCCATTCCCAAGTCGTCCGTAACCGTGGACACGGCTTTTCGAAAAGATTTAACCCTGCAGGGGTGTACAATGTTTGCCACGCGTACCGTCCGGCCCATTACCTGCGCATTAGCTCTCTTCCTTGGAAAGCCGGCTGGGTGGGAACGGTGTCGACTTCTCCCTCGTTAAGGACTTTCCAGGATCATCAGTGGCAGTAGGGCTGCCAGGATCACAACACCCCGCCCCACGGCCACTTATTTTCCTAACACCACCATCCTCATCTCAGTTCAACACCATCACGCACGCGCAAATGGAAAGCCAAACTAGAGGACCCTGGCTAGCCCCGCTCGAGTTATTTAGTCTATGAGGGTTCCTGCAATTGCATAGGCCTCACGCATGGTTGCACGCTCAGTCTTGGTTCAGGAGGTACAGAACTCGCACCTAGGCGGCAAGAACGAGACAACCCACCACATTCCATGTGGCCTCTCATCCCCACCTTCTTAGCATTTTATTATCCATCTCCACAATTCTCCACCATCAACATCACTGTCACAAGTTAACACCTGTTTCCAGCATTCACCATCCCTAGTACAACTAGGCATTTCACTAAGCATGGCTAAGCACTTGCATAGCATAGTAAGTATTCCATGGCCAACAATACAAACCTATGGTAATAGGAAGGTAAAACAGGTATTGGCAACAGGATTCTAATGCAACTAGTAGGATACTCTAATCCAGGCAAAAGACATTTAGAACCGCATGCAATATTATAGTGGAGAAAATAATTGCGGAAAATAGGATAAGATATGCTCAGAGGGGGGATTACGCTTGCCTTGTTCAGAGTGCTGGTAGTACGGATCGTCACAAGACGGGGGTGGCACTTCACCTCCTTGATCTACCGATGCACAAACAACACCGGAAAAACAATCAACACATGGCAATTGTGCAATGCATACAAGGATGATGATATGACATTTTAAATGCACCCTAGAAGCCTTAGACATGACCAACAAGTTAAATAGGGTCCCCGTTATACTCATTGCATTATTTGGGATAAACCCCATATTTAAACTTAGTGATTATAATTACTACTAGAGCACATTATTGTGATTGTGAACCATGATGCATGATGATGAAGATTTTGGATCACTCATGTTTTTCTGATCATTTCGGTATAAGGAACACATTTTTCGGAGGTCCCGGTAAAAAGTTATTAATTTTAAAAGTTTCTCCTTTTTTTTAATCATAGGATTTTAATATCACTAGAAGCACCATATTTTAAAAGTGAACAAAAATGCGTGATATTTATTTTAAAGTTTTATTCTCAACTTTCTGGGTATTTTGGTATATTACAAGCATTTTTGGGATACACCGATAAAATTCATCATTTTAATGCATTTTAAGTTTGGATATGATCTTTTGATAAATTAACAACACAAAAATATGTAATATATATAGCTTAGGGATACAAGGTGAAAAGAAAACTGAACTTTCCAAATCAAAATGGAATTCCGGATGCCAGCCCGGAAATTTCCGGATTTTTCACCGGAGGAAATACTTCCGGAATTGTTTCCGGCCCAATTCCGGACATAGACCGGATAAAAACCGCCGGTTCCAGTACCTATTTGCTAAACCGGAAAAGAACCCGGAAAAATCCGGGTTTCTCACCGGATTGGTCAACTCCAGGGAACGGAGCTGCGACGACGGCGACCGCGCGGGGGCGACGGCCAGCTAGGGCGTGAGAGGGAGGGAGAGGGTGCGCAACGGCACGGGGTGCTCACCCTAGGCTCGGGTATGTGCTCGGCGTGGTCGGGGAGGGGAGGAGACGGCGGCAACCGACCGCGGCGGCTCGTGAACGTCGGCGGCGATGGTCGGCGAGGAAATGGACGGCACGGGCAATTGCGGAACCCTCGGCTCGATTCCGTGGGCGGAGGGGGAGAGGACGTCGAGGCGGAGACGACGCCCCACTTCGATTCGCTCGGGGAGCACCACAGCAGCGGCGGCGAGCTCGGCTACCGCGGCTCGGTGTCGGCCATCGCTGCGGGGAAGAACGGGGAGAGGAGATGGAGCAGGGGGAGTGGATAGGGTGGAGGAGCACGAGGTGGGGCTCTCCACCTTGCAGGGGGAGAGGGCAGAGGGGGCCCGGCGAGCTCGGCGAGCTCGGCAGCGTCGAGCTGGTGCGGTTGCGACGCGAGCTCGCGCGTCGCTACAGGAAGAAGAAGCACAATTTGCGACAACCCCCTCGCAGGACTTTCAGTCAACACGGATAGGTCCTTCGATAATTACAAAGAGGTCCTTTTCCTATTTAAAAATAATAACAGCAGCTGTATTTGAAATATTTGAGGCATTTGAACTTATCCAAAAATTATGAGAAAAATTGGGGAGGCTCCCAACACCATTTAGAGGCACCCCAAAATTCGGTGTTGCTAAATAAAATAATTTGGACCACTTTTGTTAATAGGGTTGACTTAAGGCATTTTTGCTAAATTCAAAATGTTGCCCATTTGTAATATTTATAGCAATTGCAAACTATTGTTCTCAACCCTTGGAACTTCCTTGACAAATATTAGATGTCAAGAAACTTTTGTTGTGTAAGTTTGAGTGCCTTCTTTGTTTGGAAAAATTGTTGAAGCACCTTGGGCATTTGGTTTAGCAACTTCATATCAATTTGGTATCAAAGTTGTATTAATTCAAAAAGAACATGTGTATGCATGGATGCCATGAGGCAATTAACACAAAAGTGGAAAAATTACACAGGTTTTTAGGTTCTCAGTTTTGGGCTGTTACAAGTCCCTCCCCTTCCCCAACTCGGATTGGGGGAAGGAGTAGGACTCCTCCCTCCCAAACTTGCCTTTCCCCACAAGGAAGGGGGAGGAGACCCTCCCCCAATCCAACTCGGGTTGGAGGGGAGACCCCTCCCACCCGCCTCCTGCCATGTGGGGCCCAACCTGGCTGCCGCCCCCTTGTGTGGCCCGCCCTTGGCCGCCGCCCTAGCCGCCGTGGAGGGGGAGTCCCCCCAAACTCGGACTCGGTCCCTCCCCACATATCATGTGGGTGCGGCTGCCTTGTGGGCCCCGTGGGCCCACTTGGCATCCTCCTTTTATTGGGCTCCAAATAAATCCTTTATTTATATTTTCCAATATAATTAATTAAATAAATAATTAATTGTTTTGTCTAATTAATTTCTAAATGAATATTTCCTTTTACAGAAAATTTCCGGAATTAATTACTTATCATATAACTCATATTTATATGAACCGGATACCTAGTATCCGCCGACAAAACTATCGGAATAATATTTCCTTCTTTATAAGCACTCGGATTAAATCTGCTGATGATAGAAAACATTCTATCATCCCGGGACATTAGATGTCCGCATTCTCTCTAACTTATAATTCACCGGAACAAGTCCCAGTGACATCGGAGCTACTCCGACACAATCTCATTCCCACTAAAACTACATCTTTACTCTCAATCAAAGATTGACCTACAGCTTAAGTGTGTGACCCGAAAGGTTCAGCAATCACAAAGTATTGTTTGGGAGCTTACCAAACAATAACCAGTAGTGTGTTAGGCATTCGTAATGGCACCCTTGTGTTGTGAATGAAGAACAGAACCTGTGCGTTACTCATTACGCTTAATCCCCTTACGTACACGATACCAATGATATCTCGAGATTGAGACAATGTTCTCTAGTGTGATCAAACCCTTCGATCATAACACATATTATTCTCGTACCAATATCATTCTCTTTTCTCACTCCGTATATATGTTGTCCCGTGATAAATCACGCTTGTGTCTGGCCAGACGATTGGGTGACAACAACAATACTTGAGATGGCCTAGAGGATGTATCTCTCCATCGTCTGGAGAAGTAAGTGCCATTCTTGAACGATCATCCCCAAAGATTTCGGTCAGAGCTGGCATATGCCAAACATGAATACCACATGAAGCTTGATCTCTGTTCCAATACGTTATCCTAGTTCAAGCCCAAAAGCCACCTATCATAGTCCCATGTTACTGCAAGACGTTTGATGGAAATCAAAACTCGAATGTCGAATAAGCGGTCACAAGATATTCTCATAGCATAGGGATCTAGCTAATGTAACTAAATAGATGATCAATCGCTATTTCATTGTTGACGATTTGTCTCATAGCAAGATCATACGGTGGGTCGGTTTAGTGCGATCATCATTCCGATAATCCACTCCTATAGTTGAATGACTTATACAAAGTCCATGATCAGGAAAACATGATCATCGAGCAACAAGATAGGCTAGTCTTAGAGACAAGACTAGGAACTATTTTTCCGTTCATATCTCTACATGTGTATCGGAGGTTTTCCTCTTGCATACGTTGTAATTGCTATGCAAGTACCCAATACAGTTGTAGCATAAAGATACAAACATTAATAGTAAACATGGAGATAAATAATAAACTTAATTATTATTGTCTCTAGGGCATATCTCCAACACTATATGATAATGCTTTAGATGATGGTCCTATGCTTATTGATAATCCTACATGTTTGGAAGTTACTAAATTATGTAAGGATAAAAATGATATACTTGTTGTTTATGATAGTATTCTCACTCATGAGAGTCTTGCTCTGTTCTTGAACTCTCCTAATTACACCATAGAGGAGAAATTTGGTTATGTTGAGAAATACTCATGTGGTTTGCAATTGTCTTTAGTTCCAAATCTTTGTTGCAACCATGATATTAAACTGGATATTGATCTTAATAACTATTTTGAAAGAGGGAAGCATGCTAATGAATTCCAAAATAAACTTAATGATCCTCTTTATTTGCCTAAATTATCTAAGTTGAATGATTCTTGTGGTGATATGGTTGAATTTTCTTCTACTACTTGCAGCTATTATGAAAAAGAAGGTGATAAGAACCCTCTGTATGCTACTAATAATTATGGGCTGGAAGTAACTATTGTTAATATTGTAAGGTCGCGTGTAGTCTACACTAGCGCAAATCAAAATTTTCTACCGCGACAACCAAGGAACTGCAGCAGTTATAGATCACGGGATTACCACTAGACGCGCTGTGCCGTGCCGAAGTCGGTGCAGCGAGTCGGGGCAGGGTGGACGTACAATCCTCTCCGATCCAGTCGCTCCCATGAACAGCTCCCACGAACAGCTCCTCCCGGCAGTTCGTCCAAGTGCTCGAATGCAGCACCTCTATCGGTATCCTCACGTACGGCGTGGAGGCACCGCTCGCCGGACTGCTAGGTCCGCGCGGGCGGCAGGGGCGTGGTGAGGCAGTGGCTGGGTGGATGTGGTGCGGGCTCCTCTCCTTATATAGACCTCCTCATGTTGGGCTGCCTCAACTGAAGCCCATGTTGGAGTCTATTCCAGCCCAACTCGGATCCAATCCGAATTATGCCTCCACAACCTTAAGTGTGTGACCCTATAGGTTCACGCACGTTTGGACATGACTAGAGTACACCTACTCGATTAATAGTTGGTAGCGGCTTCTAGCAAAATGTGACAACTCCCAAACACGCATAAAGATCTCATCGGACGAACCATTACAATGTTTACACCATTTCCTTTGCTTCACGATATTTGGTCAAGCTCCCAGCTGGCCACTCTTTCTCGATCCTGTGATACGGAATCCCGTACTAGGTTAACCATTAACCTTATGTAGCATGGCCATGCATTTCTGGATCCAATCACTCGAGGGGCCCAGAGAAATATCTCTCTCAAGAAGAGAGGGGCAAATTCCATCTTGACTGACCAAGCCCCGCAGCATGTTTCACGACAAACCCGAAAGCTACCTTTATAGCTACCCTTTCACGGCGTAGTGTTTGATAGCCCCAAAGTAGGTCGATTCACATCTCGGGTACATGCGACAATCTCAGGTCTAGGGACAAAGCAAACACATCGTGTAGAGAGAGAGCTATGAACGGTTGCTTCATTGTCTCAAGGTGGGTCAGCCCAACTCTATGTTCATAACATAAGTCCACATTATTAGTTTGACATCTCCATGTCTATGACTTGTGAAACATAGTCATCAACTAATACATGTGCTAGTCTAATATTCAAGTATGTCCTCACATGAACTCCGACTAGGGACATATTTAGAATAACCATACAAGTAATGAGTTTCACAAACAAGCCACATACTTGCCAATCAATACAATAGTTATTATTCAAGGCACATTATTATAAATCATGGATACATCGAAATATCATCTCTATGATTGCCTCTTGGGCATATTTCCTACAAATATGCATTGGCAAACTTCTATTTATTGTGATTCATTCATATACAAAATGCCAATGCATAGAAAGAAAGTTAGACTTCGTTGTTATTACTTTTGTATTTCGTTTTCTGTCTACTAGGTTTCAACTTGACTATTATTTTCATTGGATTGAGAGCACCATGAGATCCTGGTATTATGCATGGAACACTTCCCAAATAAGAGGGGCACATCAAAGTTCAAGCTCCCTCATGAGCTTCGTCTTCAATAAACAACAAGTAAAAAGCCTAGCTATATGGCTATAAAGAAAGCGCTTTGCGGCAGGCAACCCGATTATTTTTATGTGTGATTTTTCTTTGTGTCCTCTTGTTGTAACAAGAGAGTTTGTTTTTAGTTTAGTTTATGGAATTTTGAATAAAGTGCCAAGTTTTACCCTTTTGGTTTGTAAAAGTTGCTTATAGCGTTCGGAGATTTTATTCTTGCACGAATCTGTGCACTGTATGATTTTTAATTCTTATTATGTAACTCCGAATGAGCTCATATTTGTACTGTAGTTGAAACTTTTCATCCTCTATATGCATGAATTGTTTCGGAATTTTTCGACAAAATTTCGTAGGGTAGAAAAATATGTTTTGCTGCCGCTGTTTTTCTGGACAGATTATATCCCATTTGTTTAATGCATGCTTTGAGCTTTTAAGTTGAATCTTTTTGATCCAATTGAGTTTATGAGTAGGCATACAACATTATATACTTTCTGTACATTCATATGATGTTTTTTAAGGATTATATGCAGGAAGAAACCTATTTGTTTATCACTACTAATGCACCCCACAGAAAAGAAATGGGAGAAACGGTGTTTTGAAGTTTTTTTCACAGGGATTGGAGGAGATACACCAAGAGTTATCCAAGGATGGTGAAGACCATAAGCTTGGGGATGTGAAGACAACCCCACCGGGCCTACACACTCTCGGTTTGCACACGTCTAACTTCTGTTTTTCGATCGAAACACTTTATCGCATAAACTTGGAGCGTCTTTTTGTTTTTTGTTTGTTTGTTATTTTGTGAGACCACCACATTATCATTTATATGAGAAAGAGCTACTGGAAATATGGGTTGAAATATGTTGGATGCTTTTATTATATTGGGAAAAGGGATGTTTGAGTTGATTTTTAATGATACATATAGTTGCATGATTCATGAGCTTATTTATGAGTAATAATTTGCAAATTCTTTATGAAGAGCTATCACTTATTCATGTTTTGATGCTGAATATTATTTTACTTTGTTTAAGATGGATTAGTTAGTTCTATGGACTCTCATGCATGCATTTAGATGGTCAACTTTCTCCCTCTTGCTAGCCCAAAAGTTCCAACAAGTAAAAACTTGTTTTCAACACCTTCAACCAAAGTTATTCCAGTGAGTCCACCATATCTACCTATTAGCTTTATGCTATTCCGAGTATGTTTATCATGTTATTTGTGTTATCTATACCTCTGAATGAAAATGTTTATGTTATTGATTGTTATGGGAAAAGTTGGTTATATAGCTCTCTCGAACTTGATGCACAAATTTATTTTTATTGCATAAATAAAACATGACCCATTGTGATTAAGATTATGATGTTAGCGACTTGATAAATGTCCGAGGTTGGGAGTTAGCTCATATGTGCTATCACATGGCAAGCTTTCAACATGCTCTTCATTTCATTTAGTTGATATCATGTGCTTTTGTCTATAGATGCTTATCATGGCGAAATAAATGTGGAAGTGAAGTAAGTTTAGATGAGTTTGTATAAATTGTTAGAGAGACGCCTGGGCCGCTAATCTAAGTCATGCATCATTCATGGTGGAAATTTACTTACATACTATGGTGAACCGTCTATGATACACCTTACAATAAAAAGCTATTCCAATGGTAAATAAAAAGGGTGTCGAGGTTGTTCATTTTGTTTGTTTGTCTTGTCATTTTGATATGGGCTTGTTGCATATCATGCGACAAGAGGTACCCCAGTTGACGCTCTTAATGATACCATTATTACTTACAACTAGCAAATGTGCCCGTACGTTGCTATGGGCTTTATCATTTTTAAATAATCTAGAACATTTTTTACTTGACTTTTAATTATTACTCAACTTATGTTGTAGCATAATTATAACACTAACAACCCTACATTTGAAAAAAACAACTATTGTCCAGCATGCTCCATGTTGAAATTTTAAAAAGATATGAATATCCTATACTGAACATTCAGTACAGGGAATGAGCTGCAACCGTTGTTCAAACCGTTGTTCAGCCCAACTCACAAAAAACTGAAATAAAACTACTACACCAGCAAATAGAAGCATCAGATAATACTAAAGTTTCATATTTTTAAGCGCCATATCAGCCGGGGTTGTTTGCAGCCTGTAGCAGTTTCAGTTTTGCAGGCATGAAAGTTAGAGAGAGAGTCGAGATAGGCACGAACTGAATTGTGGACGATGGATCGCGTCAGTCCGCCAGTGCTCCTACGTTCTCCTTCCATGGCAAGTTCCTCCGCTCACCACCACCCCCTGCACAAAATCCTTGTCGCTCAAACCCATAATCGTCCTCTCCAATATTAGCGACACCGACTCCACGACGGACAATCATTAATTCTTGGCAATATCGATTGGGCTTGTTGAGAAGACAACATACTAAAAACAACCTAAAATACAGTGCTACAAAATTAGCATGGACATGGTAGCGGGGTATGGATGGCAATGTGTACCTATACCTGCTAACTAGACAGATACCCGCTCTAAATGGGGAGGGTTTAATGTCGATCGACACCCGCATGTGTGCTTAGTGGTAAATATCCAAACCCGCCGGGTCTAGTGGAGGCAGGTACGAGGTGCAAACACAGACCCGCTAACCCGCCTGTGACATATGAACCTCACACCTCATTCACTAACACCCCCACCAAACCCACGCACGCACGTAGCACACACCACACAGCACACCACACAACTCAGTCCACGCATGCACCCAGCTCATAGCACACAGCACACACACGTGCCTCCTTGCCTTATCTTCTTCCTTCTTCTCTCCCTACCTTATCTTCTACTCCGTACTTTCTTTTCCCCATTCATGGTGGGGACATACATACACAGCAGCGCTGCTTCCTTCTTCCTCCTCCCGGCCATGCCTCCCCTCCTCCCCATGGCTCCTCTCTAGTCTCTCCCCTCGCAGATGCCTCAAGCTCACCGTCCCTCCTCTCTAACCAAGCACGCGACACCGGAGGTCTCTAGTGTTGCTCCCTCCTCTCAAGCGGTCTCCACCAGGGCGTCGTCGCCGTCCGTGGCCGCGGCTGTGGCCTCCACCAGGGCGCGGTTGAGGAGGTCGGCCGCGTGTGCGTGGAGGGAGAGGGACGGCACCCCATCTGCCTCGTCTCCTCGCCGCTGTTGGATCGCGCTGGTCGGGCCCCCTTCCTCCCTCTGCATCTCGGCCGGCGGCTGCCGGGATCGGGACCGGAGACCTCGGCGGCAGCAGGGAGCCTTCTAACATCGGAGAAGGAGCGGAATGCCTTGACCTGGTGTTGGATCGCGGGCGCAGGTGGTGGCGGCGTCGAGGAGCGCCTCCTCTCTCGGGCATCGCGGCTCCGCTTCCCTGCTGGGGGATCTCCCCTTTCTCCACCATGGCGAGCAGGCCGTCCGTCGTGTCCTGGGGTGCGTCTCCCACACTCCCACGTCTGGGTCCACGCCGCGCAGGAGACAGACGCGCTCGGCTGCGTCAGGTTCCAGGCCGCACAGCTCGCCAAGGGCCTCGCCGCGCTGCTCGTGCTCTCCGGCGCGCCCACAAGGGACGTGGCACGAGCAGGGCCACGAGGCCGGCCGAGGGGTGGCCGGATCCGTCGGCCGCGGCGGCGGAGGGGCCCGTCTCTCATCTTGGAGCTGGAAGAAGGGGCCTGGCGAGCGACTGGATCGTTGGTTGCCGCACGGACACGTGCCTGCACGCTCGCCACGCTGCTGTGCTCGGGGCGAGCTCGAGGAGGCCTCGGAAGGCTGACGAGGATCTCTTCGACGATGACCCTTCCTCCGAAGACTCGGCAGCCGAGATCGACGAGACGCACATCCACCTCCTCACCGCCGCCAACTTCTCCTCCTTCGTGGCCGCGCGCTGCCACGTCCTCGTCGAGTTCTACGCGCCCTGGTACGGCCACTGCCAGGCGCTCGCCCGGGCTACGCCGCCGCCGCGTCCCACCTCACCGACCAGGGCCTCGACGTGGCGCTCGCCAAGGTCGACGCCACTGAGGACGCCGACCTCACGCAGGAGTACGACGTGCAGGCTTCCCCACCCTTCTCTTCTTCGTCGACGGCGTCCACAAGGACTACGCCGGCGAGCGCACCAAGTACGCGAGCCCATCTCTCATCCCACACGTTCTGCTGTGAAAGTTCACTGCTGTGACTAGATTGGGGATTTCTTTCTCTGTCTGTCTGCTCGCTCAGGGACGCCACTGACGCCGTGCGCGCGGACGCGCGTCGCGCCGCCGCCATGTCCATGGCTGCTACTGCAGGAGGCGAAGAGGATGTCGCGACTCTTGCTCCCGACACGTCCGCCACTTGGCCCCGTCGCCCGTGTGGTCGCTGCCTGCTCGCGCGGCCGCCCGCTGGCCGAGCTCGTGACGAATCGATACGTGACTTACAAAAGGACTGCGGGTTGATTATCATAATTGTCAGGGGCTAAATTGAAAAACTGCCACGACGTACATACGTTCGTTATCGCGCTTTATAGTTTAGATGATAGCTAACTTGAACTTGCTTTGTGTCCCAAGTTGAGTAAACCCAGGAGTAGGTACTTGTATTCAAGGGGCATGAGACATCCAACCTTTACTTTGTCAAGCACACTACTCATATTTGCTTTCACATTAAGCTTTAATCATTCAAGATGCCATGATAGGGGAATGAGAGCTTGACACCAAGGATTACCACATTACAATCATTAACTTAAGTAGAAGAGTTTGGAAGTTGGATGAAACTTATGCATGTTTTACCTCTACTCACATATATATCTTTCCAAAGTCCACATTTTATATTCAGATTTTCATCTACACTCTATGACCAATGTAGGATGTTCTTACTTATCATTATGCATACATGTGGTCAATATTACTTTCTTTCATGTTACACTTTGTGAATTATCATTGAACATCCTTGCTTTGAATACTTGATATCACTTCATAAACTATCTTGCATATTGCTACTCCTTTGAAGAATGAATCATTTGACTCTATGTAGAAATAGTAATCATCTTTGATATCCATTGTTAGTATTAAATTGCAAAGTCCATATTAGTTTTATCACCTTCATACTCGAGAACGAGTATTGGTTAAGCTTGGGGATGTTGATGCATGTAAAATGCATACATGAACTTTGCATGTTATTACTAGATATTCCTACATATTTGCAACTTATATGATGTTATATTCATGATTTATAATGATTTTGGGGATTTTCTAAATAATCCCCCTCTTTTGGTTCTAACTCTGTTTTCCAGAAAACTTCTGTTTTAGTGTTTCAGACTTTCCGGAGTTTCGGGATTCAAAAAAAGGGTAAGGCCAAAGAGCACGGTTCATAATTTTTGAGACGAACGCAATGGGATAAAATGAAGACTAGAAGCGCAACCAGCTGGAAATTAGAGGGTACCACGCGGCCCCTGTACCTGGCCGCGTGGGCCCACCTCTTTCCCCCTTCGTGGCTCCGACGTCGTCCGTTTTCGTCTCCGTGGCTTCGTCTTGACCTAAAACCGACTATAAAAATAGTCCCCCGAGGAGTTTTGCGAGGCGGCGGCGAAGAAACAGAAAAACAAGAAACAGGAGACAGAAGGCTGCCGCCGAAGAAGATTGGAGGGGGGAACACCACCGGAATCACCTCCGGAGGGCTCCTCCATCCCTCCTCTGGAGTCTCCATCAACACCACCATCAAGACCAGCACCATCTTCATCAACCTCGCCATCAAGTGTGCTCACCATGACCATGTGTGAGTAGTTTTCACCGAGGCTGAGGGCTCTACCGGTAGCTATGTGGTTCATCTCTCTCTCCCATGGTGTGATCTTTATGTCATCATGAGCTTTGTAATCTAGTTGGATCCATAGATGTTACTCTTCGTTATCTTATGAATTATGCTACTTGAGTGGTTTTATTAATGTAAACTCCGGAGTCACCTTTGCCCCCTGGTGCGAAGTTGACAGTGTGCGCTCCGTGTGTGACTCTTAGGCTAAAGATTACATAAATATTTATCATGAGTTATTATTTGTGTTGGATGTCTCTATGAAATTGTGGTGTTTGTCTACTACTATTTTTATAGTCGTTTTTAGGTCAAGACGGAGGCTCGGCAAAAAATATCGACGGCAACGGAGCCTCGAGGGCCCAGATGGTGGGCCCACACGGCCAGGGCATCTGGCCGCGTGGGCCACCCTCTTCTGGCCCTCGGCCCTTCGTTTGTTCGCTTTCTTCGCTTCCATGCTTCGTTCCTTCCAAAAACTGATTATTAGGTCATTTGGACGTCGTTTGGATCCCTGAAACATCAAAATGAAGAACATAGGGTTTTCTCCCTATGCAGAGTTAATTCCGGAAAAATAGGGAAATAATGAAATATTCCCCAAATCAATATAAAACAATGATAATCCTTATATGATGCAAATATGATTGAAATATAATTAATATAATGCAAAGTTCATGTATGCATTTTACATGCATGAGGCTACTAATGATCTTTCTGATATATGTATCATATCAACCCTCTTAAGACTTGTACGTGTGTGTATAGTTTATGTGTGGTATGTGTTATATATGTGTTTTTTTAAAATTTTAAAGGTTTCAAAAACTTCTAAACTTTTAAAAGGAGATTCACCATACATAAAAGTTTCAAAAAAATTCAAAACCCCCAAAAAAACTTCAAAAAATTCAAAACCTACCCCCCGTGGATCGTCTTCTCAGTTTTGAAGAAAGTAAAAAAAATGATAAAAAATTCAATAAATAAAATCCTTTGAGATATAGTTAGGTTTTAGTGTCTAATTGGTATAGAAATTTTGAAATATGAATTTTGACCTTTTTACCAAAAATGAAAAAAATTTGTCACGGCCATAACTTTTGCATACGACTTCGAAATAATGCAAAAAAAATATGTCAAAAAATTCGTGAGAAAAAAGAGCTTGATTTCACCCGAGTTTACCAGGTGAACTTTTCTCAGATTCGGGAAATTCCAAAAGAATAAAAAGTTATTTCAAAAAGAAGATTTTTTCTACAAAATAAAAAAAATCAAAAGTTCAAAAAAAATCAAAAGTCCACAAATATACACAGAAATGTATAACAAAGAAGATCGTTGAATTATTTGGCTTTTTTGAATTTTTTTTTGAAGTGTTTCGACTTTTTTGAATTTTTTGGATTTTTTTGGATTTTCTGGGCTTTTTTGAATTTTTTGGATTTTTTTTGGTGCACGTCCCACATGCGCCACAGAAAGTCACATTTCTGTGGCGCATGAGTAGCGTGCGCCACAGAAATTGCGCATGGGATGGGTGCGCCACAGAATGTGACATTTCTGTGGCGCATGTGATATGGTGCATCACAAAAATGTGGCTTTCTATGGCGCACCCACCCCATGCGCCCCAGAAATGTGTATTTCTGTGGCGCACGCCGTTTTCGTGCGTCATAGAATTGCAAAATTTTGTGGCGCATTCAAAACCGTGCGTCACAGAAATATTTTCTGTGGCGCATACATATTTGGTGCGCCACAAAAAAGTGTTTTCAAAGAAAGCTTGTTTCCTACTAGTGTGGAACACAGTGTATATGAATATATTTGAATTATACCCGGTAACAGTATAGAATGGAATATCAGGTTGTCCATAGGATTGACTCTATGGATTGTTATACCCTGCGAGTTTGATTGTGTATTCAAATTCGGCGTATAACTCATACGTGCATTCTGGAACCTAATTGTTTAACAGTCACAAGCTCGGTTACTGGCTATTAGGTACTGTGGTTGGTCTAACATGTCATGAGTCCTATCTCGAAACAGATTGATTTATCTGGAATTAGAGTCTATATAATGTTATAAACGATAGATAAACGACGAAGACTGGAAAGATCAAATCAACGGGAACACAAGATTTAACGTGGAAAACGCTCCCAACAATGGGAGAGAAAAAACCACAAGCGTCAGCCAACAAAAATTCACTATATCAGGTGAGGTTACAAACGCCGGAGATTTACACAATGCAACTTCTCACAACCGGAGGCTTACAAGATTTATATGGAGACAAAAGTCTAAGTCGACAGTAGTCCGTCTCGAAATCGATACAGCCCAAGCCTCCGGCGACAGGGCTCCGCTTCGCTCCGGAGTTAACCTTTATCTTTATATGAATTTAGATCACCATAAATAACATATAAAGGTCCCACCCTCTAGTCTTAATATGCATTGTGAGCGGCATCACCGATAAGACAGAGCAATATAGGGTAGGCCGAAATAGCTCTAACCCTAATTTCTTACACTTAGTGCATAAGCACTTATGATTATTTTGCGAAATTTGTGCAACTCTTCTACTTGTAGTGAAGGGCAGGTTGGTTCTGACAGTTTTAGTGTAATTTGGCGAGAATTCATTAAAAATCCTATCCAAAATGGTTTAAAAAGTAGATAACCATGTAAAATAATATTTTCGTTGAATAGTTCACAGGAATGAGGTTAGTCATGGTTGATGTCGCTTATTTGAGTTTTAAGGTAGTCGTATCTGCCGTCAGATTAGATTGAAAGAATGTTTATGCACGTATAGTTTTTATGCGGCCGAAAAAAGAAAAAGGGGCTAAACCCGGAGCAGAAATGAAGAACTAATCTCCCGGGTCATGACCTTAGGTAGATAACCATCTCTCATCCTTGTCGTTATCTCGTGCAAGATGCGCAGCATCTAAGTTAGCACTTCTTTTCTCCGTTTTGTCTTGTAGCATCCCTTAATCAGCCGCTTAGTCATGGCTCATGACTCATGCCTCATGAGCGCTTGAACAGTCACTTGGCCATGTGCTTAATAACAGGAAGTTAGGTACCCAGGAAATCGCAGCCGGCTCCCAAGTCCCAAATGAAGCTACCACCATGGATCCCCTTCCTCGCCGTTGTGCTTGCAACCGTGCTCTTCCTCGCAGCCATTCTCCGTTGTGGAGGCCGCCGCGCATACAGGCTCCCGCCTGGACCTAAGTCGTGGCCGATCATCGGCAACCTGAACCTCATAGGCACGCTCCCGCACCGCTCTATCCACGCCCTCTCCAAGAGGTACGGCCCCATCATGTACCTCCGGTTCGGTTCCTTCGCCGTCGTCGTTGGCTCGTCGGTCGAGATGGCCAAGTTCTTTCTAAAGACTCATGACGCCGTGTTCATCGACCGGCCCAAGACGGCCGCCGGCAAGTACACAACCTACAACTGCAGCGACATGACCTGGTCCCCTTACGGCGCGTACTGGCGCCAGGCGCGCAAGATATGCCTCACCGAGCTCTTCAGCGCCAAGCGACTGGAGTGTGGAGTCATACAAGTACATCCGCAGCGAGGAGATGCTCGGGCTCCTGCGCGACCTGTACGACGCCTCCGGGCGCGTCGTGGTGCTCAAGGACTACTTGTTCACCTTGAACCTTAACGTGATCACGCGCATGGTGTTGGGCAAGAAGTACCTACACAAGGAGGCTACCGACGCGACGACGACGCTGGAGGAGTTCAAGTAGATGGTCGACGAGTGGTTCTTCCTCAGCGGCGTGCTTAACATCGGCGACTCCATCCCGTGGCTCGACTGGATGGACCTGCAGGGGTACGTCAAGAGGATGAAAAGGTTGAGCAAGATATTCGACCTGTTCCTCGAAGAGCAAGTGGGAGAGCTTCCGGGCGAAGGACATGGTGGACGTGTTGCTGCAGATAGCCAACGACCCCACTCTCGAGGTACCGATCCACCGGGACGGGGTCAAGGCTTTCATTCAGGTAAATCCTTATTTGCAGCCTTATTCAATAAATAACTTTTTTCTGATAGAGAGGTTTAACAAGTTGGAGTGGAGTAACAAAACTTTTTGGGAAAATTTGCTCCAGGACACCGTTATTTGTGTCATTTGCCCAGACACACTAAACTTTCGTGTCTTTGCTCAGTACCCTTTTAATTTTGTGGCCATTTGTTCTAACACACCGCTTGTACTAAAACGGAAAGGGGTGAGGCACGGCTTGGCTGGGAGGAGCCGTCCGGCGGAGCAGCGGGGTGGGGCGGGGAGCCGCCGACCGGCAGCGCGGCGGGTGGGGAGCCACGGTGGGGAGCGTGTGGTCGACACAGTGGTGAAGCTAGAGCAACAAATTATTGGGTTCATTTCTATTATTTGTGGTACCAATAAAAATGAAACCTGGGTAGACAGTTCAAGCTTAGAAACAACTACTCTCGACATTCCCACCACACATCATACGAACACAAGATCATCCCAGGACCATTGCTGAAGTCCGAAGTTCAGTTTCAGCGGTCTTCTTGACTTCTTCTTGTTCTTCAAAGGTGAAGGGCTAGGTTGGTTTCCAGTGTTGAGGCACCGGGCTGAGGTAGGTGTCCTGTTCCATAGGTGTGGTTGGCGATCAATGGAGCTCTGTCCAAAATGGCTGCATGCATCTTCAGAGATTTTAAGCATAGATCATTCGGTGGTGTCAGCACTAAGCAGAGCAGTTCATCCCCAGTCAGGAGCTCGGTCCAAAATGGCTGCACGGATTTTTGGAAACTTCCCAGCATGACTTCCTAGGTGAGCGCCTGGCCGAGCGGCTCCGGCCGCCGAGGTCCTCGCAGGCAAGAAGAGAGAGGAGACAAAAAATGAATCGGGGAAGAAAAGTCAACCTTTCCGTTTTAGTACAGCAAATGACCGTCAAATTGTAGTGGTACTGAGCAAAGACACGAAAGTTCAGTGCGTTTGGGCAAAGGGCACAAAATAATGGTGTCCAGTAGCAAATTTTCCCTAACTTTTTTCACATCGATCGTTGGGTGCCACGGATGCTGAAATCCTGAACCTTTTTTCCTTGCCAAAATTCTGAACCATTAATTGCACAAAACTATTACTGTAAATCGTATGCATGACCTCATCACCGGCGGCATCGAGAGCTCGGTCATGACGGTAGAGTGGGCAATGTCAGAGATCCTCAAGAAGCCGGAGGTGTTCGCCAATGCCACGGAGGAGCTGGACCGCGTGGTGGGGCGAGACCGTTGGGTCACCGAGGACGACATTCAGAGTCTTCCCTACATGGAGTCCATTGTCAAAGAGACTATGCGGCTCCACCCTGCCTCTCCCGTGAGTACGCGTCCGTTGGTGGGTGGCTACGACATCCCCGTTGGCACGCGCGTGTTTATTAGTGTGTGGTCCATCGGTCGCGACCCGGCGCTGTGGGATGCGCCGGAGGAGTTCACGCCGGAGCGGTTCCTCGGCAGCAAGATCGACGTCAAGGGGCAGGACTTCGAGCTGCTACCCTTCGGGTCCGGCCGGCGGATGTGCCCTGGGTACAGCCTCGGGCTCAAGGTGATCCAGGTGAGCCTGGCCAACCTGCTGCACGGCTTCGCGTGGAGGCTCCCCGACGGTATGACAACGGAGGAGCTCAGCATGGAGGAGATATTCGGGTTAACGACGCCGCGCAAGTTTCCGCTTGAGGCCGTGATGGCGCCCAAGCTCGCTGCTCACCTCTACACTGAGACTTGAAGCTTGATATGTGCGTGCACGTGTGATCGTCTGTTTGGATGATTTTACTGCTTGCGTTGCTGTATTTTTCTGTCGCTCAAGAGCCCAGTGAACTCATTGGAGATTTATGTCAGCGACCCATCAGGCAGAGCCCCATGGCCGGAGCCGGGAGCCCTACCTGCAAGGCTACGTGAGTCACACGTAACGACTCCCGGTCAAAAACCGGCCGAGTGACCAAAGTGCAAATAGATGTGGACTTGAGTGACGAGTTCACAAGATTTTTGAAAATGGTGACTTAAGTACACTCACTCGACGACTACAGTGACCGCCAGTGTCATTAACTCCCCGAGATTACATCACAAGGTGAGAGGCACCAACCTTGACCCATGACGTCGTAGCGAAGAACGCTCTCATGTTTCACTCATTCCATAGCTCTTAATCGACCAACATGAGAAGAGAAATTGTGGCCATAGAGAAACAAACATAATGCAACCTGATTAATTTTTTGAAACACAAAAGGTTTTTAACCATGTTATCTATTACTCCCTCCATTCGAAAAAGGATGTCACAAAAATAGTCTATCTATAGTTCATTTTTGTGACATCTTTTTCCGAACGGAGGGAGTAGTTGGGTTTCTTCACTTGGTATAGAAAATGAGATAATAAATCTATTATATACTACTCCCTCCGTTCGGAAAAGGATGTCACAAAAATGAACTATAGATAGACCATTTTTGTGACATCATTTTCCGAACGGAGGGAGTAAAAGCAAAATGAGTTAGTTTTTCGAGACACCATGTTAAGCCACATCATTAAAATTAATTATGATAGTTAGATCTAAAATCCATGGTTAGGATTTAATGAGAGATTTATAGTGACGTAACTATTGTGTACGTATGACACGATCCATGTTAGAGATTCTTCCGTGCAACATAAGTCGTACCGAAAACTAATCCCGATAGGACTCGGGCGACCGGCCGGCCGTTGCGGTGATCTGCATCAACGTGTTAATCTGGGGTCTGTACATATGCTTCCCGATAGGATTTTACCATGAATAGACTTCTCTTCGCCTATGCTGCCACTGCTGACCTTGATGACTTTGCTGACCGGCCGGCCGGGCCTCTAATCATGCTTCTTACACGGCTATGCGAAAATAATCCAAGGTTTTTGTCACGCACACATCCAAAAGCTTGGAGCTACATCTCATATCTTAATTTTTGTATAGCGCAACACGCAATCTGCATAAATATGGCCTAATCAATTTATTTCAGTGCCTTTGGGTATTTAACCACATAGGGACGCAGAAGCATGGTTAACAGTTTTTTTCTTTTAAAAAGGGAATGAAACCTGGCCTCTGTATTCACCAGAGATTGATCTATAGTGCATATACCATGTTGAATTATTTGGTTTCATCATGATTATGACACAATAAAAGAAGACAAGTAATGGAGAAAGACCGAGAGAAGGAGAGAGAGATGTTTAAGAATTCCTTGGTGAATATAGATAGACATTATATATTGATCCATGTTGGAGATTCTTCCGTGCAACATAAGTCGTACCGAAAACTAATCCCGATAGGACTCGGGCGACCGGCCGGCAATCTGGGTCTGTACATATGCTTCCCGGTAGGATTTTACTTTGAATAGACTTCTCTTCGCCTACGCTGCCACTGCTGACCTTGATGACTTTGCTGACCGGCCGGCCGGGCCTCTAATCATGCTTCTTACACGGCTATGCGAAAATAATCCAAGGTTTTTGTCACGCACACATCCAAAAGCTTGGAGCTACATCGCATATCTTAATTTTTGTATAGCGCAACACGCAATCTGCATAAATATGGCCTAATCAATTTATTTAAGTGCCTTTGGGTATTTAACAACATAGGGACGCAGAAGCATGGTTAACAGTTTTTTTTTTAAAGGGGAATGAAACCTGGCCTCTGTATTCACCAGAGATTGATCTATAGTGCATATACCATGTTGAATTATTTGGTTTCATCATGATTATGGCACAATAAAAGAAGACAAGTAATGGAGAAAGACTGAGAGAAGGAGAGATGTTTAAGAATTCTTTGGTGAATATAGATAGACATTATATATTAAAATTCATAGATTTTTTTAAGATCGATTCATGGATTGATTTACAAACTCCAATCTAGCATAGGAGAATTTGATTGAGATCGTACTCAGTGTTCCCTACCGAATCAAGACAAGACTCTTTCCCTTCTGCTTTTCTATTTTGAAATAAAAAAACAGACGTGTAAACGAAACATGTTGTGCACCTTTGGAAAAAGAACTAAATATACTAGAGAGAACATGGTGATAAACGTGTAGCGATGCATGACCGAGAATAAAAGGTTAATCACAATAAAACTACAAGTTTTAGATACATTGAGTATGATGTAAATATAGTATCACCATTTATATATGTCATCCATTCACGACTTGCGTCAATGAATTTCGAGATTGGCAAAGTTAAAACTATTGGCTCGCTATCGGCAAGAGCATCGATTCGTATTCAACAGAATAATCATATTTAATTATATACATATGGCACAAAACCTGACGTTGGATTAAAACAATAAAAGACAAGCGACAAGAACCATTGGCTACATGGACCACTGCCTGATAAGTGCTGAACCATGGCAAAACACCAAGAAGTAGAAGGAACCGATAGGTTTGTTCGGTATGACACTGTCCTAGCTCCAAGAAATTATCATGAAGAACACACTAATATAAAATACCGAAAAAGATCAAGCCTACTCATCTCCAAGAAGATGTATCTGTGTTGGAGGGTGAGCAGAGCTTATCAGGAATCAACATGGTTTCCTTTTAGTGAAAAGGAAAATTCGGTGTTCAGATGTGAAGCCCAGGGAATTTCAGAATTAAATAGGTTGCTACTTTATATACTCAAGTCTTAATCATGAATATAAACATCTAGCACTATAATATTCTGACCTAGCAGCATCATACCAAACTAACTCTAAGATTGAATAAGATCAATAGTATATAGAGAGAAGAGACAAAATAATATTATATGCCATCAAGTACAGAGGGATTTCTTGATGGCATGGCTCTTTCTCTCATGTATGAGATCACAAACCTAGAAATTATAAGAAAATAAACGAATCTGTATCCGATATAGTGAGAAGTTGAGAAGTCGACATTGAAATCGAAGTATGTGGTAGACGTGCACAATATGGTGGGGAAAGACGGACATGGGAGAGTTATCGGAAAAGCAAAACATGTGAATAAACATCAATCTGGCAAACCCTGTTTTTGTGAGTAGATATAAACAATATCTTTTATAAATATTGGTACAGAAGATGAAAACCAATATTAACAAACATTTGCTTTAAAAATCACGAGTAAACAAATTTCCATGCAAGGTTGTACTTAAGAAAATCATAGTCAATATATCATGATAATTGTACCAACAATATATCTTCCTAAAGTGTATGAAGTTTAATAATATAACGCTAACGCATCACACCAAAATATATCATGAGCAAACGTTACATATGAACATCGTCCAACAATTGTGCATCTTGAAAGATTAAGTAAAACTATGAAAACCGACCAAATGGGTTCTAGAAGAGGTCACCAATTAAACTTTCTTTTCTAATAAAAAAGATCTGCTACCATATTTGTTGAAAATAATTCAAAAGTCATTATATAGATTTTATCTTGCAAATTTCCTATAGATCTAGCCTTTTTTACTTATGAGAATAATAAATCTAAGAAAGTACTTCTATAAATCATACTCGACTGTGCATAAAATTTCTTTGATCTTTGGGATTTTTTACTGCAAGAAATTTTATTTGTTATCTATTCTAGGAGACACCATTGGAAGATGCAAACATGTAGAAGAAATTATGAACGATGAAAATGCCATAACTATGTTGTCTATACTAGCGTTGTCATGTTTCATCACATGCGAAATACAAGTGAGCATGAGCATACAATTGTTGGATTGGATAGTGGGTTCAGTAGGGAGATAGTTAAATGTTGCAGATCAAATAATTTACCTAAATTGGTAATATGAGGATGCTACAAAGAGCGATAATAAGTTGTTGGCAAGAGTTTAGTGGTGCAATTAAAAAATATTATTTGTGAGATGACTTTTTTGAAACTATGTACCATCCAATTGTTTTACCTACAACTAATATTTAGGATGGTTATTATAGAATATATGATATGGTTTCCGTTTTTACAGTTTCTAAGATAGCTCAAATTTAGTTCATAAGAATAATCAATACACTAAAGACAGTGCCCTCGCACATGCAAAATGAGTTAGTTTTTCGAGCCACCACGTTAAGCCACATCATCTCTATTAATTATAATAGTTAGATCTAAAATCTATGGCTAGGATTTAATTAAATTAGTGATCACGTAAAGGTTTTGGCGTAACATAGACAAGCGGATGTTGTTTTGGACCTACAGATTATGTCACGTTAGTCGTTAGTCAAGTAAAGGCCAATTGAAAAAAGCCCATCAAATTCCCAAAATCAAACTCAATTAGAAAAAAGGACACGTAGAGAAAACAAATTACTCTATCGTGCCTATACTGGGACTTGATTGTGCTAATGTCCGGCCATCCGACGTAATGCATACGTGTTTTGAACCTGCACCACACCACGATCACGCTAGCATATGCTATTTGTTACGGTGTCGCAAGCTATGGCCGCTATAAACTGGATTTCCTTTTGCACTTCAAAGACGTTTAAATGGTTAGATGGCTAGGGAGGAAGATGACGACGATCCCATAATTGTACGTATAAATAGTGCCATTGATAAAACCATCGAACGTTTAGTAATGCATTAAACACGTAACCCGTCTAGAAAACGAGCAAAGACTACCTATCTAGGCTAGACCGTGATAGCTGCAAAACAACGTAGTTCCCTTTGTATTATTTACTTTGTGTGAGTTTAGTCAAAGTCATTTTTTATAAAGTACGACCAAAGGTGTAGCAATAAATATCAAGATTCATAACCAAATTCTTATAATATAAAAATATATTTATGATGATTCTAATAATAACAATTTTATATTTTAAATATTGAATGTTTTCTTCTATATAATTGGTCAAAATTAATAAAGTACGTTGTTTTTACAATTGAGTACATATAAATTACAAATTTATTCGACTACCGTCATATTAAAGTAATTAAAAAACGTCCGTAGAAGTTTAGAGTCGTGAAATTTTAAAATTAGTGAAGTCACGTCATTAGTCGCACAATGTATATTGTTTCTATGATTTGGTACATATAAACGACAAATTTATTCGTCCGATCAACACTCCCACAAAACGCCTCTGGAAGTTCAAAATTCATAGTCGTGGAATTTTAATATTAATAAATTCACAACATTAGTCGCACTATCGATGATCGTGTCCCTCACACTAAGAAAATTTTGGACTTAATGATGCACACCTGGCTGATTCAACACCTGGATGAGTCCGGATGTGTAGAACCATTAAATGTAGATCGCAATAAGTTAAAAGTCTAGAAACTTTAGAGTCGTGCTTCTGTAACTTTGAGTACTCATGTATAAACATGTTAACGAATATGCTAGAACATAATAATTTATCCTTAGCAGCATACTCATATGAAAATAATATCCAATGTTCTACAGGTTCATTTTGTAAAGTGTTGCACATTGTGACATGTATTAAGTAAATGAGAAAAAGAAACATTAGAATAAGATAATGAATTCTCAATATTTAATGTGACCTACGTATTAGGGAGGTTAAACCATTTATCTCAATTCAACAATTATTATAATAAAAAAACACCGATCTAACATCATCTCATAAGTTTAGTTCAATTTACAGATCAAGTATCTCTTACATGGCTGTTTCAACATATGTCATGATAATCATTTGACTAGAATACTCAGATTGGCAAAGTATTATCTGTAATATTTTGCCTACCGAAAGATTTATGATTGTTTTTTAATAATCAAATTTGGTAAAAATAGATATATCTAATTTGATTTGTATTTCTTCAACAATTCAAACCAACTACAGATGATGCCCTCGCATTTGCGAGGGCCACCCTGCTAGTTTGTATATAAAAACCAAAAGTACTATTACATTTGGTAATTTGCCACTGATTGTTTCATTTCTCTCAACCTAAAAAAAATCATTCCGATACAAATATCAACACAATTCTATTGATGTTAACACTTATTGATTCCATTTATAAGTGGTTATTCGCATTCGTCCCTTACATTGTAGTGTATTGGTACGTTATCTTCATGTTTTTCTTTCCAATTAATGGTGAATGGCACTGAGTATAGGCGGATCGGCGAAAGGACCATACAACCACCCCTTGGCGATGTAACGGTAGGTGGCCTCTGTATAGTGAACTCCATCCCAGTTCACGAACCGTGATGGTTCTTTGCAAGCTGTCGCCCCGGGCATGCCGCATACGGCGGTGGCATTCCAGTTGTACTTCCCGCCGCCTCCACAACAAGCTCGAAGAGCGTCAGCACTGGCGACTCCTGCAAATTGCAAAATATTCAGACAACTTAGTGATCCAACCGACAAAAGATGGACAAGATAAGTTCGAGCTAGTGAGTGGTGAAAAGTATTTCTTACCAAAGCGGTTGGGGTTTTGGAGGATCGAGATGATCGGGTTGTAGAAATCCGCAAATATTGCACCTTCGTTAATAAGCCTAGCATGTGGGTACTTGCCTCTGAGATCGCCGACTGATTCACGGAGTTTGGAGTTATGGTGCATAGCCACACGATTAATGTCGCGTAGACAACCAATATGGTCGTAGTTGTTCGTTTGATTGAGGCTCGAGCGGAAGGTGAGCATGGTAGGCGAGCATCCATTTGGTGGATTTCCCGGCATGACCACATATATTGCACCTTCGTTAATAAGCCTCTATGGTGCAAATATAACTAGTCAATAATGTTTCCAAGTGCCAAATGCATTTTGAGTAAGTAAAAGTTTTGTAATTTACTACTAACTTGAGATTTAAACTTTATCTACATTTATGTTAGGAATCAACTTCTTCACGAAACCTTTGATGATTGAATATGCGTGAAATTTTTTTAGGAAACGGAGAATCTATGAATATGAATAACGTAGAATTAAGATGTGACATGCTATGAATTTTTATAGGATTTAGAAAATGCAGAAAAATCTCGAAGATCTCTCTGGTCAATACAGCCGTTGTAGAGAAAGATAGAAACAAAGAAAATTACATATATTTACCTCCACACCCATGACAATATTTTTCACAACTTCTGGTACATGAGACATCACTTCGTCTTCAGTCTTCCCCGCATTCCATACAAAGTTGTAGTCATTCACTCCAAACTCCCCAACGAAGAAGAGGGCCCTACTGAAGCAATCTCTGCACCCTATGTTGACCAGTTGCTCAACAATCAGTATGCAAGTGGTAGGAATTAAATACAATAACAACAATACCCATACCCCGCAAGAAAAAAAACAATACCTTTAGTGGTGTTGCAAATCGATGGCCTTAGCTTCTCCAACCAACTAAGCTGCACATTCAGAGAATTGTTCAGAAGCTTGATCTGAACCAGCTTGCTCCTCTCGTAGTAATCGACATCGATCGCGGTCGCACCACCGACGGCAAAATTTACGCCTTTTGAGACGTCTGAGATATTCAGCAAGGAGGCCCGAAGAAGAGGGAGACCAAACTGCTCGGCTGGAACAATATCATGAACTCAAAACTCAGAAATATAATGTTTGGATGTTCAGAGTCTATCAAATCAAACTTCCAGCAAGGTGCAAGGGATCAGATGGCTTAACATACCAATGAAATCAATGGTGACTCTCCCGTCGCTGAGGCGGCCGGTAGGACGACGAAAGAAGGTCATGCCGTAAGGAGGCTTGTCATGCCACACGGGCACGGGCGGCACGAGTGGAGCAGCCATGATAATGAAATTGCCGGCGTCGATGTAAGAGTCTCCGAGGGTAAACAGGTAGTTGAAGTAGCGGGACTGGGAGGAGGTCACACCGTGGAGACATGAGAGGAAGAGAAGGGAGAACACAAGAGTGAGTTTCATGGCTACTACACCTTGGAATGCTGACGGAGGAGGCAAAGCCACACGAGGGCTAGTTATAGCAGAACGCTGGCTTCCTGGCTTCTATTCTATAAAATGGGGATGGAAGCGTCTACAGTGTCAGCCGGGTGGCTACCTGTCCTTCTCTAGATATTTATATTGAGGTGGTTAGTGTAGACAAAGGAATATGAACTGAGACATACCAGTGAAAAAATGCACATTGGAAAGGTACACTTGACTAAATCATTGGCATCACGTACTCCTTATATAAAATTCAATGTTTGTTTTTATCTATAAAAAATCAATGTTTGATGGTGTCAGCAATCATGATCATTTTTTATATAGAGAGAGTGTTTGTGTGGAATAGCAACCTGAAACTGAGAGAAGTTTTAGATGCCGTTGCCATTGTCGAGTTGTCATCAAGTAGGCGTGATCTCCTTTTCGGAGAGAAATCATCCGCGATCTGGGCATGGAGCACACTTCGGAAGAGTTGTTAACCCCATATAAGGATCGACAAAGTTCAGCAACTAAAGTGAGCGGGCAAGTAGTTTCGGGCAACAACATGACGAATTTCGTAGGTTCAGAGACGCACATCTACGAAAAGTGATGAATCCGTAGGTTCGGAATCTTTTTAAAAAAATATATAGGAAAAGAAGGTCATGACGATTTTTTCATGATTTTTAGATTTGTTTTCCGGTGCACCAATACACACACACTAGTACCACAGATACATCATTTGCAGTCAAAAGAGAACTTCGCACAAGGTTTTGGAACATATAGGTGGACCGTGGACAGGAATATGAAAACTTGCAAGCTGGAAGATATACTACCTGAGAAAACTTGCAAGCTGGAAGATATTTGATCGGATTAGAAGTACTTGACTAAATCCTTGGCATCAATGCTTACACTAAATGTTTGATTGGGATGGCTGGACAACTTAAGGACATGTACAACGGGAGTGACGTCAGATCTCTCTTAGAGTCGACACGTTGGATTTTTGCTTAGTTAGATGAGAGAGAATGGAAAAGGAGAATGTTGTCAAACAATTTTCTCAATCGTCTTCTCTTAGGAACTTTTCAACTAAAATTTAATGGAATTCACTAGTTGTAAGGAATGCCAATAAGAAATACATTGTAACTTACATCTATTGCCTTTTATAGATGATGGAATTGTGGGTCCCACGCCACGTCGAGTGGGTACATGAGCCGTGCTCCCCCAGGTAGGCTTCTGGACCCTTTTTGGTTTGCTTGTTCCACAAAACTCACCAATATTTTTTCCTTCATTTTTCCCGCATAAAGAGACTAAAGGGTGCTAGTTTTATGTTTTCTTTCATGTTTTGTGACATCCCATACAAAATTTTAATGTCACTACGTCAGGGTGGTGAGTACACTGCTATTGAGATATAGCAATACATTTTTTGCGGTCTTGCCCAACGCTTTTCGCCACCTCTAATGTCAGGGACTCAGGTGGTGAGTGCATTGCTATTCAGCTGACAGACTATCAACAGTTAGTGCAATTTGCCTCAGATTATTTATTCTCTCCACGTCTGTAAAGCATCTTACAACTGTATTGACGTTTGAGTTATTTCTATGTCTATGGGTCTAGTTATCCCATTGTATGGTTTCTCTACTTTTTTATCCAAAATATAGGCCAGACTTATTACAAAACATTTATTGATTCCTTCTAAATTATGTCAACTATACCAGTGCACTCCTTTGGTTCGTTTCAGTTTTTTTTCTCAAATTAGTGGCCAATGGCATTGAGTATTGGCGGATCGGCGAAAGGACCATAGAGCCACCCCTTGGCGATGTACCGGTACGTGGCCTCCGTGAAATGAACCCCGTCCCAGTTGACGAACGCCGAAGGGTCCTTGCAAGAAGTCACACCTGGCATTCCACAGACGGCACTTGCATTCCAGTTGTACTTCCCACCGCCACCGCAGCAAGCACGGAGTGTGTCCACGCCGGCAACACCTGCAGATCAAACCATTTCAGTAAATGTTCAGGTTGACTGCAGCGATGCAAGCAGGTAGCACAAATCTCTATAAATCATTACCGAAACGTTTGGGGTTTTGAAGGATTGAGATGATCGGGTTGTAGAAGTCAGCGAACATGATCATGGCACGGGGATACTTGACCCTGAGAGAGCGAATTGCCGCACGGAGCAACCAGTTGTGGTGCCTGGCAACGCGGTTGATGTCACTTAGGCAGCCGATGTGGTCATATTTCTCCGTCTTGTTGAGGCTCGAGCGGATCGTGAGCATGGTGGGTGAGCATCCGTTTGGTGGATTACCCGGCACCACAACGTATACCGCTCCTTCGTTGATGAGCCTCTGTGGTGTAAATATAAGGCTTAGCCATGTGTTATGTCAAAAACAAAATTAATATAAGTCTTTCCACCAACTTTTTACACACATGTATGTATTGTAGACATATGTGTGGAAAGTTTGTGGAAAGACATATTTTGATACGGAAGCCTTCCGTATCTTTTAATCGTGTTAAAGTCCTAACGTAGCAGCGCGAAGAATGCTGTGTTGTGAAAATAATCCACATCAGAATTGAAGAATGTGCACATCATTGATATACCTCCACGGCCATGGTAATTTTCTTCACAACTTCGGGTACATATGACCTCACTTCGTGTTCAGTCTTGCCGGCACCCCATACGAAGCTGTAGTCATTCACTCCAAGCTCCCCAACGAAGAAGAGAGCTTTGCTGAAAGTGTCTCTGGACCCTGTTTGTATTAGCCTGTTGCTCAGTGTCTTACCTTACCGGTAGGAATTAAACACTACAAGAACTATAATATATATATGTACGGGTGAAAAACTTTAATAAACTTTAATAATTTATTTTCATGTTTTCTTTATCTAAAAAAATATATGTACGGGTGAACATGTCACAAACCTTTCGTAGTGTTGCGAATCGACGGCTTGAGCTTCTCGAACCAAGCAAGCTGCACGTTCAGAGAATTGTTCAGAAGCTTGAACTGAACAAGCTTGTTGCTCTCGTAGAACCCGACGTTCATCGCTGTTGCACCACCTACGGCAAAATTTACGCCTTTGGAGACGTCCGAGCTGTTCTGCAGGGAGGCTCGAAGTAGAGGGAGACCAAACTCCTCGGCTACAAACATGGGAAAGACAGGCGTCAGTACAGAACCAAAACAGAACGTGAACTCAGTTTTCCAAAAACTACATGCTCAAATTTTCAGCAAACTGTTCGTCTGGTACAGCAGATCTGATTGGCGCGACTTACCGATGAAATCAACAATGACTCTGCCGTCACTGATGCGGCCCGTAGGGTGGCCAAAGAAGGTCATGCCGTAAGGAAGCTTGTCCTGCCACACGGGCATCGCCGGATTAGCAGCCATGATCACGAAGTTACCGGTGTCGGTGTAGGAGTCTCCGAAGGTAAACATCGAGGTGAAGTGACGCGAGTCAGAGGTCACACCGTGGATACATGAGAGGAAGAGAAGCGAGAAGACAAGAGCGAGCTCCATGGCTGCTATAGAACTTGGAATCCTGAAAACGTTCAAAGGCGTGGCAGGGGTAGTTAACTAGTTATAGGGAGACGCTAGCTGCCCGGCTGCTATTGCTATTCAAGGGAAGGAAGCAGTATACTTTGTGAATCAAGCAAGTACCGACCTGTCCCTTTCTGATCAGGATTTGTAGTCCTCGAGGTATCGCTTTAATTATGATAGTCATGTTTTAAGATTCTTCCAAATTAATAGGAAGCACTCATTTTGTTGATGCAGTGGCTAATGTTAGTAAATATGCTATTAGAAGTAAGATGTTACCTAAGATTACTTAGGGAACGAATACAATTAAAGGAAATAAATTGCATCATTTCAAAGCAAAAATGTATATAAGGAAGCAATAATAATGCTTTCCCAATTTTAATTTCCATACAATCTTACAACCATGCATTGTCACATGTGTGTTTGTATAGTCTGTAACACATATATATGCACTGGCGTAGCCAAGATTTTTTTGTACACAAATGTAGTTGGATTTGACCGTGGGGTTTCTTAGAAACGAACATAGATGAGACAAAACATCATGATATAGTAAGTCTAAGTATAGCCCTCATTAAAACATAAGAATATGTTTACGACCGCCACACTCGTCGGACAACTCGAGAATATAGTAATTGGTTTTGTACAAGAAATGTATCGTTCTTGGTGTGTTTCTTTTCTTTGAAGCCTAACAAACTTAAAAGAATATACAATCAACTGATAATTATATTCAGTGTTTTATATCATATGATTGTGCTAATTAACCAAGACCAGTAAATGATATCCCATAGAAGTTCATACTAGCTAACTTCTAATAGTGGCCTGTGTATACGAGATGTTTGGCCATTTATATAAAATACTTACGGCGATCAACTATCGACGGACTTGGATGCGGCGATGGCACGGCGCTGGTGCAGCTGGGAGGATGGAGAAGAGGCGGCGAGGCCGTATCCTGAATTCCTGATCTGGTATCCGGTGTGGCAGCGGCGAGTGTGGATGGCAACCGGCGGCAGCGGCGCAGTGGCAGTGCCCTGGCGCAAGACGCAGTCCCGCATGAGAAACTAGATCAGATCAGTGATCGATTTGCATTTGTGTTTTCTTTATATCTGCATTTTTGGTGTGCACATGGGCTATTGGGTTGGGCTTCTATTCGGCTGCACCCAGGTCGGATCAAACTAACCATTGACTAAATAATCAAGTTATCATCTCCTGCCATTAGCAAATAGTGCGTACTCGTATTCTGTATAACTCATTTTTGTGACATCCTTTTTCGAACAGAGGGGGTACAACCCATTGGATATTTCTGTCTATTCTCATAGAGAAAAAGCGCTAAGCTAGGGACAATGTATTGGGTAGTACCCGAATTACGGTTTCAGATATGTATCTTCTAGAGGTATCTTTGACTTGAGACAAATGATCTTTCCCCAAGCAGGAGGGAATGTACGCGTGATCGAAACCATTGTCATGAAGCAGCCGTGATATCCTTATCGAGAGAACGCATGCGCAGTCTTGGCATGGAGAAATCTTCTCAACAGTTGACTTAATCCAGCACTGAAGCTAAGTTGAAAATAAGCAACTTCATCTACGAAAGGGACTGGGCGAGGCTGAAGCATCTAAAGACAAGTGTTGTTGTCATGAGTCATGACCTGTGGGCCATGGAAAAGAACGTGCACAACTCAAATGGAAACAAATACAGGATATTGGGGGGTTGTCATCGGAGGAAGCATATGCTTCCGATTTTTAAAATGCATTTCAAAGCATACTGAATTGTTGATAAATTGTGACAAAAAAATATCACGTATATTTCACAAAAAATGTTACGTGGAAAAAATTGGTGCTAAAAAAGGCTTTTCATGTGACAATTTTGTCTTTTTATTGTCATTCACGTGACATTTTAGACGCGAAAAAAGTCCCTGCACAACTCACATCTAAATTGCCGTCTAAACTGTTGCTTGTGCTTTCTTAGCATGCCTTACTTAAACAATCCCTGCACCCTGTATTAACCAACTACTCGGCGTGTAATCTGTAATGGTAGTAAGATACTAGACTACAAAATTATGCACAAACTTGTGGTCTATGGAGACGTCTGACTTGTTCAGCAATCAGCAGGGAGGCTGATCCAAGAAGAGTGAGACCAACTCCTTTGCTGCAACCTACTCCGTACAACCATGGGAACGAGAGGTGTCGTTGCAGAATCAAAATCGAACATGTACTCGAAAAAGTCAGCGTTTCTCCGTTGGGTAGTTTGGAGTTAAATCTCCGGCTGCTATGAATGAGGCGGCTCAACTTGCCAATGAACCTGGGTGGCTGGGTTTAGCAGTAGCGTGAACTGGAGGCCAGGCTACGTAGGCAGGAGGGAGAACAGTTGGATGTGTTTGCCACCACTTTTTCAGAATTTCTGAAATGTTTTACTTTTTTTTAGTTTCGTAATCTGCTTGGAACATATGAGTTCAGGAGCCATTCTGAATTTCCGTGAAAAAAAAGGGCTTGCTGTGATGGTACGCTGCCCAGTTGCTATGCTGGAAAAAGAAAGCAGTGCTCCTTGTCGTTGTCGCTTGCTTATGCATCGTTTGAGGTTGTGGAGTATTAAGCTAAAATTTACTGGGTTTTTTACAAACAAAATTTATCAGTTTTGACAAAGAGAGTCAACCGGAAATTGACATATTACCCATGTAGACACATATCCGAAATACTGAAATTTCCTAGGCACTACGCAATCAGTTGTCAAGCTGGCACTATCAAGTCCAACAGTTATTTATACGCATTGATGCCAAAGACTATTCAGGTACACCAAACCTGTAAGATTGATTTCCTAGTGACAGCAGACGTTTCATTCAGGTAGTCCTAACTCAGTCAGAGAGACAGCTCTCGATGCATCACCTAGCCTGTAAGGAAGCTGCACTCTTGCCTATCACATTTCTAGTAGCTCAGTAGAAATGCACATTCACAGGGCCTACAGGATTCACAGCAACACAGATAAAGAAAAGACAAGAATCGTAGGACATGTGTATTTTGCAAAAAGCTCGAGACCCATGGCTACCAAACTTAAACATAACATTGCAACAATCATCTCTAGTCGGCTAATAGCAGGGAGTCGCAATCATAAAACAGAGTACTTATAACATATGTTACTCCCAAATCCAATGCTTATGTCTGATAGATGAGCTGCCCTTGGTATTGAAGCAGCAGTACATACACTGGAATATTTACCACTCATCTAACAAGTTGGTCTCCAGTTGGCTTAATACAGCAGCTGTGACTAATACACCCAAAATCCTTAAACTGACAAGTTACCGAGAGTAGCCTTCTGTCTTACTCACTCAGGGTTGATCTTTTGCTTCTTAGAGTGCTCCTTGTTTTTCTTGGCGTCACGGCGCTCCCGCTTCAGACCCTTTATGTCGCTTGTTAAGGCCAATTTTGAAACCTTTCAATCAGAATAGCATGAATCAGGTTATTATGCCCATAGGTTACATTTAAACTTCACAACTGCTAATAACAAATTTGACACAAACCTCTTGGTCTGGAATGTAGACCCTGCCCAACTTGCCATCAACTGGATTATGCGAGACATTTTTCATCTGTAAAGATGTTAATGACAATTGTGAACACCAATACTGCGATAAAAGTTCTCAGTGAAAATATAACGACAGGATATATAGTTGCTTCTGGCTAATGGCACCGGTTTGTCATCGAACCATCAAGTAACAATATATGATGAACCAAAAAGAGTTGTTCCATTGAAATTACCTTCTTAGCATGGCCAGGAGCCTTCATAGCTTCTTTCAATAAACTGTCAGATGGACGTCGGTGCCGCCTAAGTACCAGGTCCATTGAAGACCCAACTTCAACCAGCTCCATTCTAGGAATAGTTGTGCCCGACCTCTTCAGACGGAGAGCACAGTGCATCATGTAAACAGTAGTAGGAGAAATTGCTGTGCACACGAATACCCGATCTACACCAGCAAGGTTCAGGTTCTCTACTACCTGTATTAACAACAAAAAAGTTGCTAATTAAGCTCAAGGGGTTATCTGTGTCCTACACACCACTTATATATATATAAAAAAATGCACACCTCTCCTTTGAAATGGTCAAGCAGCATTTCCTTCAAGTGCTTCAGACCTTCAACGCTCTCAAAGTGCTCCCCAATGAAGGCAAAGAAAGGTTTTGTACCAAGTTTAGGGGCGAACTTCTTATCATATGCATATGATTCTATGGATTTGTAGTTCTCAACTCCTACTTCAACGAGGTCATAACCGCGGACACGGCTTTTCGAAAAGATTTAACCCTGCAGGGGTGTACAAATGTTTGCCACACGTACCGTCCGGCCCATTACCTGATCATTAGCTCTCTTCCGTGGAAAGCCGGCTGGGTGGGAGCGGTGTCGACTTCTCCCTTGTTAAGGACTAACCCAGGATCATCAGTGAGGACGGAGCAGCGGATCATCGACACCGTGCCCCGTGGCCACTCATTTTCCTAACACAACCATCCTCATCTCAGTTCAATCCACCATCATCACGCACGCGCAAATGGAAGCCCGAACTAGAGGACCCTGTCTAGCCCCGCCCGAGTTATTTAGTCTATGAGGGTTCCTGCAAATGCATAGGCCTCACGCATGGTTGCACGCTCAGTCTTGGTTCAAGAGGTATAGAACTCGCACCTAGGCGGCGAGAACGAGACAAAGCACCACAACCACAGTGGCCTCTCATCCCCACCTTTAAGCATTTTATTATCCGTCACCACAATTTCCTCCACCAACAACCATTCATCTCATCACCTGTTTCCACCACAAACCATCCATCGTATAGCTATGCAATTTACTAAGCATGTCTAAGCATCAACATAGCATAGTAAGTATCTCAGGCCACAAAACAGTTCTATGGATAATAGGAGGGAAAACAGGTATTGGCATCGGAAACTTAATGCAACTATAGGATACTCTAATCCCTGAAAATTGACATTTCGAACCGCATGCAATATTATAGTGGAGAAAATATTTGCGGAAACATAGGATAAGATATGCTCAGAGGGAGGGATTACGCTTGCCTTGATCAAGGTGCTGGTAGTACGGATCTTCGGGGTATGGCGGTGTGACCCCGGTTGCTTGATCTAACGAAACATAACAACGGAGAAGCAATCAATCACCACACATGCTTCAACAGATGCAATGCGCAAACACATGATGTCATGACATGTTAAATCCCCGAGAGGAGGATGATGCAACTATTCACATTAAACGGAGTCCGGATGCTTAAAGGGGCGCATCTCGAATATATCGTGGAAATAGGTATTGCAACAACTTTACTAGTTGATCAGGATAGATGAACCCTATGGTTAACTTGCATATGAATGTCATGACCATGGGAGGATGCAGGGTTAGGGTGATTAAACAAGCAAGGATAAACTTAACAGTTGCATTGGAACAAACGTCGAAGAAAAAGAAGCAAAACAAAAAGTCTGGCCAGACCGGAGTTTCCGGTCTCAGGGGACTCAGGGGGGCCGGAGTTTCCGGTCCAGCATTTTCGAGCCAGCGACGGCAGCCACTGGATCGAGTCCGTAGTAGGTGCGGAGCAGGTACGGAGTTTCCGGTGTCATGGGTCCGGAGTATCCGGTGTAGGAGTCCGGAGTTTCCGGCCCAGAGGAAGTTGATGCAAAAGGGAACACGCGACGGCAGGCTCTGGATCGGGTACGGAGTTACCCCGGAGTTTCCGGTCGCAGGTCCAGAGTCTCCGGTTCCAGGTCCGGAGTTTCCGGTCTGGAACTTCGAACTGCGGCTGGAAACTTGCGGGCTATGGCTAGAAAGCGGACAAGAGGGGGAGGGAAAGAATGAAGGTGTCCAGGAGGTATGCTTGCTCACCCTGAACTCGTGGAGATGCTCAGCAAGGGCAGGGATGGACTGGAACGGCTTCAATCGAACTCGGGCACGCGGAGGACGTCATGGAGAAGAACTTGAATCCCCGGCAATGTGCTACCTCCCCGCTCGATTCCTCCGGTGAGGACGTAGAGGAGGACGAGGCGGAGCTGGTGTGCTTCTTCAATTCGCTCGGGAGTGCTTCAATCAACGGCGAGGCGGCGGTGGAGCTCGGCGTCCATGGCGGCTCGGTAGGGAGCAAGAAGAGGAGAGGAACGGGGATGGTTTCCTAGGGAATGGGGTGAGGAGCAGGTGGGGGTCGCGTGGGGTTGCTCTTCCTTGCAGGGGAGAGGGCAGAGAGGGCCCCTGCGTCGAGCTGGTGCGGCTGGAGCTCGAGCTTCGGTCGCTACAGCACGAAGAAGATGACGATCTTCTGAAAACCCCCCAGGAAGCTTTCTTCCATCACGGATAGGTCCTTCTCCCATTTAAATTTTAAAACCAGCAACATTTCCTGAATTAATTTAGGCACCAAAACATTTTATAAAAGTTTGAGAAAAATTGGGGAGCCTCCCCATCTTGAGTAGAAGCTACACAAAAATTGGGGCATCAAAATAAAATAGTTTGGACCACTTTTGTTCATAAGGTTGACTTAAGGCATTAATGCTAAATTTGAAAATGTTGCTCCTTTAATATTTTAGTGCAAATGCAAAATATTGTTTTCAACCCTTGGAACTTCCTTGACAAATATAGTTGTCAAGTATTGGTATCTTGCAAGGTTGAGTGCCATCATTGTGTGGAAGTTTTGTTAGAGCACTTTGGCATTTAGTTTTAGCAACTCCATATCATTCCGATATCAATGTTGTGTTAACTCAATGGAGACATGGTTATGCATGGATGCCATGATGCAATTATCGCAAAAGTGGAAAAAAAATTACACAGGTTTCTAGGTTCTCAGCTTTGGGCTGTTACACCGAGTACATCTCCGCCGCAAGTTGTTGTGCTCAACTCCTATGGATGGTGCAAACAATGAAGGACTACGGTGTCAACTTCACCAAGGTCCCTCTCCTTTGCGACAATGAGAGTGCCATCAAGATCGCCCACAACCCCGTGCAACACGCCAAGACGAAGCATATTGAAGTTCGTCATCATTTCATCCGGGAGCACGTGGAAAGGGGCAACATTGACCTCTTATTTGTAGGTACCAAGGATCAACTCGCGGACATCTTCACCAAGGCCCTTGATGAACCAAGATTTCGAGAGTTGAGGAATGAACTAAATGTTATCGATGCGAGTAACTTTGCTTGACCGCCTTGCACAAGTACCCTTAGTAGACATAGTAACTAGTTTGGATGCATGCATGGACATAGGGGGAGTGTAACTCAATTCATGAGTCAACACTATCTCTATTATGCGCACATGGACAATTCGTGCTTCACTTGGTCACTACGGTGACAATTTGGGCTTAAACGATGAGTATCGGCCTTGAACCCTAGATATATCTTCGCGGTTCTAGGTTGATAATAGCTCATACATGGTGGCCTCGGCCACCGCCTTTCTCTTCTTGAGAAATTGCTTCTTATTTGATCTTATTTGGGTTTTTAGACCTTTTGTGCTCTTTTTGGTGGGAAAACTATCAACTCTTGGCCTTTACTCTTGTATCTTGCAAGGTTGGTTGTTCTCTCACCCCTCTCGGTTTGTGATCTATCCTAAGCCAAAAATTCTTATCCCAAAAGACTCTCCTTTCAAAAAATGCTTTTGGTTTCATGCTCCTAGCGTTCGGAAAGTCGGACCCGGCGACATGGCATTGTGCTCGCTTTCCTTTAAGCTTACACAACGTGGTGCCCCCAGGCGCCGGTACTGGCATCCCATACTTGGCTATGCACTAGACCATCATGCGCAAGCATTTGATTTAGTGCATACCCAGTTATTGGGCTGCGCAGAAACCGGCCGGCGGTACTACCGCTGGGTTAAGCGGTAGTACCGCTGGAGCGGTTTTTCGCAGGATAAGGGTCGGGCGGCTGTGGGGAGGAAGTCAAACTTCCTCTTTTCCCCACGCCGCCCCAACTCCTCTCCTCAAGATCCCCGCCGCCGACCTTTCCCGCCGCCGGGAAGGAGTGCCCCGGCCAAGGGCTTCCCCTCCCACGCCCCGGGGACACTCCAGCACCTCTCCCTCACCTTTGACCCTCGCCATGAGCACCGGTACGTCCTCTCCCTCTCTCTCACCTAGTGGATGGGTGGAGATGTATGGATGATGAATCTTCTTGTGCTTGTGACGATTTGGTTTGGTAGAGATGCAATTTAGGGACCCTAGAACCTTGTGTATGAATCTTGTTAGGATTCATTGGCTATTTTTGTTGTTCTACATCTAGGGTTAATAGGAGTCACCTAGAGATGATTTTCTTGTTCCTTGTTGAAATTAGTTCATCATCTCTATGTGATGCCTCTATTCCAAGTGTTTAATAACATCTCTAGCCATTAAGTTCTCTCACTTTCGTTCACATTGTGCTCTTGCTTCCCAAATCATGAAACCATGTTGCATTTACTTATCCCCATGCTTTCCATCCACTGCTATTCACAGGTGGTCAGAGAGGTCGAGCTCCTAAGAAAGCTCGGGGTAAGGACCATGTTGAGCAAGTTGATGAGATAGAGGAGGAGCTCCATCCGGGTTCCTCTTCTCGCAAGGCCAAGCCCAAGTCCAAGAAAGTGCCGTGTAACAAGAAGAAGTATCTCACTGCAAGCCAGTTGCCTGAACCTCAGTACCTTGCCCAAAGAAAGTTGGATCCCTATGCCACTGCCCGGCACAACCTTCTCCCCGAGTTCAGAGGCGATAATCCTTTCTTCCACAATGTCTTTCAAGCCGAATGCTACTCTGAGTTACTCTATAGGAAGCCGGACAAGAATGTGGTGCCTCAGCGCTGGATTGATATGGATCACATGTCAAGGCACCCGGAATACTTTGGAGAAGCTATGTCTATTTGTCAAGAGCAAGGGCTTCTCCCTCTTATGTCCCTCAAGCAAGACTATGATGAGAAGATTGTTTGCCAATTCTTTGCCACCGTTCATTTTGGTACCGAAGATCAAGTTCCTTATCTCTCTTGGATGACCAAAGATCACCTCTTTTGTGAGAATTGGAAAGACATCACAGCTATGCTTGGTTTTGAAGACCATGGTACTCAATCTTTGCTTCCATCTCACTTATCAAGCTCTTGGTTCCGTGTTCATGAAGCCCCAAGACCACTGGAAAATGAAGCGCTTCGTCCTCTTTATTTTTGGAAGAGGTTTAAGGTTGGGAAATCTGAGGGGCTCTATCCTCCCTATGAGATCATGCATCGCATCTATCGCATGGTTCTTAACCCCAAGGTTGGCAACTATGATGAAGTCCATGGCTATCTCCGCACCTTAATGGTCAAGATGCATCAGTTGAAGACTACCGGAAGAAGATTGGATATTGCGGATTTCATTTGGAATGAGCTGTTTGTTGTCATCATGAACAAGAAGAATGCTTGTCATGGGCCACTCGTCATGAAGATCATCCTTTGGGCTTGGAATCATCGTTTTCCGTCCGAGGGTCTTGGAGACCCCAAGCTATGGATTGAACACAAGCCCAAGAAGCTGCTCATCAAGGATCATACCGAGAAGCATAAGGATGACAAGGCCAAGGACAAGACCGCTGAAGACACTGCTGGCCCCTCTCGGGCTCCTGTGAGGAATGATGGTTTTGCATGGATGGCAAAGCAAATGAAGAAGATTTTCTGCATGTCCAAGGCTGTGGAGCTGCGCACTTGGCAAAATCACAAGGAGGACAAGTTGGCTCGTCAGCGCGACATTCAACGTCGCCGTGATAAAGGAGAAGAGGATGTGCTTTCCGGTTCGGAGAAGAACATCACCACTTGGAGCAATTGGCAAGCTAAGGATGAAGAAGGTCACATATTCTCTTGGTCCGATTATGAGGGTGAACCTGAAGTTTCTTCTCGTCGTCGTCCTCGCCCCCCAAGCAACGAAGACCTCTCCGGCTAGGGTTTGGGACGCTAGCTATGGTTTCTCCCTTTTTGGTGTCTTGATGCCAAAGGGGGAGAGATATCTATTAGGTTCTCGAGGGATTTGCATGGGTGAAGTCACAAGCTTTTGTTGTTCTCTTTGATTCTTATGAGCTTGTGAACTTTGTTTTTTATCGCTTCAAGCTCTTTGTTATGCATGGTGTAAGACATGTTTAAACTTGTTATTTGTGTTGAACCTCCTATGTTAGTTGCAAGATTTGTATGTTATGTATTATCTCTTGCATGGTTTGAAAAATCTAGGGGGAGTGTTGATCCTAGTAGATGTGCATTCTTTGAGCTTCAAAGACTACTCTTGAGTAGTGCACATATCTAGGGGGAGCTCCGTCTAAATTTTTCGAATCACTTTATAGCAAATCATTGTATTGTCATCAATCATCAAAAAGGGGGAGATTGAAAGAGCATTGTTGCTCTTAATCATGTTTTGATGTTGATGATAATACAAAGGTTGCATCTAACAAGTTTATATGAGTTTAAACAGGTTTTATATTTATCCCCGTTGTCTCGACGCGATAAAAAGGAGCCAAAGGAGTGAAAGCTACCAGGGAGCGGTAGTACCGCTGGGATAGGCGGTACTACCGCCAGTTCGCTGGGGCGAGCTGCGAAGGGCAGTACCGCCGCGGGTACGCCGGGTACCGCGTTTTCGGCGTTCTGCCCGCGGTTCCGGTACCGCCAGCGGTACCAAGTGGTACCGCCTCTCCAGGGGCGCAGAGGAAAAGGGTGCCGCGGCCGGTACCGCTCCCGGTACCGCCGTTCGGGCCGTTCTGCCCACGGTTCCGGTACCTTCAGCGGTACCTCCAGCGGTACCGCCTGGTACCGGCGAGGTGGGATTCGTCGTCGACAGAAGCGGGCCCGTTGACCGTTTGGAGGCGCGCGTGAAGACCGCGGCGGTAGTACCGGCTAACCCAGCGGTACTACCGCTCGTGTGGGATTTTTCCTCCCAACGGGCAGAAGAAAGGGGGGGTATTTATACCCCTCCACCTACCTTGGGACACTTTGAGCTGCTAGAATTAATTCCCCATTCTTTGTCAAAGCCCCATTGTTGTAAGAACTTCAAACTACTAGATCTCCCACTCTATCCACCCAATCGTCCCGATTCTTTGAGGAGTGAAGGAGGAGGTCTAGATCTACATCTCCACCGAAGGAATTTACGTTCCCCCCACACTTCACGTGTGGATTCTACATCTTGGGTTGCTTGTAACCCTAGGTGTCTTTGTGAGTCTCGGAGGGAGTCCGAGGCATTGTTGGGAGGCTCCAACTCATTGTGGAGTTCCCCGACCTTTGTGTATCGGCTTGGTCAACGCCATCAAGGTGACCTCATAGTGGATGAGCCAAACCCCCACGGGTAAAGCTCACGGAGAATAGAGTGAGCACATCCGTGCTATTGGAGCGCCTAGGTGGCTCCACACTCCTCCAACGTAGACGTACTTCCCTTGGGAAGGAACTACGGGAAACATCTCCGTGTCTCCACTTTGCGGTTATTTCTATCCTTTACTTATTGCTTCCGCTACGTTACTTACCTTGTTTGTATCACATAGGTTGCTATCATCTAGTGCACATCTAGTCAACCTTTGTTATACTTGTTCAAGCCCTAATTAATCGAAAAAGAATTAAAATTTGGTAGTCGCCTAATCACCCCCCCTCCTAGTCGACATATCGATCTTTCAACTACCGGGATGCGGCATTGGTGGTTCTATGCTTCTACTCTCGGTATGGAGCTAGGAGCACTTTCCAGTTGGACGACCGAAAGACGTCAGCTACCTTCCTTGGAACGTAGATGACGAGATTCTTCTTCGGCGCGCCACTTGGGCTTACAAGCGGGATGTGGTATCGGAGGCTCATAGCGCCGTCAAATTCATGTACAAGCAATACACCAATGAATTCGATATGCTTACCGCCGATCAAGTAAGTACTTGTCTTTGCATGAATTGCTTCCATTTTATTGATCTTTGTCCAACTTGATGTTGTTGTGCTATGATGCAGGTGTTATGGGAACCTTATGGCAACGGGGATGATTTTCCTAACGTGTATGATTTTGCGTTGAACCCGAAGTGCACGGAGGAGAAGCGTGTTTGGCTCATGCGCTGCCCGTTGATATGCAACTGGGCGGTTGAGTTTCACTTGCCACACCGCGTGATGCGGCAGTTTGGGTTGTTTCAGCCCCATCCACCTGAGTGGAAGGACACTAGCATCCACCTTCATGGGTTAGATCTATTGAATTGTGTGCATTGTTAGTTTGTTTTGGCTTCTATGTGGTCATACTAATATTTTGTTGGTTTCTGAAATGCAGGCTGGACAGAAAAAGGCAGAGGAAGGTGAAGAATTGGGATAAATATCATTTGAAATATGTCAACGAGTTCGAGCAGTGTGTGGAGAATGCTAGTGAGAGTGGATGGGGCCGGCAATTGGTGCATGACGCACTTGCATTCAACAACTATCTTCGATGGCTTCATCGGAATACTCGTGTGGAGCTATGCCGGCCAGCTTACGGGCAAGAGATATTGGAAGAGAACTTTCTGGAATTTGATGACCTTGCCCAGAGCCAGTACAACAGGGATGTCAGAAAGGGGAACCAAGTCCCGTTTTCTAGCATCATCAACTTTGTGGTAAAGTGTTAACTTATTTGTTTTCGTTTTAGCACTTGTTTCTTTTCATAACTTGTTGATTTTCCTTTTACCCATAGCGGACGGAGATAAAGAATCAAGCCGGTGAAAGCGAGACGTTGTTGGAAACCACCGCGGAAGGTGAAAAAGGCGAAAGTACACTTCGTGCTTTTGTGAAGGTACGGAGATAAAAAAATGTTGGGTCTAATCTAAGGCTACATGCTTCGAACTTGCTAAGACGGACATCTCTTACATTGTTTTGCAGTGCTCGGCCCAAAGGTTACGCCAGTTGGCGAACCTTCTAGGTTGTTGTGACCCGGAGTACACATCGCCGCCATAGTCTAGGTCCACTTCGTCGATGAACCAAATGATTCATACAGAAGATGAGTTGGAGGGTGAGACAAGTTCGACGACGTATATGCAAGACGACGAGGTTTGAGACCACCATACTATCCTTTTGGTGACTTATTTCATTCATTTTGTTGATGAATTACCATAACCAGAAATTTATATTTGTCTAATAGATTCCCGATGACATGACGTTGGCTCGTGTGGTCCAAAAACGATAGGCCTACCTTATGAGGACCCGAGACGATGGCCCATTCAAGCGGTACTCACTAGATGATTTCGTCAAGAAAGGAAAGGGTGCGCTTTTCCCGGATGAGGAACCACAAAAGCTGAAGGTTAGGAGGATGAGGCATGTGGAGGACTCCGATGAAGATGGGGACGATGTGATCGAGGAAGACCCGCAGCCGGTGCGGAGGAAGAAGGCTGTGCCACGGAGGGGTCGAGGCACGAGAGGTACTCGTGGACGGAAGTAGGATGTTGCATTTGTCGTTTTGCATATGTTGGGCCTTGTATGTTGAACTTTTATCGCACTCGTTATCACGTTTGTAACCGGAGTTGGACTTGAACGGGACGTTTTATGTTGGGCCTTGTATTAATGTCGTACTTGTGTTATCATGAGCTGTGATGAATGTGTGAATTTTCTGCCATTTCTGTTGTGAATATGCTGCTAATATGTGAACATGCTGCTGCCAGTTAGTTTTATTCAAAAGATGTATAGCGTCTTGCGCTGAGGCGCTATGGTAGTATAGCGCCTTGAGCTGAGGCGCTATGCTTCCTAAATTTTTTTGTGCCCGAGAGTTCCAGAGAGCCCAACGACGCGGATGAGGCTGAAAAATTCTAAGTCCTAGTATAGCGCCTTGTGCTGAGGCGCTATACTAGGACTTAGAATTTTTCAGCTTCCTCCGCGTCGTTGGGCTCTCTGGAACTCTCGGGCACAAAAAAATTTAGGAAGCATAGCGCCTAAGCCTCAGGCACTATACTTGCATAACTCCTAACAGTAAGGCGCTATACATGCTAACTCATCTAAATTCGATGTAACTCCTAACAGATAACCAAGACATTCACACCATTACATACAGCTATCCAGCATGTAACCATGACATGCAAACTTAATAACAACAACAAATTCATGGCAATTCAGAGGTCAATACCACATTACATACAAAAGTTCAATACCATATTGCATAGGAAAGTCACATGAATAATGGCACAGTTTACAACATCGTGAGCTCTAGTACATGGTCTACTGTGTCGACCTCTTGGATGTGCACTCCTCTTCCTCATCCTCCTTCTCCCTCCTCATCCTCCTTCTCCCTCCTCATCCGAGTCATTGACCCACTTCCTTGTTGCTTTGTTGGGTTGGGACGCTGCCATACCTGGAAGCAATTTACAGCTGGAAGTTAGTAAGCTTCCAATATGAATATAGTACGTGATAAAAATATTCAATAATAGAGACTGAAACATTATGAATGCAAAGCTAAAATGGAGTTACATACGGATAAGGCCAACGTAGATAGCCTATCATACTCGTACTCGTACCACCGCCACCGTGACCTCTAGTACCAACATGGCCTCTTCGCAAGCCAAGTTGCCTCCCTCTTTGTTGCGTAGGAACTTGCTGGCTCACTCTTTGTTGCGTGGGAGCTTGTTGCCTAGGAGCTTCTTGCCTAGGAGCTTGTTGGCTTGGAGCTTGTTGCCTAGGAGCTTGTTGGCTCACTCGGTGTTGCCTAGGAGCTTGTTGGTTCACTCGGTGTGGCCTTGGAGCTTGTTGCCTTGGAGCTTGTTGGTTTACTCGTTCTTGCATAGGAGCTTGTTGCCTTGGAGGTTGCTGGCTAGGAAACCCTTGTTGGCTACTACCACCTTGTTGGCTCGGAAACCCTTGTTGGCTCAGAAACATTTGTTGGCTATTTCCACCTTGTTGGCTTGGACCATCTTGTTGGCTATTTCTTTGGCTACTACTCCCTTGATGGCTTGTGCTAGCTTCATTACCCTTTGCTCTCTTCCTTTGAGGACATTTCCTTATGTTATGGCCCTCACGGTTGCACTTGCCACAACGGGTCTTCTCACGAGGCTCTTGGAATTGGTCGTTGCGACATTCTCGCCCACCACGGCCCCAACCGTCCATGTCAACCCTAAAACGCTTTGTCTTGTGTCTTCCCCGTTTAATCACCTTCCATGCCGGGTTGGGTCAAAGTTGAATTCCATGATACTCCGGCCATTGTGATTCGTCAAAATAGGGGTGAAATCTAGGATCCCATGTCTTCTTGGTCGTCGCGATAGAGAACTCGTCCTCTCTCACGGTGACCGGATGATTTACATTCATATTTCGAGTACGAGCCGCCGTTAGCAAATGCGAGCATGTGAGATGAAGGAGTAGTGGCCTCCCACAAGTGCAATCACAAAGCTTGAGCGAAACCTTAAACGCCCGGCCTCCGTGTTGGACACCATCAGCCGTGGTACCACCGGGCTCATTAACTTGGTAAATCAACTCTTCATTATCATAAATTGTGGCAACTTGGGAGTCCGCCTTCCTTGATTCAAATTCCCTGAACTCATCAACCTTTGGTGGGTACTTGAACTCGTATTTGTGCTTGTTGTATCCCGCAATTTGCTTATCCGTTTCAAGTGAGTAGTTGAGAAAATACTCATTCAACTTGATGAAAGTGTATTGAACTACTACGGTCACAGGCAATGCACGCACACCCTTCAAAACCTTATTGAAGCATTCTGCCATATTGCTTGTCATTTGACCATACCTACGACCATCTTCATCATAAGCTCTTGCCCACATCCTCCTTTTTTCAATGTGCCTTGCCAAAAACTCTTGCCCTCCGGCGTTGAGGGATTTGTTGGCGAGTAGTCTATTGTACAAGTTTGCAAAATGCCGATCCGTGAAAGTGAGACAACAATCTTGGAGATCATCGGACAACTCCTTGCTCCCACATGCCCTATAGAAGTTGGAACAAAAATGCCTCATGCACCATCGATGGTGCAATGGAGCATGCCCGGGAATGACAATGTCCACCGCGTTGAGAATTCCTTGATGGCGATCCGAGATTACACATATTTCCCTTTGAGACGGTATTACCTTGGTTCTCAATAGATGAAAGAACCACGCCCAATTAATATTATTTTCCGCCTCAACCAAAGCAAATGCTAGCGGCACCAATCGGTTGTTGGCATCATTTCCTATTGCAACCAATAGAGTACCTTGATATTGACCGGTTAAAAAAGTGCCATCCACGGCGATCACATGCCTACAATGCTCAAATGCACTCACGCATTGCTCGAATGCCCAAAATGCACGGCCAAATACCCGGACAACCTTTCCGTTGTAAATCCTTGTTTCTTCCCCATACGGCTCTACCACATGAACCATCCCCGGGTTAGTGGCGGCCATAGCTCCCAACAACCTAGGGATTCGGTTGTATGCTTCCTCCCAATCATCGTACAACATCTTGAAGGCGGCTTGCTTGGCCTTCCATGCCTTCTCGTACTTCACCTTGTAGTGAAATAGGCCTTCCACAATTTCCATGACGCTCCTAATACTAATTGTTGGAAGTGACGAGATGGAGTTGGAAAGCTTATAAGCGATGAAATTGGTGGTCAGTTGTCGGTGGTCTGGCTTCACATCCTTGCCATCCACCTTCTTGCCTCGACACATGTGAGTTGCTACACAACTAGATATGCGCCATTCCGGCCCTTCTTCTAGTGGTATTGCACGCACAATCCACGGGCATCCTTCGTCCATGCACTTTACCGTGTAACGCTTCTTCTTGTCCGAGTGAACCACCTTAAATGGACGATGGTACTTAACCGCATACTCCTTTATCCATATCTTAAATTCCAACAAGGTGGGAAACTTCAAACCGGGAGCTAACCCATTGTCCTCATGATTCATATCACGGTAAGAAGTTGGCCTTACTCCAAGAACTACACCCTTGCCACCGTCAACTGTGGCTTCATCCGCGAGACTAAGATCACGAAACAACAGGATACGATGATCCCGCCCTAATACCTTCTCGTAAACTTCAGCCTCCTTCGCGGTGAACCCCTCCTCATCAACTTCTTCATCAGGGCCATCATCATCCGAGTCCGATGCATAGCATCGAGAATAAGGGATGTCATAGTCCATGGTCTCTTGCTCATTATATGTGTCCAAATCTCCAACATTGTTGTTGTGGAGGTCGACCCCATGATCCTCGTACTCATACTCATCATCCCCGTAGACATCATTTCTAACGGGGCTCAAAGTAGGCTCGGTCAATTCACTTTGATTCATGGGTGGTTCACTCCTACCATCAAATGAGGAGGCACATCGGTTCAAGTCCAAGTTCACACGAGCATCAACCTTTTTAGTGGCAAATAGCTCAATAGACTTGTCAAGTGATTCGGACACGGTCTCCTTGTATGCAACCCAATGGAGTTCGGAGTTGATACGCAAAAACTTCCAACGGAGGTGCACTCCATGCCCGCATTATGTCTTCCCTCCAACTCTACAACATCATTTGGCTCCATCCAATTCAAATCAATTCTCACTTGTTTCAAAACCTCATCATATGTTGGACTTTGCTCGAAAACAATGGCCAACTCATCCGGGTCCGGTTCCAAATTGCCTTTCAAAAGACATCCTTGTCCACATGGTGAACATGAACAATTCGTGACATTCCTAAAATTTGTGACAACAACACTAAGAAAAGTTAAAAAAAGCACTAGTAATATATATACTAAGACATATTTGCTTCAATAACAAACAACCTAACCCTACCCCTAAGCAAATGCTCCATGCACAACATAGAAGCCAAAATAGGGTTCATGAACCAACATTAACATCCATATTTTGGTCTTTTCGAATATCTAGGGTTTCCACGATGTAGACAGAAATCTAGCAAATAACAAGAATTATATGGGTAAAAAAGGTTAGGAAAAGAGGAAGATTACCTCTAGTCAGTAGGGGGTTCAAGATCCACGGACGAAATCAATAGATTTGGGGAAGGTAGGAGGGGATTTGAGAGGTGGGAGTGAGCAGACGCCAGCAGCTCTTCTTACTCTGTGTTGGGTCGGGTGGAGTGAGCAGCTAGGACTAGGGAGAGTCTGGCCGGTCACATAACTGTACGCGTAGTACCAGGCGCTATTCGATCAATAGTATAGCGCCTTGTGATCCGGCGCTATACTACCAAAAAGGTGGGCCCCGACCGATCGTGAGGCGCCTGATCGATCAGTAGTATAGCGCCCGACGTCTAGGAGCTATGCTGCAGAGTGTAGCGCCCGATCGTGCGGCTTAGTTCGAGGAAATAGTTTCGCCGAACGTTCATTTCGTGAAATCTTTTGTCCACGTGGTTAACCGTGTCCATTTTGGCTCGTGGGTGCACCGGAAATATTATACGATGGCTGGGACGACACCGGATCGGATGAGCAGCGTAGCCCTGCCTGCAGTCGCCCGTTCCCAGAATCGGAAGACATGGTTTCTTCGCAGAAAGCATCAGCAGAGCATGCACGCCGGCTGCACATGCGAAGGCGTCGCAGCCGCGTGACAGCAATTACTCGGAAATGGAACTACCCAGAGACCACCAGCAGCAGCAGGGGTCGGAGTGGAGAAGCGGCGAACTGCGGTGTTCGAGCCGGGGTGGAAGCATTGATTGATCCGGCTTGCCCGTTTCAAATCGGGCAACCTGTGGTCCCTCCGGCCCCATCCAGGGCCCCACGTCCTCTGCACGCCCCCAGTGTACGGACGGCTAGCCAGTAGCGTAGCGGGCCCCGCGGCAGGGCGGACGTGGACGTGTCAGTGGCTTGCCGAGTTGCGTGCGGGCTAGGGGGCGGGCGGGCCGTCCGTAGTCCGTACGCACAAGATGCGCCGTATCTCGTGCTGGTGTGCATCGCTCGTCACGCTTTTCGTGGAGTACGTGGTGATGGGTCAGGACGCTGCTCAGCTTGCTGCTGCCAAGCGTGCAATCAATGTGGTCCGTATCAAGTGTAGTACTACTCTATTTACTGGAGTAGTACCAGTACCACCACCGAGTGAGCGATAATCACCGTGCAAGTGCAATCACCATGTAGCACTGTTTGAGGCTTGAACCAAGGCTACATGGAGCTTTGATCGACGACGTTCATATCAGCGGCGGGAACATGCCGTCCCGGGACATCATCGTGTTCCGGCCGCGCCACCCAGCCCCCATGCCGGCCGGACCCAGCGGCACAGCACACTCAAACAAACCCGCACAGTCTCGTCCGTCGATCTCCTTTCTCTCTCATTAAACCCACACTGCCGCGGCTAAGCAGAACCCCACCCGCCGAGGTACCCAGACTCCTCGCCTCCGCCTCCGCCTTCATTTCCCCCGCCTGCTATTCCTCTGCCTCCTCCTCCTGCTCGCGTCGCACGCACGAGCCAGCGCCTCCTCCCCACCTGCGCGCCGCGCCGCGCTCTGCTCCGTCTGCACCTCCCTCGGCCCTACCGCCGCGGGTTCCTACGCCACCACCAGTCCACCACCGACACCTCCGCCTCCACCGCCTGCGGCTGTCTCTTGTGCGTCCCACCTAGCGCCCCCAATGCGCGCCGCCGGTAGGAGCAGCTGAGCAAGCCCGGGACACACACGTGAGATGGGGGAGGAGGTGGCGCTGGTGCTGGTGGAGGCGCCGAGGCCCAGGTCGCCGCCGAGGTACCCAGACATGTGTGGCCGCCGCCGGATGCAGCTCGAGGTGCAGATCCTCGACCGCGAGATCACATTCATCAAGGTCAGTCACAGAGTCAGTGAGTGAGGCGCCACGGCCGCGCGCGCGCTACTGCTTCATTGCTCCGTTTCCTTTTGACTTTGCCCATTTTGATTTTAAAAACGAGATCCGATTCGCCCGGCCGCAACTGAAAGAAAAACAAGTGTAGAACACACGAGGTTGTAGACCACCAGTAGTAGTACTTCCTCGAGCAGTTGCTGCTGTGATGTCGGTGTTAATTTTCTAGGCTCTGATCTGATAGGCAGTACGGTTCGTTGTTTAACCATTTCTAACCTGTATCTAGGGTTATTCTAAATTTTAAATTGGGTTCCGTCTGGGGATTCGAGCCTAGGGCGAACTGATACACAGGGGGGCGGCGAGCGAAGCCGCACAGGCACAGCGCAATCAATCCGAGGCGGGGCAGGCTTTTGCCCTCTTTGGGTGTGCCCGCCATGGATGTACTACTGCCTTTGTCTGTGTCTGCCCCGGTTCCTTGTGGGAAAAGAAGGCATGGGCAGTGACCAGTGAGTGATGAATCTGAGTGGTCTTGTCAGGCATGGAAGCACTGTCGTGTCTCCGCTCTCGCTAGCTCGACACGCGCACGCCACGCCTCGTGCTCACTGCTCAGGCATTTTCGACAGGGCTTAGCGCAAATGTGGGTGCTGATGGGCCGCCATCCGGTTTTGAGCCTTTTTATGTGCTACTAGTAGTACATTCTGTGTTTTTTTACCATGTGGGTAGAAGATTTTTACCTTCATTCACATGGGGCTCTGCTTTCAAGGAGCAGATTTCCGAAGGTGTTCAGGTGACGGGGTTCTTCTTTATGCTGCTAGTTGCTTTAGAATCATCACTTTGTTTTTCAGAAAGATGTGGGAGTTATCGCTCCTAAAGCAGGGGCATTAGTCCATTAGTCCAGACTATCATTGCTGCTTTTAAGCATCGATTTCCTGCTAGTACCACGGGCAACCTTAATTTAGCTGGTCACACGGGGCCTACACTTACCCTAATCATATTTGTGATTTTGCCCGTTATTTTTGAGTAATACGTTTTGTACCAGTATTAATTTTCCTTTAAAAGGTTGAGCTCTTTGTAATTTCTACTCCCTCCGTTCCAAAATAATTGTCTTAGATTTGCCCAAAAGTGGATGTGCATAAGCTGCTCTCGAGGCTGGTTAACTTCACTGCTTTCATGCATGTCAAGTGGAAAAAAAAAATCTACAATGGCATCACTTTGACATTAACCTGGTTCTGCAGGACGAGCTGCATTTACTTGAAGGAGCTCAACCAGTATCACGCTCTGGATGTTTGAAAGAGTATACACTATTGCCCTCCCTGACATTCCACTTCAAATTTATTGAACTAATAAAGTTTAGGGATTGAAACTTTTGTTCATTTACTCTGTATGCATGCAACTTTCTATTTCTGTATTTATTATTGGCGTAACATTTCCATGTCTGGGGTGCAAAGATGCTGCCATACGTATGGATTTAGTTATTTAAATGGTACCTCCTTACAATTTCTGTCAGTTTGGTCTATGGATACTTTTGTGTATCTGAGGTACCAATTCACCAAACAACGACACTTGCATCACAAGATTCATCATACGAGTTCATTTGGCCCTTTCATCGAAGATTTCTATCATTTGTTGGTGAAAGTTCTGAAAATATATTTTTAGTGATAATGCTTGGTTGTGTTACTGTTACATGATATTGTTCTTGTATTTGAAATAGCTAAAACGGAGAACTAAATTCATTTACTGAACCCAGATATAATTCTTTTGCAAAACATTGGTGCTAATATCCTTGTACAATACTTTTCAGGGTGAATGAGTTTGTCGGTACAAAACAGGACCCACTAATACCAATGTACGGCCATCTGTACTCGAACATCCGATTCCTTTTAAGCATGTACAGTATGTTTTATGACATCATTTTTTTCCAGTAAGAAAAGGAAGCACCGTTCCTGCCGTCTTTATTGGTGGATCAGGTATATGTTCTATCTTACATTGCTTTGAGGCATTTAGTTGCGATAATGATTCATGTTGGATTAATCTTTTAAGAGTTTAAGAGAAAATACACCCCTTTTTTGGGGGGTAAGAGAAAATACACTCAAAATAGTGGCTTCGTCGTGGCTTTCTATGATCCCCTTCCGTAGGTCAAAAGGGAATTAAGTGAACTAGTGTATTCCTATATTCTGCCCGGAGAATCCAAATTAATAATACCCTCACATCTACATGAGCAAACCAGTACACTGCAATATTTTCAACCTTGGGTTTCCTTGGATATTTGATTCAGCAATTTGATACGCGTAGTTTTTACTGACTATTGACAAATAGGCATAATTTTTGACACGTTTACTTACGTAGTTTCTAGTACTAATTTGAACCGGCTTCCTACCATTTTATGAGAATATTGAGGATATCTTTGCTGATACTGATGTCACAGAATTTGTTTGAAAAATGACATTGCAGTAGTAAATAGTAGTACGTGAGTTATTCATTGCAATCCTGAATGCTTGTTTCCATATGGCATGATAGATATTAGCCCAGAACTCGTAGCCTTCATTCCAGTAAAGTACACAAACTCTTTATAACAATTAATACAACTTCAGACGAATCTTAAGGGTAAACTTTCTTTTGAGAAAAGAGATGTGAAATTTTCATGTCATCATCATGGTAAGGGTGCAATGTTCATCTGTTAAACTAAGCAGCCCAGGTCTGGTAGCAGTATTGAAGATTAATCCATCGCCTTGCCTAAATGAAAAGTATTCCTGCTATTAGTCTTACAGCACTGAACTTAATTTGGGGATTTTTTTTCCTGCAGATCAAAATTGTGCGTATGTGCTTCATGGTTTTGCTGCTGCTGCCAATGCTTACCCAAGTGCAAAAGACCAAGGTGCTTCAACTGTTCATGCTGCGAACCAAGTTGCTCCTGCTGTAGTCCGAACTGTAGCTGCTTCAAGATCCCTTCTTGCTGCAAACCAGACTGCGGCTGCTCCAACATCTCTTCATGCTTTAAATCCCAGTGCAGCTGCTGTAGCCTCCCTTGCTGCAGCTGCAAACCATGCTGCAGCAGCGGCTGTAACCCTTGCGGTGAATGCAAACCCGGATGCATCTGCTGCGATTGCAAGCCAAGATGCAGTTTCTGTGACGAACAATGCTGCAGCTGCCCTCGATGCACGGGCTGCTTCAAGCTCCTCAAATGCTCCTCCGCGGGATGCTTCAAGTGCCAGCTGTCATGCTGCAAGGGGCAGCCTTCCTGCTTCAAGTGCCAGTCGTCTTGCTGCGACGAAGGAGGCTGCTGCAGCGGCGAGTCCTGCTTCAGCTGTCCAAAGCCTTCGTGCCCCGAGTGTTCCTGCGGGTGCGTTTGGTCGTGCAAAAACTGTACAGAGGGATGTCGATGCGCCCGGTGCTGTAACCCGTGCTGTGCTGGCGGGTGCTTGTGTTAGAAGTAGACCCCTTTCTTTTGGTAGTTGTGCTTGTTTTAGATGTGTCTAGGCCTTCTGGGTTCGTTCAGACTTTGATATATGGTGTTTCACTTGTAAAGAAATAGCTATCCATCCAGATCCTAATGACGAAATGAAGTACCTATAGCCAGGTTATGCACGTTGTCAACTATGTTAGTATGTGTACTTTTTTCATTGGTAGTTTACAGGAACATCAATGGTCTTCAAGTTATTTCCATACTTTGACAGTCCAGAATTCAGATGGGTTGCAGTTGTTGATTCTGGCGACTTTCATCGCGTGACGCGACATTGCCCCATGGAATCGGGGCGATCCAAACGGACGCGCGTTTGGTTCGCCTTTTGTCTGTTTGGTTCGCGAAATGGACGCGGTACCTGTCCGCGCCTTTCCAGCCACTGCACCCAACGGGTCCGCCCGGCCTTTTCTTCAAAGCATTTTTTTATTAATAATAGAGACTTTACATATTGGGAAATGAAAATACATAATAAAAAAGACCTAAATATAGGGCTTCTGGCCGTCCTCACTCGCCGGTCCTAAATCTACACCTAAATACATAATAAAAGATCTAAAAACTACGTTAGAAATGCAAAAAAAAACATTGAATAACCGACGACCGGAGCTTGGTTGCTCATGGCCGGCAAGGGGAAGATCAAGGAGGGGCGCCGGCCTTGAGGAACGTCCAGCCACAAGCCCGTTCGGCCACGAACTTGCTGGCTCTTCCTTCGTCATGGCCGAGGCCAGCCGCGGACTAGCTGGCTCCTCCTGCTTGATCCTTTTGTAGCTACGAAACACGTAGCGGTGTCGGTTTCGGTGCAAAATTGGCCGCGCATAGGTGGCCTAGCCGGCGGGGATACGACATCGGTTGGAGCTGCCTGCTCCTTTGGCGGCCGCCTCGGCCTCGCGGTGCCGTTCGCGGCGCGCCGCACGCGGAGCGGTCACGATGGCGCGGCGAGCTTGCGCCGCCTCGGCCTCCTGTGCAGCGTCGGCAACGGCGCGCGCGGCGGACATGAACGCGGCCGCCCTTTGCGCGTTCAGCTGCATGTGGGCTGCCTCCGCCGCCTCCTCCTTGAAGCTGTGGTCCTGTGGACATAGCCGCCCACGCCGATGGGAGGCTCGGGCGGCGCGCTGCCCGTCACGACACTGGCGGCGTACTCTTCTTCGTCGTTGTCGATGGAGTCGGAGTACACGGCCTCCACCGCCCTTCTCTCGTCGTCCGACAGCCACAGGCGTGGCGGCTGCAGAATCATGCCAGCCCATGCGGGGCTGGTGACCATCCGGCGGGAGAAGCTGCCGCGATAGCGCCCGCGCACGCTCATACGCGCTCGCTCGATCTGGTCCACCAGATGCTGCGGCGGTGGTGACAGATCCATTCCGGCGCGTGGATCTGTGCTTGCAGGTGGTGGCCGCCGTGGCTAGGGGGGGGAGAGCTAGGGTTTGTTCTCTAGGGTTTGGCCGACCGGCGCCATTTAAAGAGCTCCACCGCCCACAGTTAATGGGGGTAGGTGGTCGCTCTAGCTATTGTGTCTATGACACGCGGGGCCTAGGAGGACACGGGGAGGACAGGCGAGCGCTCCGTGCGTGTCTGTGGCCGACACAAACTAGCCAAATTTGGGCCAGGAATGGGTCGCGGCGGACAGAAAACGGGCCGCGGTTTGTTTGTTTGCGTCGCCCCATTGGACTGTGTTTTTTGGCTCCCGCGGATTGGGATGGACGAGCACGGACTCGATGCATCGGCCCGTTGGAGTCATACTGAGATGCAGCGAGTCAAAACCATTGAAAAAATAGCGCGCTATTTCGACGCTAATAGAGCGTCATAGCATATTAGAAAACCCCACACGAAAGTTTAACGCGAAATAAAACACTATATAGCGCTAAAACGTCACAGCATTAACGCGCTATATATTTTTCCAGCCTATCGGGCCAAAAAAAAGGAGTTTTCCATCTTACAAAAAAGAAAAATAAGGTGGAATATGCTGGTCCCTCTTCTGAATCGGAAATGACATCGCTAATTCCGATGATTCTGAATAAATATTTTATGCTATGCTTTTTCCTTTTGGGATGTTGATGTTAGGCTTCTAAACATGTGGAGATCATTTTTTGTATATGATTGTAAATATATTGTTCTGACATTTTTTTACCATATTCTTTAATCTTGTTGAAATCCTTTATTTTATCTATATCTGCTATTTTTTGTCAAAACTCTTTTATTTAAAATATAGCATGATATATCATGTATAGCATCCGCAGTAGGCCACCCAAATTCCCTTATTAGCATGCTATATTTTTTACCTTGGTCAAAACACACCAGCCGCCCAGTCCTCACTGTAGGCCCACGAGTCAGTCGATGTATTCAGAAGTTCGTAATGCTGGCCATTGTTGCAGAGCATGACACATGAACTCGAGTGACTGCGACGGTGCGACGCGAAACGGGAAACACTTTTCAGTACAACCATCATCGCAGAGAAGGGAATAATCACACATTTTCCAGTCCTGCCGCTACAACCATCATCAAACCCAAGGCTCATCCTTCGAAAACAGCCGCACACTCCCCCGCCGGTACCCATCCCCGGCGCCACAGCCGCATCCGCCGCCACCGGCCGGAGTTCGCGCCTCATCCACCTCGCCGTGTCGACGGCGGCGGCGGGGTTCGTGGAGCCCTACGTGGTCGCCGCGGAGTTCCGGCTGCTCGCGTCCGCCGTCGCCGTCACGGTCCTGCTCCTCGCCGCCTGCTTCCACGGTATGGTCCACCTCGTCCACTCCTTCGCTGCGCCCCGTCCCCCACCCACCACCGCCGCCGCTGCGGCGATGGCTGCCGGGACGATCGCCGGCGCTGCACCGCCGCGGCAGGGGTCGCATCGTGCCTTCAGGGTGCCTGGGGAGCACCCCAGGAGCACAGATCGGGTTATAGCTGAATCAGGTTCGCTTTCGGGTATGTTGTTCCTGTGGTGTAGGTGCTGCGTCGGTTATACACGTATACTGTTATACTTTTGCTGTACATTTTGTAAAACAATTATACCCAGAAATTGGCAACAGAAGTTTCTTCACTGGAGTGTTTAATATTTTGGTCTGTTTGCTTGCCATATGTTGGATCCACAAATATGCTCAAGTATATCTGATCCCAAATTTAGTTGGCGTTAACAAACACCATTGTGATGTCTGTTTCAGTTTGGCACAGCAGTCGAAATGAATTGCCAGGTTATTTGCGAGTCAGGGTTACTTTGACACTCCCGTGCATGAAAGAATTTGGAGCTAGCAGAATAAGCGAAGAATCTCATTTTTAAAAGTGAACTAATAAATAGCAAGGAAATAATTGCACGTGAAGCTGATTCCCTGCATATTTATTTTTCAGTTTGTTTCTATTTCAAACATTACATATTGTATAATTTTGTGGCCGAATTCAGTACTGATACAGTGATACTGATTAAAGATAGGCATTAAAAGAGGTCAGGGTAAGTCATCAACTCATCATTATCAATTCAGATTGGTACTCGAGGATACAGGGAAACGACTTAGCTTACAATTTTAGATCATCTCCTTACGTGTCTCTGATAGTTTAAGTAGAGATTTGTTCTGCAATGTGACATTAACATTATTCAGTCCTTCAGAAAACAACTTATCTAACTTCCAAATCTTTAAATTTATATATCAATTCTTCCGAGGTTATTTGAAGTTTGCCCTCAAGGTGAGTAGTAAAATGTAAGTGGTGCAGGGGCAATGTGAACTACTTGATGACTAGCACCGTAATGTAATAAGCAAGGGTAATATATTGAAATATATCAACTGAAATATTTTTATTAGTGAAATTTGGAATTCAATTAGAAAATGTGTTCTTTTATAGTGTGCTTTGCGTTAGCGCATTTACCTTAATGTTTTTAGCTGGGAAAGGAAGTTTTATTTGAACAACTAAGACAGGTCAGTAGGAGAAATGAAGAATTCAGGTGCCCACTAATTGGGAGTTGGGACCAATATATTAAGTTTACCCAAATTTGGCCACCTCTTGTCTGTACTGGCATATTGTGGTAAGCTGATAAAAGGTGTTGGTGTTGGTGGTGGTGGTGGTGGCTAATAAATTTTTTATTTCTCGAACAGATAATCTGTGTATCTTGGTATACCGTTGTGCTGACTTTTGTATGAATTCTCGCATGTTTGAGTGAAATGGAAACCTCAAATTCAAATGGCTCAGTGGTAACTTTTCTAGTTAATACGCAGATGGCGCAGAAATGGTGAAGACCAATGTTTCGATTTTCAAAAAAATTGTAGGAAGTGTGCATCAATAGGACGTATGCATGTGATATATTATAACCTTTTTTTGTTTCTATTACTTAAGTTAAACTTAAAGGACAACACATCATAATTTTGTTATTCCTTATACAGTGTAGCCATATATGAGCTCTCAACTTTAAGAAAGGTGGTGCTGTTTCAGAATTGTAATGCTGCATCAATGACTTCAGCATTCAAGATACCAACCTTATAATGTTCCTCACTAAATATTGAGCTATAAATAAGCTCCGAATATGTTTTCCAGCCAACTAAACTGTACCATTGTTCCGTCTCAATGTTGCAGAAATAGTGCCTGTGCTGTAGACGATGACTAATAGAGCCACAGTTATCTTTGTTTCTGGTATGGAAAGTGCCTCATGTATTTAAGTTACTAGGTACAATAGAGAAGTCCTCAACACGCACATTCTAAGACATTCTGTATTCTATATGAACTGTGGTGCTCTAAGCGTAATTTCATCAGTTAAACATGTCAGTTGTGATAAAATAAACATGTACAACTGCTTTGTGCTTCACTCTTTATCAAATTTACAGCATCATCATAAGTAGATTTTTATAAGCTCCAACATAGATACATATCATATACTCATATTATTTTACGCATATGCCAGAGTTATTATTTAAAGATTGGACCGCCCCTTCTGTAGCCACATCTTTCTGGGTTAAGCTATATTGTCACAGAAGAAACCCGCATCTGTTCTTATTGAACCATGCATAACTATAAGTTTGATGCATCAGGTGCAGTAAACCTTGCGTATTGCAAGTCCTACTCATGGTCATGTTCTAATGAATGAACCGTTTACTTGGAATGCATTTTCTAATCCTCTGCTTTATGACCCAGTTCTGACACGTTAGCCTGGCTAACCTCATCAGTTGCTCTTTAAAGCAAAAAATTGCTGGTTGTATTGTGGTCACAACTTCAATTTGCATGATGCTGAATCACTGTTGTGCAATCAACTGTTGTTCGATTCCTATTGATTCACATGTTTGTTAGATTTTTATTTGCTGGGGCATCTGATGACATCATTGATTCATTGTCTGGTGTGCACTTTTAATGTTTCACTTCATTCTGTTATGCCTCATGTTTTACATGTTATCCTGAGAATAAAAGAAGGAATGCCAAATAGCATGCAGCTTGCATAATAAGTACACCCGGGATTGTGCACGACTCTTGTAGTTTTTCATCCCTAGTTTACTCTGGATGTTCGTGGTTACAGCAGAAACATGATATTCAATAAATGATACTATTGTATGAGCACTATATAGGTCTAAGACTACTTGCCTTGCTCTTGGTTTCCAGATGCTCTGATGTTGGTGCTCCGAAGACACCCTTTAATTTTTGTTTGCAGTTTTTGGTAACTCACAGGCTTCTCAATTATAGTTTTCGCACATATGATTCATGAAGATCGATAGACCAGCAGAATTTACTCCTATCAAATACTGATAATTTCTGGATATGTTGTGCATAGATGCATAAAAATCTTCAGTTCTGGTGGTTATATTCCTATTGGGCTATCTTATTTCCTGTAAGACCTAATTGACAAAAATATACATTTTAGTTAATCTCCTGTTCAGTAGCTAGCTTTTCAAACATTCTTCTGTGAACAGGTTCACATTTGGAGCTTTCTATTACAAAGCTGATGTTGCCTTGACCTTAATCCTTTCGTGTCAACCTTCAATTTTCCAGGTGACTTGTTCTTGCCTCTGTCCCCCGGCATTCATATTTACTATATGACATGTATCTAGTCCAGCTTGCCAGTATTACCCGCCACCATCAACATCACTAGTGGTAGTGTAGTTTCATGTCGCATTATTCTCCCTTTTTCTTAAAGAATTACAAAAACCACTCATGTCAAGTTTTATGTTCTCACTTCACTTGTGAAAAGTTGGCAATACTGGACTAACATTTTTAGAAGTGCGAAGTGAAAGAAGCACTGGACATCCTTTTCAACTATTTATGGACAACTGCTATGAACAACAATCCTTGCCAAAACCAATACCAGACTTTTGTCACACTATTGCATCCCTATATTATCTAACACACATTGTCACTATCAAGAAGAAAAGAAAGACATCCCCTAAACTGAAACAAACCGATGTGACATTTTATCACATCTTTATAGTATGGACATACATACCATTTTGTTCTACTCACTTTCCTACCCTACTGGCCCTAGTCCTATGCCCCCCTCTCCCGGTGGTAGCTCAACAACCTTTGTTGCCGCCGGTGTGCACCTGTGTACCTGGCAGTTAGCCCGTCGCGTCCCTGGAGCACAATGCCGGTATGGATCGCTGAGTCAGGGTACTTCTGCCTGTGCCTGTCTTCGTGGTTCTGGCGATGGTGCAGGTGCTTCTCCTCGACCTCCACCTTCATGTCCACCACCTTGTCGTCCTCCACAATAACTGTGAACACAAAAGGGCCCATAGGAAAGAAGTCTTCCATGCCAAGCACGGGCTCGAGGGCTTTGACCACCTCCCTCATAGTGGGCCTAGATTTTGGGTTCTGGCTGAGACACTTGTATGCCACCAATGCTGCCACCTCAGCACCTTTGCATGAGTATTGGCACTCGAAAGCTGGGTCCATGACCTTGTACAGTCTGTCGGAGTGCTTGAGGTATGGCCTAGCCCAGTCCACAAGGTTCTGCTCCCTTGGCCGCCGTGCTCTGTCCACTGATTGCAGCCCGGAAAGCAGCTCCAGGAGCACCACACCAAAACTATATACATCGCTCTTGGCGGTCAAATGGCCCGTCATGATGTACTCTGGCGCTGCATAACCGTGTGTTCCCATGACACGTGTTGTCACGTGTGTCTCGTCGCCCTGGGGCCCATCCTTGGCCAGCCCAAAGTCAGACAACTTGGTGTTGAAATCCTGAAATATCAGACATTGCAATTTCGTTAAGGGAAATAGCAGATATAAGGTAAAGTTATTTGTACAATGGTATTAATGAGAGATATTTCAAAACCGCCTTTTCTCTTAATGGAAGTCTGAAGTTACGGGTGGCTTACCGAGTCAAGTAAGATGTTGGAGGCCTTGAAGTCGCGGTAGATCACCGGGGTGTCGGCATCGTGGAGAAAGGCAAGGCCCTTGGCTGCACCGACAGCGATCTTCATCCTTGTCATCCATGGGAGAGAGCCTTTAATACCTAAAGCAAACAAGATGTTTCATGTCAGTTTCGCTCGCCTTCCACGTTGACCATGAGTTATAACTTGCAAGCACCAAGAAGTTGGTAGGATAAATATTTTTTTTCAACCAAAATATCTAATATTTAAAGTCATGTTACTTTAAAAGAGACATAATTATTCCTTTGGAAGGCACATAGCAGGTCAGCTATCCTCTTGACTTAAAGAAAAGAAGCTTCAGGGGACAGGAACAGCTCATCGCTAATGGACCAGATGGCACCCGTACGTGCCCCGATTTCCAAATTAACACTTTATCTTAGTGGTCTCAAGATCAAGAACCGCAAAACTGATCCTCGGAATTATCAATTGACAGCAGAGAGCAGTGAGGAACTCACTTTTGAAGAGGTGGTTCTCCAGGCTCCCGGCATTCATGAACTCGTACACCAGCATCCGGTGCTCGTCCTCGTAGCAGTACCCGATCAACTTCACCAGGTTCTTATGCCTCAGTTGGCCAAGAAAGAAAACCTCGGCCTACAAGAACAACCCATATATATAAGCTAGCCATTCATCAATCATAATGCGAATTGATGTCTGATGGAGCATGCTCATGCATTGCCAGATGCATGCCATTATATGGGACTTTTCTTCGCACTCACCAGCCACTCCTTGTGGCCCTGCGTGCCGCAGTCCAGGTCGAGGTACTTGACGGCGACGGCCTGCGCGTCGAGCCCGGGCGGAGCTTGTCGTCGACGGCGCCCTTGTACACGGGGCCGAACCCGCCGCTGCCGAGGTAGTTGGCGCGCGAGAAGTTGCCCGTTGCCGCGCGGAGCTCGGCGTAGGTGAAGGCATGCAGGTTGGAGCCGGACAGCGTCAGGGACAGGTCCTCTGGCGACAGTGTCCCCGACGAGCTGATGCTCCTGAACGACATCCTCGAGGACGTAGACGACCTCGGGCTGCCCTTACCCCTCCGCCCGATTCGGTGCTGTTCGTCGTCGTAGTCGTCCGTCACTGCGCCGCCGGCGATGCAGCAGGAGAATGGGTTCCAGGATCGAGCGGCCATGACGGTCAGGAAAGTTTCGTTCCGGGCTCTTGGGAGCTGCGAATGCAGGGGAGCTCGATCGGCTGAGGGAGAGAGCTGAGAAGAGAAGGCGGGGATCGGCTTGGCCTTGGAGGTTGAGTTGGGTAGCTCCCTGGCCTGACCTTTATATAAGCACGCAGGTGGCTTCCGCTCGAAGAGGCTCATTGTCTGCGCCTCGACTCTGGCTGGCATGGGACAAAACCGCGGGTGATTGTCCCAAACAGGGGAAGATAGAGTGGCGGTTGGTGGCGCGAACGGCTCACCCCTCCAACCACAGTAGACGACTTTCTTCCTGCAGGTATGTGAGACGTAGATTGTTTTATGCTATGTTTCATGCAGTCGACTGAAAAATTTGTGGGAAGGAGTGCTGGGTATGCCACTCACACCCGCGGTTTCGAGTACTTGGCATCCACCGCGGATTCGCGTGTATGGTGAAAAGTTTAGTACTATAGGCGAGCTGTTGTGTGGTGGACTTGAAGGATTGGCGGACGTAGGCTACGATGATTAGACTGAATCTAAGCTTTGTAAGTTAATTTTGTTCTTCTAGTAGGCGTGGTTTTGTGTGACAGTCGCCGTGGATTTGATCTGTTAGGCTAACGCTGCCTTTTGCCTTTGTACTCCCTCCATCTGCTTTGGCGATTCTGATTTCGACATGATGCCACGCAAGCTTATTTTTGTGGGAGCTGCAGATTTTGTTTATTAACACTGGAGCTGTTACTACTATCTATAGAAAATAGGTGAAATTCAAGGCATGACATACATGTTAACGGACATGGATCCATTTTGACGTATCGTAATTTCCATATTAGTAAAGCATTGTACAAGTTCTCACGTTAGTCAATCAAGAGAAAAAGGAGTTTTGCTTTAGTAGGTACAGTTTGTGTAGATTATGTCCGCGCTACCGCGTGATTCAATGAGAATTCGCGTAATTCTTGTTCGAATGACATCACCCAGATTTACAAAGAAAAATCCAGTTGCAACCGGAACAATTTAGTTGCAACGATGGTGCAATTCGAAAATTCCAGTGTAATGAAATACAAAAGGTCCAGTTGTAACCGGTGTGCATCTGGAAAAAATAACTCCGGTGCAAGCATAGTGTAAAAATATTTAGTTGCAACTGCAACTAAATATGAATTAGAATTAGCAAAGCTTATATGAATTAGTCTTAACTTGATGAGATGGAGAAATACATTTGCTTATTTTGGTGGTAGCAGATATAATTGTGTAGACCTGCAAAAAAAAAGTTACAAACAAGAATAAAAATGCATTATTTCAGGAATTGACATGCGTTTTTCACCAACAAGCATTTAAGTATCTCAAAAAAAAAAAAAAAAACTAGCATTGCCTTTTGCTGGTTCTGCGTCATAACGGTTGAAGTTCATATAGCCTTTATGCCCAATCACTCCTTGCGTGAATCGCATGGTGCGCGAAATAATTATCGCAGTGTGACGTCGCCCAAGTTGGGATGGTGGGGATTAGTTTAGATTAACCGAGGCGTCTTGCTTTACCACGAGACTGATAGACTGGAGAACCTAATTTGGTAGGATAACGCCATGGGTACGAAACAGAGGAGTGTTACCATCAGAATAGTCTCACAAGTAATCTCAATTGATCCTGTTCTCAGCTTACTGAGTGTATGAGTGGTCCCTTAATCCTATCTCATCTTTGATCTGAACTTATCCGGTACCCTAATTCTACCTTCGTTCCTAAATGTAAACCTTTTTTAGATTTTTCTAAATTCATGCATATCTAAACGTATTTAGACACACTTTAGTGCGTAGGTTCGTTCATTTAACTCCGTATATAGTGTCCACCTTAAAACATAATAAAACGTCTTATATTATGAAACGAAGGGAGTAGTTGAAAGTAGAACCTAGGTATGGGTAACCTTATAGGGTTTCAAGCTAGATTTCTGCCTAATCCTAGTACCAGAAGGACAAAGGAACTGGATTCGTATAGACAGTCTGGTTCCTTCCCCGTGGGCTCGAGCCAAAAGCGCATTAGTACTAAGCTAGGCGTCCGTACGGCGCTGACGCGCTGCATATTTCTTTTGTGCGTAGTGCTGATTGTGTTGGTTGCTTGAGGCAGGGAACATCATCCGCCTGTCCGAGGCAATTAAGAAACCGAAAGCAGCTGTTCGTTTTGTTATACATTTTCATTGTGTGTAGCTGCATGAACAAACCATATCTAAACCACCCTGGACAGAATCAAATCATGGGAAGACATGTCGACAAGAAGACACATCTTGTCCATTGCTAAAACGACAAGTTGAATCATGGAGGCCACACGCTCCATCTGCTAAACAAACCTGAAGAAGTCCTACATTTCTTACAAAGAAACTGAAGAAGTCCATGGTTAGTTAGGTGTTGTGGCTGTCTTGTCTCCCCACGGTCTGAAAATTCAAATATTCCCAAGATCTTGCATTGGCAATTTGGCATGGTACACATTTTCTTTTTCACATGGACGCAGCCTGGGTTGCGCTCCATTCTTCTCTTTTTTTTTTGCGCTCCATTCTTCTCGGTGCAGATGAATATTTTTACTTGGTCCATTATTCGTGAAACTTCCTTCCGCGAAAATGGCTGGAAAAAGGAGCGGAGGCCACGCAAGGAGGCCTTTTCGTTTTCGTGCCGAGGTGATGAAAGAAACGTTCTAGCCCGATAGTTTAATAGTGGAAAATATTAGTGTTAGCTTGAGGCTGAGATGCATGCTCACAGTAGAAAGCTTCTAATTTTGGATTCTTCTCTGACGTCTTGGCTCTGGTCTTCTAGAAGCGAACGGTCGGTCGCGTTACGGCAATGCCAATCATGCGTGGCTCGGACGATGAGAGGTCTTGCGGTTTCTACATTACATGCAGTAAAAAACTTGCTTGCCATGTCTGCTCGGCGTTGCACCAAGATGGTGGCGCTTGCATATGCGGCCTTTTTCTCTGTAATGGAGGGATGCGCCGGCCAGACGAACAAAGCAGCACAGGTTGGTCATGACACTGACGGCGACCATATATCCCGAAGTCAAAACCTCCTCGTATATCCACGATCCAACGAGGCCATGCAAAATCCAATAATAAACAATAAAAAGAAGGCGATGATTCAACCAGAAAATATTGCCAGCAAAGGGCTCAAGTGTTTCAAAAAGAAGGTGATGTCCCACGACGCTTTCTCGTCCGGCGAGCACCGGGTCGCCACGCCTCCACGCGCGAGCAACCACCCAGCACACGCTCGAGCGAGCCGGTCGGAGGCGTCGTCGAGGAGCAGCGCAGCGACACCGCCGCGCGGAGTCAACCCGGATCTTTGCCGGCGCCTCAGTGGCGTACCACGTGTTGGGCGAGTGCGACTTCCACCCCGCGCTGCACAACGGCGTAACCGGAAAGCTGCCATGGGCGCCACCACCTGATGGCTGACGGCGACCGGGACATCGCGTGAGATCCTGCCACCTCAGGGTATCGTGAGTGTGGCTCGAGTCTACGCCATCCGTAAAAAAACGAAGGAAGCCCAGTTATCGAAGATTTACTATCACGGTGTACGAGCAACTCCGGCAACAATGGCGTCTCGTCGTTGTCGGGCAGGAAGCGATGGACGGGCTTCGTGCGTGGGTCGCGTCGCAGGCGAAGCAGCCGGAACAGAGTTGGATTTCGTGCGTGTTTGGACTCCACAGTGCCAACTACGATCGTCGGTAGGTGGAGCTGGACGTACGACGTGACCTCGTAAAGAGTTGTAGCCGGATCGTACACTGGCACTGGCAGAGAGCCGAGCAGCAGCCCCGATCGACCGTCTGTCGCCGCCGCGGCCACGGGAGATGTCCCGAGAAGTCCACAGCATCTCCTCCGGTCTACTCGAAAATGTGTTCGACACCCTCGTAATTAAAACTTAAAATGTTCACTATCAGTGCCGAACACCTATCTGCCGCTTTGAAAACGTCTGCCCCAAGCGGCACCCACCAAACGACCAGTTATATGAAAGATATGTGACATTCATAATTTAACAAACTTTGAAATTTAATTCGTAGTTGTTCATATGTTACAACTTACAATACTTTGAACGAAATTTCAAAGTAATACCCTAAAAATCTAATTCTCGCCTTCGTAGCCGCCGAAGTTGAGGTTGTTGTTGTCGTCGGAGCATACGTAGATGAAGGGGAGGCCTCCAGAGGAGTGGCGGTGAACGAGGATGCCTCTTGCGCCGAGACGAGGATGGCGTTAGCCTCAAGATCTTGCGCTGGCGCTATTATGGCCTTCGCGAGGCCATGGTACTCAACATTGGTCTTGTCTCGTAATGGCGAGGGGACAAAGAACCCAGGTGGAACAACTCCAGCCCCTGCTCCGGCTCCCCCTCCTGTTCCGACTCCGGGTCTGGCTTTAGCTTGCGAAGGAAGAGGCGTCCCCGCGGTGGTGAGTGGGGCTCTTGCTTCGACCTGCGGAGAAACATGTGGTCCCGCGATAGCGAGCGCTGCTTTGGCATCGATTGGCCCACAGATGACAATTATACATCCCTGCCGCAATGGCTAGTGCCACTCTGTCTTTGGCTCACATAGGGCAATGCCACTTTCCCGCCACTACGGTGGCGAGCAAAAGGCAATGGCGCCACACCCGGGTGCCGCCTGAAGGTGGGTGGCCTAGATGGAGCTCTCCATCGTGTGGTTGGACGCGGCCCTACACTCCCTCCGACCTTGCTTTGAACCACGAAAATCTAAACAAGTCATCGTGCGCAGTGATTGCGGCGTTCCTCTCCCGCGTGGAGTGTCGAGTCACGCGACAAAGTTGACGGCTCGTCGTTCTCGAGGAGGTATCTCCCCTCCCGCGACATCATGTCCTGGCGCCGAAGGACGTCCATGTGGAACTTCTCGGGTGTGCGGGAATGAGTGGCACGATGAGGCCGCAGTGGCTTATGACCAACCCCTTCGACATGCCTCGGTCCGACGGGACGAGGAGGAGGCAGTACTTGTAGAACTGTCTAGCCTCCTCAGTGGAGAGGTTGTGCCCTCGGAACGGCTTAGGACTGCGAGTCTCGTGGTTGGACATGTTGGAGGACGTGTCCGACATCCCTGAGCCCCAAAATTAGAAAACTGCAGACACAGTGATGCGTGACTTTTGGCTCTCTGGACTAATAGGGGGCCGTTGGGGGCGGTTTTTGGTTGGCCGGGAGCAGGGGCCTATCTAGTGGAGGGTGCCACCCCCTAAGAATATGTAGAAATTCAGTTAGATAGTAATATTTTTGTAATATACTTGCTAAATGCTACTAGTATTTGGACTAATTGTTGGGAGGCGGGGGCGTAGTGGAGATGCTCTCAGAAGTGGCAACACGCTAGGTTTTAGTCCTTCCTTGTTCTCACGATGACGACGGAAGGATCCACTCCTGCTAGATTTCATCTCGCACCGTACCTGCTCTGCATCTCCTTTTGATTTCTCGAGGGAGAAATCGATTGCTCCCCTTTGCTTTGGCAGTTGATACTTGTGCCTCCGGCGCATGCAATTCAGGGCTGCTTTGGGCTCTGTAACAGCCCCACAATTTGAGTACCAAATTTTCACTTTTGTGTCCTCTTTTGCATCATGGCATGCATGCATCATTTGCATCCATTCTAAAATTGCTAAACCACTTAACCAAATGGTTGGCACCATTTAAAAACAAATGCCCAAAGTGCTCGATCAAGCTTCACAACAACGAAAGCCTTCAACTTGCAAATTACAAATCCTTGTCATTTTATATTTGTCAAGGAAGTTCCAAGAGTTCAAAATACAAGTTAGGACTTGCTCTAAATTTGATAAAGAAGCAACATTTCGGAATTTAGAAAATTGCCCGAATTGAAACCTATGAACAAATGTTGTCAAAACTTTTTATTTGGCAACACCAATTTTTGTGGTGCCTCTAAATGGTGTTGGGAGCCTCCCCAATTTTTCTCCAATTTTTGTAAATAGTTTTGGGTGCCTAAATTAAATCAGGGAAGGTTTCTGGTTTTAAAAAGAACAGAAAAGGACTACTTTGTAATTCCAGGAGGACCAATCGGTGAGAGCAGAAAATGTCTAGGGGGCTTTTTGCGAGAACATCGTCTCCTACGTCGCTGTAGCGACCGTGCGCGTTGCGTGCCGCCGGACCCGCTCGCCGTCGAGCCGCCATGCCGCCGTGCGCCTCGCCTCCGGGCCCCCTGCTCTGCCCTCACCCCTGCAAGGAGGAGAACCTCCACGTGCTCTCCCCATTCCTCTCGCCCCTGCTCCGTCTTCTCTCCCCGTTCCCCTCCCGTCTCTCTCTCGCCATGGAGCCGCACCGAGCTCGCCGTCTCCGCCGCATCGCCGTCGACTGAGGGCTCCCTGAGCCAAGCCGAGACCACCGTGAGCTTAGCCGTGCCGTGCTCTTCCTCCACGCCACCGGAATCGAGTTGGGGCGACCGACATCGCCGTCACCGTCCGCTGTGTCGCCGCTGCCGCCGAGCGCCGCCACGGACAAATTCGTCGACACCGAGCATCCCCAAGCGAAACGAAGAACACCACGACGTCCGCCTCCTCGTCCTCTACCTCCCGGCCAGAGGAATCGAGCCGCGGCGCGAGGAGCTGCCGTCGCCGTGCTCGACTCCCCGACCGCGGCCGCCGCGTCACCGCCGCTTCGCCGGGCGATTGCCGTCGCTCCGGTCCATCCCCAGCCTCGTCGTTGCTTCGCACGAGTCCGTGGTGAGCACGCCGTCCTCCGGGACCTCTCCTTCCCTTCCCCCGTGCTCTGGAGTAGCCGCGCCACCGCGCGATCTTGTTCCAGAACAAGTGCTGCGTGTGTTGACTCCTCCGGTGAGAAACCCGGATTTTTCCGGTTTCTTTTCCGAAATAAGAAAACCGGTACTGGACACCGATGTTGTAACCCGGTCTATACCCGGATTCAAACCGGAAATATTTCCGGACTGAATTTTCTTCCGGTGAAAAATCCGGAAATATCCGGACTGGCAACCGGATTTACGTACTGTTGTTTAAATTGCTTTTTCTCTTTTCACCCATTCCTCCCCAAATGTATAAATATGGTATTGTGGTTATTTAAATCATCAAATGGCCATTTCAAAAAGGAAAGGTATAAAAATAATAATTTTCATCGGTGTATCCAAAAATGCGTGTAATACACCAAAATTCACAGAAATTTGAGATTAAAACTTTAAAACAAATATCACGCTTATTGATCACATTCGAAATATGGTGCTTCTATTGTTATTGAAAACATATGATTAACAAAGGAGAAACCTATAAAATTAATAACTTTTTACCGGGACCTCCGAAAAATGTGTTCCTTATATCAAAATGATCAGAAAAACATGAGTAATCCAAAATCTTCATCATCATGCATAATGGTTCACAATCACAATAATGTGCTCTAGTAGTAATTATAATCACTAAGCTTAAATATGGGGTCTATCCCAAATAATGCAATAAATATAACGGGGACCCTATTTAACTTGTTGATCATGTCTAAAGCTTCTAGGGTGCATTTAAAATGTCATATCATCATCCTTGTATGCATTGCACGATTGCCATGTGTTGATTGTTTTTCCGGTGTTGTTTGTCCATCGGTAGATCACGGAGGTGAAGTGCCACCCCCGTCTTGTGACGATCCGTACTACCAGCACTCTGAACAAGGCAAGCGTAATCCCCCCTCTGAGCATATCTTATCCTATTTTCCGCAATTATTTTCTCCACTATAATATTGCATGCGGTTCTAAATGTCTTTTGCCTGAATTAGAGTATCCTACTAGTTGCATTAGAATCCTGTTGCCAATACCTGTTTTACCTTCCTATTACCATAGGTTTGTATTGTTGGCCCTGGAATACTTACTATGCTATGCAAGTGCTTAGCCATGCTTAGTGAAATGCCTAGTTGTACTAGGGATGGTATATGCTGGAAACAGGTGTTAACTTGGGACAGTGATGTTGATGGTGGAGAATTGTGGAGATGGATAATAAAATGCTAAGAAGGTGGGGATGAGAGGCCACATGGAATGTGGTGGGTTGTCTCGTTCTTGCCGCCTAGGTGCGAGTTCTGTACCTCCTGAACCAAGACTGAGCGTGCAACCATGCGTGAGGCCTATGCATTCGCAGTGCAGGAACCCTCTTAGACTAAATAACTCGAGCGGGGCTAGCCAGGGTCCTCTAGTTTGGCTTTCCATTTGCGCGTGCGTGATGGTGTTGAACTGAGATGAGGATGGTGGTGTTAGGAAAATAAGTGGCCGTGGGGCGGGGTGTGGTGATCCTGGCAGTCCTACCGCCACTGATGATCCTGGAAAGTCCTTAACGAGGGAGAAGTCGACACCGCTCCCACCCAGCCGGCTTTCCAAGGAAGAGAGCTAATGCGCAGGTAATGGGCCGGACGGTACGCGTGGCGAAGGAACTGGGGCCCCTCGGGACTCCGGGGACTTCCACTTTGTACACCCCTGCAGGGATAAATCTTTTCGAAAAGCCGTGTCCACGGTTACGGACGACTTGGGAATGGACGATGATCATAGAATAACTTAAACGGAATGATTAAAACTTGGGTACTAGAGGTACCAATTTCACGAATGTAAGGTTGACTTCCTCGAGGGTGATTCGGGGAGGTGCCTTTGATGAACAGGTACAATGGTGATGTTGGTGATGATTGAGAAGGGTGATCTCAAAGAAAAGAGTTACTTCTTACCCCTTTTCAAAAATAATCTGATTAGTCGATGCCGTGGAGTTGTGTTTTATAAATAAAATCAGCTTTATGCAAAACAGCCATAAAACCTTTGAAAGCCAATCATGGAGCATATATTAGCTCTTAATCTTGCGAGTTCGTCGAACTCAACGTCGTTTGCTTATTTTCAGGAGAGGACTTCACCGACCTCGAAGGTGGGTTCTTTGTGGACATCGACGAGTAGTCTGGGGTTCCCAGGTGGCAGCTTGGGACATCCTGGAACAGCTGGCGCTGTGATGTTTATCTGTAGGCCTCTTAGGCCATATTTTGCATCTTGTTGTTTAGAACAACCTAATTCGCTTCCGCTTGATGTAATGTTGGGTCTGTGACCTCTGTTTGTCATTTGCTATCTTTCTCTGTATAAGAGTTGAACTATATGATTTTGTGTCGTAGAGTCTGTGATGTGCCAGTTGTTCCACAAGTCTTGATCTTACTATTATGCTTTGATAGTTGTGCCTGTGTTGAGGCATCAATCGGGGTGTTGCGTTGTCTGGAGTGAGGTGTACCCAGCAACGCCTGTCAAAGGTTTTGGCCGGGGATTGGTAAACCCGTAACCTCCGGTTGTATCGCTTAACCGGTGACACACAGCATCACTGTATAGCAGTCGGGTCAGGGCGCCACAGGCTCTTCATGAACTGAAGTCGTCGTGCTTGCTTCATAACAAGCTCTTTTTGACAAGTAACTCACTTTTTGACGAGTATGTCGCGCGTTCACTTCTTTGCAGTTGTTACCATCTTCACTTGTTGAGCACAGTGCCGTCTGAAACTTTTCACAGTCCTGTGCCTCTCTCCTCTTCAGATAGATATTTACGTTAAGGTCGTTGTTGCGTCAGAGTTGCATGCGAGAAATATCCATGGACCAAACGTACCAAAAACTATCTTTAATGGCGTGATATTCAGCTCTTTCCCAAGAAAAACTGTAATAAAAGAGGTCTGCGTTTCGTGTGGCGTTGGCGATAAACAAAAGTACGTGAGATGATGGCACCATTGGTTCATCACAGTGAAAAAAAAAAAGCAGCCGGGGAGCTTGTAAGGCTGCTCACAGTGGGAATAACATAGAGTAACATGCTGATATTATTAGGTTATGTTACTACCTCAAGTAACATATGTGTTGTGTCATATAAGACTTTATTTATTACTCCTTCCGTTTCAAATTAATTGACTTTTATTTGTCCACATGTGGATGTATCTATACGTATAACATGTCTAGATACATCCATGTGTGAAAAAATATAAGTCAATTAATTTGGAACGGAGGGAGTAGGTTATAAACACATTTTGTCTTGTTAAGTGTGAGTTACAGTAACTACCTAAGTTAACAATAATACCTCCATACTCATTAACTACATGCCAAATAAGTAAACTTGTATTAAAATATGCATGATGTTACTAGCTAAGTTATTCCCACTCTGAGCAGCCTAACAAAAAAGATACCAAATGTTCCGCAGCATATTTGCCACAAACTTCACAGTCACGCTAACTTGCTTGCGTAAGAGATGATAATCAAGATAAGAACAATTATGAGGACAAGGACAACGTTTTGAAACTAAGAAACATGACCATTTGGTCAAACACAAGTACAAACGTGGTATCGGAATTGATTCGGGCAGCAAAACCTTCACTTAAGGAAGGGATGACTCAGTGGGTTGACACTTTATGAACTCCTTTGTAAGCATTTGTACATATTTTATGACGAGAAAATAGAAAATTAAACAGTAGGGATTTTCCTTACTGTTTTTCTCCTCAAAAAAAAATCTGCAATCAACATGTGTCCCGTGGCAGTTATAAACAGACAACCGACTGCAAGAAACTCCTCGGTCGGTTTATCGACAATCCGAGAGACATTAGGTATTGGAGTTAGTTGTTCTGTATAACCGACACAAAAAACATTGGCGCCGGCGAATGTTGTGCAGGGCCCTGGCCTTTGCAGCGGCGATGATGTCTTCGAAGGCCATTTTCTACCTTGGAGGCATCTCCAGTGTTGCCCCTCCTGTATTCCGGTTATTTTGTGAAATTTTGGTTATCGTCGGTCAAACGCTTGGGTGCTGGTTGTCGTCCAGACGTTTCCGCTGCCGTCCCGTGTTTGTAGTCTCGGTGTTGCCTCCCATTCAGCACAAGATGATGCTCGACTAGCTCAAGCGGCATGCTATAGTCTTTGGTTAAAAGAGCTTTCCGATGAAAAATCACATGAGTATCTTAATTTTTAGTGGCACTTTCATTTTCTAGATATATTTATTTTCGAAAGAGTCGTGTATATCCATTCATCTGTTTAGAGACCTTCTAAAAGAAATGTTATTTAGAGAACCGGCTCCAAGAACATAGGCCAACTTGTTTTTGTCGGACAATATTATATAAATATGAATATTGATTTGACAATGAGGTGTCTCCTAACCAAATTATGTCCTTCTAGAAATTCGTGTCTATCCATTGCCTATATTGTAGGAACCCCGAGAAAAGATCTCATCTTTTACTCGCATTAGTCGTCCTTTTCGAAAGGCGCTATATCTGTTTCCGATCAGGTACACTATGTCTCTCTTGCATTATATCTGTTTCCGATCAAGTACATCATATCCCTTTCTTATGGAGAGTTGAGTACGATCGAATGATTTAGTTTCTGAACATGTGGACAAATTGACAATATTGGGTTACCCCGGTTTGTGATTCTTGATACAGTATGTATGTGCATTGTCGAATTAGTAGTTGTTTAGGCCGTCAATGCAGTATATGTATCGCTTTCTTCAGACCAACTTGATACGTACGTACACCTTTGACCGTATTGCGGATAGAACTTTCTTGCCAGCTCAGCTGGCCGACGTGCAAATGTTGACCTTGCCCCAATAGTGCTGATCCCGTGATCCGTGCCGCCGTCTTCCCTCGAGATATTTAGCCTTGGAGCTTTCAGGTCGTCGAGTGCACAGTGCTATGATCTGCGATATCGCTCTCTTGACAATCGAAATATAGCCACATGCGTGCGCTCGCTCGCTCTCTCGTAATTAATTTCGCACGGCTGCGAACACGCCATAGAAATGCAGATCAGGAGGTGATAAACATGCATACAGCATGTTTCCATTAGACTCGTCCGCTCTGTCACGCGATGGCTTACTTAGTCGGAGATGAGCAGCACGTGTGAGGGTTTCTTGGGATGATCGTCGATTTCACGGAGACCTCGTATTACCTGCATTACTAGCGCACCCTGTTTCCGGGTGATGATCTCTGGTTGATTCGTCGAATGCTCGTCATGAAAGCACGCTGATGCATGACTGATCTTCATATAAACAATGGTGATGATTGATCTGTCGAGAAGGAGCTTGAGGATGCGACAATGCGACTTTTTGTTTCTCGTAGGATGACGATGCACATCATTAACAAATGATACTGGCAAGTCAGCTGATCCGTAAGCTGCCAACAGCCGGTGGACTAAGGAGGTGTCCAGCCAAACGAAACCGCGAATCTGCCTCTGTTTTCAGCTGTTTCAAGTGTGGGGTTTGGATTTCAGGCGCCGCTGGTTGTGACTTAAGCGCGATAGACTTGCTTGAGGAGGGAAGTGACAACAATTCAGAGTTTATCATAAAGTCATCGTATCACCGCGCCGTTGCTTATCGTACGTGTTGGGGTTCATCTGCCAGTGGAGCTGCTGTTTCTTTGAGATGCACAAAACCAACTAGCCGAATGAGACGAGCAGAGGTTAAGAGCTAGCTTAGGCTCTGGTTTGACGAATCTGATGTCTCGATTATCTTCAGTGCTGTTGTGTCTGACAGACCTGATCAGTACGACGGTAAAGAGAACCAAAGAGGTACGCACCTCCGTTCAGTGTTGTGGCCAAGGAATGATATTTACTGAAGGATCATTTCCAAAAGTAATGTTCAGTTAAAGGAACGTAATTTCTGAACATAGAATGGCGTCAATCTCAGAAGCACATGTAGCATGGAACTTGTATTTCTAGAGCAACCGGAAGCACTGTCTTTTCATTAACGATTCAAATGTGAAAAATCCAAACCAAACATTACATGTTTCATCTAATACCTGTTGCAGTATCATGAAAGGAAAGAAAGAAACATGTCATTAATTCTCAAGCAAACGATCTGACATTACATCACATCTCAATCCTATGTACATGCATACTTCTATCATACAACTCTAGCCTCTTCCCTACTGAACTCCTAAATTCTAAGACCCTCTTTCTCTATGGTAACTCAGTGTCCTCTGTTGCCTCCGTAACGCGCTAGTGAACCCAGTAGCATTCTCACCGTGGCCATGGAGCACAATATCGGCATGAATTGTTGAATCGGGGAATTTTTTCCGGTGCCTATCCTGATGGTTTTGTTGATGGTATTGGTGCTTCTCCTCCACCTCCACCTTCATGTCTACCACCTTGTCCTCCTCCACAACGATGGTGAACACGAAAGAGCCCACGGGAAGAAGTCATCCATGCCTAGCACCGGCTCTAATGCCTTGACGACCTCCATCATGGATGGCCTGGACTTTGGGTTTTGGCTAAGACACTTGTAAGCCACCAATGCAGCCGCCTCAGCACCCTTGCAGGAGTACTGGCACTCAAGGGCTGAGTCCATGACCTGATACAGTTTGTTGGATCGTTTAAGGTATGGCCTAGCCCAATCCACCAGGTTTTGTTCCCTCGGTCGCCGTCCACGGTCCACCGACGGCCGTCCTGAGAGGAGCTCTAGGAGCACCACACCGAAACTGTAGACATCACTCTTGGCGGTTAAGTGGCCCGTCGTAATATACTTGGGTGCTGCATACCCATGTGTTCCCATGACACGTGTCGTCACGTGGGTTGCCTCGCCCTGTGGTCCGTCCTTGGCCAGCCCAAAGTCCGACAATTTGGTGTTGTAATCCTGAAATAACACATGTTCAGATTTGGTTAGGTGAAAGTTAGACATATGCCATTGTGTAGATATGGTATATTATACAGTATGAACTAAGATATTATTAGTACTGTTCATATGTTATTAGCTGCGCTGTACATATGTCATTGACTTGTAGGTTGTCTATTTGTGTAAAAGCTACATAGTGATGGTTAGATCTTTTCCTAGTTAGATGGATGACGCGGGAGTATGAAAGATCCGATTTCTCAAGTTTGTGTGCATCCAATAATTCTCCAAGTTCCAGTCAAGTCAGAGATGTTTATGCCAGCTAAGACTTGAAACTTCCCAAATGAGAGTCAAAATGCATTTTGAAAAATAAAACTAAACATTTCGTTGCCAAAAGTATTTGTGGCGAGCCTGGAATTTGGAGGGCCCAAACTTATTTTTTTATTTGGAGGCTGTGGTAATTCTACAGTCGTCAGAGCTGGCGTGTTGTTCCCAAATGAGGTAGATTTTTCAGTCAAGTGTTTTAACTGAAAATTACAACTACTATTTTATTATAGTCAGACGAGCCGTTCTATGAAACTGAAAGCCTGACAGTTATGGGTGGCTTACCGAGTCGAGCAATATGTTGGAGGCCTTGAAGTCACGGTAGATCACGGGGGGGTCGGCGTTGTGGAGGAAGGCGAGGCCTTTTGCCGCGCCGATGGCAATCTTCATCCTTGTCATCCAGGGGAGGGAGCCATTGATACCTGAAGAGAATACGATGTCACAGGTCAGTTTCCTTTGCGGATAAAACGGTCAGTTTTCTCCTCCACATTTTCAAATGGTTCCTGAAGAGTAAGCACCGATAAGACTGTATCAACAATCAGGTATCTAAAGTAACCTAATTTAAAAAGAGATGTGTTCCTTTGCAAGGCACACAGCTGCTCATTTATCCCCTTTGACTTAACCAAAAGGAAACAGAGAATAAAGGCAGGCAGGGAACAAAACCAGCTCATCGCTCATGTAGGACGTGCTCAAGTTAACTTTGGTCTGAAGAACTTATTTAATCTGTTTGGTCTCAAGAACTCACTTCTGAAGAGGTGTTTCTCCAGGCTCCCGGCGCTCATGAACTCGTACACCAGCATCATGTGCTGGTTCTCGTAGCAGTATCCGATCAATTTCACCAGGTTCTTATGCCTTAGTTGCCCAAGAAAGAAAACCTCGGCCTTCAGGAACAAATAATACATCGTCAGCTAGAAGGCCAATTGATCCGGCTCGGGCAAGCATGTGATCGATCTTCCACATACATTGCCAATAATTGGGACTCTGCTTCGCACTCACCAGCCACTCCTTGTGTCCCTGGGTGCCGCACTCCAGGTCGAGGTACTTGACCGCAATCGCCTGAGCGTCCAGCCCGGGCCGGAGCTTGTCGTCTACGGCGCCCTTGTAGACGGGGCCGAACCCGCCGCTGCCGAGGTAGTTGGCGCGCGAGAAGTTCCTCGTCGCCGCGCGGAGCTCGGCGTAGGTGAAGGCGTGCAGGTTCGACCCGGACATCGTCAACGAGAGGTCCTCCGGCGACAGCGTCCCCGAACCCAGGCTCGTGAACGACATCCTCGACGACGACTTCGAGCTACCCTTTCCCCTCCGCCGCTGCGACCCGCAGTCAACGTCGTCGTCCGCTGCCGCTGCTGCCCGCGGACGCAGCACGAGAAAGGATTCCAAGGTTGCGCCGCCATGGCAAGAACTAGCTAGGAGGAGCTATATCAGCGGCAAAGGCAACTGACCGGCAGATCAAGGTATGTTGCTGGGAGCTGTGGATGCAGGGGAGCTTAGGTGGTTACCGAGATGGGGGAGACTTGAGGAGAGGCTCGAGCAGCTGGGCCTTTATATAAGTGCGGGTCGTTGAAACGGCCCGTGGCGTTGGCGCCAATCCGCCAACTAACCTTGGGTGCGGGAACACAAAAGCATGAGTGATGTGACTGCCGCCAATAGGAAAAGAGGGAGGAAAATAGTACTTCTGGGTTCGTCCGATTTGAATCTAGTTTGCTGCCTGATCCTAGTTCATTCTTGTTCTCATTTTATCCCTAATAACTATAGTACCAACATTATCTCCGTTGTTTAAGTTGTATAGAACCTGGCATAGGTTTGTTTCTGGGTTCTTTCGTTCGGTCCTTCTCGAAGAGACTAATTAAAGAGCTTCCGATGATTGGTTGCACGATTGCTTGCAGCTCCATGGCGCCCATGCCATATCTGAAATTCTGAACCACCCTACACGAAATCTTCTCTGAATCATCGGTCAAGTTCCCAAGGAGGGTAGAGAACATCTTGTCCACTACAACAAAGACATGCTCCTTTGAATAACGAGGCCACCCAAAACCAGATAAGCAAACTTGAAGTACCAGTACGTGTATGCTAGCTGTCTTTGTCTGCTATACGAATTGAGTTGAATTCAATGATGCCACGGTGTTAATGAATTGAAATAATTTTCTGAGATCTCCATACGATTACATCTAGCCACCCGACCTTACATGTACGTTTCCAAATATTGTAACTATGCACGTGGGACTAAAGTATTCATTTTGAAATGAAATGGACTAAATTATGCTTCCGTGCAAACTTCTTCTTGCCCGGGAGGATTAGTTAGATATCCTTGCCCTGGTGATTAATTTAGCTTATTCCTGGGGAAAATGGCAGGAAAACGAACAGAAACCGCACAAGACCGTTGCGTGCCCGGATATAATATAATAACGAAAGAAACATTCCAGCATGCAGTCAAAACTCATTGTCGCGCATCCCGTCTTTTTCCTAATCAAATAAACGTGATTAGAAATCTAAAAATGAAGATCACTACTAACCTGAGGCCGAGATGCCACGAGGGGTGGACGATTAGAGTTTCTGGATCCTTCTCAGGCTCTGAATTGTTCTTTAGTGGTGGCGTTACGGCAATGGGTTTGTCGTTGGGAGCTTCAGACAGATGATGAAAAGCCTATCTGCGGCGTAAAAACCTGCACAGTTCCGCGAGATGAGCTCTGATTGATTTTGCAACAAAAGAACGGCCATGACAGCTGAACAGCCGAGCTCACCTTTCCACAGTTGCACTGATCAAGTGGCACTGCTCTCTCCGTGTGTCATGTTTACTCAACAGTGGGAGCACCGGCCAAACAAAGAACTCCTTATCAGAGACGACTGACAGTGATAACGATCTTTCCAAAGTCTAAGCCGCATCGCCTCACCCGTGTCCTCGCATTTTCTATCCGGGATCCAATCGGAGCATCATCCAAAGGACATCGGATAATGGCATGATGCAGAGCGGGACAGCAGGCATTCGGCACTTGGGAAAAGGGAAGACAGCAGGCAGTCGACACTTGGAAAAGGAAAGGATAATCCGTCGATGATTCTTCGGCGGCGCGGTGGCCGGCAGCCACGTCTTCACGCGCCTCAGGATGTAGGCAACCACCGAGCGCACGAGCCGGTCGATCCGACGGCGTCGGCCGTCGGCGCAGGCGACGGGGCGGCCGGAGCTAACTCTGCCGCGACACACCGCCAGCAAGTCAGCTGGAATACCACTGACTCATGCTCCTGGCTTGGGGTGGCCCATGGAACCCGACGAGACGTGGCCGAACATAGGCGGCCATCTTCCCCGTAGGTCTAGGCTCACGGGCTCAGAAGTTTAGTATAGTCTGGTTAGGTCTAGCTTGCGCACAGGTGACGTGCGTGTGGTGTTGAGTGTGTGTGGTGTGAGTTGTGCGTGAGTTCAGATAATACAGCTGTACTGTAAAAGACCAGTAATTCTCAAAAAAAAAAAAATCTTCGTGGCCGACGAGCGCACCACGCGTCGGGCGACTGGATTTCCCGGCAGCGCAGCGGCGGAAAAGCTGCCGCACTCCGCCGCCGCACCAAATCAAGCTACCTGAGCGGCCGACGAACAAGCGTGGGGCCTTGACGTGGTATATTGCCGTGGTATGTTACCATTGCTCGCGTCCAACGGATGCGTGTCTCACGTGGAGAGCCAACGTTTAATTTTCTGGTGGCGTTGTACCGCCGGCGCATGGCGGCGCAACGACGCCGACGTCCCCACCAGCTTCTGCTGTCTGCGGGGTGATCTCCTGTGGCGTCGGGGCGGAAAGCGGCGGAGCTATCGGGGGTGCAGCCGAGAGTGCAGTGTCCGGCGGCCACGTTTTCACGCGTCTCAGGATGTACGCAACCACCAGGCGCACGAGCCGATCTGGCGGCGGCGGCGTCGGCCGTCGGCGCACAAAGTCAACTGGAATCCACTCACTCACTCCCCGCTGCTGGCTAACCAAAGACAGGTGGCCGGACGCGACGATCATTTTCGTGGCCGACGAGCGCACCACGCGTCGAACGTACGGTGGAGTTCTCCGGCAGCACGGCGCAACGGAAAAGGCCGCAGCACCACCGCCACCTGCCTGAGCTGAGCGGCCGACGAACATTCGTGAGGGCGCGACACGGCGAAACGAGCAGCAGCTTCTGCTCTCTGCGGGCGTTTGTCGACGAGCACGGGACGTCGGCCAGGACAGAAGCGGGTACGGCCAAAGGAGAGGATGTTGTGCCTCGTGTGCAATCTCAAAAAAGGGTGGGGAGCCCAGGGCTTGTTTTGGCAGGCCTCCTTGTTCTTCAGAGAGGCCCACTTTACTTATCTACTCCCTCCGTCTAAAAATAAGTGTCTAAATTTTACCCAAAAGTAGATGTATCTAGACATGTTTCATGTATAGATACATCCATTTTTGGGCAAACTTGAGACACTTATTTTCGGACGGAGGGAGTATTTAGAACGCCTTAGAGAAAAAAAATCAAGTCCTCGACCATTTGTGATCTGCTTAGAGCATCTCTACTCGCGCCCCCTAAAACGCGTCCGGATTTGAGCCGGCGCTAGTGCTTTGGGGGCGCGTCCGTACCAAACGACGTGTTTGGGGGCGCCCTCTCCCCACTGGCTGCCCCCAAAGGTAGTTCAAATTCAAGCATAAAAACAACATTTGATTCATAATTTTAGGGAAATTTAAAACATTCGAACAAAATTTAAAACATTTAAACAAAACTAAAACTGATGGTGGAAGACGTCGTAGTCCTCCTCCTTCATGCTGCCGCTGGGCCCTGCCTCGCTGTCATTGGCGCCGGGACCGAAGCCGTCGTCGTCGCTGCTCACGTCGAGGAGTGATGACCCACAAGTATAGGGGGTGTATCGTAGTACTTTCGATAAATAAGAGTGTCGAACCCAACGAGGAGCAGAAGGTGCTGACAAGGAGTTTCGGTAAAGGTTTCAATGTAAACACTAGCAGCCAAGTTTTTAGGGGTTTTTGATATAACAGATAAATAAAATACGAGTAAATAAAAGGCAGTAATAATAATTGTATCAAGTGGCCCAATCCTTTTTAGAGTAAAGGATAAGCCGGTTGGTGTACTTACGATGGCAAAATGTTCTTGAGGACACACGAGAATTTAGTCAAGTGCTTTCGCTTCATATAGTTGATTAATCTTTATTGTTCGATAAGTGTTGTGTGGGTGAATCTATACTAATGCACCGCCCTTACTTGGACTAATACATACTTGTGATTATACCCCTTGTAAGCATCCACAGTTACAAGAAAGTAATTAAGATAAATCTAACCACAGCCTTAAAATCCGAGATCCTACGCTCCCTCATGCACCGGTTTACTAACGGGGGTTTAGGTTTCTGTCACTCCGGCAACCTCACAATTAGCAACCAAATACACAATGCATTCCCCTAGGCCTATAAAGGTGAAGTGTCATGTAGTCGACGTTCACATGACACCACTAGAAGAATAACACCACAACTTAAATATCAAACCATTAAATATTACTCAACATAATTCACTATTAGCGACAAGACTTTCCCATGTCCTCAAGAACTAAATGAACTACTCACAAGACATCATTTGGATCATGATAAGAGGAGATTTAATGATGAATAAAAATCTGAACATAAACTTTAATTCACCGATAAAACTCAATAGCATCAACCACAATGAGTAATTAACACCGGGAGAGTTCCCTTATGAACTAGACAAAGTATAGCCCTAGATGTTACAGCGGAATGGGATGGAGTAGCGGTGATGATGGTGATGGCAGTGGAGATGATGATGATGATGATGATCCCGATGAAGTCCTGCGTGATGACGATGAGGATGGTGATGATCCCTCCCCTCCGGGAGGGAATTTCCCCGGTAGATTTGTGAGATCCTGGCTCAGAGCTTAACAGGATTGATAGAATACTCATATCAATAAGTTGCAACTTCTTTTCCGGAAGCTCATCTGGAAGGAACTCCGAGGTTAAGCGTGCTTGGCCCGGAGCATTCCAAGGATGGGTGACCGACCGGGAACTGGTTCCCGGGTGCGCACGAGTGAGGACAAAGTGCGCAGAAAAGACTAATGTTGATCTGTGGGGCCAGTTTGGAGATCCTAGAGAGCTGCCAGGGGTGACAGGCCCGGCCCGGGGGTGGCCGGGGTGTTACAATTTGGTATCAGAGCCGACCCTCGCGGCAACACGGGCGTGTGCGGGTCAGGGGCGCGGACATGTGGAGCATGCGCCGGCACTGGGCGCACAGACGTGTATCAAGAGGGGAAGTTCCTGGACTGGGGACTGACCGACGAGGGCGTCGGTCTTCTAAGGGGGAATGATGTGAGATCCTGGCTCAGGGCTTAACAGGATTGATAGAATACTCATATCAATAAGTTGCAACTTCTTTTCCGAAAGCTCATCTGGAAGGAACTCCGAGGTTAAGCGTGCTTAGCCCGGAGCATTTCAAGGATGGGTGACCGACCGGGAACTGGTTCCCGGGTGTGCACGAGTGAGGACAAAGTGCGCAGAAAAGACTAGTGTTGATCTGTGGGGCCAGTCTGGAGATCCTAGAGAGCTGCCAGGGGTGACAGGCCCGGCCCGGGGTGGCCGGAGTGTTACAAGATTTCTCCATGCCGGAGAGTTTTTTCTCTCTCTGTTGTTTCCGTCCCGTGGAGGCGGCGGAATATTTCCTCTGGCTCTCTCCTCCCAGATTAGGGTTGAGAGGATGAAGTACGCGAAGGGGGATGGCTGAGGTGGGCCAGGGGCTCCACACCATGCCTCGGCGCGGCCAGGTGGGGCCCGCGCCCAGGGGTGGTGTGGGCCCCTCGTGGCCCATCTCAGCCTCCCTTTTGGCTGCCTCCATCTTCTGATAAAATAGGAACTTCTGTATAATTGACAAGATTTTTAGAGCTCCAGAAATATAGTGTCTTGATGGTGCTTTTTCCAGCTGAAATCTGACTCCGGCAGTTAATTATCCAATAATCATCAAACATGCAAAATAAGACAAAATAACATAAGTAACACTCTTAATATGAAATATATCATGAATAACAGTAAATTATGCTATAAAATAGTGATGCAAAATGGACGTATCAACCCCCCAAGCTTAGACCTCGCTTGTCCCCAAGCGAAAGCTGAGCTCAGTAAACTAGAACAAAAGTTTATGGAGTGAAGCGTCGATAATAAAGAATACGGACAAGAAGCATCAGTATTACTAACAACACAACTCATTTTAAACAGCAACTACTCTTCATATAACCTAACTTGAACATGAGTAGTGAAACAACCACAATAAAAATACACGAAGGAAATTATAGATTAGTAATGGCACACTTCATTCTTGGTCATAGAACAATAAGCAATCAATACTTATCTTTCGAAAGGAGTCTTTATATTAGAGCTTATATTGCAGAACTTCCACACTCAATTATCACACCTTCTTTACAGTCATTGATAACTTGCAAAGCTATATTCTTAGAGGCAAAAGTCTTTGTGCTAAGACAAGGAAGGATAAAAACATGATGACAATATTAATGATATATATGGTTGAATCACAACAACTCAAATGCTTGCTCAAGGAAGAAGGAAATAGGTGTACTGACTCAACATGAAAAGTAAAAGAAAGGCCCTTCGCAGAGGGAAGCAGGGATTAAGTCATGTGCTAGAGCTTTTTAAGTTTTTGAAATCATATAGAGAGTAAAAATTAAGTTTTGAGAGGTGTTTGTTAATTGTCAACGAATGGTAGCGGGTGAAAACAGTATTCTCCCTGTCAAACAGACTTTTAAGAGCGGCTCCCATGAAGGACGTTATTTCTACCAGCAAGGCAGATCATCCCTCTTTCTCTTTGGTTTACACGCAGTATTTCACTGTTTCAGGGCAAAAGTGTGAAGAGAATTAAGCGGTTAAAGTTGTAATTAATTGGGACTGGGCATCCCGTTGCCAGCTCTTTTTGCAATTATTGGATAAGCGGATGTATATGCCACTAGTCCAGGGTAAAGTCTGTTTGACAAGTAGAATAAAGATAACCACACTACTTCCTCATGAGCTAGTAAACATTGACACAAAAGGGAATAATAACATTTTGAATAATTTAAAGGTAGCACATGAAAAATTTACTTGGAGTGGCAAGAAATACCACATATAGGTAGTTATGGTGGACACAAATGGCATGGGTTTGGCTCAAGGATTTGGATGCACGAGAAGCATTCCCTCTCAGTACGGTGGTTAAGGCTAGCAAGGTCATGTGGCAAGCATAAAAGTTGGGGGATACACACAAATATACATGTAATAGAAGCAACCATGCTATCTTCCCTGTAAGCACAAATGTTTTAACTCAAAGAATACTAATCTTATTGGCTAGAAAGAAAGATAAAGGGATAATATTTTTGCATGTAATTCCCTCCTTCTACTTAAGTTTTCATGGTATTATTGCTACTGACCAATACTAAGTTTGCCACAACTAATATAATTTACTTGATGTACCCAAAAGTGGCGTCAATACCAATGGCAAGATCAGCACATAAAGAAGATTGCAGGCTAAAATAAAATGTACCGAAAGTAAAGGTGGAACTTCTCATTAATATTCTGAACAAAGACACACTCAAACCAACGGATACATGGATAACTAAAGGATTGACACTCCACATCGCAAACCATCTTATAAGATAACTTCTCTACTCATGATATGACCACGAAATTTAAAAACAAAAGGATAAAGATGATACTGGGCACTCCCCCAAGCTTGGAACAAGCCAAGGGAGTGCCATTACCCCTTGACGATTTAGGCTTGATCTCTTGGTGGTGAAGAAGACTCCTCTCATCAAATTTCCAAGGCAGAGGCTCCCCATCAACGAAAGAGGATTTGGTTTCCAAGAACCTGAAACTAGCAGCTGAGCTTATGCGTTTGAACCTAGCTTCATACTCACAGTTTTGGTTTTGAAGATCGTAAATTTGCCCTTGTAACTTGGATGTAGTTTACTAAGTGCGAAGATTATCCCACAGCTTATCAGTCTCCTTCTTGTGTTCATCAATAAGCTCATTAATGATCTTGTGGTTGATCTCCACTCCGCGCTCTATCATCTTCTGGTACCGGAAAACTTCATGCTCTACTTCTTCTAGCCTAGCCTTCATGTCCCCTTCAACCTTGGGTCCCTTGACATCTTCTCGAACAAGGACTCCATCCACAAGCCGCATCTCTTGAGGGTGCTGCTTAGCTCATTGATGTATGGGTTGACGACGTTCTTGAAGAAGGTATCCTTCGGAGCCCCGGATGAAGACATCTTCTAATCTTGGAGCTAAACCTGGCAGAAACAGCTCGAAAACAAAACTCGACGAAAACACGATATACGGACCTCGGGAGATCCGGGTGATTATATAGCAAAAAGTTTTACACAAAAGGAAGGTACAGGACGAAACGGGGTCGGAGACGGGCTCCGAGGAGCCCACACGCACCCACGGCGCGGCCAGGGTGGGGCCCGCGCCCAGGGGTGGTGTGGTGCCCTCGGGCACCGTTTCCTACCCTTTTCCGACTCATAATTTTCCATATTATGTAAAAAACAAATATTTAAGTTGGAAAGTAAATCGCGAACTTTTTCTTACCGAAACTGTTACCTATTCCAAATCAGCTTCTGCAGTTGTCTGAATTTGACTTTTTATAAAATCCTCTGGAGTTACCACTTTGATAAATCAACATCTTCATTATAAGAATCTCCAGAAATGTAATGCTTGAGTCTTTGACCATTAACCACTTGTGGTCTGTCCCCATCTAGTGAATTGATTTTAATCGCACCTGAGCGATAGACCTCCTCAATGATATAAGGTCCTTCCCATTTTGAAAGTAATTTTCCTGCAAAAAATCTGAGACGAGACCTATACAATAAAACTTTTTCACCTACGTTAAATTCTCTTTAAGAATTCTTCTATCATGCCATTGCTTAACTTTCTCTTTAAAGAGCCTAGCATTTTCATAAGCTGCATTTCTCCATTCATCTAAAGAATTCAAATTAAGCAATCTCTTTTTACCGGCAAGTTTAAAATCTCTATTAAGTTCTTTCACCGCCCAATAGGCTTTATGTTCTAATTCTAGAGGCAAATGACAAGCTTTTCCATAAACCATTTTGTAAGGAGACATTCCCATAGGATTTTTATAAGCAGTTCTATAAGCCCACAAAGCATCGTTAAGCTTTTTAGACCAATTTTTTCTAGATTTATTAACAGTCTTTTGCAAAATAGACTTAATCTCTCTATTTGATAATTCTACTTGACCACTTGTTTGGGATGATATGGTGAAGCAATTCTATGATTAACATCATACTTAGCTAGAGTTTTTCTAAAAGCACCATGATAAAATGAGAACCACCATCAGTCATGAGATATCTAGGCACACCAAACCTTGGAAGATAATATCTTTAAGCATTTTTAATGATGTCTCACCATCAGCACTAGAAGTTGGTATAGCTTCTACCCATTTAGTAACATAATCAACAGCAACAAGTATATGAGTATAACCATTTGAGGAGGAAAAGGACCCATAAAGTCAAATCCCCAACAGTCGAAAGGTTCAATAACAAGAGAATAATTCATAGGCATTTCATTACGTCTACTAATGTTACCTACTCTTTGACATTCATCACATGATAAAACAAATTTTCTGCATCTCTAAAAAGGGTAGGCCAATAAAAACCTGATTGTAGAACCTTTTGTGCAGTTCTATCTCCAGCGTGATGTCCTCCATAAGCACTTCCATGGCATTTGCTCAATATTTCTTTCTGTTCATACTCAGGAACACATCTTCGCATAATGCCATCTACTCCTTCTTTATACAAATGTGGGTCATCCCAAAAATAATGCCTCAAATCATAAAAGAACTTTCTTCTTTGCTGAGCTGTAAAGGTCGGAGGCAAATACTTGGCAACAATAAAGTTAGCATAATCAGCATACCAAGGACTTTCGCGTGAGCTTACCTTTATCGCAGCCAATTGTTCATTTGGAAAACTATCATTAACAGGTATAGGATCATCTGAAATATTTTCTAATCTAGACAAATTATCAGCAACAGGATTTTCAGCACCTTTCCTATCTACAATATGTAAATCAAATTCTTGCAGTAAAAGTACCCATCTTATGAGCCTAGGCTTAGCATCTTTCTTTTCCATAAGGTATCTAATAGCAGCATGATCAGTGTGAATAGTAACTTTTGAATCAACAATATAAGGTCTAAATTTATCACAAGCAAAAACAACTGCTAAAAATTCCTTTTCAGTAGTAGCATAATTCTTTTGAGCGGCATCAAGTGTTTTACTAGCATAATGAATAACATTTAACTTCTTGTCTACCCGCTGTCCAAGAACAGCTCCTACAGCAAAATCACTAGCATCACACATTATTTCAAAAGGTAAAGTCCAATCAGGAGGTTGAACAACAGGAGCTGTGATTAAAGCCTTTTTTAGAGTTTCAAAAGCTTCCTTGCAATCATCATCAAAAACAAAAGGTACATCTTTTTGAAGAAGATTAGTGAGGGGTTTTGAAATTTTAGAGAAATCTTTAATAAACCTCCTATAAAACCGGCATGACCAAGAATACTACGGATACCTTTCACATCCCTTGGACAGGGCATTTTCTCGATTGCTTCAACTTTAGCTCTGTCCACTTCAATACCTCTTTCAGAAATTTTGTGCCCTAGGACAATTCCTTCATTAACCATGAAATGACATTTCTCCCAATTAAGAACAAGATTAGTCTCCTCACATCTCTGCAAAACTTTATCAAGATTGTGCAAGCAATTATCAAAGGAAGTTCCGTAGACGGAAAAATCGTCCATGAATACTTCCACAATTTCTTCACAAAAACCATGAAAAATAGCAGACATGCATCTTTGGAACGTAGCAGGAGCATTACACAAACCAAAAGGCATACGTCTATAAGCATAAGTTCCATAAGGACAAGTAAAAGTAGTTTTCTCTTGATCTTGTGCTTTAACAGCAATTTGTGAGAATCCAGAATAACCATCAAGGAAACAAAAATGAGTTTTCTTAGACAACCTTTCTAACATTTGATCAATAAAAGGCAAAGGATAATGATCTTTCTTAGTTACTTTATTGACCTTTCTAAAATCAATGCACATCCTATACCCAACTACTACTCTTTGAGGAATAAGTTCATCATTTTCATTTGGTACAACAGTAACTCCTCCTTTCTTAGGGACACAATGCACAGGACTTACCCATCTACTATCAGCAATAGGATAAATTATACCAGCATCAAGAAGTTTTAATACCTCATTTCTTACCACTTCTTTCATCTTAGGGATCAAGCGACGCTGATGCTCAACAACAGGTTTTGCATCGGGTTCAATGTTGATGGCATGTTGACATATAGTAGGAGAAATCCCCTTTAAATCATCCAAAGTGTATCCCATAGCTCCTCGATGTTTCTTTAGTACTTCTAATACCTTGCTTCTTCATTACCTGAAAGTTTAGAACTAATAATAACAGGATATACTTTCTTTCATCAAGATAAACATATTAAGATTATCAGGCAAAGGTTTTAAATCGAAGACAGGATCTTCCTTAGGAGGCGCTGAGGTACCCAAATCTTCCACAGGCAAATTATGCTTAAGTATTGGTGGTTGACGAAGAAAGCATTGTCAATCTCATTCCTCTTCCATAAATACTTCACTTTCGTGTTCCTCCATGAATTGCTGCAAGGCATTGTTAGGAGCAACAGCAATAGAAGCAAGTTGTTCAACTTTAAATTCTCATTAGGTAATTCAGTTTCATAAAGTTTTTACCAAACTTAGAGAAATTAAACTCATAAGATTCTCCATTAAATTTAGTATATTTTCTCTTTCTTACAATCTATAATGCACCACATGTATTCAAGAAAGGCCTACCAAAAATAATGGGACGTTTTACTAGCAACAGAACCAAGTACTAGAAAATCAGCAGGGTATTTAGTCTTACCACATAAAACTTCAACATCTCTCACAATACCAATTGGAGAGATAGTTTCTCTATTAGCAAGCTGAATAACCACATCAATCTCCTCAAGTTCGCAAGGACCAATTTCATGCATAATTTCTTTATAAAGATCAAAAGGAATAGCACTAGAACTTGCACCAATATCACATAAACCATAATAGCAATGTTCTCCTATTTTGACTGAAAGCACAGGAACACTTGTTTTCCTAGCTCTACTGGGATGTGAAACAATATTAGAGGCATCTTCACAAAAGATAATATGTCCTCCTTCTACATTTTCAGTTACCAAATCCTTTACTATTGCTATTGTGGGTTCAACCGCTATTTGTTCAGCAGGTTCTAAAGCTTTCTTTGCACTTTTATTAACCACACTAGCTATGATAGAATGTTCCTAATTTTAACAGGAAAAGGTGGTTTCTCAATATAAGGTTCTGGCAAGATACGATCAACTGTATGAACTTCAATGTTTTTAATATTGGCAGAATTAGTATTATCTTTGTAAGGCAAATGATACTTATTGCAACTTTCTTTAGGAACATCAAGATAAGAGGCAAAAGCCTTGTAACAGTTTGCAATAACTTGAGAATCAAGACCATACATATCATAGAGATTACGAAAATTATCAGTATTCATAAAAGTTTTAATGCATTCAATCATACTTTATACCTGATTCTCTACCTTTGTCGTTCTCCCATCCTTCAGTATTTTCCTCAATCCGATCAAGAAGGTCCCATTTAACTTCCTCTTTATTACGCGTAAATGATCCAGCACAAGAGGTATCCAATAGAGTTTTATCTTGAAGAGAAAGCCTTGCATAGAAGTTATCAATAACATTACCAGGAAGCTCATGAATGGGGCATTTGAGCATTAATGATTTCAATCTCCCCCACGCTTGGGCAATACTTTCTCCATCATGAGGCCAAAAATTATATATATGATTCCGATCTTGATGAATTTCACTAGGAGGATAAAATTTAGAATAAAAGAGAGGCACAATCTCCTCCCAGCCAATAGAACGCCATTCTTCAGCATCCTATACCATTTTGCAGCTTTACCAGTCAACGATATATAGAACAATTTCTTCTTGACCTCTTCCATTGAAATACCTGCACACTTGAACAACTCGCATAATTCATGAATAAATAGCAAATGATCCCCAGGAGGGACAGTTCCATCTCCTGCATAGCGGTTATTCGTAACTCGTTCAACAATTTTCATAGGTATTTTAAATGGAATTACTTGATCAGGTGGTTCCTCTTCTACTACCGTAGCAGTGGTAGTAGTATTTCCAAACAGGGATTCAAATGGAGATCTCTCCATGATAAAATAAAGTAGCAAGCAGAAATAAAAAAAGCACCTACAGTAAAAGTTTCCCTTACCAATTCCACTTACCAATAGCGCTTCACTCCCCGGCAACGGCGCCAGAAAATAGTCTTGATGACCCACAAGTATAGGGGGTGTATCGTAGTACTTTCGATAAATAAGAGTGTCGAACCCAACGAGGAGCAGAAGGTGCTGACAAGGAGTTTCGGTAAAGGTTTCACTGTAAACTAGCAGACAAGTTTTTAGGGGTTTTTGATATAGCAGGTAAATAAAATGCGAGTAAGTAAAAGACAGTAATAATAATTGCAGCAAGTGGCCCAATCCTTTTTAGAGCAAAGGACAAGCCGGTTGGTTTACTTATGATGACAAAATGTTCTTGAGGACACACGGGATTCTAGTCAAGTGCTTTCGCTTCACATAGTTGATTAATCTTTATTGTTTTGATAAGTGTTGTGTGGGTGAACCTATGCTAATGCACCGCCCTTACTTGGACTAATACATACTTGTGATTATACCCTTGCAAGCATCCGCAGTTACAAGAAAGTAATTAAGATAAATCTAACCACAGCCTTAAACTCTGAGATCCTACGCTCCCTTGTGCACCGGTATACTAACGGGGGTTTAGGTTTCTGTCACTCCGGCAACCCCACAATTAGCAACCAAATACACAATGCATTCCTCTAGGCCCATAAAGGTGAAGTGTCATGTAGTCGACGTTCACACGACACCACTAGAAGAATACACCACAACTTAAATATCAAACCATTAAATATTACTCAACATAATTCCACTACTAACAGACTTCTCCCATGTCCTCAAGAACTAAACGAACTACTCACAAGACATCATATGGATCATGATCAGAGGTGATATAATGATGATAACAATCTGAACATATACTTTAATTCACCGATAAAACTCAATAGCATCAACCACAAGGAGTAATTAACACCGGGAGAGTTTCCCCTATGAACTAAACAAAGTATAGCCCTAGATGTTACAGCGGAACGAGATGGTGCAGGGATGATGGTGATGGCGGTGGAGATGATGATGATGATGATCCCGATGAAGTCCAGCGTGATGACGATGAGGATGGCGATGATCTCCCCCTCCGGGAGGGAATTTCCCCGGCAGATTTCTCCCTGCCGGAGAGCTTTTTCTCTCTCTGTTGTTTCCGCCTCGTGGAGGCGGCGGAATATTTCTTGGCTCTCCCTCCTTAGGGTTGGGGGATGAAGTACGCGAAGGGGGAGCGCCTGAGGTGGGCCAGGGGCACCACACCATGCCTGGGCGCGGCCAAGGTGGGCCCCGCCCAGGGGTGGTGTGGGCCCCTCCTGGCCCATCTCAGCCTCCCCTTTTGGCTTGCCTCCATCTTCTGATAAAATAGGAACTTCTGTTTTGGAAATATTTTTAGTGCTCCAGAAATATAGTGTCTTGACGTGCTTTTTCCAGCTGAAATCTGACTCCGGCAGTTAATTATCCAATGATCATCAAACATGCAAAATAAGACAAAATAACATAAGTAAACTCTTAATATGAAATATATCAATGAATAACAGTAAATTATGATATAAAATAGTGATGCAAATGGACGTATCAAGGAGCGGCGTCCCGGTGAGCTCGGCGTGGTCAACGAACGACCACGCGCATGCCTTCTTGTGCGGCATGGGCGGGACGTCTTTCTTCGACGCCTCGATGCGGCAGCGATGCCTTCGGGGTCGTCGGGGTTGGCGCGTTCGAGCTGCGCCGCCTGGAGCTCGCCAGCAGCGACTGGCTCAACTCCGTCTTCACCTACTTGGGCGGTGGAGGCGGGCGGCGAGACTCGGAGCGGGAGCCGTCGTGCATGACGGGTGCGGGAGCCCAGGCTCCTTCTTCGGAACGCGCAGCGGCGCCGAGCGGGCGTACAGCGACGAGTGGGAAGTTACTGCGGCGCTTCGGGCGGCGCACCACAGCGGCGACCAGGACGAAGACCGCCCTCTCACCTGCCTCTCTCTATGACAGGGCGGCCCCACGGCGCGTTTCAATTTCGTCCGGCGATACCAACACGACCCCATCGAAGGGGGTTAGGCCGGTAGCGCGGACGAAATTTGGGGCGCCCGGACAAAATGGGCCTTTGGGGTGCGCGAGTGGAAGCTGTTTTTCGCTCGGCGCGCCCCAAAGGCCTTTGTGGGGGGGGGGGGGGGGGGGGTGCGCTTTGGGGGCGACGACTGGAGATGCTCTTACTAGACATTGTCGATAGAGGGTACTCCCGAGCTCTAGTAATAGTGGTCGATAGAGGCTACGTCCGGAATCTTTTTAATTTTTTTCAAACTCGTAAATATTGTTTTGGATTTTTTTTTAAAGGAACATGATCACCGGTGCTCTTGAGCCAAATGTACTGTTCGAGCGGAGATTTCTAGTTCCTGGGCTTCAATGCTCCCTATATTAAAAAAATCAAATTATATTTGTAAGTTTCAAAAAATCTGGAAAATAAATCCTCCATGTTGTCAATGTTTCAAATATTGTATATTCTGAGGTATACAAAAATGACAAATATGTGGACCTAAATTTACACGCTTTTAGATCTCCAAAATATACTAGATTTTTTTTCACTTTTGTGTAGCTCAGAATATAAAAGTATTTCAAATCGAGATTTTACACGTTTGTGAGATACATCATTGAGAACATGCATGATTTTTTGTCATATTTTTTCAAAACATATAAATATGATTTTAATTTCTTTTAATAAAAGAAGCACTGTGGATATCGGGAGTCAAAATGACATTCCGAAAGGATTATAGTTATATCGTTCAAACTGGTAGTTTAGCCTTCCTTGTAGATATACTTCAACATCACTGTGGAATATGCATGTGGATAGATATTTCCTAGCAGCTCCGCTGACCCGGATATCGGTGTCATTAGATATTTAGCATTCAGGCTTTCATGCCAGCGATTGTACAGTACTACTGCATTTATTCTATTGAGGCCAGACACCCGTGCAAATGAACATCACTTGCAATTGCGACTTGCAACTCAGCAAAACTAGGTAAGATGTCTACGTTTGAAGAATCAAAGACCAGCCAAATGACGTGGTGTCTGAATAAATTTATCACAAGGCATATATGGTACCGATGATTAGCTCTGGGTCTGAAGATATTTATGTTATAAACTCTGCATCAAGCATAAGAACGCGTGACAGATACATAGACTTGTTAGGATCTGAGGCGCACGATCATCCATACCGACAGCAATCCATATTAACAAACGGCACCAAGCTGAGTTCAGCCGACGGTGTCACTATGTTGGACAGGAGGTTCATCTGTCCAGAACTTCGGATAGGCTGACGCTATATTAGGCCTTTGCTTGTTCGTGTTATGATTAATTTTTTTGATAAAGGAGTTTTATTATTCAAATAGTTTTAAGCATTACACTCGTATAGACCGGAGTAATGGTCACTTCTAGGAGACAAAACCAATTAGGCGACTGAAACGTTTGAAAGACAATCAGTGACTAATGATCTTGCTTGGCGAAAATTAACGCGTCACAGCTGACATGGTTAGTAAGAGATGCTACCTTTTCTTTCTTTTCTTCGAGAGAATAACAGGTAATGGTCACTGAAAGATTACGTCATGAACACAGAGCACGTAAATACAGTACAATCTAAGATCACAGGCAGGAGATGCCGTGTTTATATGGTGCCTGTAGTACATGCTTGCTAACAAATATTGGGTGCAAATATATGGGGCCTGCTGAACAAACATGTAGCCAAACATTCATACCTTTCAGGTAATTGATAGTCCTGATTTTTTTACTTATCTGCGCCATTTTTAAATATTTGGCCAGTTTCATTTCTCTGTTGATGGACTGATTATATCTATAATGGAGCTTTAAAGTTTCTTGTGCGCACAAAATTATTATTTTGCGGGTACACCAGAAGTTTTGAATTCGTTACAAGACAAAGGACATATATTTGTTTCTTTTTAAGGCGAACTGGGCCAACTGGTAAATAGGCTTTTGTTTTCAAAACCTGACACTCAATTCTTAGTACTCCCTCCGATCCGATATAAATGTCACCAAAAATAAACTACTCACGAGAAGTTAACAATACAAAGTCATGACATATTTTCTGGATCGGAGGGAGTAACTGAAATTGGATGCCCATGGGGTTCCTTTTATCGAAAAAATGTAATTTATATAGCCCATAAAGTGGTGCTATTCAGCATATGTGCCGTTAGCCAAGAGGCCTCTGCACTTTTCCTTCTTCCAGTTCCAGATAATAGTTACAGGCCACTCTCGACACAAGGCCACGCATGTATTCGCTAACAAGACCCAACAATAGAGTACTTGGGTCAGAGACGGACCAACTTACAGCATGGGCTGTACAAACCACGAAAGAAGGATTTCCAGCCCTAAAAAACGAAGGAAAGATTTCCAAGGGCTTTGCCAAAAGGCTGTTTGGTGTTAGATATTCAATTCAGAGGAAATTAATATGTATTGGATGGAGTATGATCCCCTGTAGCCTAGGCCTCACATTTTCAAATCAAACTTCTCATATTCTCTTCTTATTAGATGGTGATTCTCAAGAAAAAAAATACTCCCTCCGTTCACTAATATAAGACATTGGCATATCATTTCTATTTTCTTGATTGAAATATATCTAGACTTATTTTGTATATAGATTCATTCATTTTAGTATGTATGTAGTCAAAATTGAAGTAGATCCAATGACTTACATTAGTGAACGAAGTGAGAATATAACTTTATTGCAATAAAAAGGTAATATACAACTATGTTTTATACAAAAATATATACTACTACCTAAAGGACCATCTATTAATAAGATCTTAGTCCGAAAGACCCAGAATCGTCTTGTGTGTACTTGAAGATAAATCTGCATCAAATTTATGTTCTAGACACCTCCACCTTTCGAAGGTTGTTTGATATGAAGGAATGAAATGTTTATAATTAATTTTTCTATAAATTCATTTGCACTTTACTTTGTAGGTTGAAAGGTCCATCAACTCAGAGCTTTTTTACGATTGCTTTGTTTTTCTTGTTTTGAGAATTATGGGTCTCTTTATTCATCCAAGATATTCATATGGATACAAATGATTTCAGGAGAATACACCAAGCATGACACCGGTATTTTTGACAAGGAATCCCTTATAGTTGGCTGCTGGAGCATATGGAACCACCGAAATAGACTCATCTTTGACAATTAGCCTGTTAATTTAGACATCTGCTTTCAATCCGTTATTGAGTCTTTCGATCTTGTTAGACCTATAGCTAAACCCAGCCTTGAGGAGGGGATGTCCCAATGGGTGGACACTTTATAAACTCTTTAATTTGTAATTTGTACATGTTGATTTATAAAAAATTAAACTAACACAATAGGGGTTTCCTACTGTTTTTGTGTAAAAAAAAAGTATCAAGATGCTACTGCCTTTGCCAAAGAACGAGCTTCGAATTTTTTTCTCTTTAAGATGAATGAGCTGACGATGTTGGATTCCCTTTGTTCATGCACGTACTCCACCCCGCACAAAAAGACGCTAGTTCACATCAATAGGCCGACAAGGTTAAAGTTTGTCAGAATTGTACATGGTTTGTTTCATACTTCCTACGTTTTTTAATATAAGATGTTTTAGGTGTTGCACATGTTGTCAAGATATATACTAAAGTGAGTGAACATATGAATTAAAACATGTCTACATATATTTATATACACATGAATGTGGACAAATGATAAAACATCTTATATTAAAAAACGGAGGGAGTATAAGCGTGTGCGATATGAGCAAACTTGACAAACTATTCCTTTCCGTAGACTATGTACATGTGATATATTGCACGTATTTGAAAGTAGCAAACCGGCTGAAGCACCTGTTAACTGATTTCATCTTATATTAAAAAACGGAGGGAGTATAAGCGTGTGAAATATGAGCAAACTTGACAAACTATTCCTTTCCGTAGACTATGTACATGTGATATATTGCACGTATTTGAAAGTAGCAAACCGGCTGAAGCACCTGTTAACTGATTTCAGTATATTTTTTTTTCAAAAAATGGTCACCATGGAGATCGGGCTCCATTTGTGGTTTCCACATCACCATCAAGCTTGAAAATGTTTATACCATACGTGTCACTATCCATGCATTTTTCAGCATTATCTGCTATTGTGAACTCTATCAAAGTACTTGTCTCCCTCGTTCCGTCGCGCCTAAGCAAAATGCTATCTTCTTCAGTCCATGATATTTTTAGGTGTTCCTCTTATTCATGAAAGAGCACTGACGTTGAGTTTCACGTAAATAATTGCCTCGACGAGTGCTGACGACCCACGACGGCTACCCTCGCCGTCGAAGTCTCGCCGTCTGTCCTCTGTTATTGCCATCGTCGTCACCGAGTATATTCTCGGGTTGACCTGCGAGTACACTAAGGGCGTGTTTGGTAGCCCGGTTTGACTGAGAAAATCTCTCCTCACCCCATTTTTAGTTGTTTGGTAGCCCGGTTCTCTGCCCTCAGCCATGCCGAGCTGGCCCCGAAAATCAGCCTCAGCCATGCCCACGAGAGAAGCTCGACCTCAGCCCTGCCCACCTCATACAGAAAACTTCCCACGCGTGGGTCCACTGGAGCGTTGCGCCGCGAGCCCCTCCCGAAATCCCTTCCCATTCCCCCCCCCCCCCCCCCGCAGTCTTCCTCCTCGCGTCCTTGCCCTCTCGCCTCCTCAGCCGGCAGCGCTCCTCCCAGTCCTCAGCCGGCGCCGCCTCTTCCCGGTCCTGGCACCGCCAAGTTCCGCCCCTCGTGCCTAGCGCCGCCTCCTCCTGGTGCTTCTCACGCCCAGCGCCGCCGGTGGCTTCTTCCTCGCGTCCAGCGCCGCCGACGGCTCTTCTTCCTCGCGCCCAGCGCCCCTCGCGCCCAGCGCCGCCGCCGAGCACCGTCCCGAGCACCCAGCGTCGCCGCCGACTCCTTCCTCATCCCCAACGCCGCCTAGCTCCGGCCAGCTCCGGCCCGTGCTGCCGACGGGCTGCTCCCCGCGCGCCATGAAGGACCTCGCCGTGCTCAACATACTCTCCATCACCAGCAGAAGCACCTCGCCGTCCTCCTCCGCACCTCCATCGCCGGCCTCCTCCGCACCTCCATCGTCATCAGCAGCAGCTCGCCGACCTCCTCTGCACCTCCATCGTCGTCCTCCTCCACACATCCATAGACTAGGACTTGATTGCTTTTTCTGTTTCTTTTCAAGGTCCTTTGTGTAAGAATTCGGATCTATTTGTAATTTCATATTCCTAGACTTAGAGGTCCTATTTGTAAAACTGTGATGTAATATCTGCAGCTAATCTCTATTCATACGGGCCACCAAACAAGATCTCTCCCCAACCCATCTGAACATATACGACCCACCAAACAGCCAACGAAATCTCACACACCCCGTATGAGGTGAGCCTGTATCAAGTGTGAAACCTATTCTTAGCCCACACAGGCTACCAAACACACCCTAAGTTACTAACTGGCAGCCACGTGTGCCTTAGCCCTTATGACTGCCGTCCAAAAGCCCTCAAGCCAAATCATACTGTCCGTAATCTCTTAGCACAATTCTACTGGAAAACAAAAATGAATTTCCCCCTGATGAATATTCAAGGATTCCTGTCCTCTCCCCGAAGATAAGGCACTGGCCTCCCAGTCAGAAAAAGAAAGATAATTCACTCGCCTGAGCATGTTTGTCCCTTTTGTTTATGGTAACCTGAGCGATTCATGCAGAAATATCTCTACTAAATAATCCAGATATCAGCATTCTATACAGGCTTGCAAGATCAGACTTGTGAAACTTGAAAGACGTGTTTTTCTTTTTGAACCGCTAAAGTGACTTGTGTGTAAATTGTGCAATAAGTGAGATTACATTCGTGTTCAGTGGCGGAGGACGGAAGTATCCAAGGTAGGACGAACTCTACAAGAATAAGACCAAAATAGTCTCGAGATATTTTTTTTTTGCGAGGGAAAATTACCATTACATCCAACCAAGTTTCTTACAGAACAACCCAGGAAACATAAAATTTACAAAGAAGTCCTCCTGGGCAGAGGCGTCGTCTTCGTCGTGCACGACGCTGCGCCGGCGAAACCCACCGCACCACCTCCGAAAGCTTGGACTGGGAGGCCCCCCAACACGGACGGGAAGGCGACGCTCCTCGGTGCCGAAGCACCTCCACCACGCACAACGGACGGCGACACCACCTTGGTCTTCAGCAACTTCATCTTCCAAGATGTCAACCACCGGATCCACCATCTCCTGGACTCCGGCGAAGGGGGAGCCCTCCCGAGCACTCCGAGGAGCCGCGGTCGAGGGCGAGACGACAGATCCGCGGCGGAACTCCCACGGAGTCGCACCAACGGAGGGGAAGACTGCCGCCAACAAACTCCACTCCGGCACCACCTCTTCCGCCATGGCGCCGCCGGCTGGAACCCTCCCACGCACACCTAATCTACATAGCCGTCGGGATCCGTGGATTCCCCGTCCTCCCGCCGCCGACTCGAGATATTAATACTATGTATAACATAATCATTTAGTACACATATATTTGAATATAATTAAAACAGAAGTGTAAAAATGGTAAAGTTCTAACTTGTTTGAAAACCTTCCGTAAATCGATCAAGACTTCTAAATATCCCTCGCTTGATATAGCAAGAAGTCATTGAGGTCATCTTGTTGCACAACTCGGCCTTGTGATTCTCGTCGCCGAGAAGCCCTTTCAACTATAGCAGTCGCCACCTATAAAAGGAATGTCAGGATTCACCCACCTTGTCCCCTACATCGCCCGCGACTGGTGATAGGGGGAACCCTAACTGCTGCCCGCCCAGGGGCTGTCTCCAGGGAAGGTGGCGGCGGGGCTTCGTTCTCCATTGGTGACTCTCCCTCGGGCTCAGCGGACGGCGACGGGGCAGGCGATGGTGAGACTGAGAGGCGTGTGGCGTGCTGTGCTAGGAGCAAGGTGTGGTGCTACAGCGTGGATGCGCGGCTCCGTCGGCACGATTGCTGGCGTGGTGCTCGGGTCCGATCTGGCTAGGTGCGAGCCGGGAGGGCCACAACCGGAGGGTTCGGCTAGGTTCTTCACGCCGTCTTCGGAGCTGGGCGTGGTGGTGCTACGCTGCGCGCGGGCGGGGGGGGGGGGGGGAGGGAGGGGTGGTGGAGGTCCCGGCGTGGCATTAGGTGGTGGCATCTCTCACTGTTGTTCTCAGGCACCCTGGCAGCAAGGAAGTGTGGGCAGCGGCCCTGGACCGGTGGCTGCTTCGGCGAAAAACGTGGCATGGTTGTCACGGCTAGAGGTACCACGAACGCCATGATTGGCGGTGGAGCTCGGCGGCTGGCGACGGTTTCTCGCCACACATCTTGTTGCTCCTCTCACTTCGTGGTCGGATTGAGCTGCTAGGCGAAAGTCCCGCACGGTTCGTCAGTGCCTACGATGGAGGGGCCTTTGGCGTCGTTCCCTTTCGTGATTGTGTCGTTGTGCTAGTTCGATCGTGACCGACGTGAGTGGTTATGTGTTCTCTGGGTGAAAACCTAAACTCCTATGTAGCGGGCGACAGCGACAAACGCGTTGCTACCTTCTTGAGGCGCCACCTTGGAGTCCAGGGCCCTCGCGGTGCGTTTGATTTGCGACAATTGGAGGTGTGTTTCTGTGGCTGGGGGAGGTGGATGTCGGGTGGCGGTCCCGGACGGTGGTGGTGCGTCAAGGCGGCGTCCTCGAGCTACTATGCTGCAATGGTCGTATGGGGCACGACCGTGGTCTTGCATCATTTTGGGTGGCGGCTCGGTGCTGTGTGGGCAGCAAGCTGGTCGACTCGACTAGATTGACTTCGGGGCACGTGCCGGGACAGTGGCCCCGGGTTTGGTGTGACATCCGAGATCTGCAAGCGGTGATCTGGGTAGAGAGGTCTACGAGATGGTTGGCTCGTGCGGCGTTGTGGCTCGTGTGCGGCTTTGGTGCGCTGTGTTACGGCGGGTCTCCTCACTTGTGTGGTTTTTCGGCCTTTTTCCTTATAAATATGACAATACATAACTTTTATGGTTTTTGGATCCGGCTTTCCTTATAAACTGGGTCAACTCTTTTCTATCTAATCGGTTGGTGGATATCGACCACCTTAAGCTTTCAAAAAGGAATGTCAGCTCCAAAGAGGAGCAAGCATGATGTGCTTTTCAAATATCAAGATGATCTCTAAAATTTTAAATTCCCATCTTATGAATAATAAATAGTTAAATTTATTTTATATATGCTCATGGTCATAATTAGACAAATCCATGTGATAAATCTCTATAAGACGAGCACACAGTTGAACCTAAAAAAATGAGTATCTTGAGTCAACAAGTCCGAAGATAATTCATTTAAGTGATGGTCCAGTGATGATAAAGTCTATAGAAGGGGATCCACACCATAAAAATAATTAGCATTGACATGATGTCTTTCCCTTTCCTTAATTGACGTCATTTACCATTTAATTCATATTTAGGATTGTGATGTTATTTTCCATGCAAATTGATTTGTTTTCAAGAAGTGCTCTCAACCATCACATATCCAATTGATCAACATGTGGTCACAACCTTACCCAAATAAATTGACTGAAGTAAAGAAATTACAAATTGAGACCAATAAATTATACAAAGCCAATAGAACCATAAAACATAATACATTGCATATGTAGAGCGGAAATCCACTTCGGATAGTAGGTGCAGATGCACCCACTACCCAAAAAACTATTTTGAAAATTTAAAAAAATTCAAAAAAAAATTTGCATACACGTCAAGACATTTTATGTTAGCACACGAAGTTACATGAAGAAAAATATTTTTTGTGACCTGTGCAAAAAAGATAAATCCGGACGCACCAAAATGTTTTTATACGAGTCATTTTTTGTCTTTTTTGCACATGTCACAAAAAATGTTTTTTCACCACGCCATTTTTGTGCCAACACATAACGTTCTAATGTACATCCAAATTTTGTTTTGTAATATTTTGACATTTTAAGAAAAAACTAATTTTTTTTACGTAACAGGTGCAGATGCACCTATGAGCCAAATCGCCGCCTCCTATGTAGAGTTAGTTTCAACAACCCTCGCGTAAGTTAATACCCGCAAACATCCTAAAATACCCCACATAGGAAAAAATTAAGTGTCGTTTTGGTTCGATTGAGAATTATCGAATGCTGCGAAAGAGTTGGTTCCCCACTAGAATAGACCTAGTCCCTATTTTTGGTTCGGGGTCTGTTTTGCGCACTGTTCAATAACATAAGCCTAGTTTTCTCTCTTCGATGTACGGCCAATCAAATTGTTAAAGAAAACACGCGTATCAAAGTTGTTTCACCAAAAAATCAAAATAGGGCAGCCGTCAGGTTTTGTTTGCAACAAATTAAGTGGAATTTGTGCAAATGCTACTTCTATTTTTCCCGACAATAGAATGATGGCACAAAATAAAATAATCATCTGAGCTCTGAGTTCTGACTGCTATTTGGATGACGTGCTGTATCTAGACAGCACAGGCCCTACGTGCAATAGGAGTGCGACGCTTGTGGACTGTAGTAGTGTTGGAGACGGAGCTCTTTCCTCTACTCCTCCTGACGTCGCCGCCGTTGTCCATTCTAACGGCATCATCCAACCAATCATACTCTCCCGGCAAAATATCGCCTCCCATGCCCTGGCGGAGAGTACTGCCGCGCCATTTTTGTCTGAATTCGCTTCCACTGACTGGCCAATCATCTCAGCTTCCCGAGCTCACTCGTTCACTATCCCATCGTCAGTTCGTCACCCGTGGCGTCATGGCATGGACAAGAACTTCCGTTGTTCGGGTGATGACTCAGCCATGTCGCTGCTAGATCGATGTACGAACTGCTAAAAGATTCCCCAACAAGACACAAAGTCCAGTACACTGCACTCCTGAAATAACAAAACCATCATCTTGGCCGTCTCACGCTTTGGGTTTGTGTAGCTCAATTGGTTGGCTAGTTTATTTTTGTTCGATTTTCGTTGTTGATCTGTTGCGTAAGATGCCCAAGCACGTGTCCCACGGCCTGATATTTTCACCGTCTGTATTGCCCATTTCCAGCCTTCTCTTAATCATTGCTGGCTTGCTGCTACTCCCTCCGTCCTTAAAAGGATGTCTCAACATAGCTCAAATTTACATGTATCTAGATATAATTTAGTGTATAGATACATGCAAATTTAGCCTAGATTGAGACATCTTTTGTGGACGGAGGGAGTACTACATTTTGACAAAAATAAATAAATTAGATTCTCACAAATATCTTCTGGGCAGTACAGCTCAAGGCATCGGCCTGGGGAGACTTTGCAGTCTCAAACAAGTGGTTAAGCGTGGCACAGAGCTCCATATAAACCCACCGGCACGCGAGCTCGTGCCTGCCTACGGTATTCTCGCCTCACTCCCCTGCCCAACCCAGTAAAATATTCTCTGCCCACCCGCCGGCGAGATGGCCCACCGCCGCATCCTCCTCGTGGCGCTCGCCGTCCTCGCCACCGCCGCCGTGGCCGTCGCCTCCTCCTCCTCCTCCTTCGCCGACCTCAACCCGATCCGGCCCGTCACCGAGCGCGCCGCCTCGACGCTCGAGTCAACGGTCCTCGCCGCGCTCGGCCGCACCCGCCACGCCCTCCGCTTCGCGCGCTTCGCCGTCAGGTCAGCGCCTCCGTCCTCGATTCCCATCCCGTCGAATCTCCAATCGTTCCTGGCGCGCCTGACACGATCCGCCGGCGCAGGTACGGCAAGAGCTACGAGAGCGCGGCGGAGGTGCAGCGGCGGTTCCGGATCTTCTCCGAGAGCCTCCAGGAGGTGCGCTCACACAACCGGCGGGGCCTCTCCTACAAGCTCGGCATCAACCGTACGATCCCGGCCATCTTCTACTTCCAATCCCCGCCGTCCGCTTTTGCTGAGGTCCTTAAAAAGTTCGTCGCTTTGCTGTCCCTGTTTCTTGCAGGCTACTCTGACATGAGCTGGGAGGAGTTCCAGGCGAGCCGCCTCGGCGCCGCGCAGACCTGCTCGGCCACGCTCGCCGGCAACCACCTGATGCGGGACGCCAACGCGCTCCCGGAGACTGTAAGTGCCAACCAAGTCTACTCAGTCTCGCCACACAAGATCCTCATCAAGTACAGCTGTTCTAGCGTTGTTAGTAACGGTCGCCCAGAAGGAGCAGGGTCCCATGGTCTAGACAGTTTCTGATATCATCCAACGTTCGAAAAGCAGAAATCTTTTTTCACCTAAATTCGCGTTCCAAACCAGATAGGTGTCGAGTTGCTGCAGGAATTGCTCTACTCTGCATTTTGCTAAGCAGGGCCAACGTGTGCTAATTATCGCCCTCGAGACTTTTATGTCCCCTGACAAGGAACGCTTTGTTAGCTGTTTCTTTCCACGGTCCCGGGACACAGCGGCGGACGCAGGAAAAAATTGGAGGGTGGGCACACTCCACAAAAAGTTGGCAAATGACAAAATAAACAACAAATTGATTCATGACAATGTAGATTAATACATATTTCTCAAAGTTGTGTGATTCCAATGCAAAATAGTTCGAACACATACATAAAGTATTACATGATAAAAGATAGCATAAATAGAAAATTACATCACTTTGATTTTTGTGTAACTCTACGTTCTCGCATTGCCATGAAAGTTTCAACAATCACATCTTCACTTACTTTCAAGAACATTTCTCGCTCAACAAATGTCACTAAGCAATGGTTCAAGAGCTTATCACCCATGCTATTTCTCATCTTATTCTTCACAAAACTCATGGAAGAAAATACTCTTTCAACAAACGCCGTTGCCACCGGTAAGATCAATATCAATTTGAGAAGTAAGTAAACCAAATCATAAACAAGATGCTTTTTGGTTTCAACAAGCATAGTAGAGAGCTCACCAAGATGATTCACACATTTGAACCTATCATCTTTTCTCATATCATCAATAAAGGTTTCAAGTTGGAACTCAAGTCTTATCAACTCCACACTTGATATGTCATTGGGATAGAATTGGGCAAGCCGCATTACCTTTTGTGCATCATAAGAAGCAAATGAATTTGATGGATTCATAGCCGACATGCAAATAAGCAACTCCATATTAACCTCATCAAACCGATTGTCAAGCTCTTGAATAATTTGATCAAGGACACCAAGAAATACTTCTCTTCTATAACGATCATCATTTGTTTGTTTTTCATAATACCGATGTGATCTTCCATGAGCCACATATTGATCATCCGGTGATGGAACTTCAATCCTTGTAGACGGTTGTTGGGGTGATGGTGGATTTGATGTAGTCTCTTCCATCTCCGTTTCACTCTCAATCTCGGAATCGGATTGGATCGGAGGTGTGGAATCAATACACACCAACGCAAGCCCACTATCTTCAGTGGGTAAATTATCCACCACCATCTTCTTTGCTTCATGTTTCTTAAAAAGAGACGCAATAGTGCTATTCCTCTTCATGATGAATTCTACAATTAGAAGCAAATTGAATAAATAACACATACAATCAATAGTTTGCTAGTGCCTAGTTGGAGACAACAAATTGTTAATTTACACAATATATAGCAAATTGTGGTTATCAATTTACACAATATACAACATATTGTCAATTTACACAATATATATCTATTAGCAAACAAATATGCCCATAAGACATAAGTCAAAAGTGGGCAGTGCCAGATCGAGGGTGGGCAGGGCAGTAGCAGCCTAGCAGGGTGCGGACGAGGGCGGAGGGCTGACGCCTGACGGCGGGCAGGGACGGCGGCGGACGGGCGGAGAAGGCCAGATCGATGGGGCGGCGAAGGGCGGAGACGGCGGGCAGGGCGGAGCCGGCAGCGGGGATGGGGTGGCGGCCGGCGGCGGGGCTGCGGGGGAGGCCAGCAGCGGGGATGGGGTGGCGGACTGGCGGTGGCCGGCGGCGGTGGAAAAGGCCAGCAGCTGAGCTGAGCTAGGTCGTCCTCGCGTGAATCATCCTTCCTCGGCAGCTCTGCTCCTGGCCAGTCGCTGGATACCTGGGGGGGTCCGATTTTTTTCCAAAATTCTGGGTGGGCCACGGCCCACCCGCTGCATCCGCCAGTGCCGGGACATGATGTAGCTAAATTTGCTTTTAATCACATCAGCCAATGAACTTTCTTGCTGATCACCAGTTCGTAAGGATTGCGGCACATCATTTCTGGCTAAGTCGCTTGATCCAGCAAGTGGAGTTGTTGTACCTTGCACGTACCAATCAATTCAATTAATTTTTTTGACGTGATCAATTCAATTAATTTAGGGATTAAGTGATGTTGCCGTTGCTGCAGAAAGACTGGAGGAAGGATGGGATCGTTAGCCCCATAAAAGATCAGTCCCACTGTGGCTCATGCTGGACCTTCAGGTAACTACTGAATTTCTGCAGTAGTATTTTTTAAGTGTACGCTGTATTAGTAAGTTACCTTTTAAAATCATCAAAGTACAAACACTGTAACCTGCTCATGGTGAAGCGTGCTAAAATCTGTTGTTCTCCATCCTAAGCATCATATGATAAACCCGGCAGCCATTAGAAGTATCAGTCAGATCCAATTAATTGTCTGGGTCACAGACCACGGAGACTGTAATTCAATCATCGTCGAAGTAATATGTGTAGACGCGCCTTCAAATCGTCCTTCTTTTAAATTAAAAATAGAAACTATTTCTGCTGTGTGGCCGAGGATGGGGCCGACAGATCAATCCGTTGGTGAAGTTGAAAATTGCTGGCTCTCAAGAGCAGCAGTTGAGAACTATGAGATCTTCCATCAGACACAATCATGAAATATCCGTTGGTGAAGTTGAAAATTGCTGGCTCTCAACAGCAGCAGTTGAGAACTTTGAGATCTTCCATCAGACACAATCATGAAATATTTGACACTGTTGAGCATGGGAGTTAAAGTACTACTCTCGTGTAGCATGCAAGCAAATAAATAGATGAGCAACTGGCATAATTGTCTGTATACTATTGATTTCATGATCTCGTTCGGTTGGTGTTAGGTGACCAGTAGTTATCTTGTGGGGCCTTTCATGTCTCCTGTTCATTAGATCCACATCTAAACAGAAGTACTATACCTTTCAAATTGTCAGGTTGAAACCAATACTATATGGACACAAGTTATAGTGCCATATGAAGCTACTAGTATATGCATCAGTTGATCAGTACAATAATTTGCTTAGTGACTTGTGCAATATTCAACAGTTAGAAACGATTAATTGCAGCAAATGAATGTAAAACTTTGATCAGGTGGACATCCGGACAAGATCTGAAATATAGATAACAAACTTCAATAAGGTTGCTTGCCCCCTAATCACATTAGCGATCTGTGATGAAAGTTAAAAAATAATAATTGTCAAAGCATGGTAAAATTCAGTATTTACTTCATTAGTTCACTTTCAATCTGAAGGCCTAGACTGAAAGTTACATAGTTAGATTTGTAAGTTAACATGTTATCTGAATTTGCGTGACTGGGTGTGTTCTAAGCATTTATTAAACTAAACGTTTCACTTTTTTTGTTTTCTATAGAAAAGTATTCTCATTGCCCTCTATCAAGTAATTCTGAAGTAGCCTGCAAGTAAAATGGCAGTGCCATGATTAGGCTCTACATAATGCTCTCTGGAATATTTACAGCATTGCATTCTTTTATGTGATTGTCAGTTAAGAAGATAGCTCATTTCGTAGAATGTTTCCTGAAAAAGGGAGAAAACATGAAAAGGGTTGTTCAACAAAGAAAGCAATTGAAATATCCTTTTATGCTTATTCTTGCAGCACTACTGGAGCACTTGAGGCAGCATATACTCAGGCCACCGGAAAGAATATCTCTCTTTCTGAGCAACAGCTGGTCGACTGTGCCGGTGCGTACAACAATTTCGGGTGCAGCGGAGGCCTTCCATCACAGGCATTTGAGTACATCAAGTACAATGGTGGCCTTGACACCGAGGAGTCTTACCCTTACACGGGTGTAAATGGCGTCTGCCATTACAGGCCTGAAAATGCTGCAGTTCAGGTTAAGGACTCGGTTAACATCACACTGGTAAGGAAAAGGAATTATGTTCTCTCAGTTGAAGTTAATTATTATTCTAAGTTTTAATTTATTCTTATATTTGTTTATGTGGTTAGAATGCCGAGGACGAACTCAAGAATGCCGTCGGTTTGGTTCGCCCAGTCAGTGTTGCCTTCCAGGTGATCGACGGTTTCAGGCAGTACAAGAGCGGAGTTTACACTAGTGACCACTGTGGAACTACCCCTAATGTGAGTACCAAATATTAGGTCATCCAACAATGGATTTACAATACATTTGAGCTGTTTATATTCACTTCTCGGTAAATGTGCTTCTTGTCATATCGCTATTATCCTATTTTGTTCTGAAATTGCAAGTTCTTGTGTAATTACTAGGATGTGAACCACGCCGTTTTGGCGGTTGGCTATGGTGTGGAGAACGGCGTCCCGTATTGGCTCATCAAGAACTCATGGGGCGCCGAGTGGGGCGACGAGGGTTACTTCAAGATGGAGCTGGGGAAGAACATGTGTGGTGAGTATTCCATATGCACCTATTCTAAACAGAATCATCATGTATTATGCATGCTAACTTGACTCTGAATGATGCAGCTGTCGCTACCTGTGCGTCGTACCCTGTCGTATGAAGCGATGATGGTCAAGTTCAGCGTCGATTTGCCAGACATGAATAATGTGTTTCCAGCCCGATCAAGACATGAAGACGCGTTATATACTGAAACTGAAACCTTGGGTTTTTTTTTTTTTAACACTAGATACTACTTTTATTAGATAGTATAACAAGTTACAACACAGAGATTACAATTTTCATCCTGACAAACAAACTTGTCTAGCTGAGTACATGCGAGAAGAACTACTAAAGAAACATGATGTTTATGCTGAAGAGCACAACCGGAGCCTGTCAGGGGGTCCGTTGAGAACTCGGACACAACAATCTGCAATCGTACTCTTCTGGGGCCTCTCGCAATCTTGTCAACCGTAGAGCCAGCGGCTCAACCAGCAATCGCGTTGACAGATGCCTATGAGGTAGGAGATCGGGCTGTAGATCTAAAATGTCCATCACCGAGCTCAAATCAGGAGGTTCTTTGCCGTTAAATCTGAAAAACCGCTGCAGAGACGCTCTCACCCGCCTCCGGCATGTCCCGAACAGCAAGAACGCATAATCATCATGCCCAATAGTTTGCATTCGATGCAATGCATGGCAACTAGACAGATAGCAAGAAAGCACAGAGGATGAACCTGCACCAGCTGATCGAAGAACACAGCAGCAGAAAGAATCTGCCATGTAGAGATTACCATATTGGTGCTTCGTCCAGGCTGAACCACCTCCAGCCTCCCAAATTGCAGCGTCGCCAATTCCAGTCTCCTTGCCACCTTGGCCAGCTAGAACATGGATGGCCGTTATCAATCTAGCAGGTAAGAGAAAGCTCATAGCAGCATCAGAAATCAATCCGCTCCAGCAGATTGCCCACCATGGGCCGCTGTAAAAACAGAGTCTGTTAACTCCACCGGCCACGCTGGGACCGGCATGGAGCGATCTCAAATCCTGCCTGCCTCCACGCGCAGCTCCAGATCCGGCCATCACCCACCACCCTTCGCCACCATGGCGCGCAGATCGAGTGGGGGAAGCGCAGAAGCGAGCGACGCCTTCCTTCACATCACCAACGAGCTTATTTAGGGAGGGAAACAGGAAAGCGGGAGTAGCGCCACCGCCCGCCGCCTCCAACCTCTGGAGGACTGAGAGCAGCAGAACCACCACCACCCAGCACCGGCCAGCGCTCGTAAGCCGTAGCGGTGGTCTTCCCCTCGGCATCATGCCAAACGCCACATAGGACAACAGAAAAGCAACAAACTCGAACCTAAACCTAACCCTACTATGTACAGAGGGAGCACGACCACCTACGCCATCCTCACGCCGGCGAGCAACGCCACCGGAGCTACGGAAGGGGAGGAGCGGCGGCGAGGCGAAAAAGGCGACTCTCAAGGTGTCGGTAGGAGAGGATAAGTCCCAATAAAGTCTGCATCACCTGAAACCTTGGTTTTTTTTTGAGAGCCTCTCTGGGATTACAAGTTGTAGTACCTGTTCGGACACACAGGACGCACACCACACGCACACCACACACACGCACGCACCCTACCTATGTGTCTAAACTAGACCTACACCCTATAACACAGAACTACGTCCTGAGAGACTTGGCCGAAGATCAGAACTTCGGTGACCGACGGGCATGTCGATCTCGCCTGTGGCGCATAGACGTGAGGCAGTAGAGATTCACACTGTTCAGGGAACAGTATTTTTGCTACAGTGTCGCGGGTGAACAGTAGCAGCAGTGAGACACCCGGAAATTCGTCCCCTGAGGGATCGAACCCGGGCGGGTAGGCTGCTCACCAGCGAGCCTTGCCATCGCGCTAAGTGCGCGTCTCACCTGAAACCTTGGTTGTGAATACGGAACCACAAGGCCTGAAATGCCCGCATGTACTCTTGTTTCTCTGTATGATATGGCTGTGTAGGTAATTCAGCAATTAATCGGGGTTTCGCGTTTATACGACATTTTATTTCCTGGACATATAAAATGTCCCATCCATCAGTTGGGACGCGCTCGATCTGATTCTTGAATCTAAAGGCTTCCCTGTGCTCTGGAGGACCTGGATTAAAAGGCTTAACCTCTCCCACCAAACTGTGGTTCTTTTAAACGGGATCCCGGGAAAGTGGATTCAATGCCGTCGGGGCCTTCGCCAGGTGGACCCGCTTTCCCCTTTCCTTTTCGACATTGTTGCTGATGTTCTCCAACTTCTCCTGCAAGCCTCCCGTGAGGGGGCTTCTTCTTCACCCTCTTGTCGACGACCTTCCCTGCCCTATTCTTCAGTACGCTGATGACACCCTTATCATCATCCGGGCCATTCCCCAACATGTCGCAAACCTTAAAAAACTCCTTGATGACTTTTCCTCTGCTACTGGTCTCATGATCAACTTCCACAAGAGTACCTTTGTCCCTATCAAAACTTCCCTCTCCCTCGCCCAGTCCATGGCGACCACCTTCGGGTGCGCTGTTTCCACCTTCCCTCAAATCTACCTCGGACTCCCCCTGTCACCCTACAAGATGCGCCTCTCCAATTTTGCCTCAATTATCTCCAAGTGCGATATGCAGCTTTCGGGTTGGCGGGGCCGATCACTCCTCATCGGCAGTCGCTTGATTCTAATAAACTCCGTTATTACTGATAAGTTTGCTCACGCCATGGCCGCGGGTCTCCTTCCGGCCGGTGTTATTGAATTGACAAGCGACGGCGTGCCTTCCTCTGGACAGGTGAAGAAAAATGCTCGGGAGGACACTGCAAAGTAGCTTGGGATGAGGTCTGCTCTCCAAAGAAGCTTGGCGGGCTTGGCGTTATCTCCCTTGCTCAACAAAACGCCTCCCTGCTCTCCAAATTCCTCCTTAAAATCCACTCCAACAACAACTCTCCCTGGGTCCTTTGGTTCAAGCGACAATATGGTTGGTCGGACAACAAAGATTTAGGGGCCTCTCATCACCTTCATACCCCTATTTGGAAAAGCATCTCTGCCGGTCTTTCTGCCTTTCGTGATCACTCCCTTGTTAAGATAGGGGATGGAGCTACTACGGCCTTCTGGGCTGACCGTTGGCTAGGCCCTACTCCTCTCTCCCAAAAATTCCCGGCCCTTTTCTCTCACACCACTCGCCCTCACGCCCAGGTTCTCTTTGCATTGGAGTCTGGCCTCTCGCTTGCCCCTCGCCTTCCCCCCGAGCTGTGACTGAGTTAGCTAGATTGGACGAGGATATTGCTTCCATTACTCTGAACCCTGATGCGCCGGATACCCGGATTTGTCGGTACACAATGAAAACTTTCTCGAAGCGTATTTTCTATGCTAACTCTTTCAGGCACATGCCCGTTGATGAACTTGCTGTAAAAGTTTGGAGAAGCTCGGCGCCTCTCAAGTGCAAAATCTTCAACTGGCTCACCCGCCGTCGCCGCATCTCCACCAACGAACGTCGCCACCGACATCACCTTGCTGCATCCCCCAAGCTGCCTTTCTTGCGATGAAGACGAAGACGTTGATCATTTGCTGCTCTCCTGTCCTAGAGCCCGCGAAGTTTGGGACTCGTTCTTTCCGCCGGCTGATAATGCTCCTGTTGCCACCGTCCTTGAGCTTTGGGACACTTGCTGCAGGTCTCAAGCCGAAGCCACAATTTGCACAGCTATCTCTTGGTGCATTTGGAAGCGACGCAATGCTCTCTCCTTCAACGGCATCGACGAACCGCTAGCTGTCGCCCGCCGGAGATGCATCGATGACCTTAGGCTGTGGGCACACCGGTGCCCTAACACCTTGACTGCTCACCTCATTAATATTTGGTGTATTTCTTTTGATCCCCCCCTTAGAACACCACCTTGATGTAATCTTAATTCTGTTCGTGTACCCTGTACTCTTGCCGCTACCCATGCGGTGACCATCTTTATATATAGTTCAGGCCGGCTCTAAGAGTCTGCCGTAGTTACAGTTCAAAATAAAAAAGGCCCATCCATAGTTCACCGAGGACCATGCATGGCATGCAGACTTGTGTACATTTATGATTTGCATGTGCACTCTGAAGTTGAGTACAGTATAGTGGTGCGGCTCACTGTAGTGTAAGGGGCGTGTAGAGCAAGAGAACGAGAAGGGTGCGGTGTGGGAAAAAATCTCGAACCACCGAAACAAAAAAACACGTTGTGCGTTTCGCAAGACCGGCAATAACATGGCCACTGTGGACAGTTGCACTGACCAAATTTAACCCGGCGTAGTGTTCCCACGCAGAGAGTCACGCCCTTTCGCGCGACGTTTTCACCGCGACGAGTTTTCTACCGAACGTCCAAACCACAGCCGGCTCTTCCCCCACTATATACGCGCGTCAGCGTCACCGCTGCGGTTTCGTCAGTCTCTGTCTCCTGCAAGAACACCATTCTCCGCCCGCTTCGTCCCCAACATCGCCGGGAGACAGCACGGACCGATTCGCCGCCGCGCGCCGGTGAGTTCCCGCAATTCTCCTCGCCCGTTGTTTGTTCTTGTCTTTTTTTCCGAATGAAATGGTGTTCAGAACTTCAGATATTACTTTTTCCCGCAATTCTCCGAACTTTGCCCCCTTGCCACTCTGTTTGTTCCCCACTCTCCTGGGTCCTGGCCATGGCCATGGGCCGCGTGCAGTGAAATGAAATTGTGAAATTCTCCTCGCGTGTTGTTTGTTCTTCCCTTTTTTTTCGAGTGAAATGGTGTTCAGATATTACTTCTCCCTTTCCGCTCTGTTTTTACCCTAGTCTCCAGTGCATGGCCATGGCCGCATGCAATGAAATGAAATCGTCGAATCGATCAACCGATCCGTCGAGTTTCGGGCAGAAGAGTCATGTTGTACGATACATTTTACTAGAAGAGAATCACACGCTCGAGTGCAAATCGCATTGTTCATGTGAGTCCAGTGGCTCAAGACAATGCCGCATACAGGAGAAAGGGGAATTGCTTGATGAGTCTGACATTGCGGGCCCAGCCCGGCTGGCCTTGCTATCTATAGACGAATCTTGCTGCGTAAGACAGTGCCGCCGACTTACATTAGCGCCGACTTAGTTAGTTGGGATCCACTGGTTAATCGGCAAAGCTTCCTTGCTGGGAACGGAACAGAACATGGCAACAGATCTCTGAAGTGGTGTTCCAGGGTTAGAGAGGATAATTAACTGGGAGATTCCAAGAGAACAAGACGAAACCGCCATTGCCCCCGTGTAATCTCTTGTCGACTTCAGTGTAGGCGCGTGCGCGGGTCCCTTTCATTCGCGGTGTCAAAAGTCCCAAACCGACTTAGTTTTTTTTTATCTAAAAATATCCGATCGGATCTTACGTCGGCTGCCTTGCCGGCGAAGAAACACGGAGCACTATTTATATAACCCGGGAGGGACCCCTTTTGCACCATCTGCCTTGCCTCGTTGCGCTTCTGCTCTTCTCTGTTGGGGAAAAGATCGTTCGATCATCCCCTTCCTTTGCATGTTATTGGTTTGGCAAATTGCAGAACTGGACTAGGTTGCGATTGAGTTGGACTTGATTCTGTACTTGGGGTTTAGTTTGATCGAGTAATTGGCATCAAGAACTTACGATTTCGATCTTGCCTCTTTAATTTGGTAATGAATTAATCGATACAGAGTGTAATTCGAGCATAAATAAACAATCTGTGCCCAGTGATTACGTTTTAAATCTTGCCTTCTTGATCCGTTCATGGCAGGGAGGGTTTTGCACTGTGATCAACCTGTGATTCGAATTTCAAGATCAGTTCTTTCAGACTTGTGCCAAATTGATCGGCCACTCTAGCGCCATGACGAGAAGAGCGTGGCTCGCCTTGCTGATCGTAGTCTGCCTATGGCTATGCCCTGGGCAGAGCAATGGCTGGAATCTTTTCTCGTCTTCGTCGTCGTCCTCGGGGGCGGCGAACGACCGGCCCCCGATGATGGAGCTGGATGGCGCGGTGGCAGACTTCTCCATGGACGGCACCAACAACCCGCGAGGGGTGAAACTGCTGGAGAACGCGCGGAACAAGCTCGCGGGCCCCAAGAACTGCTGGCAGGACGCGTACCGGAAGCTCTTCGCCAGCTGCGGCGAGATCATTGCCGACAAGGAGCGGCAGTCGCGCCTCGCGTGGCACCTCAGCAGCTGCTACCAGGAGGACTCCGGCTGCCCGGGTTCCCGTCCTGCGGCGTCGGCTCCAAGATGGTGCACTGCCGCAAGAAGCTCGGCGACTCCGAGAGCAAGGTGTTCCTCGAGTTCTTCCTCGAGACCAACACCCTGTGCCACCAGCTGCAGGCGGAGGCCTTCAAGCACAGCACGGAGCGGCTCGTGAACGACCTGACGAGGTCGTCCAAGTCGGCGGAGGAGAAGCTGGAGGTGATCGAGGACAGGTCGGAGCAGATCATCAAGGAGTCCGTGAAACTGCAGGACGCAGATCGACGACGTGCTGGAGCACTCCAGGGCGATCTCCGATCAGTCCAAGGAGATCGCCGCCTCTCAGGCGGCGCTCAAGGATGGGCAGGCCGAGATGAGGGACAAGATCGACGCCGGCATGGAGCGCATCCAGGAGTCGTACAAGAGCCTCGGGAGCGGCATGGATAAGCTGAAAGAGGAGGCCGTGGGGATTCAGAAGGAGATACAAACCGTTGGCGATTCCATGTCTTCCAAGATGAAGGATCTGCAGGGCACCGCGGATGAGATCGGGAGTGTGACGGGGAGATCGCTGGAGAATCAGGGGCGGCTTTTGGAGGGACAGGATAAGGCGATGGAAGGGCTGAGTAGTCTCCACAGCTTTCAGGCAAAAGCTCTTGAGGAGAGTATAGAATTGCTGCACTAACCATCTAGACCAAAAGTCCGAACTGATGGAAAGGGGCTAGGCAATATATTTATATTCAACACTCAAATATATTCAACACTCCCCCTCACGTCTAGACTATTTTTAGTCCTTAGCGTGGGATAGGAGCGGGCCGCAGGATTTTTTTTCCTTTTTTTTAATCCGCATGAGCGGGGTCTCGAACTCGATACCTCTTGACTCTGATACCATATAGAATTGCTGCACTAACCATCTAGACCAAAAGTCCGAACTGATGGAAAGGGGTTAGGCAATATATTTATATTCAACAGAGAGCAGGTACTGCATCTCTAAAACTCTTCTTTAAGTACTACACTGAATTTACAAACCTTGTTATTTTGGAAAAAATTGCACTGTGTATAATTTGACTGAATAATATGCCGATTTCTATCTGAACATTCGCAGGGCAGCTATAGAGAATTTTGCACAGTTTGGGCAGCGTCAGCAGGAAGAACTTCTGTCCAAACAAGAACAGATCCGGCAAGCTCATGATCATCTCATCCAAAATTCACACTCCATACTGGAAGCTCAGGTTATTATTATCATCTCATTTTAAAATACTTTCGCACGTGATACAAGGCTTCAATAACAATAAAACTGAATTTTCTGACTGCAGGAAGAATTCAGAGCGAAGCAGGCCAACATCTTCGCCGCACTGGACAAGCTTTACATCCTCCACAACGCCATTCTGGCCGAATCCCGCTTCATCAAGGCCTTCTTCTTCTACTGCTGCATAGTGTTCCTCATCTACATGCTCACGAGCGCGAAGCAGACGTTCAGCATCAGGGGCCAGCTTTACTTCGGTAAGAACTTTGGTTCATCAGAACTGTACTACTCGCTTCATCTACGTTTTGCGTCTTGTTCGATTGCTAATGTCTTGTTTCGGCAGGTCTGTGCATCACTCTCCTGCTAGAGATGGGTCTCATCAAGATCGGAGCAGGGGACTTCGACAACCAGTTCTGGGTCTTGTCCAAGGTGTTCTTGGTCAGATCGGCGTTCCTCGCCCTCGCCACTATTCAGATGTTGCATTCCATATTCACATACAGGTCAGCAATAAGAAACAAAAAAATTATCACTCGCATTTCATATTCTTTTAAATCTCGTTAAAAGGGATGATCAGTGGTCTATCTTGTGGCAGTTTATTAAGTTTTTAAATTTTTCAGGGATTGCGAGGTGCTGAACCATCGGCTGCTCCAAACACTGGTGGAGAAAGTCCGGACGCTGGAGGAAAACGCGGGCGACAGGATGCTCCCGTACGCTTCAGAGAGCGACGAGAGCCTGATGAACTACTCGTGGGCGTTCGACGAGCTGACGGACGAGGCCGACAGCAAGGCCGATCCCAACTACGCCTTGCCGGAGCCGGCGCGCCGGAGGTACAACAAAGCCTTGCCGGAAGAGGTCGCCGAGAACTCCATCACGACGTCCGTCAGCCGGAAGTACAATCTGCGGCCGCGGAGCAGGCAGTGAGATGAAACGCTCTTCTCCTCGCGGAAAATTAAAGCGGGGTGCATGCGTGATGCTGTGATATACTACGCCGTTTGTATCTAGACAGTATGAGCTTGGTTTTGCACTACATTTTCTCGATTTTTTTTCTTTTGAGTTACTCTTGAGGATATCGGATATGTAATTAACTCACAAACCTTTGATGAAATTTACACAAACTGAACCTTGTTGCTATGAAACTACAATGATAGTATAAAGCTTTTAAACGTAGTTCTGTGCATGTCCATTTGTTCAAATGTTGAGTAAAATCGTATTGAAGTGCCTGGATAACATATCTCTTCACCAAGCATTGCAGAAACTTTGGACCGCCCCTGCCCATCTACTGCAGCTTTGTCCGCCTACCATCTGGCATTCTGGCGTCTGCCTCCGCCCATTCTGATTGCCCCTCTAACGTCCTTCTATGCTCCCTCTGACGGCCGGTTCCGACCATGACAAGCGTCTGGGAGCTTGATGCAGGAGCAACACCCATTTGTAGATGGACAAAAAATTCATTTAAACATAGACAGCTGCAGACAAATACGAAATTCAGTTAACTGGAGATCAAATCAAATTGAATTAACTACAGGTAGTGACCAAATTCAGCTTAGCAAACCATCAGCAGAAAAGTGTTCAATACTAAGACATTACTCTGGGAGATGAACCGAAAAAGGAAAAGTTGCACCTGAGGCATACATTATACAATGAATTAAAAAATGAACTCAAAATGAATTGAACAATATACAAACTTTGTGGCATCTAACACTTTGTTCTTACAAAATCAGACCACTAAAAAGTAAAGCCACACTTCATACTTTACTTAACCCGATTTTGCGAGAGACATATGTACAATTTTGCTTTGCCCCATCATTATCTCACTGTTGTAAATGGTACAGCTTGTACAACTAATTTGGAACATTATTTGTAGTCATCAAATTGCACTACACATAATCTGTCAGATTAGACAGAACCTTGACTACACATAATATGGGTATAATCTGTGCATAACCTTGACTAGACATATCTGGGAATGCATAGACCACATAAATTAGACTGAACCTGGACTACACATAACCTGTCAATTTGCAGAGCACATATCGGATCAGATGACGCTTATTATAGGCATCCTCCTCGTCGGTGCGGTCGTCGCCCCTTCTGGCGCCGGCGGTCATCACGCGCGATAGTGGATGCGCTGTCTTCCTGTCTTACACTGCCGCTGGGCAGCCTCCCGGCGGCGTGGTCGTCATCCCTTGCGGCATTGGTGGTTCTCTCAAAACACCATTCCAATCAAGGGCCAAAATGGAACTCGTACCAGCCCATAACCGGACAAACTGAGAACGGCAACCTTTCGGCCCAAGGGAAAAAGTCCTCGGCTTTCACGAAAATGTTCTACCCTTACAGTTCAGAATTTTGCTTGTACTCTTCATAGTCTCACAAATTATCATCATGTTGCTTCTACCATTCAAAATCAGTGTACATTTTTTTTAATGGAAGGGTCGAGCTGAGGCCCGCTTTAATGAAGACGCAGTGACATATGTCAAACCAACCATCATACAGCGAAAAGGTAGCAAATACAGTTCCAGGTAGCATCAGTTAAAAAAAAGTTTCAGGTTGCACGCAGGCTATGCATCATATAACGGCACCATCATTCAAAAGCTACGACTACTAGAATGCATGTGTGGGGCCAGGGGTTACTCCGGGCTCTCCCGCAGCGCTGCGTGGAGCGAACGAATCCTGCCTATCGCCTGCTCCAGGACTCCACGATCCTATCTTCTAGCCACTTGTCTCCACATCTATATATGAATAGACATTTTGTATAGACAGTCAGCTTGGGAAGAACTCCTCGATTAACCTAGTCATGTCTCCACGGTCTTGTCTTCTACTCCCTCCGTTCTAAAATAGATGACTTCAATTTGTGTGTAGATACGGATTTATCTAGACTTGTTACACATCTAGATACATGCACATGTACATAAATGAAAGTCATCTAATTTGAAACGGATGTAGTACCACTTAAAACCGGTGTACAAACTAGTGCTGAACTCTATTATTAACCTAGTCAACAAAGTTGACCTAAGAAACCGAAGCAGCCTTACACAAAAAGTTGGTCCGAGATGAGAAACGGGCACGCAATGCAGAACCCGAATACGTGCAAGAGCTGAGCCATCAGTCAGGCACGCTCCCGTTCCATCGTATCATACGTACCAACCACTTCACCACACGCCTGGATGTACTACGTACGTACAAAATACAATCGGATCCTGCTCGACTCCCACACGTTTTCCTTCATTCATTCACGTATACGTTGCCGCGAAGTATCGCGTAGGCGTACACGCCACGTACTCCTTGTGTGAGATACAGTCTCATCTCTTCTTCGTCCAGGAAGCTTCCATTTCTGTTGAAGGGTAGTGCATTGCTGTCACTGCACTCTGCTACTGTAGCCACTTGATAGTACTCTATACGGAGAAACTGATTGGTTGGTGGACACTGTTAAAAAAGGATTAGTTAGACTGTTAGAGGACATGTTGGAGGCGACTCATTAATTTACTACGTACTGTACTGCATTGACACACTGTCGTCTGTCGAGATCAACAAAGGTGATCCGTGACCCGTTATGATTGGGTTCATTCACGGCGGGTAGTGGTGGGCTAGAGTGTTGTTTGTTGAGCGGAGATTTAGTACTCCTAGGCGCCAGCTCTTGCAAAAAAAAAAAAAAAATCTTGAAAATCGTATTTATAAGTTTCAAACAAAACTTGATTTTTTTTTCAAGATGTAGCCAATGGCATAACCCACAAATGTGCGAAATATCAAATTAAATATATTCTATTTTGAGCTACATAAAAATGTCAGAAACGTAGATCTCATCATGCATATATTTGAATCTCTTTATTTAATTTTCAAATTTTGTCATTTTTTTTGTAGCCCATAATACATACATAATTTGCGTTGCGATTTGTCTCTATACTTGTAGGATATACCGTTGGCTACATGCAGATTTATTTTCAGAATTCTGGATACCTCTAAAAATTATTTTTTGAATGTTTTCAGTTGTTTCGTTGTCGTCCTCCTTCTTCAGCCCTGTTTGCAACACGGTGCTTTTAAAGGCATGTTTCGGTAGCGATGCTAATTTATTCTCGTCCAACGCCACATCAATAACTAACTACTCCCTCCGTTCAAAAAGATGTCTCAACCTAGCTCAAATTTGCATGTATCTAGACATGATTTATTATGTAGATACATGCAAATTTGATTTAGGTTGAGACATCCTTTTGTGAACGAAGGGAGTAGTTAGTATACTACACTATAGTGGAGTACTACACAAAGCTTAATCTATTTCTCCTCTTTCTTTCTTTTAATTTGCCAAGCGCTGAGAGTGATCACCCTAGATGATGGAGGATTTTGTCATATGTACGAAGCTCCAATGATTGTGCAAGTGCAGGCCTCCATCAACAAAAGGTTCCGGTGAGTGCACCAGTACTAGACTACGCATTAGAAAACGACCATCAATCGCTCCACACTTTGGGTTAGTGGAGCGAGAACTTTCTAGACATGATTCTTGCGCGATATTATCGTATCTACCTACACTGTTGCTGCACTACTGATCATCGAATTTGGAGCATATATATGGGCAACAAAATGGCATCACATCAGCTGTTTTCGGTGGAGCTCAATGTTCTGGATATCGCGCAAACTGTACAAAGAAACGCACATATCTTCGCATCTTGATTTCCCAAGGGACTTTAGGCAACACCGCCGAGGATCTATGGATATCTCATATCTGCAAAGTTACCTCGTTGTATCAGCAGTGGAGTGGCATTTCATCGCATCGTCAGCTCTTTGTTGTAGTGGAGGCGAATGTTTGGACTGTGCAAAGTTTAACGGAGACAAATCTGCGCATCTTGATTTGCTCCATCGAATTTAGGCATAAAGTGGCTGTTTGAGCTACGCCACCGTGGATAGCATCTGCATAATGGGCGACAACCCAACTTTGCAGTTGGATATACCTTGCGTAAATTGTCTACTTCTGTTTTGAAATGAAATTGCGGCGCAAAGCAGACCGCATTTGACATTTCTTACCTACTGTAGACAAGAAGGTCTTAGCAAAAGTTTATACGATTTGGTGGAAATTGAGACTTAGGAAGTTGAGTACAATGTGCAAATAACCAACAAACTCACAAATAGCAAAAACCAAAAATATATTGGTAATATGATCGATATTTTTTGATAAAGGGTAATATGTACACCCGGCCTCTACAACAACTCAATACCAAGATAAAGGGTCATATTTTGCTTTTCATCCTCCATATTTTGTGTAAAAAGTTAACTTTTAGCCCTAGAACTTCTATTTGGTCCAAAATAAACCTTCAACTTGTTAAATCCATGACTATCACTTTTTTTCCCGAATTTGCATCTGCACCTGGTTGTTAAAATCTGCAGATTGATCCAACGGGACATAACCGGCCAACAACTATTTCAGAGATTAGATAAAGAAAGAATTAGTCAATAATTACACACCATGTCAATCGTTAAACCAAAATTTACAGCAAAGCCACATTTTTTATCTGCATAAACAAGTGATTGCCATCACTAAAAATTGAACACAATTATTTTGGTATGCACCCTTAATTAACTTTGATCAACTTAACAAATTATGACCCCACTAAATCCATTGAATGAAAGACCATATCCAGTTCCATTGCAAAGAAAATTCAAAAGTAATAAAGGTGACATATGAATAGAATCCACATACAGTTTAAATCATACACATATAGAAGCTTTGCACGTGTAGAATCCACATACAGTTTAAATCATACACATATAGAAGCTTTGCACGTGGATGAAAACATCAATTCACCATTATCTCATACTTCCTCCGTAACTAAATACAAGACAGTTTGGTAGCTAAATTTGAGTTACCCAAAACGTCTTATATTAAGATATGGAGGGAGTAACATGCAAGCTGCTTCCATTTTGGCTACAGTTGAGATGGATCGGTTCGATCAGGCCTAGCACGACAGGGATGTCCGGCGATGCAAGGGGCGACAACGGTCCGCGGCGCTGCAAGGGACAACACCACCGTGGATGGAAATCTCATATATGCAAAGTTACCTAGTTATATCAGCAGTGGAGTCGCATCGCATCACATCAGCTGTTTGAAGTGGAGGCGAATGTTTGGATAGCGCAAACTTTAACAGAGACAAATCTACGCAGCTTTGATTTGCTTCAGCGAAATTTTTAGGCATAAAGTACCTATTGCAGCTACACCACTGTGGATACATCTGCATAAGGGGACAGCCAACTTTGCAATTGGATATACTCCCTCCGTTCCACAATACAAGATGTTTTATCCATTTCCTATATTCGCACGTATACACATGTATCTAGACACATTTTAGTGTATATGTGCACTCATTTTAATCCAAATATAGACAACATTTGTACCACCTAAAACATCTTATATTCTGGAACAGAGGGAGCACCTTACATAAATTGTCTACTTTTGCTTGCCACGAAATTGCGGCGCAAAGCAAACCGCATTTGACAATTATTTCCCACTGCAAACAAGAAGGTCTTAGCAAAAGTTATACAATTTGCAAATTCTAGTTGTCTGAAATTTTTAAACAATCACAAACTATCTGGAGTTGCACAGTGGTTACAATGTGAAAATAACCAACAACTCACGAACAGCAAAACCCAAAATCATATGCATAATATGATCGATATTGTTTCGATAAGGGGCAATATGTACACGCGGCCTCTACAAGAACTCAATACCGAGATAAAGATCGATATATCTCGAATAATGTTCGCTTTTCATCCTCCATCTTTTGGGTAAAAAAGTTAACTTTTAGCCCTAGAACTTCTATTTGGTCCAAAATAAACCTTCAACTTGTTAAATCCATGACTATCACGTTTTTTCCGAATTTGCATCTGCACCCGGTTGTTAAAAGCTGCAGATTGATCCAACGGGACATAACCAGCCAACAACAATTTCAGAGATAAGATAAAGAAAGAATTAGTCAATAATTACACACCATGTGAATCGTTAAACCAAAATTTACAGCAAAGCCACAATTTTGATCTGCATAAACAAGTGACTGCCACCACTCAAAATTGAACACAATTTTTTGGTATGCACCCCTAATTAACTTTGATCTACTTAAAAAATTATGCCACCACCAAAACCATTGAATAAAAGACCATATTTAATTCCATTGCAAAGAAAATTGAAAAGAATTAAAGGTGAGATATGAATAGAATCTACGTACAATTTTAATCATACACATATAGAAGCTTTGCACATGGATGAAACATCAATTCACCCTTATCTCATAACATGCAAGTTGCTTCCATTTTGGCTACAGTTGAGATGGATCGGTTCGGTAGGCCTAGCACAACAGGGGTGTCGGCGATGCAAGGGGCGACGGCGGTCCACGACGCTTCAAGGGGCAACACCGTCGTGTGAGAGACACGAGATGAGATCACGACTTCATGAGAGCACTCATAGCAGGTTTTTTTTTTGCTTGGGATTACGAGAGCTCGGATTTGGTTTTTGTCGGACGTTCCGGTTTGACACTCTAACGCCAACCCGGTTTGGTCCACCGGTTAGTTCGGGCAATATGTGGGGTTTTGGTAACGAGGGTGCCCATGTCAACATAAATTTCGGAACACCATGATAATGATAAATTTTGGAAATTTAAGGTATATATTGGGCTAGTAAAAAGTTTTAGGACTACAATTGAACTTTTAGCGAAGTTAGAGGAGGAAAAATGAACTGCTCTTCATACATTTATATATACTTATAGATTGCTTTATGGATGCACTTTGATGTTTGATATACGTTTTAAGGATGAGTTGAGAACTCAACTAACCAAATATCATGGGTTAGGTATGTTTAAATCAAGATATATCGAACCCCCACAGAATCAAGACTAGCATATTGCATAACAATAGACGTCTCAGTTTGCCGGTTAATCATGTTCCATCTTCCGGTTGATTATGTCTATGTAGTAATTATTTTCACCAGACTCAGAACCGAGTTGCTGCAGTCCCTAATGACCAAATTTGACAGTGTGGCCCACATGTTAGTGATTATGTTCGAACAACCTGTCATCTTCTTTTTTACTTATGAAAATAAGATCTTTAACTGCTCTTCCAACTCTACACAAAAAGATACACTAAGCACAACCAGTGTTTCCTAGTTGCCTTCAATTATACCAAGAACCATCAGGAAACAACTCTACTGCCACAACCTCCAGAAGGTTGTTCCATCTTCCATAAGCTTGCTCCTCCAACCATGTGTTGAGTTAACTCGGATTTTTTTAGCAGCGCCCATGTCTACAACAATTTGTTTACATCTCATTAACTTACAGGGTTTGGAAACATGGAATAAATTATTATTAAATTGCCACCAGTAGACAAATGGTTCCCGTTCGAACTAGAGATAGTCATTGCTCAAAACGATCCTCAATGGATTTCCGACCACCCTCCTAGATTCCATGTAATGTATGGGGATGTCAAAGTAGCTAAATGGAAAAGTAGCAAATCATACCAACAAATGTTGTCTGTGCTTGTTTACATAATATTTGACATTTCTCAAATATGAAATGAAATCCAACAAAACACAACCATATTGTACAAACAAAAGACAACCCCGATTAGTTTTTATTTATACATGTTATGTAGGTTCTATTTTATTACTACCATTCCGTTTATAATATTTCTCTCCCGGTATCCTAACCAGGGCCATTGAAATTAATTTTTGGTGTTAAATAAATATAATCATACTGAATTATACTTTCTTAGTTTATTTCACCATTTTATGGTTTTAAGAAACATATGTTGTATACTTAGTTTGCATTGCTAACTATACAATGTATTTTTAATTGTTTTCCATTATACAGTTGTATTGCATATCATTAAAATATATCTCAGTTATGGAAAAGTTTTTCTTTGGTGAGATATTATTCTTAACAAGATACAAACTCATCTAAAATATGAAAACAAACAAAAATGAAAGAAATATAATGCTCCATGATGTTTTTCAATTGATGTTATGTAGTGTATATGTATATTATTGTGTGATGTTCTTCTGTATTTTACTATTATTAATTGTTTTCGTAGAGATGTCAATGCATACAATAGCAAATACTATAGATGTGTGTAGTGTATTGTTATGTATGAATATATATAGAAACTTCAGGAATATGAATTAAACAATTGACATTATCTTTTTTTATCCGGTCAAATGTGTCTAATAACTTATTGTGGATTTGGTTGTGGTTGATAATATGTAGATGATTTATGCTTGTTAGTTTCTCGTAATCACCGACGGACACCATTGCATATACAAAATTCAATTACTATATATATGCTCACTGCATTTTTTTTTGTATACAATTACTTATGTTAGTTTCTCATAAGAAATTATAGATGAAATTAAAGATTGGAAATATATCAAGCAAAACATTTAATATAGCATGTGTAAGGTATTCACAGGGAAGACTAGCAGCCAAGTGAAATTTACCAGCCCTTCCATCCACTTGGCATGGAAAATGAGATTTTGCTCACAAAAATTCAAGTGGAGAAAATTTGAAAAAAAAGTCAACTTACTGCGAGTACAGTACATACCATATATTCCGTTAACCTAAAAGAAAAACCATATATTCCGTTAATAAGCAAATCGGTGTGGTAAGAATGTAAAGAAACTTCGAATTGGTGTCCACGTAGATGACGCAAGATTCCTTCTATCCGAGGGCAGTTCGGACATTCGCACGCCCTGCCGCTTTCCTATAATTGGCAAGGAGGGCCCTGGATTCTTTCACTTCACGCACTAAATTACACGCACAGCAGAAGCAACCCAGAATAAACACGCGACGGAATAGAAGCGGTTTTCCCCAATCCGTGCTTCCTGCTTGTTCGTCAAAGGATAGGCTCTCCTCACCAAATTCCCCGAATTAGATCACGCCCGGCCCGGGCCAAAAGTTCGGCGCCCAATCCGTCGTACTCTGCTGCAGCCTCGACCAATTCGAGTAGTGATTCTTTGAGTTTCATTCGATTTGTTCGTTTAGGAACCCTGAATGCGTCGTCGACTTCATCTCGCCGAGATCAAATCCTGACACCAAATTCGTTCGTCTTCTTCCGCGCCTCAATTCGGTAACCGCTCCCCAATTTTGTGGGTAGCAGCTAGCAGGAGGTTCTGAGTTCCCCGGCGTTTCGAGCTCGTCGGAGGCGTCCCGGATTCTGGCGACCATGTCACTCTCTGCGATTTCTCTGTACACCAGCCCGCCGGGCGCGGTGTACTCCTCCGAGTTCGATCCGAGCTCCCGTGGCTCGTCGCCGTGCAGCACCGCGCCGCCGGCCACCTCCCACCGCCCGTCCGCGGTGGCCGGGGGCCTCTCCTGCCTCTTCTCCTCCCCGGCCGCGGCGGCCGCGCCGCCCCGTGCCCCGCCGCACGACGAGCTGTGGCACGACGGATCCGACGACCTCAGCTTCGGCGGCGGCGGCGGCTACTCCCACTCGTCCTCGCCGCTGCTCAAGCGGCGGGACCTCCACCACCACAGCCCCGTGTCGGTGTTCCAGGGGCCCTCGTCCTCTCCGGCGTCCCGCAGCCCGTCGGCCTCCTGGCTCACCGGCCGCGAGCGCGACCGCCTCTTCTCCGGCTTCGTGCGCAACGCGCTCGGCTCCTGCATCGACTACGTCCCGGCCACCAGCCCGCGGCCTGAGGTCGGTGGCGGCGAGCTCGCCTTCGAGCTCGACGAGAACCTCGCGGAGGCCAGCCCCGCCTGCGAGCCCTACGCCCGGGAGCTCCTCGCCGGTGCTCAGGCTCGCCACCGCATCTTCCACGAGGAGCTCGTCGTGAAGGCCTTCTTCGAGGCCGAGAAGGCTCACCACGGCCAGGTGAAACCTCAAGACCTTATCATCACTTGTTTGTTGTTGGTGTTCAAATTTCTGCATCCGTCGCTGAATTGTTTGGTTTGTTTCTGTGATTAGACACGAGCGAGCGGTGATCCATTCTTGCAACATTGTGTGGAGACGGCCGTGCTACTAGCCAAGATCGGGGCGAGCGCGACGGTTGTCTCTGCTGGGCTTCTACACGACACAATTGATGATTCGTTCATAGACTATGATCACATCTTCCACATGTTCGGGGCTGGAGTGGCTGATCTCGTGGAAGGGGTACGTGTTTCTCTTTCTTGGCTTTTGTCCATTGTTCTAGAAGAATTCGGATGATGGTTCGGTAGTTAGAACATCGGCTTTTTATATACTACTATCATCAAGCTGCTGCTGAATCAACTTCAATTATTGTGATCTCAATTATGATAGCCTTATATCAAGTCAAATGATCATGTGCCTTTCCCTAAACATCTCTTATCTGATCAGTGGCCTATAAAAAATGTTGGATGGGCCCAATGTATGACTTTTATGATAACATAAATTGTTTATTCTGTTTCTTGGTGTCATCCTTTCGCTTTGATCATACTTGCAATATCTTGTCTAAAAGATTCCAAAGCATTGTTTTAACAATTTGTTTGACACTTCTCTACTCTCTAATCTATTCAGGTTTCGAAGTTGAGCCACTTGAGCAAGCTTGCTCGTGACAACAACACGGCAAGCAGAACCGCCGAAGCAGATCGCTTGCATACAATGCTCCTTGCAATGGCTGATGCAAGGGCTGTTCTAATAAAGCTAGCAGATCGTGTGCATAACATGAATACTTTAGAAGCCTTGACTTTGGTCAAACAACAAAGATTCGCTAAGGAAACCATGGAGATCTTTGTGCCTTTGGCCAATCGGTTGGGGATTGCAAGCTGGAAAGACCAGCTGGAAAACCTTTGCTTCAAGCACTTGAACCCGGAAGAGCACAAGGAGCTGTCATCAAAACTTACAGAAACCTTTGACGAAGCGCTAATCACATCTGCTGTGGATAGACTGGATGAAGGTCTGAAGGATGCAGGCGTTTCATATCAGAGTCTTTCGGGAAGGAAACAAAAACCTTTACAGCGTTTACTCCAAGATGTTGAAGTATGTTGCCCACTTCTTGTTTGCATTGCACTTGATTACAAAATTTGGTAATGAACCTTTATTTTTTTCATATGTTTGCTAATTGGTTTTGGTAAATTTTCAGGAAGAATCTATCTATGGATGAAGTTCATGATATACATGGCCTGCGCCTTGTGGTTGACAAGGAGGAAGATTGCTACCGAGCACTTGATGTTGTTCATAAACTCTGGCCCAAGTTGCTGGAAGATTCAAGGACTACATATCGCGTCCGAAACTAAATGGGTATGCAGCTCAACTCCGCTATATCCATTTGATCTTCGGCTCTTCTGCTAGAGCTTGCACTGATTTACTCGCTACAGGTATCGTTCGTTGCACACCGTTGTCATGAGTGACGGTGATCACCCATTCGAGGTCCAGATCCGCACGAAGGAGATGCATCTACAGGCTGAGTATGGGTTCGCGGCACACTGGAGGTACAAGGAAGGTTCGTGCAGGCACTCCTTCGTGCTTCAGATGGTGGAATGGGCAAGATGGGTGCTTACGTGGCAGTGCGAAGCATTGAACAAGGAACATTCGTCGTCTCAAGTTAAAAGCGATGCCATCAGGCCACCTTGCCCGTTCCCTTGCATTCGGAGGAATGCCCTTACTCGTACACCCGGCAATGCAACCACGACGGACCCTTGTTTGTGATCCTACTGGAACACGATAAGGTGAGGCTAGGGTTTAGTTGATACCATTTCTAATTCCATGATCTTCAATTGCAATTTGCCTGACAGAATTTATCCTGTTTTCAGATGTCTGTCCAAGAATTCCCAGCAGGCTCAACCGTGATGGACCTCATGGACCGCGTCGGCGCCAACAGCGCTAGGTGGAGCCCCTACAGCGTGCCCATGAAAGAAGACCTGCGGCCGAAGGTGAACCACGAGCCCATCAGCGACCCGAGGAGGGCGCTGAGCATGGGGGACGTGGTGGAGCTCACGCCGGCCCTCCCCGACAAGTCGCTCACGAGTACCGGGAGGAGATCCAGCGCATGTACGACCGCGGCGGCTTCGCCCTCGCCGCCACCTGCAGCGGCGGCGGCTCGAGACGCTGATGACCCACGGCACTCACTCGCCGCAGTGATTAACACAACCCTGTTTGTACCACCACCATTGTACAATGTTGTACAACCCATTCAATTCGTTGTAAATAGCAACATACAAATTCATGGCGGCCATGAGCGCTGTAGGAGCACCCCCAGATGCAGTGGGGGTCGACCAGCCTGGCCGCAATATGTACACTAGTTACTCTAGCAGAATGATGAGTGGTGTGTAGGCCGTTCAAGTCTGATTCGGCTTCTCCCAGGATCTGTGGAGAGGAATTGAAACTGTGACATCCTGTCGGTTGTAACACTAGATCTTGTGATGGAATGGCATGCCAGGTCTTGGGTTCCAGAGCCTGTGGCCTGATTCTGAGAACAGCAGTGATGTCAGATTGTTTGGCCTCGTGTCTCACTGACTGGTGGACGGGATTCCTGTCGTGTCCGGTTGCGGTGAGGTGTATGTTCGCCGTGGATTCTTCCGGGGTAGGACCATAGATTGCTGGAAGGAGAGACCTCTCGCGTCAGTGGTAGATCTCTTATGTGGTGCTGGTGGCTAGGCAGCTGCGTGAATCTTCACCCTTGCATTGCACCGGTGGTCTGCAAGCAAAGGCTGTGGCGGACGGGCGGCGAGGGGTTCTCCCGCCCGCCAACGACGGTTGAGTGGCGGCAGCGGTGACCGAGCACGTGCCGGTATCGTCGGCGATCGTTCTTTGCTCACGCCGGCGTGGTCACACGTTGACGCTTCCCTGAAATTCTAGCTAGCGCCTAGCGGCAGCCTCGTGCGTTTGATTTGCTGCTGTTTAAAGTGTTGAGTACAGTAATCTTCTCCTATCTTCTGAAACAAAGTGATGATCCTCCCATATAAGGAATTAAGGATTAGCCAGTACACTAATCACCCAAATCTTAAACGGTAGCATTGCTTCGTGGGTTCGCCAAGGTTGAAGACAAATTTAGCCCCATCTGTCTGAACCCAAGATATTCTCAGGCGGAACGCGGCGAGCATGCACTAGTCAGCAGATAAGAAGAGCAACCGGTTGCCCCGTTGCCGACTCCAGCTGAAGCGTGGACGCGTCAGCTACGTCTGCACCTGGCCCCTACGTCTACGTGCGTCCTCTCTTTACATCGACGTGGACAGGCCAGTCGACAGTTGTGCGGAGAAGTGGAGGACGAGCCACTTGGGGGTTCGCCACTTGCGTTGAAGATATCTAGTTGGGGCCACGTGGGCCGTGGCTTCGGTGATGTGGACGGCTGACAAGGATTCTGGCCGGGATTTTTGTCCGTCGCGAGAAATTTCACTGGCAGGTACGTAGTACGTGCGAAGGTGGCGAAGGAGTATGTTCCTGGGAGAAGTATACTACTGTACATGCGTACGACTGCGCATTGTGCCTCGTTTTGCAAATACATACCAGGTTTGACCGACCATACGAGTGTGGCCAAGTTGGCAAGTTGCTGTACTTCTCCGCTATACTGAGTATTCAGTCTGGTTGTCTGGAATCCTGATGTGTGGCCTTGTGTGAATCTAGGATTCGTCAACCATTGTTTCGTCAGACTGGGAGCCTAGCCTGCAGCTATTGACAAAAGGTGTAGACTGACAGAGCTTCTGTTTTGGTTCTAAGTCTCCCACGAAATTGTTTTTTTTTTTTTGATAATGTGCATATATTGATCAAACTAAAAAGATTACAAGCAGCAACAAGATCAAGCACACACACGCAAAGGACCGCGAAATACAGAGCGAAATCAGAAAGAAGCACTGCAGCTCCAAACCATCTTCTTCCTCGATGACACCAAACGCAGCCGTCCTCCACCGTCGACGACGACGAAGGCACCAGCCGCCGGTGCCACTTACCCGGAGAACGGGGGAACTCCTTGCCACAAGGCGTTGACGAGCCGCAACCACCACCATCCCCGGAGAGATGGATCTGCTACGCACTGAGTAACATCGGCCGGGGGAGGCCCCCAAGCACCCGCCGCTCCAGCTCTGGGGCGAGCGCCCCAGACCTTCCGCCCGCTGACCACGAACCCCTGCAGCAGCTTCCTCTTCATCTCTCTGCAGAACGCCCAGATCCGCCGCACCCGGATCTGGCCTCGAGCGAAGCGAAGGAAATCCGAAGATTTCCCGGCTCCCGGAAGTCGAGCGCGAGGCGACGAAGCTCCATGGAGCGCCACCGCCGGAGGGGAACCACGCCGACACCAAAAACACGGCCAGCACCACCGCCACCTCCGAGCACCACTGGCCGGCCACCACCCAAACCCTACCCTATGTACACGCCGTGGGACGGGCTTCCCCCATCCTCCCGCTGCCGGAGCAGCCGACGGAGGGGGAGGAACCCCCGCCTCACCGGCGGCGAAGGTGGATCGACGGCGGACGCCCAAAAATCGCCTCTCTCGCACTGTAGCGATAAGAGGAAAGGGGGAGCGGCCTTCACTTCCTCGTCCCCACGAAATTGTTGACGAAGCTTTGATTGGGCCACGAGCCCATGACCGGCCCACGTGTCAGGCGTCCAAGGTGAACCCCGTGGTGTCAGAGAAAACCCAAAATGGAGCCCGCGACCGTCAGGGCTCCTATTTTTAAATTAAAAATCAGCATTTTTATGTTTCCAAAAAGCTAAACAAAAATCATAGGTGTAGAAAATGTCAAACTCTACTAGCATGCAAAATCTCAGATATGACAAATGACAAATCTGTCAAAATTTCAAGTTTGTAAATGTGTACTATTCACATATGTATCAAGATCCAGTTTGTCATTTTTACCCAACCAAAAATATTAATGAATCTTCAGATTATTATTTTCACACTTGTACATCAAATTTTTATCTACATCTAGGCGTTTTTTTTTGAAGAGGGAGTATTTCAATATTCAAAATAATAAAATGCTCAATTTGGAGGAACAAGTCCTCCACATAAACTGTACGATGAACGAGCAAAGCAATCCGACCGATAACGGAAAATTTAGTTAGTCGCTAGCCCGCCTCTCCGATTGAAGCCCTAAAGGTTGTATAGAGATTTGCTAGCCAGATTTCGTGTATAAACTTTATTTTAGAAATGGGCAAGAGCTATACACCATATGATATGAAGCACAATTGAAGGTATAATATCATAATTGTATGTATGCAAACATAATACAATTTATGTTCCTTGGATATCATTCGAGACAATACTATTTCAATACCAAGTACATTATCAACTATTATTGAACTTATTGAAATTTCAAGACTCTGTTACCACCTTTATCATAAGTACATATACACATTATAGATTATGTAATTACAAAATATATTCAAAATAAATTTGGGTTACATAATATAGTTTAAATCTTACACAATGCATATGTTATTTACTAAAACCATTTAACAAAAGAATAGTCAGACCTATGACCCAGACTATAAGACATTTTGGTCGGCTAAATACCCTGTCATAGCGTCTTGTAATTTTGAATGGGGGTATTAGTGTTTAGAAATACTTTTAGCTATATGTGGTTTACAATGCAAAAGAACTGATTAAAATAATGCTCTCTGTAAATGTAGCATGCTAAAATTACTTGGTATAAAAGTATAAAAGTTAAATACAAATATATTTATTTTAGTTTTCACTATCTCACTCTTTTTCTTGGACGAATATAAAACGAGGAAAATTGAGTGCAGAAAAACTTTCAATTGTATAGAGCGGACCGTCGGAGAAAAACGCAGTTCACCATTTTCTATCTACTAGATTACTCGTTACACTGGTGTAAGTGCACTTAATCAAACCATAAATTCTTATCTCATTACAGCAACCTACAAATATATTTGCAAATATATTTGGATGTTTTTATTGGAACAAAACACCATGTTAAGGTCTATGTATGCTGAGGTTACCTTTCAAAACACGCATACTCTGAACGTAGATGATTTGAATGTACTATGATCCGACGCATCGATAGCGAGTGCAACACAAAATGTTGGCTTAACCCACAATTTTATTAATTTTATAATTAACTTATGTGATTTTATTTATGTTGTTTTTCTATTAACAATCTCAGCCTAGCGCGTCCTTCGATGAGAGCACCACAGAGGGTGAAAAGAGAACATTGCAATCAACCTCCCTTGACCGTGCTGCCACTTGAGAAAATAAAAGCGAGCATATCATGGCTCTTATTGCGAGTGAGCCTGCTGTTAATCGATGTTGAAAATATGAACTATATGAAAAAAAATTAAGTTGTTACTCCCTCCGTTCGGAAAAGGATGTCACAAAAATGGTCTATCTATAGTTCATTTTTGTGACATCCTTTTGCGAACGGAGCGAGTATTATTTTATTTTGCACGTTCATGACCTAGTCTATATTCTATGTTAAACTGCAATAGTTCAGAGTTTTACATTCAGAGAAAAATCTAAGGACCCCTTTGATTTGAAGGAATGGCATAGTGTACGAATGTGGCGAATGTCGAAGGACTATGTACCTGGGGGTAGTACATGCGGGTGTGCGTTGTACCTCGTGTTGCAAATACTACTCGCAGCTATACTTCTCAGCTAAGGCGTGCCAAGTTTTGACCGGTGGCAAAGCTGCATACTATTCAGCTACGGATTATAGCCTCGTGTGCATCTACGATTCGTCAGCCATTGTTAGGTCAGCGAGGGCGCCTACGATCTGCAGCCTTTGACAAATGGTGTAGACTAAAATAGCTTCTGTGTTAGATCTTGTTTGCGAATTCGTGCACGGCCTTGACAGCAAAAGCTGTCGGCTTGTGGCCCAATCTTTTTTTTTGAACAGGGGATGGTGTTGAAGGCGCCTAACTTATATTCAGCTCAGTAGCATAGTACAGCATGGATTACAAATTCCTGCCAAACTGAATGTTGCAAAACAAAGATAGCAAGACAACAGGGAGATGCATGAGCTGAACATTTTTTTTTAGATAAAAGGGCTCCACCCCGATTTCATTAAAGAAACCACAGTTCTACAAGTTTTTCCAGCCAAAACGCATACACCACCGAGCATAGGAAGTAAAAACATCCACAAGAGGGAAAAAAAGAAATACTGCAGGTTCGAGGGAAAACAAAGAAGAAACTATCCAAGCTTTCCTCTCTGCTTTTTTCTTGCGCCCTCTTTCCCTTCTGCATTTTCCTTCCTTCTCCTTCCAGTCTTGTTTGCCTTCCTTCTTTCCGACTTGAGATCACATCTTCAGCCTGGGTATCCAGGGTGCCCAGCTCCTTCTTGCTCCAAAAACCTCCTTTGCTACCTTCTCCAGAAGTCTAGCGAAGTAGACCAGTCGATCCTTTGCGCCCTGTTTCACCTGCAACAAACTCCACCATTGAATCCAATAGGAAATTCTGAAAATAACATCACATGGCTCATCCGGCCATTTTTTCTCAAAACAAGCAGTGTTTCTAGTTTTCCAAATCCCCCACAAAACTGCAGCTACCCTACCGTCCAAAGATCCCTCTGTTTCTTATTATGTCCCTTAAGCCAAACCGAGATGGCATGAGCTGAACATACACAGCTATAAGTAGGCTGTCCTAGGCCTTGCCTAAGAACCTGATGAGCACAATTATGAGCAACGCTATTTAGATCTCTCTTAATATGGAACACCTGATCATTGGTCTTGGCCTTCAAATTAAGAATATTTGCAAGCAAGTGTCTGGTGTCCCATTGTGAGAAGTCATTGTCAAGCCTTGTGCTTGCCGTGGACTTTGAAAGGATCAGGTTGTCTGTCAGCAAAGTTGGCCTTGCAATCTCCAACAGCTCTGATAGCTTCGCTGCAAAAAAAACAACGCTGTGGCTTCAGCTTGGAGGACAGATGACGCCAGAGGAGCTGAAGCCTGAGCCATGATATTGAAGCTGCGTCCATCATTCATGTACTTCGCGGTGGTAACTGCAAGACCAGGGATTTTCTTGCATTTCCATGAGGCATCCGCAAACACCTTAACCCCTGTAATAATAAGGTCAGAGTTAAGAGTCTCCCTTGTGAAGGGATGGTCGTACCCATAGCCAGTGTCATAATCTTCGGCTGCACCTGCAACGAGAAAGCAGAGGCATCGAAAAGTTTTAAATTATTCTGTATAGCTCGAGTAGTGATACTGATTTGGTACGGCTCTCTCTTTTTCCTGCCAAAAAGACAATCATTTTCAGATTTTCATGTAGACCACATGAAGGTGAGAACATTCCGAAGGGATGCATAAGGATGATTCATAATCAGCAATTTTAGTAAAATGTCAGTCAAAGAGTCGCTGTTTTGAATAAGAAGATCCATTCGGAGGAACCAAGGTGAGCTAAACCAGGCCACCCTAACAAAATGGCAAGTGAAAAAAAGGTGGATGTCGTCCTCTTCTTGACCACACCTGCAGCAGAATCTGCTTATGTGTTTAGTGTACTTACCAGCCCTGGCCCCGTGGGAATAGCTCTGCGAAGAAAACGCCACGCAAAGGCTTTTATCCTTGGCAAGATAGTCTTGTTCTTCCAAAGCTGTGCAAGAAGATGTGTAGTGGCAGGAGATACCTGTCTAGGCAAGGGTTCCCCCCAGCTCATGCAATCTCTGCACACATGCATAATAAGCACTTTTGGAACTGCATTTACCATTTGGTGTTAGCTTCCAGCAAAGGATATCTTGCTCCTGAGAGATAATAATAGGAGTTTCCATAATAATCTGCGTCGTAGGTTGCTGAAACAGAGAATCAATAAGCTAATCTTTCAAGGCCTGTTGATTTGGGAGCCAAAGATCTTTGACAAGCGCCAGGTAAACGAAGTTTGTGTAGTTGTGCAATCTGGTGTCGCTTATTCAATCAAGTTTCCGTTCAAGTCTTCCACGGAATTATTGACGAACCTTGTATTTGGGCACGAGCCCATGGCCGGCCCATATGTAGGTAGGGATGTAAAGAGATAGGATAATTTCCACGCCGAATACCTTTTAAAGAATATCCGGTTTCAGAGAATCCGACGGATAAGGATATCCGATTCCGAACTTAATACCTGGATATGGTATATGATATAGTATGTCAAATAACATCTGAATATGTAACATCCCCAATTTAGCTAACCCTGATTAGGAGCTGATATGTGCATTCATGAGCATAACAGAAAATAAATTTTGGTTTGAATTTTAAACCCAGATTTAACTTTGGGTCGAATCTGTGCGTGCTAGTTAACAAAGCCCAGCCCAGCTCCCTTGGGTCGTCGTCTTCACAAGCAGCTGCGTGTCCACGCCGATGTCGTCGCCTCGCTGCAGTGATTTGCGCCGCCGCCGTGAGCAATCTGCAGGGATAAGACCACACCATCCATCGTCATCTCCCTCACACCACAGCAGACCGAAATAGCCAGCCTCCAAGACCTAGCTCTGTAGCCTTGGAGACCATCTAGGAGGGCTAGCGCCAGGGAGAGGAGGAGCAGGACCAATCGATGGGATTGAATTGGAGTAGAGCAAGGTGGGCATCGGGGGAGGCAAGAAGTAAGAGAAGAAGACAATATCAACTCCATCTCCGATCTATTTTCTGTACCTTGGAGTTCAGGTACAACTCGTATGGATCCCACCAACAATTAGTTTTCCTGTTTAAGATCATCTCTCTCATGTCCGATGTACTGATGCCTAGTAGTGAAAAGAATATTTAAGCTGGCAAGAGAGAAACTCTCGATCTGGTAGTTCAAGATAGAGCTTGTAAACATGAAGCGGGTGATTTGGAAACCTTGGCCCTCCAAAGGTGAAGTTTTTTTTGCATGGCTTGCTCTTCAAAATAGAGTGTGGACGGCCGACCGGTTGGAGAAGAGGGGGTGGCCAAATTGTGGTCCTTGCCCCCTATGCAAGAGGGCACCAGAGTCAATTAAGCACCTCCTCACCGAGTGTCGTTTCACCGTCCGCATTTGGGGACTTCTTAGGGAATGGCTAGGACTTCATGCTCTTGACGTCCATTCTTGGACATCTCTCTCTCTTGAAGAATGGTGGTTCAACATGTCGGATAACTCCACTTCCAATCGGAAGGCCATGGCATCACTTACCTTACTCACTTCTTGGGAGATTTGGAACGAACGCAATGCACGGGTATTCCGCAACAAGCATGCACCTACTACAATTGCCTTCGGGAATATCAAGAATGAAGCCCGCCTTTGGGCAACCGCGGGTGCAAAACACTTGAGAGATGTAATGTCGCGAGAGTAGTTGTTTTGTAAACACATTTTAATTTCTTGTAAAACTCTCCTTAATTAATAGATTGGGGCAAAGCTTTTGCCCCCCTTTCTAATAAAAGATAGAGCTTGTGCTTGGACCAAAAATTATCTAGTTTCCCTTCTCAGTTTTAGCAACCTTTGGAGTTTGTTTTCTGATTATGTTGGTCACAGAGGTAGATAACAAGTGAGCAGCGATTAATGTATCACTCTAAATGGCTGGAGGTTGTTGGTGCTTGTGTGCTAAGATCAAACCTGTAAATACACGTTTCTGAACCAAAGTTTCCATGATTGCTTATTCTAGCAGAGTATCAATCTGAATACTTTGTGAATGCAGCCATGACCTGATGTTCAACTGCGTTTGAAAATCCTATACTATTGGGCAAGTGTTTGCCATTTCTAGACCATGCTAATTTTGAAATTCAACAGGAAGAAAAGAGTTGCTAGCTCTCTGAATACTAGCTGTACTTCTGCACGTATGTTCAGAGTTTGGAGAGGAACTAGACCCAGAAGTGTTTCAAAACTAGATATCATGTCCATGTTTCCAGTGTACTGGCTACATGATGGCCCTACACGTAGTTACCTGCGTAAAAAGTAAATGGTTTAGCTTGAGATTCCAAGTGTAGAGTGTGTAGTATATGGAAGACGGTTTTCCCCACGAGGGGTGACTTCGAGGGTTTAATATCGAACTCTCGGAGAATAAGTAGTGAAAGATTTATCTTCCTATCCTTCTCTTGGTTACCTACAAAACAAGGTAAATTGTTTTGGTCCTCAACCTCACCTAGTGGTTGTCAAGCACAAGGTGTGAGAATAATATGAAAATAATATGCAACGCAAACAAGAAATAAATATGCAATGGTGGTAAATAAATATGCAGGGATGGTGGTAACAATGATAAATGATATTTTTGGGTTTTATATGATGAATGCAAGATGTAAAAGTGTTTTTGTATTTTCGGATTTTTTAATGGCAGAAATGTAAAAGTGGTAAAAGTGGTTGGAAAGGTGTTTCTTATGATTAAAAATGGACCGGGGTTCATGGTTTCACAAATGCACTCTCTCTTTAATAAAGTGGTAGACAATGAAATACTAGAGTTGACATATGAGATTGCAACATACAAGTTTTATGACAAGTTACTAATTATATGGGCATCATGTCCTAACATAGAGACCTTTTGTTTATTAGTGTCTCTTATACTCCACCAAGATGCGAACTAAATCATAACACCTCAGTAATTAAGATGAATCAGAGTATAGATTAAGTCTTATGACATGAAGTTAAAATAAGAACATGTTAGATCTAGTCACGGAGAAGTGGCATGGTCACCCACAACTCTTGTAGCAAGGTATTTTTCATTATCCCTAGTGAGACAACAAAGTAAGGTAAATATACCCAAGTGGATCGCGGAACTTCTCTCACATTCACTGCACTAGCCACCCCCGTTACTCCAACTAATGCACACATCACCCCACACACGCCCTCATAAACATGCTTGATCAAAACAAGTACACAAGAACGGGGTACATAATATGCATCTACTTTCATAACTGAAACAAAACTATTGCAATCTCAAACATATATTAACTCATAAAAAGATCCACCACATAGGTATTACATAGATGACCGTAATCATGTTCAGCAGCTCATACGGTACTAATTAGTGAAACTCAAAGAGAGGAGAGATACATAAGTTAATTCCACAAACCCATAGTCTAGGGGTGGACTACTCCCTCTTCATCATGGAGACGGTGGAGAAGTCGTTGGAGAGGATGGAGACCACGCAGGCAGCGCCCCGCCAGAGTTTTCCCCCTCCAATCTGCAGCTCCAAGTCTCTGTTTTGGTGTTTCTGTGTTTCGGCGGCGCTCCTTTTCCGAAGGGCGTCGGGGACTATTTTTATAGTCGTTTTTAGGTCAAGACGGAGTCGATGGAGGAAAGATCGATGACAACGGAGCTCCGAGGCCCAAGATGGTGCGTCCCCTCTTTTGGCTCACAGACCTCCGCTTGTTCGCTTCCTTCGCTCTCAAGTCTTCTTCCTTACAAAAAATGACGCTCGTAAAATATCAGGTCATTTGGACGTCGTTTGGGTCTCTGAAACATCAAAATATAGAAAATAGGGTTTTCTGCCTGCGCAGGGTTAATTCCATAAAATAGGAAATCAATAAAATATTTTCAAAATCATGATAAAACATTGATATAACCCTTATATGATGCAAATATGATTGGAATATAAGTAATATAATACAAAGTTCATGTATGCATTTTACATGCATCGCTACACCACTTAAGGTTTAAATGAAGTGCTGCCTAACAAGTTCAGTGAGACCAGTTCAAAGAGTTTAAAGAACCAATTTCGTATTCTGCTGTTTCCTGTTTTCAGAAAATAAACAGTAGTTGTATAATTCATAACTAATTTATATTAAATTAGAAAAATACAAATGATATACCAAAATGTTCAGAAAATTATGATCTGTCTATGTATATGAAATTCATGCATGTTTGAATAACTTGAATTAAGTTTTGTGTAGAAGAACTAAATAACCAGCTTATGGAATTATGGGGTTTTATCCAAATAATGTTCTTCATAATGTTTACACCCCATTTAAATTGTTATTCATGTTCTAGGGCTTAATACCAATGCATTAATATGTCATGTCATCCATATTCGTTGTGCATTGCATTATGCCATGAAGTGATTGTTGTTTTCAATTCTTTCTGGTGTTTCGATTCTTCTCATTAATACGCGGATACGAGTTTGAGATGACATCCGACAACGCCAAAGATGAATACTTGATCATCGACGATCAAGTCAAGCCGAGGATTTGCAAAAGATATATATATATCTTGTTATCGACAAACAAGGCAAGCATAACCTCTTATCTGCTCATATATGTGATTTCAACGTGTTTTGATTCTCGTATGTTGCATACGATTCCAATATGATTCTGAGTCGACAGGTAGAGTTATCCTATATATATTGCATTGCCTAAATAGCATGATCCACTGCTCCTAGCAAACCTAGGTAGTGCTTTGTGTGCAACGCCAGTGCCCATATCTGCTACGCTTATCTATACACATACTTGTTTATCTCTGCTCCACCCGGTTGGTGAATCAGAGTTGCGAATGAATTTAATATGTCAGGATATCATGGAAAGGTATGTGAGCAAGTAAATCTGACTAAAAGGCAATGGATGAGAGGCCACATAGGTCTGTGGTGGGTTGTCTCATTCACGCTGCCCTAGGACCCGAGTTCTCTTCTACGAACCAAGACTGAGCGTACTTCCACGCACGGGCCTAACACCCTGCTCGACTAACTAACTTGGTTGGTTGTACCCATGGGACACGTAGTTCGGTTTTCCATTTGTGTGTGGGTAAAAAACGTTTGAGAAAGGATAGGGTCTGGCAGGGATCTAGTGATGGATGACCACATATCTTGATTCCTGTGACAGAGTAACGGGGACCGTCACGAGGTGGTCATCTCGCGTAATGGCGGAACAGCCCTGTTATGGATGACCCATGGGATATAATCAACTGAGGTAAAGGTTGTTGTCAACCACCCTCTGCCGGCACTCCAAGGAAGAGTGCCAATCTAGTGGCATTAAGACTCGGTTTGTACGTGTGGTAAACATTGTACACCCTTGCAAGGTTAAATCTTTTCGAAAAGCCGTGTCCGCGGTTATGGATGACTTGGCGACGTATTCTGAGATCATAGAGAACATGAACGTGATCGTAAAAGTTGTTGACAATGAATGAAAGGGTGCTTCCTCGAGGGTGTCGAGGGGGTGATCCCGGTTGAGGGTATGATGTTACTAAGTTGGTGGACATCCGATGAATACGAGATCTAGACTTGACCTCTTATACCTTTTATAAAAGAAGCTCTGAGTAGGCGACTTCTACTTTTCCCCGCCTCTATTGAAAAGTTGGCTTTGTGCAAAACAACCGTCATACAATCTCTCTGAACAAGAAGATATATAATAGGTTAATTAACTCTTGTTGAGTGATACCCATATAAGTGATAGCCTTCAGTAGCTACCTGCAAGATAAAGTATACGGGGTTAGGTTGAGCCTCCAAGTGCAAGACGTGTTTTCCCCACGAGGGGTGACTCGAGGGTTTAATATCGAACTCTCGGGGAATCAGTAGTGAAAGATTTATCTTCCTATCCTTCTTTTGGTTACCTACAAAACAAAGTTAAATGTTTTGGTCCTCAACCTCACCTGTGGTTGTCAAGCACAAGGTGTAAGAATGATATCAAGATAGTTATGCAATGCAAACAAGAAATAAATATGCAATGGTAGTGAATAAATGTGCAAGGATGATGATAACAATGATGAATGATATTTTTGGGTTTTTATGATGAATGCAAGATGTAAAAGTGTTTTTGTATTTTCGGATTTAATAATGGCAGAAAATGGAAAAGTGGTAAAAGTTGTTGGAAAGGTGTTTCTTATGATTAAAAATGGACCGGGGTTCATGGTTTCACAAATGCACTCCCTCTTTAATAAAGTGGTAGACAATGGAACATAGGAGTTGACATATGAGATTGCAGCACAAAGTTTGACGACAAGTTACTAATTATATGGGCATCACGTCTAAACATAGAGATCTTTTGTTTATTAATCTCACTTATACTCCACGAAGATGCGAACTAAATCATAACACGTTACTAATTAAGATAACTCAGAGTATAGCTTTAAGTATCATGACATGAAGTTAAAATAAGAACATGCTAGATCTAGTCACGGAGAAGTGGCAAATCACCCATAACCCTTGTAGCATGGTATTTTTGTTTATCCCTAGTGAGGCAACAAAGTAAGGTAAAACACCCAAGTGGATCACGATATTACAGTTGTCAACTTACCGCACTCACCAACCCCCGTTACTCCAGCTAATGCACACATCAACCCACACACGCTCTCATAAACATGCTTGATCATAACAAGTGAATAAGAACGGGGTACATAATATTCATCTATATTCATAACTGAAACAAACATTGCAATCTCAAACATATATTAACTCATAAGAAGATCCACCACATAGGAATCACAACGATGACCGTAATCATGTTCAGCAGCTCATACGGTACTGTGGCGCCCCGACCTGACAGATATACAGAGATACTGTGTCTCCGGTTATCCGATACCAGCAGGCACACTATCAAAGCATAATAGAGAGATCAAGACTTGTGGAACAACTGGCACATCACAGACTCTACGACACAAACATATAGTTCAACTCTTATAATAGAGAAAGATAGCAAATGACCACCAGAGGTCACAGACCCAACATTACAACATGCGGAAGTGAAGTGTGTTGTTCTAAACAACAAGAACCAAATTATGGCCTAAGAGGCCTCCAAATAAACATCATAGCGCCAGCTGTTCCGGGATGTCCCAAGCTGCCACCTGGGAACCCCAGACTACTCGTCGACGTCCACAAAGAACCCACCTTCGAGGTCGGTGAAGTCCTCTCCTGAAAATAAGCAAACGACGTTGAGTTCGACGAACTCGCAAGATTAAGAGCTAATATATGCTCGATGATTGGCTTTCAAGGCTTTATGGCTATTTTGCATAAAGCTGATTTTATTTTAAGAGGACAAAACTCCATGGCATCGTCTAATCAGATTATTTTGAAAAGGGGTAAGAAGTAAACTCTTTTCTTTTGACCATCTTCATCAGCAACCACCATCAATCACTTCACCTGTCTACAAGGGCACCTCCCCGAATCACCCTCGAGGAAGTCAACCTTACATTCTTGTTAGTACCTTTAGTACTCAGGTTTTAATCATTCCGTTCAAGTTATTCTATGGTCCCTGAATCCGTCACTTCCCAAGTCGTCCATAACCGCGGACACGGCTTTTCGAAAAGATTTATCCCTGCAGGGGTGTACAAAGTGGAAGTCCCCGGAGTCCCGAGGGGCTCCAGCTCCTTCGCCACGCATACCGTCCGGCCCATTACCTGTACAATTAGCTCTCTTCCTTGGAAAGCCGGCTGGGTGGGAGCGGTGTCGACTTCTCCCTCGTTAAGCACTTTCCAGGATCATCAGTGGCGGTAGGACTGCCAGGATCACAACACCCCGCCCCACGGCCACTTATTTTCCTAACACCACCATCCTCATCTCAGTTCATCCCACCATCATCACGCACGCGCGAATGGAAGCCCGAACTAGAGGACCCTGGCTAGCCCCGCCCGAGTTATTTAGTCTATGAGGGTTCCTGCAAATGCATAGGCCTCACGCATGGTTGCACGCTCAGTCTTGGTTCAAGAGGTATAGAACTCGCTCCTAGGCGGCGAGAACGAGACAAAACACCACGACCACAGTGGCCTCTCATCCCACCTTTTAGCATTTTATTATCCATCTCCACAATTTCCTCCACCATCAACCATTTATCTCATCACCTGTTTCCACCACAAACCATCCATCGTATAGCTATGCAATTAAACTAAGCATGGCTAAGCATCAACATAGCATAGTAAGTATCTCGGCCAACAATACAATCCTATGGATATTAGGAGGGAAAACAGGTATTGGCATCGGAATCTTAATGCAACTATAGGATACTCTAATCCAATAAAATTGACATTTGGAACCGCATGCAATATTATAGTGGAGAAAATATTTATGGAAATATAGGATAAGACATGCTCAGAGGGGGATTACGCTTGCCTTGCTCAACGTGCTGGTAGTACGGGTCTTTGGGGTATTGTGGAGTAACCCCGGTTGCTTGATCTAACAAAAAACAAACATCGGGAGAGAACAATCAATTACCACACATATGCTTAACAAATGCAATGCGCAAACATATGATGACATGACATTTTAAATCCCGGGACGAGGATGATTCCACTAAACAATTTAAACGGAGTGTGGATGCATCACGGTGCATCGCGACTATACCGTGGGGTTTAAGGGTTACAACAACTTTACTAGTTGATCAAGATCGATGAACCTTAGGGTTAACTTGCATATGAATGTCATGCTCATGAGAAGATGCAAGTTTTAAGTTGTGAGGAGACCATGTGCAACTTAGCCAAAATAGGCGAAAAGCTCCCATAGGCCGGATAATCCGGGTCGTGCCAGACCGGAATATCCGGTCTCAAGGCTTGGCCACTCATGAAAACGGCTAAGGACTCAAGGCGCGAGCCACTGGACTCGGCCAGAAAATTCAAGCCGGACATTTGGTCCGGGGCCGGAATATCCGGTTGCTTTCAAGTCAACTCGCGCACACTGACGAAACTGAACAACTCCCACCGTGGCAGTGCTCGACGGGGAACCACGGCGGGCGACGACCTCCAGCGACGGCGCCTTCGTGCGCGAGCATGGGCATCCGAGGCGGGAGACGTGTGCGTGCTCGTGTGCGTGCGGGTTGGTGACCACGAGGTCGCACGGAGACGGGTCCGTGCACGACACCGGCGCGGTCACGGCGGCTGGCCGTGCCTCATCTCGCACGACGGCGAGGCACAGAGCAGGGGAAGGGGAGATGGGGATGTCCAGGAGGACGAGGCGCTCACCCTCGTCACGTGGGTGCTTGCAGCGGGGGAGGAGGAGGTCGTAATCAGCGGCGAGCGTGCTCGACGAAGCTGCGGCCGGCGGCGGAGAAAAACTCGAATCCTGGGCAATGTGCAGCTTCCCGGCTCGATTCCTTCGGAGGTGAGGAGGAGGGCAGCACGGCGGAGCTTTTGGTTGGCGGCGATTTGCTTGGGGTGACCTCAATCGACGGCGAGGCGGCGGTGGAGCTCGGCGTCCATGGCGGCTCGGTGGGGAGCAAGAAGAGAGAGAGAGGAGCAAGTGGTGGGTGAGGGGATAGGGTGAGGAGGAGCAGTGGGGGTCGTGTCTTGCTCTCCTTGTAGGTGGAGAGGGCAGAGGGGGCCCCCGGGGCGAGGCGTGCGTGCGGGTGCGACGCGAGCTACGTTCTTCGGTTGCTACAGGAAGAAGATGATCCCGACCGGATTTTCCGGTGGTCGTTCGGACCGGATTATCCGGTTCTCCCTTTTTCTGTTTTTAACTTTAAAACCTGTTTCTTCAATAGTTTTAATTAGGGCACTTGCACTGCTCCAAAAATTATGGAAAAAATTGGGGATGCTCCCCTTAACCTGGAGGAACTCCACAAATTTTGGTGTCTAAAAATAAAATTGTTTGGACCACTTTTGTTTAGAAAGGTGAATAGGGCATTTTTGCTAAATTCAAAGATGTTGCTCCTTTAATATTTTAGAGCAATTGCAAAATATGGTTTTTACTCTTGGAACTTCCTTGACGAATAAAAATTGTCAAGCCTTTGTATTTTGCAAGGTTGAGTGCCTTCATTAATTTGAAATTGGTTGAAACAAATTTGGCATTTGTTTTTAAATGGTGCCAAAACCATTTGTGTGTTGTTTAGCAAGTTTAAATTGGATGCCATGATGCAATGCAACACAAAAACGAAAATTTTATTCAGGTTTTTAGGTTCTCAACTTTGGGCTGTTAGAAATCTACCCTCCTTACAGGAATCTCGTCCCGAGATTCTTAGAGTAGGAAAGAGGGAGAGGTTACGACGGTACTACAAGATCTTCTCACTTTAGGTGGCTTCTTTCTTGAGAGGTTGATCGAGTGCACCATGAAGATCTTCATCGGCTTCACTTCGAGATCACTATCGAAGTACCCCATAGAAAGGAGGAAACTTTTCCGGAAGGATGGATCTTGTTGAATATACCACAACGGAGTACCTCCTGGTAGAATCCTAGGATGAGACTTCAAGCATCCCTTGAATTGACAGTTAGGAGACACATGCTTTTGGCTAGAGATTGATAAGAGTTTCCAGTTGGTAGACAACTGGTTCCCAAAGATTCAGAATATGAACTTTGCACAAGGCCTTGAATTTCTGAGGGAGAGTGTTGAAATAAGATTCCAACAGTTGAAGAGGTAACTGGTACTAGTCGGCTTGAGTAGAACCTTCCTCACGGAGGAGCATTTCAGATCACTGGAGAAGGATCAGAAAGCTAGATCGAGAGAACTTCAGAAACTCCGCAAACGTTAGTATTGGGAACACTTCTTAATATTCTAGACATCGGGGACAAGCTTCTTGAGGATCACCAACTATCGTTTCTGATTGAGTTTTCGACATGGTTAGGTGTAGGGATACTTCCGACTCAACATGTATGGATAGGAAGTCTTTGCAAAGGATTCCAATGGATTACGTTTGCTAGAACCCCAAGAGCTGGACTACAATGTCAAACTCCAAAGGAGGAACGAGATTGCGGAACTCACGTATCAACAACTGTCAGAAGATAATCTGCACCTCCTTGAATTACTTGCAACGGAACACAATTGAGTCCTTGTTGGGAAACATCAAGGAAGACCTTGAAGTTCTTGGACTTCTCTTTCTGAAACAATTCAACCCGTGGCTTGGATGCATCGATACAATTCTCAAGGAATGGAGGTAACAACATTCCATTCCAAGAATCTTCTGCATATGCGTAATTGACTTGGGATGATTCCGAGGAAACCAGACAATTCACTCGGATCCACGGCGACATCTTTCAGCAATTGCACGTGAATAAGGAAAAGTCACTTCTAACTTCAGAACACATACCTTGTGACGACACAAAGTTAGTTCTAACAAATTTCCAATGCTAACGCCCAATATCCAATATGAATCTCCTCAAACATGGAGAAGATAAGAAGGTAGTTGATGGGCTCAACAACAAACTTATCCAGATACTCCAAGATGGTAGACTCATATTTCACCAGAACGGGGCATAAGATTTGGTTAGACTAACACATTCAGGTAGGTCGGTCTGATTTTGATTTGACGATAGCCCAATTCAAATCAAAAGATTTGGAGGATAGCCTATCCACAAAGGAGATACCACCTAGCTTCAACACGGACAAACTAGATATCCCTTTTGGAAGGAACTATATCGGATAGAGCTTTTATCTTTTAACTCCCAAGTTGTTTAAGCTCAACCGAATAATTTCGGACATCCAGCATGGTTTTCTTGGAGAAAGGAGTTGTTCAGAGAACCAGCTTACTCATAATCTCAACATCACGGTCAGGTGACAACCTGGCGATACTTCTGGAAAGACCCCAGAATATCACGATCCACATATAGGATATCACGACATACCGATGGATCTTGAGTTCGAGAGAGAATCATGCCTTTCAAGGCACAACGAGGTGGTCTTGGGAGGTTCGGCACGAAACTAGCTCTTGGACCGAGGGAGTGCATCAGAGCCAACTGACTTGGTAGCACTGTCGAACTCAGCTTATTGATTGGCTAACCAATCATGCTAAGGAGGGCAAGGGATATCCTTGGATTTCCGCACAGTAAGAACTGCTAAGAGTATCCGATAGCCACACCATTGCTCACGTCTTATCATTCTCAAGTAACAAGTCACTCGGAACACGAAGAGTAACGAGGAGTAAGAGCATCACTTTATCAAGAGGATCATGACACTCAGCACGAGTGCACACTCTTTATACCAAGAGGTCGTGCTATTCTAGGATGGAACAGAAACAGAGACTAATAAACCTCTTATTCTGTGAACTACAAAACTTTGACCTAGCCCGCGAAGTGGACAAGGTACTGGAGTTTGTTTCTCCTAGCAGGATGAAGTGGAAAGTCTTGACGGATCAAGAGAGTGACTTGCATTGGAACATACCAACGCACGATAAAACTTTACTGTCAATCGACAGACAAAGGTTGGAAAACAGATCAGAGTACGAAACATGCTCAGGAGAATCCTAAGATGTCGAGGATGCACCGGTTATTACTCAATTGTGATAACCATGCCCAAAAAGGAGAGATGCAGCAGAGTCACAAACCTGGATGGAAGACTTGCTAAGGGAATTCATCGTAACCCAGATGGTTCCAAGACAGAACCTAAAACAAGGCTAAGGGAGAGCTGAAGTTACATAGCCGGCTGAGGTGGGGTAAATGGTCAACCATTTAGATCCGAGTTAATGCTCAACCATTTACCAAAACGAGGACTTGGGTAAAAGGGCAGCTTCATGTACCGGGATTCACAATTAGCATGAGGATCACATGGGTAACAACCCACATAATTCAACACACCAGAATCAAGGTACAATCCGGGACCTTCGGTTCAAGTCCTTGGGTTAGAACCCAGAGAAAGGAACAATTGATTAGATTCGGTAAGAGTAACAGGCTTCATAAACATCTGAGTTGATTTTGGATTACCACGCAGCGGGAGCAACCAGACATATAACACTAACGGTAGAACCCACCCACGTTTCACTACTCATTTTGAAGTAACAGGAGAGAAGTAAAACCTTTAACTCAAATCGAGGTAAGATTGCTCCGAGATTAGAGTGTAACCAGGTAAGGAGTAAAAGAATCCTAAGATGGTTTTCACAACTCATTTTTAGGTTAAAAATATTTTCAGAAACACTAGACTCAACATCGACCAGTAGAAGGGTTTCCTACAGGCAGTATGGCTCTGATACCAACTTGTGGCGCCCCGACCTGACAGATATACAGAGATACTGTGTCTCTGGTTATCCGATACCAGCAGGCACACTATCAAAGCATAATAGAGAGATCAAGACTTGTGGAACAACTGGCACATCACAGACTCTACGACACAAACATATAGTTCAACTCTTATAATAGAGAAAGATAGCAAATGACAACCAGAGGTCACAGACCCAACATTACAACATGCGGAAGCGAAGTGTGTTGTTCTAAACAACAAGAACCAAATTATGGCCTAAGAGGCATGCAAATAAACATCACAGCGCCAGCTGTTCCGGGATGTCCCAAGCTGCCACCTGGGAACCCCAGACTACTTGTCGACGTCCACAAAGAACCCACCTTCGAGGTCGGTGAAGTCCTCTCCGGAAAATAAGCAAACGACGTTGAGTTCGACGAACTCACAAGATTAAGAGCTAATATATGCTCGATGATTGGCTTTCAAGGCTTTATGGCTGTTTTGCATAAAGCTGATTTTATTTTAAGAGGACAAAACTCCATGGCATCGTCTAATCAGATTATTTTGAAAAGGGGTAAGAAGTAAACTCTTTTCTTTTGATCATCTTCATTAGCAACTACCATCAATCACTTCACCTGTCTACAAGGGCACCTCCCCGAATCACCCTCGAGGAAGTCAACCTTACATTCTTGTTAGTACCTTTAGTACTCAGGTTTTAATCATTCCGTTCAAGTTATTCTATGGTCCCTGAATCCGTCACTTCCCAAGTCGTCCATAACCGCAGACACGGCTTTTCGAAAAGATTTATCCCTGCAGAGGTGTACAAAGGGGAAGTCCCCGGAGTCCCGAGGGGCTCCAGCTCCTTCACCGTGTACCGTCCGGGCCATTACCTGTACAATTAGCTCTCTTCCTTGGAAAGCCGGCTGGGTGGGAGCGGTGTTGACTTCTCCCTCGTTAAGGACTTTCCAGGATCATCAGTGGCGGTAGGACTGCCAGGATCACAACACCCCACCCACGGCCACTTATTTTCCTAACACCACCATCCTCATCTCAGTTCATCCCACCATCATCACGCACGCGGAAATGGAAGCCCGAACTAGAGGACCCTGGCTAGCCCCGCCCGAATTATTTAGTCTATGAGGGTTCCTGCAAATGCATAGGCCTCACGCATTGTTGCACGCTCAGTCTTGGTTCAAGAGGTATAGAACTCGCTCCTAGGCGGCGAGAACGAGACAAAACACCACGACCACAGTGGCCTCTCATCCCCACCTTTTAGCATTTTATTATCCATCTCCACAATTTCCTCCACCATTAACCATTTATCTCATCACCTGTTTCCACCACAAACCATCCATCGTATAGCTATGCAATTAAACTAAGCATGGCTAAGCATCAACATAGCATAGTAAGTATCTCGGCCAACAATACAATCCTATGGATATTAGGAGGGAAAACAGGTATTGGCATCGGAATCTTAATGCAACTATAGGATACTCTAATCCAATAAAATTGACATTTGGAACCGCATGCAATATTATAGTGGAGAAAATATTTACGGAAATATAGGATAAGACATGCTCAGAGGGGGATTACGCTTGCCTTGCTCAACGTGCTGGTAGTACGGGTCTTCGGGGTATTGTGGAGTAACCCCGGTTGCTTGATCTAACGAAAAACAAACATCGGGAGAGAACACTCAATCACCACACATATGCTTAACAAATGCAATGCGCAAACATATGATGACATGACATTTTAAATCCCCGGGATGAGGATGATTCCACTAAACAATTTAAATGGAGTGTGGATGCATCACGGTGCATCGCGACTATACCGTGGGGTTTAAAGGTTACAACAACTTTACTAGTTGATCAAGATCGATGAACCTTAGGGTTAACTTGCATATGAATGTCATGCTCATGAGAAGATGCAAGTTTTAAGTAGTGAGGAAATCATGTGCAACTTAGCCAAAATAAGCGAAAAGCTCCAGAGGCCGGATAATCCGGGTCGTGCCAGACTGGAATATCCGGTCTCAAGGCTTGGCCACTCGTGAAAACGGCTAAGGACTCAAGGCGCGAGCCACTGGACTCGGCCGGAAAATTCAAGCCGGACATTTGGTCCGGGGCCGGAATATCCGGTTGCTTTCAAGTTAACTCGCGCACACTGACGAAACTGAACAACTCCCCACCGTGGCAGTGCTCGACGGGGAACCACGGCGGGCGACGACCTCCAGCGACGGCGCCTTCGTGCGTGAGCATGGGCATCCGAGGCGGGCGACGTGTGCGTGCTCGTGTGCGTGCGGGTTGGTGACCACGAGGTCGCATGGAGACGGGTCCGTGCACGACACCGGCGCGGTCACGGCGGCTGGCCGTGCCTCATTTCGCACGACGGCGAGGCACAGAGCAGGGGAAGGGGAGATGGGGATGTCCAGGAGGACGAGGCGCTCACCCTCGTCACGTGGGTGCTTGCAGCGGTGGAGGAGGAGGTCATAATCAGCGGCGAGCATGCTCGACGAAGCTGCGGCCGGCGGCGGAGAAGAACTCGAATCCCGGGCAATGTGCAGCTTCCCGGCTCGATTCCTTCGGAGGAGAGGAGGAGGGCAGCACGGCGGAGCTTTTGGTTGGCGGCGATTTGCTCGGGGTGACCTCAATCGACGGCGAGGCGGCGGTGGAGCTCGGCGTCCATGGCGGCTCGGTGGGGAGCAAGAAGAGAGAGAGGAGCAAGTGGTGGGTGAGGGGATAGGGTGAGGAGGAGCAGTGGGGGTCGTGTCTTGCTCTCCTTGCATGTGGAGAGGGCAGAGGGGGCCCCCGGGGAGAGGCGTGCGTGCGGGTGCGACGCGAGCTGCGTTCTTCGGTCGCTACAGGAAGAAGATGATCCCGACCGGATTTTCGGTGGTCATTCGGACCGGATTATCCGGTTCTCCCTTTTTCTGTTTTAACTTTAAAACCTGTTTCTTCAATAGTTTTAATTAGGGCACTTGCACTGCTCCAAAAATTATGGAAAAATTTGGGGATGCTCCCCTTAACCTGGAGGAACTCCACAAATTTTGGTGTCTCAAAATAAAATTGTTTGGACCACTTTTGTTTAGAAAGGTGAATAGGGCATTTTTGCTAAATTCAAAGATGTTGCTCCTTTAATATTTTAGAGCAATTGCAAAATATGGTTTTTACTCTTGGAACTTCCTTGACGAATATAAATTGTCAAGCCTTTGTATTTTGCAAGGTTGAGTGCCTTCATTAATTTGAAATTGGTTGAAACAAGTTCGGCATTTGTTTTTAAATGGTGCCAAAACCATTTGTGTGTTGTTTAGCAAGTTTAAATTGGATGCCATGATGCAATGCAACACAAAAACGAAAATTTTATTCAGGTTTTTAGGTTCTCAACTTTGGGCTGTTACAGGTACTAATTAGTGAAGCTCAAAGAGAGGAGAGATACATAAGTTACTTCCACAAACCCATAGTCCAGAGGTGGACTACTCCCTCTTCATCATGGAGACGGTGGAGATGTCGATGGAGAAGATGGAGACCACGCCGGCAGCGCCCCGCCGGAGTTTTCCCCCTCCAATCTGCAGCTCCAAATCTCTCTTTCGGTGTTTCTGTGTTTTGGCGGCGCTCCTTTTAGAGAACGTCGGGGGACTTCTTTTATAAACGTTTTTAGGTCAAGACGATGTCGGTGGAGAAAAGATCGACGGCAGCGGAGCCACGAGGGCCAAAAGAGTGGGCCCCACGTGGCCAGGTACAGTGGCCACGTGGGCCACCTCTTTTGGGCCTCCGGCCTCCGTTTGCTTGCTTCCTTCGCTCCCAAGTCTTCTTCCTTCCAAAATATTGACGCTCGTTATTTTCCAGGTCATTTGGACGTCGTTTGGGTCCCTGAAACTTAAAAGGAAAGAAATAGGGTTTTCTGCCTGCGCAGGGTTAATTCCATAAAAATAGGAAATCAATATTTTATTGCCTAAAATCATTATATAACAGTGGTATAACCCTTATATGATGCAAATATGATTGGAATATAAGTGATACAGTGCAAAGTTCATGTATGCATTTTACATGCATCATTGAGTACATCCCGTACTCATTCTTGTTAAATTTGGTTCAGGTGAAGTTCCTCCCTCCGATGGTGGATTCTACGTTGACATCGACGAGTAGTTAGGGGTTCCACGTGGCAGCCTGGAACTTGTCGGTTATGTAGTCTACATTGCTTATTTTCTGGCCTCTTAGGCCTTTTGCTATCTTGTTGAATTGCATCGTATCCGCTTTCCGTTGAATGATACAATGTTGGGTCATGTGACCTCTGAATGTAATTTTGCTATCTTCACTATGTTAAGAGTTTGAATAATGTTGCTTTGAGTCGTAGAGTCACTGCTGTGTTATTGAGATGAAACTAGCTCTCGAGGTACGGGTTAGGCTCATGTCAGATGAAGGTCTGGGATTTGTCTAGCTTGGCTCTTGCGGCTGCGTTACAGAATATGGATTATCCAAAAATTAATTAGGATTATCCGATGGTTATAATATGAATAATCAGATTTTCCACAGAAATGTCTAAACTAAGAAAGCACAATTTGTACGTGGTGAGTTGTGAAGTTCATCGTCAAACAAAAACTCACATTCTTATTTCATTGTTTGGTTATTAGGTTGTTGAATGACTATTTATATTTTTTTGGTTGGCGATGTACATATGCATGTACCTATCCGATTAATTTTATTTCCGTACCGAATCCGTTCCATTTTTGTTCCGAATCCCTGATCAAATATATTCGTCCCGAATCCGTAATCGTTCATTATCTGATCTGATCTGAATCCGAAGAAAACATATGGTAAAGGCAAAATCCAATTCGATCTGATCCGTTTACCCCTACGCATATGTCAGGCGTATAGGCCGCCCGCCGCGGCCCATATTAGCAACCACTATATCAGACGCAAATAAAACGGAATCTAAAAAACAGTATATCAATATCTATTCTATCAATAGATTAATGAATATATATTCAAAACATTTAAATACTCAAATTGGAGGAATAAGTCCAACCATGTACTGTTTACCACGTATTCAAATCAATCCGATCGCGGCGGCAAATTTACTTAGTCGCTAGTACCGTCTCAAATGGAAGTGCTAAAATTAGTATTGAAATCCACTATAGTACATTGTCAACTATTACTGAGCTTATTGAAATTTGCAAGACTCATGTTACCACAAGAGCAGTAAAGTATCGTACCATAATCCTGAACTTTCTATAAATATCCTTACGAAATAATTCACTGAAAACCGTAAATAAATATTTGCTCGATCATACGTCGAAGGGATGTTTACCTTAAGCACTTATGCACACAATAGATTATGTAAGTTCTAAAAATATTAAAAATAACTTAGGTCACAAAATATAATTGTTTATGTTAAAACAATGCAAATGTATTATTAATGATATTTACTAAAAGTGTATCACAAAGATTAGTAAGCACCACCTCTGTCTCAAATTAGAAGACAAAGTGTCTTATAATTTGGGGCGAGATACCAATATTTAGCAATATTGCTCGCTATGTGGGTTACTATGCAAAATAGTTAATAAAAAAATGCTCATCGTGAATGTAGCATGCCAAAATTACGTTTTTCTACAGAGGTATAAAAGTTTAATATAAATTATATTCATTCTATTTTGTCATAGGTCCAATTTTTTCTTGGACCGACACTACACGAGCCAAATTGATTTCAGAGCCAGCTTCATTATAGTGTCGTGATGACTAACTGAAAAAACGTTAGCTCACCATTTATTTAAATTAGTAACCAAGCTCGTGCACATGCATGTTAAGAAAAACATGTGAAAATGTAATTAGAGAAAATACTTCAAACCGGCATAAATTACGTAGAAAAATAATTGCCCTACTCACATCAAAATCTGGTCTTCAAGTTTTTGTTAAAAAACCTATGCTTTATGCAACAATGGAACTTTTGCCACTATAGCTATAACGAGGATAGCTTGTGCCAGATTGAAGCCCAACCTTTATGGACATAGTTAAATGCCAGCTAACTTACATTTAAAAAGTTATTACAATCATGATAGGTTGTAAATTCCATAAGATGAAATATTTGACTTCCTTCGATCCTTAGTGTGGTCTGATATAAACGTCTTGTCCTAGATCCAAAACGAGTCTGAGAGGATATGATGGCTCCCAAGTGCAGGAGATCAATTGTAGTACCTTTCAATTAGAAAAGGTTGTCTGACCCACGAGAAGCTGAAGGTATTGGTTAGCAAGATTGATAAATAAAATAATAAAAGATGCAAGTGTTTTTATATTTTTGGTTGTATGGTTGCAATGCAGAAAATAAATAGCAGCAAGTGAAACCTCTCAAAGAGAGAAAACCCAATCCTCTCATGTGGCAAGAGGACAAGCTCAATTGATGTGTAACTTATATGTGGAAAACGTTCCCGAGCGCGGCATGGATATTGCTAGGCATAGAGATTTATTAAACAACACGTTGAATATCTTGTCAAGTTTTAATCTTCTTTGGACGAAGCCATTGTTAGGTATAGCTAAATAAATAAACTACAACCCCTTATGATGGATCATGTGGCCAAGTAAATGACTGCACAAGAATTCTTAAGACATAAGGTCCCACCATAGCATTACACTATAAGGTCCCCGATATTAAAACCCTCATAATATAACTTCATGACTCGGTCTCAAGCTTACATGTCCTCCCAAGTCTCCCTCAATTTATTATACTACGGTGCTCTCCTATGAGCCCATATAGGTGAAGTGTTTTGCAGTCGACGTTCGCCCAACACCATCGTTGAATCACATAAAAGATAAACTCTTGACAAAATACCAACACATGTTATATATAAATCATGCCAAATTCATCCTATGCCTTAAAGAACATATGGGAACTACTCACAACGTGCAAACATGATGATATTCAGTGGCATAAGTGGTACAACACAATCTGAAAATAATACTTCACCACAAAATAATGACAAGTACTCAATCACAAACATGAATAGTAGCACAAGACAAGTATCTAGGGTATATCAACTCTCAAACTACGAGGGGAACAGAGTGGATCACGAAGATGATGATGCTGATGGTGCTGGTCTTGATGGGGGTAATGATGTAGAGGCCTCCTCCCACGCCAAGGAGGAGAGGTGATGATGATGACGATGATTTCCCCTTCTCCGGAGCTCCGAAGCAGCAGGATCTGATCCCCCTCGGAGGGAATTGATGCATGTAAAATGCATACATGAACTCTGCACTATATCACTTATATTCCAATCATATTTGCATCATATAAGGTTTATACCACTGTTATATAATGATTTTAGACAATAAAATATGTATTTCCTATTTTTGTGGAATTAACCTTGCGCAGGCAGAAAACCCTATTTCTTTCCTTTTAAGTTTCAGGGACCCAAATGACGTCCGAATGACCTGGAAAATTACGAGCGTCAATATTTTGGAGGGAAGAAGACTTGGGAGCGAAGGAAGCAAGCAAACGGAGGCCGGAGGCCCAAAAGAGGGTGGCCCACGCGGCCACTGTACTTGGCCGCGTGGGGCCCACTCTTTTGGCCCTCGTGGCTCCGCTGTCGTCGATCTTTTCTCCACCGACATCCTCTTGACCTGAAAACGCCTATAAAAGAAGTCCCCCATCGTTCTCTGGAAGGAGCGTCGCTGAAACACAGAAACACCGAAAGAGAGATCTGGAGCTGTAGATTGGAGGGGGAAACTCCGGCGGGGCGCTGCCGGCGTGGTCTCCATCTTCCCCATCAACATCTCCACCGTCTCCATGATGAAGAGGGAGTAGTCCACCTCTGGACTATGGGTTTGTCGGAGAATAGTCCCCGTGAACCAGGAATCGAAGGGGCTGAACACGACACTTATCAAACACTCGTCAACCTCAGCGACCAAACTCGACGAGCTCAACAGGACGCATCACGGCAGAGATGGACACCAGCTCGTACCCAGGTTCAGGCCCTCCTGGAGGAGTAAAGACCCTACTTCCTGCCGTGTAGTATTGCACTGCTTCGTGAGGTTACAATACAGGGGTGCTTGCCGAGGGCAAAGCTTAAAACAATGGCAGAGCTTCCTAAGTGCAGGAACTTTCTTCTCTGTGTGGACTAATAGTCTTAGGTGAAAGAATGATCGATCCCCACTCCAGTGGTGCTCCCCTCCTTATATAGGCGCAGGGGCGGAAGCTGGGGTTCCTCCATGATGTCGGTCCAGGAGGGCGGCGCGCCCCTGGTCCATGGGGTTGTGGACGAGGTCCACCGCGTTGGTCTTGCTTGTCTTCGTTAGGTCCTGCCACCGTCCGTCCAGAGCGGTGGCCGGCGCTCCAGAGGTCTGTGGTGTCTCACCAGTGACGTCGCCATTGGAGCGGAGCGGCAGTGTGTCCCCTTAGCACCAAAATGGCATGCTTGGTAATCCTCTTCCTTTAGGGCAGCTTTGTTGCTCTGCTTTAAGCATGGGAATGGAAACTGCTGCCCATTCGGCACCGTGCGCAGGCATGCGCGTCATCCTGTTGCGGAACACAGGCCCCATGTGCGCCCTGCCAAGGTGGCAGAGCCTCGCCAAGCACTTCGAGTGCTCCGACACCCCGAGAGGGGAAAGTCTCCCGAGGCGGTCCCCTGGTCGCGGGGACTTAGTCAGTTCCTCCAGAGAAAAAAAACCCCGCGAGGCAGAAAGCCTCGCGAAGCTTTCTTGATGGGCCCACTCGGCCTTTGGCGTTCTTTGGTCTCGTGCTACGGGTAGAGGCCCTGTAAGGCCAGCCCTTGATACCCTGGTTTCTATTGGGCCGACAGTAGCCCCCAGGCCCGCGACGTGCACGTTGTAGCCCATATACGCAGGCGAAACGTCGTGGGCCCAAAACAGCTGCCCTGGGCCAAGACGCGTGGCGGGAAACCGTCGTTCAACGCCGTCTCGACTTCTCTGGCCACGCTGGTCGAAGTGGCGGGCCCGGCCACTCCTGACAGAACTGCTCCACGCGGAGGTTTAAGGCAGAAGGATTGGCGCAGTTCCCCATCACTCACCCCGCTCGCCTTCGCCTTCCCTGTTCCTTTCCCTCGCCTCTGCCCTGCGTTCCCCTTCGTCTTCCGTACCTCTGCCCTCCTGTTGCCATGGCTCCCAAGAGAGCTTCCACGGCTCAGAAAGGCAAGGGCGCAGCGCTCGCGGGAGAGGCGGCCTCGCCGAGCTCCAGCGGTGGCCATAAACCGGCACTGGAGCCCAGCCGCGTGGTGGTAGATGCGCACTTGGAGAGGGTGCGCCCCCTGGTGGCCTCTGCTTTCAATGAGTTTGGTGCGACCAACCTGAGGCCGGGTGGCGCCCCCGGCGGACTCTGCGCTCCCTTCTATCCTGTGTTCCTCCACACCATCTTTGCGGGCCTGTGATGACGTGAAAGACACACGCTCGTTGGGAACCCCAAGAGGAAGGTATGATGAGTGCAGCAGCAAGTTTTCCCTCAGTATGAAACCAAGGTTTATCGAACCAGTAGGAAGTCGGCGATGCTCTGAAGGTGTTGGTGGAGGAATGTAGTGCGGCGCACCAGAGATTCCGGTGCCAACGTGGAACCTGCACAACACAATCAAACTACTTTGCCCCAACGAAACAGTGAGGTTGTCAATCTCACCGGCTTGCTGAAAACAAAGGATTAGCGTATAGTGTGGAAAATGATGTTTGCTTGCAGAGAATGAAAAAGAACAATGATTGCAGTAGGTTGTATTTCAGATGTAAAAGAATGGACCGGGGTCCACAGTTCACTAGTGGTGTCTCTCCATAATAAAATACTAACATGCTGGGTAAACAAATTACAGTTGGGCAATTGACAAATAGAGAGGGCATAACAATGCACATACATATCATGATGATCACTATGAGATTTATTTGGGCATTACGACAAAGTACACAGACCGCCATCCAGCATGCATCTGTGTCTAAATAGTCCACCTTCAGGTTAGCATCCGCACCCCTTCCAGTATTAAGTTGCAAGCAACAGACAATTGCATTAAGTATGGTGCATAATGTAAACAACACTAATATCCTTAGACAAAGCATTGCTGTTTTACCCCTAGTAGCAACAGCACATCCACAACCTTAGAACTTTCTGTCACTGTCCCAGATTAAATGGAGGCATGAACCTACTATCTAGCATAAATACTCCCTCTTGGAGTTACAAGCATAAACTTGGCCAAAGCCTACACTAATAACGGAGAGCATGCAAGATCATAAACAACACATATATGATAGATCAATAATCAACTTGACATAGTATTCAATATCCATCGGATCCCAACAAACACAACATGTAGCATTACAATAAGATGATCTTGATCATGATAGGCAGCTCACAAGATCTAAACATGATGGCACAAAAGGAGAAGACAACCATCTAGCTACTGTATGGACCCGTAGTCCAGGATGAACTACTCACGCATCACTCCGGAGGCAGGCATGGCGATGTAGAGCCCTCCGGTGATGATTCCCCTCTCCGGCAGGGTGCCGGAGGAGAACTTCTGAACCCCCGAGTTAGGGTTGACGGCGGCGGCAGCGGATGTTTTCTGGAATAATGGCTCGGTGTTTTAGGGTTTTCGCGTCTGGGGAATAAATAGGCGAAGGGGCGACGTCGGTGGAGGCGCGGGCCCGCTCCCCATAGGTGGCGCGGCAGGGGGCCCACCCGCGCCGCCATATGGGGAGGGCGCCCTGCTGCCCCCCTTCGTCTCCTCTTCGGACTTCTGGAACGTGTCGGGAAAAATAGGCATCTGGGATTTTGTTTCGTCCGATTCCGAGAATATTTCCAGAACAGCTTTTCTGAAACCAAAAACAGCAGAAAACAGGAACTGGCACTGTGGCATCTTGTTAATAGGTTAGTCCCAGAAAATGCATAAAAATGCTATGAAGTGTGAATAAAACATGTAGCTATTGGTATAAAACTAGCATGGAACATAAGAAATTATAGATACGTTGGAGACGTATCAAGCATCCCCAAGCTTAGTTCTACTCGTCCTCGAGTAGGTAAACGATAACAACAATAATTTCTGAAGTGACATGCTACCAACATAATCTTGATCAATAATATTGTAAAGCATATGAGCTGAGATCAAATCATTCAAAGCAAAAGTCTATAATTGATATAAAGACAACAAAACAAGTTAGTTAAACAAGCTAAAAGTTTTCATGAATGATTGCTTTAAAGACATGAAACCGTACAAGGTTCATTAAAGATGTGTTAAGTATCCAATGTAGGAGTTCTATCCTTCAATTCCAAGCATCAAGTAATCTTTCACAACATAGAAGGATTCAGCCAAGTAAAAATAAACATGAACATCATGAATCAACTGTTTCGAAGTCTACTCAACCGGTGAGCGTAAGCATTTGGTTTTGGCACCAGGATGTTATGGCTAAAAGAACATTGATGGGGGTTTGGAAGGCCAAAGGAAGAAAGTCTCACAAAGCTATAAGTGATCATTAGACAAGAGGAAGTCTTATAATCGAAGCTATGTAAGGAGTAGTGATTGCCATGCAACGGATGCACATAGAGCTATATGTGCATCCAACTTGGTTGCTCATGAAGACCTAGAGCATTTTTGAGGAAGCTCATCATTGGAATATACAACCCAAGTTCTATAGTGTAAATTCCCCACATAGTTATACTAGTAAAACATGAAAACTCTCTCACATGGAGTACAGGTGCTAAACATGAGCACAAATGATGACTATGAATAATGCAGGTGCTCAACATGAGCACAAGTGTGGATAAAGGATAGTAATGTTGCCCCCTTTTTCTTTATTCTTTTTTTCTTTTTTCTTTTTCTTTTTTTTTCTTTTTCTGTTTCTCTTTTCGATGGCCTCCATGGCTCTTTTCACTTTCAGGGGCAACACTCTAATATGACAACACACTTTTTGTTACAAATAACTCACAACGAACTAAAACATGATGTAAACTGTATGCCTCTGCCAGTGTAGCAGGATATGCAATGATCTAGCGTAACATGGGTAAACCGCACATCAGCTGTATAGAATCATGCAAAGCAATATGTATATGATGAATGACAGCAAGTCATGTAATGTAAGATGGAAGTTGCATGGCAATATATCTCGGAACAGCTATGGAAATGCTGTAGTAGGTAGGTATGGTGGCTGTTTTGAGGAAGATGTATGGGTTTATGTGTAGGAGAACAAGAGAAAGTCCTCCCACGGGTTTGGATGTACTGGCGAAGTATGCACAACTCTCAATGTGAGCAGAAGGCAATGCACACACCGAAGAGGCTAGCAAATATGGATGGTGGAAGTGCCAAAAACCGTAGCTCAACATTAGTCAAAAAGAACTCACAAGCTTATTGCAAACATCTAGCAGGTTCAACATTAAGAACATGATTAAAGTTTACTCCAAGAAGGGCCGTTCACGGCGGTACAAGTACCCCGTTAGATCCCTCGACCTTCAGCACAACTTAGTTATTACGAATCACTTTTAGACATGGAAAGCTATCAAGTCCAACTACACCTTCAACAATTTAAATAGAGTTTGTAGTACGGTACAAGCTTAAAGACAACTATCCACTCATAATTTTAACTTAATTAACCAGCAAGCTTTACCATCTAAATACCTCAAAACATTTGCAAAGAATCAAGTCATCAAAGTTCAATGATCTACAAGATTATGCAAGTTATTACTATACCACTACCACATGCAGCATTTTCTGAACCAACACATCAACCAAGCAACTAAACAAAAACTCTCCAAATGATTTACAAATGAAACAAGAGAGTACTACTCCTCAAGAATTAACAGCTCTAAAAGAGATGCATGAAAAACAGGAGCTAAAAGCATAGCAGTAGCTAGATAAGAATACTCAAAAGATATAAGTGAAGAATATGAGTATTCACATGAAAAAGCGGAGCGTGTCTCTCTCCCACACAAGAATGCTAGGATCCAACTTTATTCAGAAAAATAAAAACAACAAACAAAAATAAAAGCACACAGACGCTCCAAGTAAAATACATAAAATGTGGAAGAATTAAAATATAGTTTCACTAGAGATGACCTGATAAATTGTTGATGAAGAAGGGGATGCCTTGGGCATCCCCAAGCTTAGACGCTTGAGTCTTCTTGAATATTGCAGGGATGACCCACGGGGCATCCCCAAGCTTAGGCTTTTCACTCTTCTTGATCACATCATATCATCCTTCTCTCTTGCTCCTTGAAAACTTCCGCCACACCAAACTCAGGTAACTCGTTAGAGGGTTAGTGCATAATCAAAAATTCTCATATTCTACTGTGACACAATCATTACCAAAGCTTCTGGACATTACTTACAGCCACTGATGTTTAATGGAGCAAAGAAATCCAATCAAACATAGTAAAAGAGGCAATGCAAAATAAAAGGCAGAATCTGTCAAAAACAGAACAGTCTGGAAAGACGAATTTTTTCGAGGCACTTAACTTGCTCAGATGGAAGAAGCCCAAACTAATGAAAGTTGCGTACATATATAAGGATCATGCGTGATTTTTTCAGAATTTTTCGAATTTTCTGTAGCGCATACAGCTCAAAACGGTGGACAGCAAAAATCTGTCACTGCGCAGAAATCCAATTTTAGCAACAACTTTCAACTAGAGACTTTACTTGGCACAACAATGCAATAAAATAAAGATACAAAGGAGTTGCTACAGAAGTAAACAGCACCTTGACTCAAAATAAAATAAAATGACAGAAAATAAAAAGATGGGTTGTCTCCCACAAGCGCTTTTCTTTAACGCCTTTCAGCTAGGCGCAGAAAGTGAAAATCAAGTGTTATCAAGAGAAGATGCATCAACATCATAATTTGTTCTAATAATAGAATCAAAAGGCATCTTCATTCTCTTTCTAGGGAAGTGTTCCATACCTTTCTTAAGAGGAAATTGATACTTAATATTCCCTCTTTCATATCATCAATAGCAAACCAAGTTCGAAGAAAGGGTCTTCCCAAAACAATAGGACAAGATGCATTGCATTCAATATCCAAAACAACAAAATCAACGGGGACAAGGTTATTGTTAACCGTAATATGAACATTGTCAATTCTCCCCAAAGGTTTTTCATAGAGTTATCAGCAAGATGAACATCCAAATAACAGCATTCCAAAGGTGGCAAGTCAAGCATATCATAAAGTTTCTTAGGCATAACAGAAATACTTGCACCAAGGTCACATAAAGCATTACAATCAAAATCATTCACCTTCATTTTAATGATGGGCTCCCAACCATCTTCCAACTTCCTAGGGATAGAAGCTTCAAGTTTTAATTTCTCTTCCCTAGCTTTTATGAGGCATTTGTAATATGTTTTGTAAAAGCCATGTTCATAGCACTAGCATTAGGACTTCTAGCTAGCTTTTGCAAGAACTTAATAACTTCAGAGATGTTACAACTATCAAAATCAAAATCATTATGATCAAAAGTAATGGGACCATTGCCTCCAATACTTCGAAAAATTTCAGCACCTTTATCAGAAACAGTTTCAGCAGTTTTAGGCAATTTTGCATGCTTTATAGTAGAAGTAGAAACATTGCCAACATCAATAACATTACCATTGATAATAGGAGGTTTATCAACATGTGAAGCTTCAGCATTACTAGTGGTGGTAATAGTACAAACTCGAGCTATACTATTCTTTCTATCAATTTCAGCTTCTCTTTCCCACCTAGCATGCAACTCAGCCAACATCCTAATATTGTTGTCAATTTTAACTTGGATGGCATTTGCTGTAGCAAAAGACTTAGTATCTTTAACCTCATTAGGCATAACTTTCAGTTTCAAAAGATCAACATCAAGAGCAAGACTATCAACCTTAGAAGCAAGAACATCAATTTTACCAAACTTTTCCTCAACAGATTTGTTAAAAGCAGTTTGTGTATTAATAAATTCTTTAAGCATGACTTCAAGATCAGAGGGTACACTCCTACTATTGTTGTAAGAATTACCATAACCACTACCATTATTAGAAGGATATGGCTTATAGTTGTTATTACCAAAATTATTCCTATAGGCATTGTTGTTGAAATTATTATTTTTAATGAAGTTCACATCAACATGCTCTTCTTGAGCAACCAATGAAGCTAAAGGAACATTATTAGGATCAATATGAGATTTACCACTCACAAGCATAGACATAATGATATCAATCTTTTCATTCAAGGAAGAGGTTTCTTCAACAGAATTTACCTTCTTACCTTGAGGAGTCCTTTCAGTGTGCCATTCGGAGTAGTTGATCATCATATCATCAAGAAGTTTTGTTGCTGCACCTAAAGTGATGGACATAAAGGTTCCTCCAGCAGCCGAATCCAGCAAATTCCTTGAGGAAAAATTTAATCCTGCATAAAAGGTTTGGATGATCATCCAAGCAGTCAGTCCATGGGTAGGGCAATTCTTTATCATAGATTTCATTCTCTCCCATGCTTGGGCAACATGTTCATTATCAAATTGCTTGAAATTCATAATGCTACTTCTCAAAGATATAATTTTAGCAGGAGGATAATATTTTCCAATGAAAGCATCTTTGCATTTTGTCCATGAATCAATACTATTTCTAGGCAAAGATAGCAACCATTCTTTAGCTCTTCCTCTAAGGAGAAAGGAAATAGTTTCAGTTTTACAATATCCCCATCTATATCCTTATACTTTTGCATCTCACAAAGTTCAACAAAATTATTAAGATGGGCAGCAGCATCATCAGTACTAACACCAGAAAATTGCTCTTTCATAACAAGATTTAATAGAGCAGGTTTAATTTCATAAAAGTCTGCTTTAGAAGCAGGTGGAGCAATAGGAGTGCATATGAAATCATTATTATTTGTGCTAGTGAAGTCACACAACTTGGTGTTCTCAGGAGTACTCATTTTAGCAAAAATAAAACTAGGCCGAAATAATAAAAGTAAAACAAGTAACTAATTTTTTTGTGTTTTTGATATAAAGAAAGCAAACAAGACAAAATAAAAATAAAGCAAGACAAAAACAAAGTAAAGAGATTGGGTGTGAGAGACTCCCCTTATAGCTTTTGCAAGAACTTAATAACTTCAGAGATGTTACAACTATCAAAATCAAAATCATTATGATCAAAAGTAATGGGACCATTGCCTCCAATACTTCGAAAAATTTCAGCACCTTTATCAGAAACAGTTTCAGCAGTTTTAGGCAATTTTGCATGCTTTATAGTAGAAGTAGAAACATTGCCACCATCAATAACATTACCATTGATAATAGGAGGTTTATCAACATGTGAAGCTTCAACATTACTAGTGGTGGTGATAGTACAAACTTGTAACAGCCCAAAACCTGTGAACCAAAATTTGGGTACCAAATTTTCACTTTTGTGGCCTCATTTGCATCATGGCATGCATGCATCATTGCATCCTTGTTAAATTGCTAAGCCACACAAATTATTTTTGGCTATGTTGAAAACCAACATGCAAAGCTTGTCCCAACAAAGTTCACAACAAGGAAGACACTCAAACTTGCAAAGAAAATTACCTTGACCTCTTATATTGTCCAGATAGTTCCAAGAGTCCAAAGTAATATTTCGGCCTTGATTCAAAAGTTACTAAAATATCTGTGTTGGGAAATTTAGCAAAATGCCTATTTAAACCTCTATGAACAAATGTTGTCAAAAACATTTTATTTTGCAACACCAATTTTTGTGGTGCCTCTACAGGTTATGGGGAGGCTCCCCAAATTTTTGCAGATTTTTATAAAATGTTTAAATGCCTCAATTAATTCAAAACATGTGCTGGTTTTAATTTTTAAAACGGAAAAGGACCTATTTGTAATTCCAGGAGGACATGTCCGTATTGGAATTAGAATTCCCAGGGGGTTTTGTGGAAGATGGTCTTCTTCCTCCTTGCTCTGTAGCGACCGAGAGCACCGGCCGAGCCGCACCCGCTCACCCTTGCCCTGCCGCTCCGGGCCCCTCCTCTGCCCTACCTCGCAAGGAAAATGAGCACCACGTCGCCCTGCTCACCCCATTTCCCCTCGCCCACCTGCTCCCCGTTTCACCATCCTCTCTCTCCCAAGCTCTATGGATGCCGAGCTTCGCCTCGACATCGCCGGCGAGTGAGGGCGTCCCAAGCTAAGCCACGACCGCCATTAGCTCCGCCGGAACGTGCTCTACCTTCCTGCCAAAGGAATCGACCGGGGAGGTCCTAAATCGCCGCCGCCGTCCGTCGATCCTCCGACCACCGTCGCCGCTCCGCCGCGGATTTCCCGCCGCCGTGGGTCGTCCCCAACTCTCCCAAGCAAGCATACACGTAGAAGGTGAGCTACTGCTCCTCCCCCGTCCCCTCCGTTCCTCCCCCTCGCTCTCTGGGTCACCGTCGCACGAGCACGACGCCGTCGCAGTGCCGCGCGTGCACGCGCACCCTCAGCTCGGATACTCCGAGTGAACCCAGAACCAGAAATTCCGAGTTAAACCAGTACGATTTCTGTTCTGTCCTTAGCCAAATTTCATGACCCTGCCCCGAGCGGATATTCCGAGTTCCAACTAATTCGGATTATCCGAAGTTTACCAGTACAGTTTCTACTCAGTCCTTAGCCAAAATTTTGATGCTACTATTCGACTCGGATATTCCGATTTCAAATAATTCGGAAATTCCGAAATTGTTCAGTAGATAATAATTTCCCTAATTCCTTCTTTTCCCAAATTAGACAACTAATTTCACTTGTTGTTTAACATAAATTGTAAGGACATAAATTAAAAGAGGAAATAAATATTTAAAAGCAAATATTTAAAATAATAATTTATAAAAGTAATAACTTTTTATCGGGACCTCAGAAAATTGTGTTTGTTATACCAAAATGTCCGGAAAATTGTGAGCTATCTAAAATCATCGTCATCATGCATACATGATCACAACTACAATAATGTGCTCTAGTAGTAATTAGAATCATTAAGTTTAAATATGGGGTTTATTTCCAAATAATGCAAGAAATATAATGGGGACCCCATTTAACTTGTTGATCATGATCAATGCTTCTAGGGTGCATTTAAAATGTCATATCATCATTTTTGTATGCATTGCACAATTGCCATGTGTTGATTGTTGTTTCTGCTTTCCGGTGTTGTTTGCTCTCCGGTAGATCACGAGTCCGGAGTTGAGCCTCATTAGTCCGACGAGCAGTTTGACTACTCCTCTCAACAAGGCAAGCATAATCCCCCCTCTTAGCATATCTTATCCTATTTTCCGCAAATATTTCTCCACTATAATATTGCATGCGGTTCCAAATGTCAATTTGCTTGGATTAGAGTATCCTATAGTTGCATTAAGATTCCGATGCCAATTACCTGTTTCCCCTCCTATTATCCATAGGATTGTACTGTTGGCCTGAAATAATTAACTATGCAGTGTTGATGCTTAGCCATGCTTAGTTAAAATGCTTAGCAGTCCGGTGGATGTTCCATGGTTGGAAACAGGTGATGAGATGTACAGATGATGGTGGAGAATTTTGTGGGGACCCCGGACTAGCTGTCCGAAATACCCGATTATGCTCAACACAACGATCCCGTGATCAGTCTGTCGTTGCACATAATCCGAATTGGATACCAAAGTTTACATCCATTACAGTACCGAATAAAAGTCTTACATAAATGGTCATTTAGACCAAGTTCTTACATAGGTGCCTTCATGGGCCAAACCAAATATATCAGCGGAAGCTACGGCGTAATCGACATCATATTCTAACGATGACGACCCGACAGGCAGCTGACTTGTGGAGATCCTTAGTTGGCGTAGAAGTCGCCATATTCCTGCTCTGCGTAGTGTTCCTCCTCGTAGTCTGGCTAGGACAATAGCCAGGGACGAAACCAATATGAGTACATTTGAATGTACTCGCAAACTACCCCAACATGAGTATGCACCAGTTTTATTTTAGTTGACAACTTTTCTTATTTAAAACATCTCTATATCTTTATTGAAAAAGGTAAGAAGAGTTTTGTAACTATTTTTAAAGAAGTCACCATTTTCACCTGTTTTTCCAAAACTCCTCCTTTTTCCCGACCATAGCCCGTCATGGTCCACTTTCATCCCACCACCTCATACCGATCCGTTGGTATAGGTGTAGGAAACATTCTCCACTCCATTTTTCTTGAAAAACTCAAAGCCTTTTTAAAACTTGCACAAGGTCTTAGGACAGTCTCCCAATTGTCCATATCCGAGGACTCGGCTATTCGAATAGTTTTAAACACTCTGCAGAGGTAGCACGCTTTTAAACCCACATCCATCCAGCAACTCATCGTGTCTGCCACGTCTCGCCATACCAGGTGTATGCGAAGTAAGCCGCCGGCCATAGCCTCTTATTTGCTCATGCTAGTATAGGATCCTTCCCATATGACACTTTCCATCGACACCCAGTCCGGTTTCCCGTCAGAAACCCTAAGTGTGAGGACTCATAGTTTTGTCCGGCGGTTTATGGTGGAACCTTCTATCCTCCCCACCAACTTGTGTGAGGACCCGGGTCAGGGGGTAGATCCTCGGACCATCCCCTCATGCATAACGGAGTCATCTCCGTCGCTGAGGTATCCCATACTAATAAGAGCAAACTACATGACTACGCCTTTTCCCATATGTGGTAAATGTGGTCGCACAGGGTAGGATTGGTTTCCATAGTACTAGGACACTGTGCATTTTTATAAACACCACCATTTTCCACTTTTCCACTCCAACACCGACATCTCGGTATTTCATAAACTCATAAGAAATTTCAAAGGAGTTTTGAATAAACAACATTGTTTTCCCATCCTAAAGTTTTATATAAACTACTACATAGGGTGGCAAAATAATATCCATATATTTTTGAAATGGGTTTTGTAAATCTTGCTTTGAGAGTAAACATGTTATGAAAGTAGATGCATATGTTGGTAGTGCAAGCTCAGAGAATAGCTTGCCTTGCTTGGCAAAGTGATCTTGCTCTTGTTCTTCAAATTCAGCAAACTCTCCTTCCTCGATATATCCGACAACGTTCTCGTCTAATTAACAAACAAACAATGCAAACAATCACTAAGCTATACAAGCAATCATCTCAACATAACCATCATCAACATCACAATTAGCTACTGCACACATCAAACCACACAATTTGATTTTCAAACAAAATTGAATTAAACACTTTTTAATTACTTCTAAATTATGGCAGAACTAGTTATTCATGTTTAATTCCACAACTTGAGTTCTGTTGGTCACAAAAATACAAACTAAAATTCTATGGAAAGCCACTGATGTGTAGAATACAACCCAATTTGAATTGGATCATTTGGAGTTACCAAACTCCCTACACATTGGATTGAATCCAGTAGCTTAATAATCAAGTTTTAGCTACCAATTAAATTATATTGTTCCAAAAATTAAACCCTTTTAGGGGTAACTAAACATGGATATATGTGAGCTAACAAAATTGGTCCTAACTCATTTGGATCAACCAATAAACATATTTGTCTGTTTTAGTCCAGAAGGGTTTATCTTAAAGTCAACAATTTATACTACTTAATTAATTTACCAAAATTAGGGGAGCTAACACAAGGCAGTACTAAGCTAGAAAATTGGTTTGGAATTATTTGGACTAACAGAGCATCAGAAACAAACAAGTTTAGAATTTAAACCTTCTGTAGCATTTTCAATAATACTTTTTACTTATTTAATTAAATGACCTGAGACCAATTGTGTTGGTTAAACAATTTCATAAGCTTTCCAGAATAGTTGAGTTTGATTTATTTGGATTCCTAAATCTCGAGATATTTAATTTCAAAGTTGACATCAGTACTGAGAATTTCAGAGAATTTAAATTAGAAAAATCCACTGTTGTGGATAATGTTGAAATCCCTGACGGGTGGGTCCTACCCGTCAGTGACTCAGCGAAACGGTACGCGCGCGAGGGAAAAGATTAAAATTATGACAGTGGGACCCACATGGCAGTCTAACTTAATACGAAGCGGTACGTGGCCGTAGATCTTCGATCCAACGGCTCACGGAGGTCGCCATCGGCGACGACCTAAAACCGGCGGCGCTGCCGCGCCGGCGGCACGGGAGAGCTCGATTGGCTCACCTAGGGGCACGGGAGAGGGTGGCGACGACGCTAATCGACGGCGGCGGCGTTGGGGAAGCTCCTGGTCGAGTAGCGCGTGCTGGGACGGCCTGGATTGACGGCGGCGATAGCCTGAACCTTCGCGGCCACGGGCAGCAGCTCCGGCGACGTCCTGGGGTCGCTCCTGTGTGATCCAGAGGGGGAAAAGACGGGCGTGAGTGCGGCGAGAGTGGGCAACAAGGTGCAGGGCCAGGGGAGAGAAAAAGGGAGCAGCAGCAGCACAGCTGCGGGTCGATGCATACCTCGTGCACGGCGAGGTCGCAGATGGCACGGGCGGCGTGCACGCCCTCCTGGCGAGGCACAGAGGGTAGTGGAGAGGGGGTGGAGTGGTGTGGTGATTGTGGCGAGACACGGGGTCCTTTTATAGGCAGGGAGGCGGCGTACGGTGGACGGGTTTCACGGACGGCGTCCATGGCGCGGCGGCGAGATCTTTTCTCGTCTCCACGTCGACGGCGGGAGGGGATCGGGGCAATGCCGTGCCACGAGGGGTTCTAGGGTCTTCTAGAAGCTTGGGGCGGAGGGGCAGGTGTCGGGGTGCAGCGAGAGGGGGCCAATTTGGGCGGCGAGGCCGTGCTCCTCCGCGGCGGCATCGGGGGACAGGGGACGATCTCCGGTCGCGGCGGTGCTCGAGTGACTGCGGCGCGTGCAGAGGTGATGTACGTGGAGTCTCGCAGGCCAAGCGCGAGGCCAGGGGGGCCAGAACGGCGGCGTGCAACGCGGCGGCGACAGGTGTTCGACGGTTTTCTTCGTCGGGGCGAGGGGTGAGGGAGACGATGGCATATTTGCACAAAACCCCCTGCCCTTTTCTGTAACTCTTATTTGCGTTTTAAAACAGTAGCTCTTCTCCAATTTTTTTGAGGTGTTTAAACATTTTAGAAAAATTCAAGAAAATTTGTGGGGCCTTCCCATATCATGTAGAAGCTCCACAAAAATTGGCTTAAAATAATAAAATGTTTTGCAACATTTTTATTCATAGAACTTTGATTATAGTATTTTGAATAATTTCAATTGTTTTTAACTTTTGAATTTTTAATAATAGTTAAAAATATTATTTTGAAAGGGAAAAGGGTAGGAATAAAATGGGAGTGTTTAACATTACAACTCCACTGACTTTGGTTTGAAATTAATTGGGTTTGTCACTTGAAGATTTTCATGTGACAACTTGTCACTTTTATTTTCTTGCTTTGATTTTATATTTTGTTTTCTTTCTTTCTTACTAGTGTTCACTAGAGCAAACACTCACACAACAGCAAGAACAACATCTCAAGTAACAAAAGCAATTAACATACAATAAACAACAAAAGTTTTTGTTGGCTCTCATTTTTGGAATATAATCCTGATAATAATTTTGGGATGTTACAATCCTTCCCCCCTTAAAATAAATCTCGTCCCGAGATTTGCTAGGCTTAGGTTTTAAGGAGGTCTGGGAATTCGCTTCTAAGATAATCTTCGCGTTCCCAAGTTGCTTCTTCTTCAGAGTGGTTAGTCCACTGGACTTTGTAAAACTTGATCGCACGTCTTCGGGTAACACGAACATCTTCTTCGAGAATTTTGAGGGGTCTCTCACGATAAGTCAGGTCTTGGTTCAGGTCGATGGAGAGGTGGTCGATGTTTTTGAAAACATCAGGCTGGTCAGGAACTTCAAGACACTTCCGGAGCAAGGAAATGTGGAAGACATCATGATAATCTCCTAACTCCTGGGGTAACTCCAGCTGATAGGATACTTCTCCTCGACGAGCAATGACCTTGAAGGGTCCAATATACCTTGGCGCTAACTTTCCTTTGACATGGAAACGCTGCATTCCCTTGAGGGGTGTCACTCGGAGATACACATAATCTCCGACACTGAAAGTGAGATCACGGCGCTTGGTGTCAGCGTAACTCTTCTGACGGGATTGGGCAGTTTTGAGGCGTTCACGAATAAGCTGAACTTGCTCTTCAGCTTCTCGGAGGGTATCTGGTCCGAACAATTTGCTCTCTCCGGTATCGGACCAATTCAGGGGTGTACGACACTTCTTGCCGTAAAGGGCTTCAAAAGGGGCCATTTGCAGACTAGACTGATAACTGTTGTTGTACGAGAACTCTGCAAACGGAAGACAATCTTCCCACTTGGAACCATAGGATAGAACACATGCGCGAAGCATGTCCTCCAATATCTGGTTCACTCGCTCAGTCTGGCCATCGGTCTGGGGATGATAAGCTGTGCTAAAGGCTAACTTGGTTCCGAGGGCTTCATGAAGGGATTTCCAGAATCTTGAGGTGAATTGCGTGCCTCTATCAGATACAATCTTCTTAGGCACACCATGCAGGCTCACTATTCTGGAAATATACAGGTCTGCTAACTGAGCTCCGGTATGAGTGGTCTTGACAGGAACAAAGTGGGCAACCTTGGTCAGTCGATCAACGATGACCCAGATTGAATCATGGCCTCGGTTGGATCTTGGAAGTCCGGTAATAAAATCCATTCCAATCTCGTCCCACTTCCACTCGGGAATTTTCAAAGGTTGAAGCAATCCAGCGGGTCGCTGATGTTCAGCCTTGACTCGCTGACAGATATCACACTTGGCTACGAATGAACCAATCTCTCGCTTCATTCCATGCCACCAAAATCTTTCTCGAAGGTCTTGGTACATTTTGGTTCCGCCGGGGTGGATTGAATAAGGGGTCTCATGGGCCTCCTTCAGGATTAACTCCTTAAGTTCCGTGACATTGGGCACACAGATACGGTCATTGAATTTCAGCACTCCTTCAGCATCTTCGGTAAAACCGGGTGCTTTGCCGAGGGAAATTTCTTCCTAATTCCCTCTATGCTTTCATGACCTTTCTGGGCTTCTTTGATTTGATCCATCAGGGTTGGGGTTAACTCTAAATTGGCGAGATAACCATGGCTAACAAGCTCTAGTCCAAAATCTTGGAAGTCTTTGAACAAGGCTGGCTGTTCGGCTTGGATCAGGGCATTCAGGGTGCAAGGTTTGCGACTAAGGGCATCGGCAACTACATTAGCCTTTCCGGGGTGATAATGGATTCCAATATCATAATCCTTGATTAATTCCATCCATCTCCTCTGTCGCAGGTTCAGATCTTTCTGGGTGAAAATATACTTCAAGCTTTTGTGATCTGTATAGACCTCGCAGCGATGTCCCGCAAGATAGGGACGCCACTTCTTAAGAGCAAAGACTACAGCAGCTAACTCCAAGTCATGGGTTGGGTAATTCTCTTCATGCGGTCGCAACTGCCGGGACAGTACGACACAACTTTGCCTTCTTGCATCAGAACGCAACCAAGTCCGAGGCGTGATGCATCGCAATACACGTCGAAACTCTGGGTGACGTCTGGCATGATCAGGATTGGGGCTGAGGTTAGTCTCTTCTTCAGTTCTTGGAAACTATCCTCACACTTCTGAGTCCATTCAAATTTCTTGTCCTTCTTCAACAGTTGGGTCAGAGGTTTGGCTATACTGGAAAATCCTTCAACGAACTTGCGGTAATAACCGGCAAGTCCGAGAAAGCTTCGGATTTCAAAAACATTGGTTGGGGATAACCAGTCAAGAATGGCTTGTATCTTCTCAGGGTCAACAGAAATTCCTCCAGCGGATACAATATGTCCAAGAAATGCCACTTCACTGAGCCAAAACTCACACTTGCTAAGTTTGGCATACAGCTGGTGCTCTTGGAGGGTCTCCAAAACTAGACGCAGGTGTTCAGCATGCTCTTCTTCGGTCTTGGAATAAATAAGGATGTCATCAAGGAAAACTACCACGAACTTGTCGAGGTACTCCATGAAAATCTTGTTCATGAGATTCATGAAATAGGCTGGGGCATTGGTCAGACCAAAAGACATCACGGTGTATTCAAACAACCGTAACGAGTGGTGAAGGCGGTCTTGGGAATATCTGTCTCTCTGATCTTCAACTGATGGTAACCTGTCCGAAGATCGATCTTTGAAAAGACTCGGGCTCCGTTCATTTGATCGAACAGATCCTCGATCTTGGGAAGAGGGTACTTTTTTTAATGGTCACGTCATTCAGCTTGCGATAATCCACACACAGGCGTGTGGTACCGTCTCTCTTGTCCACAAAATAATGGGTGATCCCCATGGTGAAGCGCTTGGGCGGACAAGACCTTTGCTTAGCATATCAGCCAACTGCTTCTTCAACTCAACCAGTTCTTCCGGATTCATCCGATAAGGCTTTTGGGATATGGGGGATGTTCCTGGGATAAGCTCAATTATGAACTCAATATCCCTATCTGGCGGCATACCAGGCAATTCTTCTGGGAAAACATCCTTGAACAGATGAACAACACGGATCTCATCTAGGGCGGGTCGAGCTATGCTCTCATGGCAGCCTGGGTGAGGTTGACTAGTTTCAGACACATACTCCACTTCTACTTCTTTGTCGGTGGTGATGGATACAGCTCTTCTGGCACAGTCAATTCGACCATGGTACTTGGCTAACCAATTCATACCGAGTATAACATCGATGCCTTGGGTTCCCAGAACAATTAAGTTAACTGGAAACTTTTCTCCTTTGATCTCAAGGGGTACATCGGAGCAAAACATCTTGGTCTCTACGGTGGATTCTGGGATTTGGATGACCATGGGTTTGGGTAAGAGGCTCTTAACTAAACCTCCCTTAGCAACAAATTCTTGGGTAACAAATGAATGGGTAGCACCAGAATCAAACAGAACAGTTGCAGGTACTGAGTTGACAAGGAACGTACCCAGCACAACATCCGGAGCATCCTGAGCTTCTTCAGCATTGATGTGGTGCAGACGACCCTTGGCAACAGCAGCATTTCCGCGAGGTGCGGCATTCTTGCCATTTCCATTTCCATTGCGGCCTTGACCATTGTTCTGTGCCGGCGCATTGGGGCGCTGGACATTCCTCTTGGGATTGGGACATTCTTTGGAGTAGTGACCCTTGTTGCCGCATTCAAAGCAGATCACATTGGGATTGCGGGTGAAGTTGTTGAAGTTTCCTCCGGGACGGTTATTGTCATTGGGGCGGTTGAAGTTGTTTGGGCGGTTAGGGTAATTGGGCGTGGAGCTTGGGGTGGACGATAGGCAGGCCTGGTGTTCTGCTGAAAGATACGAGGTTTCTGGCTGCTCGAGCCTTCCTGAGCATTCATCCTCCTCTTGCGACCTTCATACATCGACTTGCGCTTGGTCTCCAGCTGGATGGCTTTGTCCACAAGTGACTCCAGATCACGGAAGTCATGGATAACCAAAGCACACTGAAGTTCATCATGAGTCCACTCATGAAACGCTCCATCTTCTTCTCTTCCTTGTCGGTGTCATCAGGAGCATACCGAGATAAGTCGGTAAACTCCTCAAGATAACCGACCACATCTCTACTTCCCTGCCTCAGTTTGCGGAACTCATCCTTCTTCCTCTCAATAAGTCCACTGGGAATATGCTTCTTGCGGAACTTCTCCTGGAACTCAGCCCAGTTGATGACATGACCAGCTGGCTGGAGAGTCTTGGTAGTTTCCCACCAAGCTCTTGCAGGTCCAGCGAGATAGTGGGTTGCATACAGCACTTTCTCATTTTCTCCCACAGCAGCAACTTCAAGATTATTGCCGATGGTGCGAAGCCAATCATCGGCTTCTAGTGGGTGAAGTCCCTTGGAGTAGGTGGGTGGGTTGGTCTTCTGAAAATCACCCAAGGTAGATCGCTGGTTTCTCATTGCCATTGCCACCATTGTTGTTGTTGTTGTTGTTGTTGTTGTTATAGCGGCTGCGAGTTGTTGTAAGGCAGCGAGATGAGCTTGGCGCTCTTGCCGGGCATTTTCACGCTCCTCCATGATAAGTGCGAGAAGTTGGGTGGGGGTTGGGTCCGGTGGTGGTGGTGCTGATCCTGATCCTTCCGCATTGCTGCGACGGGGTGGCATCCTGAAGCACACCGGGTATAAGAGACAAGGCAAGAAAAGTTCGACTAAGGGAAAAGACGATCTCTCAAGTGGTTGATTAATCTAAGATTTATATGAAAATAGTTCACACAGATTTAAACAAGACAAACATACTTATATTTCACAAACAATACATCAAGGAGTTCACACAACATCAAGCTTACAACATCAAGCTTACATCTAGGATACATAACATCTGGTTTCCAAAAGAACCACTGCTACTACTCGACTAGCTATAGGGGGTCAACCTAATCCTGCGGTAGTGATCAAGTCACTCGCCTACTGAGGTGGAACCTCCAGCTCTAACACGTCAGCATCTGACTGGTAGGCTGGCTCCTCGGGATCCTCCTCCTCGTCCTCGAGAACTGGCTCGAGTGGCTCCTCCTCCTCGTCAACTAACTCCTCCTCATCATCCTCCTCCTCACAGTCCATCTCCTCCACGAAGTCATCATCGTCACTGAGGAAAGCGTCGTTCTCCTTGCGGAGATCCTCGCCCTCCTCCTCCATCTCGTCAGTATGGTGCTCTAGATCCTCAATCAGTCCATCCTGCTCTGCCACCTTCGTGCGGAGCTTCACGATAGTCTTCCTCAGCTGGGCCCTCTTCCTGAGAAGAGCAACCTTCTCCACCATCAGCTTCATCTCGTTCTCGCGAAGCTCAACGAGCGACTCGCGGTCGAAGTGGAGCTGAATCCTAGTGCGCAACAGATCATCCTGAGTGCACTGAAGTAAGATCTCCATGTCCATGATGTAGCTCCCAAACATCGGGTGGTAAGGTGAAGGAGTAGGGTGTCCATCACAGTTGCGCCTCCCGTAGAACCGGAAACGGGAGTCTACTAACTCCGCCTTGTGCTCCTCACAAAGTCGGGCTAGCATCCTCTGTGTAGCAGTACAGAGACCGTCAACCCAGGTGGCCTCCTTGGTGGTGAAGATGAGCGTCCTGGAATTGGGAGACTTGATGTTCCTGCGAACTGACGATCTGATGAGCCAGCTCAGCCTTCCAACACCGTGAACATCAATCTGAGCTCCCTCAAACTCTGGAGCGGGGCGACCTAACAGCTTGGTCAACTCGAACAAGTCCCTCTCAAACGTCAGCTTGCTGTCCTTCTCCAGCTGAACGAACTCGGTCCAGTGGAGTGCCATCTACAGTTTTTAAGCAAAATTTTAAGTTAGTTAGGTGACAAGTATATCAAAATTTTAATATAGTAGGGCAACAAGTGAGTCAAATTTTAAACTTAATGAGAGGTGTACAAAATTTTAGGGATACTAAGGAAAATGTAATATTTAATGAGAGTAAAATTTTGCATAAGTAAGAGGATTGGAGATAAGCAATTTTCGAAAATACTTCATTCCTTTCTTTTTAGAAATTCATCTTTTGTAACATTTGACAAACGACCATGCTAACTAAGGTTTCCTAAAGTCAGGATGGCTCTGATACCAAGTCTGTGGGGACCCCGGACTAGCTGTCCGAAATACCCGATTATGCTTAACACAACGATCCCGTGATCAGTCTGTCGTTGCACATAATCCGAATTGGATACCAAAGTTTACATCCATTACAGTACCGAATAAAAGTCTTACATAAATGGTCATTTAGACCAAGTTCTTACATAGGTGCCTTCATGGGCCAAACCAAATATATCAGCGGAAGCTACGGCGTAATCGACATCATATTCTAACGATGACAACCCGACAGGCAGCTGACTTGTGGAGATCCTTAGTTGGCGTAGAAGTCGCCATATTCCTGCTCTGCGTAGTGTTCCTCCTCGTAGTCTGGCTAGGACAATAGCCAGGGACGAAACCAATATGAGTACATTTGAATGTACTCGCAAACTACCCCAACATGAGTATGCACCAGTTTTATTTTAGTTGACAACTTTTCTTATTTAAAACATCTCTATATCTTTATTGAAAAAGGTAAGAAGAGTTTTATAACTATTTTAAAGAAGTCACCTTTTCATCTGTTTTTCCAAAACTCTCCTTTTTCCGACCATAGCCCGTCATGGTCCACTTTCATCCAACCACCTCATACCGATCCGTTGGTATAGGTGTAGGAAACATCTCCACTCATTTTTCTTTAAAAACTCAAAGCCTTTTTAAAACTTGCACAAGGTCTTAGGACAGTCTCCCAATTGTCCATATCCGAGGACTCGGCTATTCGAATAGTTTTAACACTCTGCAGAGGTAGCACGCTTTTAACCCACATCCATCCGGCAACTCATCGTGTCTGCCACGTCTCGCCATACCAGGTGTATGCGAAGTAAGCCGCCGGCCATAGCCTCTTATTTGCTCATGCTAGTATAGGATCCTTCCCATATGACACTTTCCATCGACACCCAGTCCGGTTTCCCGTCAGAAACCCTAAGTGTGAGGACTCATAGTTTTGTCCGGCGGTTTATGGTGGAACCTTCTATCCTCCCCACCAACTTGTGTGAGGACCCGGGTCAGGGGGTAGATCCTCGGACCATCCCCTCATGCATAACGGAGTCATCTCCGTCGATGAGGTATCCCATACTAATAAGAGCAAACTACATGACTACGCCTTTTCCCATATGTGGTAAATGTGGTCGCACAGGGTAGGATTGGTTTCCATAGTACTAGGACACTGTGCATTTTTCATAAACATCACCATTTTTCCACTTTCCATCCAACACCGACATCTCGGTTTCCATAAACTCACAAGAAATTTCAAAGGAGTTTTGAATAAACAACATTGTTTTCCCATCCTAAAGTTTTATATAAACTACTACATAGGGTGGCAAAATAATATCCATATATTTTTGAAATGGGTTTTGTAAATCTTGCTTTGAGAGTAAACATGTTATGAAAGTAGATGCATATGTTGGTAGTGCAAGCTCAGAGAATAGCTTGCCTTGCTTGGCAAAGTGATCTTGCTCTTGTTCTTCAAATTCAGCAAACTCTCCTTCCTCGATATATCCGACAACGTTCTCGTCTAATTAACAAACAAACAATGCAAACAATCACTAAGCTATACAAGCAATCACCTCAACATAACCATCATCAACATCACAATTAGCTACTGCACACATCAAACCACACAATTTGGTTTTCAAAAAAATTGAATTAAACATTTTTAATTAGTCAAATTATGGCAGAAACTAGTTATTCATGTTTAATTCCACAACTTGAGTTCTGTTGGTCACAAAAATACAAACTAAAATTCTATGGAAAGCCACTGATGTGTAGAATACAACCCAATTTGAATTGGATCATTTGGAGTTACCAAACTCCCTACACATTGGATTGAATCCAGTAGCTTAATAATCAAGTTTTAGCTACCAATTAAATTATATTGTTCCAAAAATTAAACCCTTTTAGGGGTAACTAAACATGGATATATGTGAGCTAACAAAATTGGTCCTAACTCATTTGGATCAACCAATAAACATATTTGTCTGTTTTAGTCCAGAAGGGTTTATCTTAAAGTCAACAATTATACTACTTAATTAATTCTACCAAAATTAGGGGAGCTAACACAAGGCAGTACTAAGCTAGCAAAATTGGTTTGGAATTATTTGGACTAACAGAGTATCAGAAACAAACAAGTTTAGAATTTAAACCTTCTGTGGCATTTTCAATAATACTTTTTATTATTTAATTAAATGACATGAGACCAATTGTGTTGGTTAAACAATTTCATAAGCTTTCCAGAACAGTTGAGTTTGATTTATTTGGATTCCTAAATCTCGAGATATTTAATTTCAAAGTTGACATCAGTACTGAGAATTTCAGAGAATTTAAATTAGAAAAATCCACTGTTGTGGATAATGTTGAAATCCCTGACGGGTGGGTCCTACCCGTCAGTGACTCAGCGAAACGGTACGCGCGCGAGGGAAAAGATTAAAATTATGACAGTGGGACCCACATGGCAGTCTAACTTAATACGAAGCGGTACGTGGCCGTAGATCTTCGATCCAACGGCTCACGGAGGTCGCCATCGGCGACGACCTAAAACCGGCGGCGCTGCCGCGCCGGCGGCACGGGAGAGCTCGATTGGCTCACCTAGGGGCACGGGAGAGGGTGGCGACGACGCTAATCGACGGCGGCGGCGTTGGGGAAGCTCCTGGTCGAGTAGCGCGTGCTGGGACGGCCTGGATTGACGGCGGCGATAGCCTGAACCTTCGCGGCCACGGGCAGCAGCTCCGGCGACGTCCTGGGGTCGCTCCTGTGTGATCCAGAGGGGAAAAGACGGGCGTGAGTGCGGCGAGAGTGGGCAACAAGGTGCAGGGCCAGGGGAGAGAAAAAGGGAGCAGCAGCAGCAGCACAGCTGGGTCGATGCATACCTCGTGCACGGCGAGGTCGCAGATGGCACGGGCGGCGTGCACGCCCTCCTGGCGAGGCACAGAGGGTAGTGGAGAGGGGGTGGAGTGGTGTGGTGATTGTGGCGAGACACGGGGTCCTTTTATAGGCAGGGAGGCGGCGTACGGTGGACGGGTTTCACGGACGGCGTCCATGGCGCGGCGGCGAGATCTTTTCTCGTCTCCACGTCGACGGCGGGAGGGGATCGGGGCAATGCCGTGCCACGAGGGGTTCTAGGGTCTTCTAGAAGCTTGGGGCGGAGGGGCAGGTGTCGGGGTGCAGCGAGAGGGGGCCAATTTGGGCGGCGAGGCCGTGCTCCTCCGCGGCGGCATCGGGGGACAGGGGACGATCTCCGGTCGCGGCGGTGCTCGAGTGACTGCGGCGCGTGCAGAGGTGATGTACGTGGAGTCTCGCAGGCCAAGCGCGAGGCCAGGGGGGCCAGAACGGCGGCGTGCAACGCGGCGGCGACAGGTGTTCGACGGTTTTCTTCGTCGGGGCGAGGGGTGAGGGAGACGATGGCATATTTGCACAAAACCCCCTGCCCTTTTCTGTAACTCTTACTTGCGTTTTAAAACAGTAGCTCTTCTCCAATTTTTTTGAGGTGTTTAAACATTTTAGAAAAATTCAAGAAAATTTGTGGGGCCTTCCCATATCATGTAGAAGCTCCACAAAATTGGCTTAAAATAATAAAATGTTTTGCAACATTTTTATTCATAGAACTTTGATTATGTATTTTGAATAATTTCAATTGTTTTTAACTTTTGAATTTTTAATAATAGTTAAAAATATTATTTTGAAAGGGAAAAGGGTAGGAATAAAATGGGAGTGTTTAACATTACAACTCCACTGACTTTGGTTTGAAATTAATTGGGTTTGTCACTTGAAGATTTTCATGTGACAACTTGTCACTTTTATATTTCTTGCTTTGATTTTATATTTTGTTTTCTTTCTTTCTCACTAGTGTTCACTAGAGCAAACACTCACACAAGCAGCAAGAGCAACATCTCAAGTAACAAAAGCAATTAACATACAATAAACAACAAAAGTTTTTGTTGGCTCTCATTTTTGGAATATAATCCTGATAATAATTTTGGGATGTTCACTAGGGTGCGAGAAGGTACCTCTTGTCCTACCGCCACTGATGATCCTGGGTTAGTCTCAAGCGAGGTAAAAGTTGTAACCGTTCCCATTCAGCCGGCTTTCCCCGGAAGAGAGCTACGTGTAGGCAATGAGCCGGGCGGTACCGAAGGTAAACACAGTGCACCCCTGCAGGGTTAAATCTTTTCGAAAAGCCGTGTCCACGGTTACGGACAACTTGGGAAAGGACGATAAGACCATAGAATAACTTTAACGTAATGATTAAAAACTGGGTACTAGAGGTACCACTCACGAATGCAAGGTGAGCTTCCTCGAGGGTGATTCGGGGAGGTGCCTTTGATGAACAGGTACAGTGATGATGGTTGATGTTGAGGAAAGTGATCAAGAAAGAGTCACTTCTTACCTCTTTTGAAAATACTCTGAATAGTCGATGCCTTTGAGTTATGTTTTTCATAAATAAAATCAGCTTTATGCAAAACAGCCATATGACTTTGAAAGCCTCATCGAGCATATATTAGCTCTTAATCTTGCGAGTTCGTCGAACTCAACGTCGTTTGCTTTGTTTCAGAGGAGGACTTCACCGACCTCGAAGGTGGGTTCTTTGTGGACGTCGACGAGTAGTCTGGGGTTCCCAGGTGGCAGCTTGGAACATTCCGGATCAGCTGGTGCTATGATGTTTATTTGTAGGCCTCTTAGGCCATAATCTGGATCTTGTTGTTTAGAACAACCTATTTTGCTTCCGCTTGTTGTAATGTTGGGTCTGTGACCTCTGGTTGTCATTTGCTATCTTTCTCTATATTAAGAGTTGAACTATAATGATTTGTGTCGTAGAGTCTGTGAAGTGCCAGTTGTTCCACAAGTCTTGGTCTCTCTATTATGCATTGAGGGTTGTGCCAGTGTTAAGGCATCAATCGGGGTGTTGCGTTGCCGATGATCCATTCTGAGCAACGCCTGCCAAAGGTTTTGGCCGGGGTTGGTAAACCCGTAACCTCCGGTTGTATCGCTTAACCGGTGACACACAACATCACTGTATAACAGTCAGTTCAGGGCGCCACAAGTTGGTATCAGAGCAGTACTGCCTGTAGGAAACCCTTCTACTGGTCGACGTTGAGTCTAGCGTTTGCGAAAATATTTTGAATCTAAAAATGAGTTGTGAAAACCGTCTTAGGATTCTTTTTACTCCTTATCTGGTTACCCTCTAATCTCGGAGCAATCTTACCTCGATTTGACTTAAAGGTTTTACTTCTCACCTGTTACTTCAAAATTAGGAGAAACGTGGGTGGGTTCGACCTTTAGTGTTATGTGTCACGTTGCTCCCGCTGCGTTGTCAATCTCAACTCAACTCAGATGTTTCTACCGAATCAAATCATTTGATCTTTTCTTTGGGTTTTAACCCAAGGACTTGAACATAAGGTCCCGGATTGTGCCAACTAGAGTGTGTTAAGTGGTGATTTCTTAACTCTCACTAGTAGCACATGATGCTGATCTTTAACCCAAGTTCTATCTTGTTGTTTTTTTTTCCTTCTCGCAAAGTATTATCGTCCATAGTCTGTGTACTTGTGTAGACGCTAATGCTATTGTTCGACCATTCGGAGAAGGAGACTAACCGTGTCATTGTCAAATCTCCAGAATGGCTCGAGGAGGCCGTGGTGGTCGCGGTAACCACAATAATGATGAGGATGATCTGCCGCCACCACCCTCGATGGCTGAGGTCTTGATGGCCATTGAGGAGAACCGTGGGCGCAATGAGCGCTTGCTGGAACAGTTGGTGCAGCAGAATGCACGGAGGAACGAGTGCAACACTCTTACTGAGTTCCTGCGTTCCCAGCCACCCACTTTTGCTGATGCAAAGGAGCCACTGGAAGCTGATGATTGGCTTCGTGCTTTGGAGCGCAAGTTCTCCGCACTGCATGTCCCATTGGCGGAGCAAGTCAACTTTGCCACCTACCTTCTGGTTGGTGCAGCTGGTTGTTGGTGGGAGAGCCATGTGGCCTTGTTTCCAGCCAACCATGTCTTCACCTGGGCTGATTTTCGCACTGCCTTCCGTGCGGAGTACATCCTCAGCCGATCATGGACTTGAAGAGGAGGGAGTTCCTGGATTTGCAACAGGGACGGATGGACCTCCGCACCTATGGTCGTGAGTTCAACCATCTCTCTCGTTACGCCCCAAGGGACGTGACCAATGATGCTGACAAGCAAGAGCTGTTCCGCAAGGGTCTGACTCCGCAGCTCTGCTATGAGTTGTTGCCCTTCAGGTTCCAGACCTATCAGGAGCTGTTCAACCAGGCTTTCACTCTTGAGCAAGGAAGAAAGGAACTGGAAGCTTCCAAGAGGCCCGCACAGGGGGATCACCAGAGTTCCTCGGGTTCTGAGAGCAAGAAGCACAGGGTCTTTGTTCCCTACAGCGCCGTACCTCGTGCTCCCTTCATGCCGAGGGCAGCAGGATATAGGCCACCTCCTCTGCGCCCCACTACTTCGACACTTGGGGTAGGCGGAAGTGGGTACCGTCCTATGCTACCTGCTCCACCTGGAGTCACTTGCTACACCTGTGGCCAGGCTGGTCACTACTCTAGGGAGTGCCCCCAGAAGGCACCTCTCGCGATAACTCCTGCACGAGCCCCTGCCACTCCAACTGGCAAGGCTGGACCTATTGTGCGTGGTCGCCTGAACCACGTCTCTATTGAAGAAGCTGAAGATGACCCCGACGTTCTTATGGGTGAGTTACGAATCAACGGCAATACAGCTACGGTTTTGTTTGATTCTGGAGCATCGCATTCATTCATATCCATAGCGTTTGCAAAAGAGCACAAAATACCGTTCGAGAGAATGAGCCGACCCTTGTCGATTTCTACTCCTGGTTCCAAATGGCAAACTGATGGTGTCACTCATGAGGTTCAGATTAATATAGGTTCCTTGTCTTTTCCTTATGCCTTGGTAGCTCTGAAGTCCAAAGGCATTGATGTCATATTGGGCATGAACTAGCTAGCCAAATACCGGGCTAATCTCGACTGTGCCGCCAAGACCATTACCGTGACCGCTCCTTCCGGTGACATTGTGAAGTATTGGCCAGCAACATCAATACCTCCGTCCGCCATCGTACCCAGCTCACCTGAGATTCTGCTTTGCTTTATGGGAGACGAATCCCCTCCTGAAATCCAGGACATACACGTGGTGTGTGACTTCCCGGATGTGTTCCCGGAAGAATTGCCTGGCATGCCACCTGACCGAAGTGTGGAGTTTGTCATCGATCTACTTCCCGGTACTGCTCCAATTTCCAAGAAGCCCTACCGTATGCCGGTGGAAGAGTTGGCTCTGTTGAAAGAGCAAATTGATCAGCTGTTAGCAAAGGATTTCATCCAGCCTAGCAGTTCACCATGGGGTTGTCCGGTACTCTTTGTCAAGAAGAGGGATTCTACCATCCCTCGTCTAGTCTCTGACTATCGACCGTTGAATGCGGTGACAATCAAGAACAAGTATCCTATTCCTCGCATCAATGATCTGTTGGATCAATTGGCTGGTGCAACGGTATTCTCCAAGATGGATCTGAGGTCAGGATACCATCAGATAAAAATCAGAAAGGAGGATATTCCAAAGACGGCATTTGTTACTCGTTATGGTTAATATGAGTATACTGTCATGTCTTTTGGTCTCACCAATGCCCCGGCTACTTTCATGAGGCTCATGAACTCCATTTTCATGGATTATCTTGATAAGTTTGTCGTTATCTACATCGATGACATCCTTATCTACTCCAAAACCGATGAAGAGCATGATGAACACCTTCGGTTGGTTCTGACACGGCTTCGTGAACACCGTATTTATGCCAAGTTCTCCAAGTGTGAGTTCTGGTTGGATAATCTCGTCTTCCTTGGTCATGTGATATCCGCTCATGGTGTGGCTGTCATTCCTGACAAGATTCAGTCCATTCTGGATTGGAAAACTCCAATGTCAGTCAAGGACATCTGTAGCTTCCTCGGATTGGCAGGTTACTACTGCCGATTCATCGAAGGTTTCTCCAAGATAGCCAAGGCTCTGACTGACCTTCTCAAGAAGGATAAAAAGTTTGTATGGTCGGCCGAAGCTGAAGAGAGTTTCCAAACACTGAAAGCCAAGCTCACGTACTGTGGCGCCCCGACCCGACTGCTATACAGTGATACTGTGTCTCCGGTTATCCGATACCAGCAGGCACACTATCAAAGCATAAGAGAGAGATCAAGACTTGTGGAACAACTGGCACATCACAGACTCTACGACACAAATCATATAGTTCAACTCTTATAATAGAGAAAGATAGCAAATGACAACCAGAGGTCACCGACCCAACATTACAACAGGCGGAAGCGAAGTGTGTTGTTCTAAACAACAAGAACCAAAATATTGCCTAAGAGGCCTACAGATAAACATCACAGCTCCAGCTGTTCCAGGATGTCCCAAGCTGCCACCTGGGAACCCCAGACTACTCGTCGACGTCCACAAAGAACCCACCTTCGAGGTCGGTGAAGTCCTCCTCTGAAACGAACAAACGACGTTGAGTTCGACGAACTCGCAAGATTAAGAGCTAATATATGCTCGATGAGGCTTTCAAAGTTATATGGCTGTTTTGCATAAAGCTGATTTTATTTATGAAAAACATAACTCAATGGCATCGACTAATCAGAATATTTCCAAAAGAGGTAAGAAGTACTCTTTCTTTCATCACCTCTCTCAACATCAACCACTGTACCTGTTCATCAAAGGCACCTCCCGAATCACCCTCGAGGAAGCTCACCTTGCATTTGTGAGTGGTACCTCTAGTACCCAGTTTTTAATCATCCCGTTAAAGTTATTCTATGATCCTACCTTCACTTCCCAAGTCGTCCATAACCGCGGACACGGCTTTTCGAAAAGATTTAACCCTGCAGGGGTGTACAAATGTTTGCCACACGTACCGTCCGGCCCACTACCTGATCATTAGCTATCTTCCTTGGAAAGCTGGCTGGGTGGGAGCGGTGTCGACTTCTCCCTCGTTAAGGACTTTCCAGGATCATCAGTGCCGGTAGGACAGGTTTGGTGACTCCTCCAACACCCTGTCCCGCGGACACTTACTTTCCTAATACCACAATCCTCATCCCAGTTCATACCACCATTATCACACACGCGCAAATGGAAGCCCGAACTAGAGGACCCTGGCTAGCCCAGCCCGAGTTATTTAGTCTATGAGGGTTCCTGCACTGCGAATGCATAGGCCTCACGCATGGTTGCACGCTCAGTCTTGGTTCAAGAGGTATAGAACTCGCACCTAGGCGGCGAGAACGAGACAAAACACCACAACCACAGTGGCCTCTCATCCCCACCTTTAAGCATTTTATTATCCATCACCACAATTTCTCCACCATCAACAGCACTGTCACAAGTCAACACCTGTTTCCAGGATGTACCACCATAGTACCACTAGGCAATTCACTAAGCATGGCTAAGCACTTGCATAGCATAATAGTTATATCATGCCAACAATGCAAACCTATGGTAATAGGAGGGGAAACAGATATTGGCAACAGATTTCTAATGCAACTAGTAGGATACTCTACTCCAAGCAAAAGACATTTAGAACCGGATGCAATATTATAGTGGAGAAAATAATTGCGGAAAATAGGATAAGATATGCTCAGAGGGGGGATTACGCTTGCCTTGCTCAACGTGCTGGTAGTACGGATCTTCGGGGTATTGTGGAGTAACCCCAGCTGCTTGATCTATCGAGGCATAGCAACGGAAGAACAATCAATCACCACACAAACTTTAGCAGATGCAATGCACAAACACATGATGACATGTCAATTTAAATCCCCGAGAGGAGGATGATTCAACTATTCCATTTAAATGGAGTTTGGGTGCTTAGTGGGGACACACCTTGAATACACCGTGGAGTTAAGTAAGGAATCATCTTTACTTGTTGATTAACGTAGTTGAGACCCTAGGATTTAACTTGTAGATGATATGACATGATCATGTGAAGAATGCAGGGTGTAGAGGGTTAAACAAACTTGATTAGAACTGGAAATAATTTTACTAGTGTTAAAACATGTTTCAGGGAGCATCCGGATTAAAATCCGGAAAATTCTGGGTTTTATACCGGGTCATTCCGGGTTTTATACCGGGTCTGGCACCGGGTTTAATTCCGGGTCATTTTCGGGTATGAACCGGGCGAAAATGGTCGAGTCCAGTACCGTTTTGCTTAACCCGGTATAGATTCCGGACAATTCCGGGTCTGGTACCGGGTGATTCCGGGTTCAGTTCCGGAAATTTCCGGGTTGGACACCGGATTTGTCAACGCGACGAAAACGAACTAGAGCTACGGTGAATCCACGAAATGGAGGGATAGGGAGGGAATGTAGGGGTCCAGAAGCACGGCATGCTCACCCTGAACTCGTGGGGGTGCTTGAGAGTGGGTGGAGATGGCCGGAATCGCTCGGGAAAGCTCCGGGCAACCGCGGGGGAAGTAGTGGACGGCGAGCTCGATTGAAGGCTTCCCGGCTCGATTCCTTCGGTGGAGTGGTAGAGGACGTCGAGGCGGAGCTATTGGCGGTCTTCATTTCGCTCGGGGACTCCTCAATCAACGGCGGCGAGCTCGGCCATGGGAGTTAGCTTTTTGAGCTCTTGGGGAGAGGAAAAATATGGAGAAGAGAGTGAGGGAGAGGGAGTGGGCTGGTTGGGGGTTTTCTCCTTTTTCTTTATTTTCCAACTTACACAAAACCCCCTGCACTTTTGTTTCCAACATGGATAGGTCCTTTCCCCTTTTAAAAGAAAGTTAGTAGCTCCTTTCTAGATTTAATTAAGGCACTAACTTATTTTAGAGAAATATGACAAAATTTGGGGAGGCTCCCCTTAGCTTGTAGAAGCTCCACGAATTTTAGTGTGACAAAATAAAAGGTTTTGAACCACGTTTGTTCATATAGGTTTGGATTAGGGCATTTTGCTAAATTCAAAATGTTGCTCCTTTGGTAAATTAGAGCAAGTGCAAAATATTACCTGGAAGTTTGTTGAAACAAGTTTGCATTGTGGTTTTCAAATGGTGCTAAACCATTTAGTGTGTTGCCCATCAATTTAATATGGATGCCATGATGCAATTAAACACCAAAGCGAAAATTTTAAACAGGTTTTCTGGTTCTCAAGTTTGGGGCTGTTACACGTCCGCTCCTGTGCTTGTCCTCCCAGACACAAGCAAGGATTTCGTCGTCTTCTGTGACGCCTCTCTGCAAGGATTGGGCTGTGTGTTAATGCAAGATGGCCATGTGGTGGCGTATGCTTCTCGCCAACTTAAGCCGCATGAGCACAACTACCCAACTCATGATCTAGAGCTTGCCGCTGTGGTTTATGCTTTGAAGCAATGGAGACCATACCTGTTTGGTAACCGTTGTGAGATCTTCTCGGATCACAAGAGTATGAAGTACCTCTTCACCCAGCCGGATTTAAATCTCAGGCAAAGGCGCTGGTTGGAGTTAATCACGGACTACAATGTGAGTTTGAACTATCAACCCGGCAAAGCAAACGTCGTGGCTGACGCGCTAAGTCGGAAGTCCTATTGCAACAATCTGATGATTGAAAAGGCTCAACCTGCCCTCTATGAAGAGTTTGCCCGTTTGAACCTGGAAATTGTTCCTTCTGGCTACCTTGCAAATCTGGAGATCAAAGCTACTCTAGTAGACCAGATTAAGGATTTTCAGAAGCTGGATGAGGGTATCCTGAATATCAAGAGGAACATTGCTAGTGGCAAGGCAAAATGTTTCTTGGAAGATGAATCCGGGGTTGTTTATTTTGGTGACCGTCTAGTGGTGCCAAAGAACCGGAATTTGAGGGAGCTCATTCTCCAAGAAGCTCATGAATCACCTCTCTCTATTCATCCTGGTGGTACCAAAATGTACCAAGACCTTCGGCCACAATTCTGGTGGACTCGTATGAAACGAGAAATTGCAAAGTATGTTGCTGAATGCGACACCTGTCGACGGGTAAAGGCTGAACATCAAAGACCTCCCGGTACTCTTCGCCCTATTGCCGTTCCCGAATGGAAATGGGATGAAATTGGTATGGACTTCATCACCGGGTTTCCCCGATCTCAAAAGGGCAACAATGCTATTTGGGTAATCATTGACCGTCTTTCCAAGGTTGCTCACTTCCTACCAGTCCGTGATGATACACGTGCAAGTCAACTGGCTGACTTATATTTGGCTCGTATTGTTCCATTGCATGGGGTTCCTCTGAGGATCATATCGGACAGTGGAAGTATCTTTGTCTCCAAGTTTTGGCAGAGTTTCCAAACTGCTATGGCGTCCCGTCTCAACTTCAGTACCGCTTACCATCCCCAAACTGATGGTCAGACCAAAAGAGTGAACCAAGTATTGGAAGACATGCTTCGGGCATGTGTCATCTCTTTTGGCCAAGGTTGGGAAAAGTACCTTCCTTTCGCGGAGTTCTCCTACAACAATAGCTATCAAGCTAGTCTGGGCATGGCTCCCTTCGAGGCTCTATATGGAAGAAAATGCCGCACTCCGCTGAATTGGTCCGAGACCGGAGAGAGAGCACTCTTTGGTCCGGATGTGATCAATGAAGCTGAGGAGAAGGTGAGAATCATAAGAGAGAATTTGAAGATTGCTCAGTCTAGGCAGAAGAGCTACTATGACAAGCACCATCAGGAGATTCACTATAAAATTGGTGATAAAGCTTATCTCCGTGTCTCTCCCCTTCGTGGCGTTCGCCGCTTCGGAATAAAAGGGAAATTGGCCCCTCGCTATGTTGGTCCTTTCACCGTTCTGGGAAAGCGAGGAGGTCTTTCTTATAAGTTGGAGTTACCGGTCAAATTCCCAAATGTGCATGATGTGTTTCATGTCTCCCAACTTCGCCGTTGTTTCAAGGATCTGATCCATGGGGTCAATCATGAGGAGCTAGATCTACAAGAAGACCTCACTTATCGTGAGCATCCTATCCGTGTCTTGGATGAAGCTGAAAGAAAGACCCGGAACAAGACTACCAAGTTCCTCAAGATTCAGTGGTCGCACCATTCCGAGGAAGAAGCAACTTGGGAACGAGAGTCTAGTCTTCGTGAGGAGTATCCCGACTTCTTTTCGCAGTCTTAGAATCTCGGGACGAGATTCCTGTAAGGAGGGTAGAATTGTAACAGCCCAAAACCTGTGAACCAAAATTTGGATACCAAATTTTCACTTTTGTGGCCTCATTTGCATCATGGCATGCATGCATCATTGCATCCTTGTTAAATTGCTAAGCCACACAAATTATTTTTGGCTATGTTGAAAACCAACATGCAAAGCTTGTCCCAACAAAGTTCACAACAAGGAAGACACTCAAACTTGCAAAGAAAATTACCTTGACCTCTTATATTGTCCAGATAGTTCCAAGAGTCCAAAGTAATATTTCGGCCTTGATTCAAAAGTTACTAAAATATCTGTGTTGGGAAATTTAGCAAAATGCCTATTTAAACCTCTATGAACAAATGTTGTCAAAAACATTTTATTTTGCAACACCAATTTTTGTGGTGCCTCTATAGGTTATGGGGAGGCTCCCCAAATTTTTGCAGATTTTTATAAAATGTTTAAATGCCTCAATTAATTCAAAACATGTGCTGGTTTTAATTTTTAAAACGGAAAAGGACCTATTTGTAATTCCAGGAGGACATGTCCGTGTTGGAATTAGAATTCCCAGGGGTTTTGTGGAAGATGGTCTTCTTCCTCCTTGCTCTGTAGCGACCGAGAGCACCGGCCGAGCCGCACCTGCTCAGCCTTGCCCTGCCGCTCCGGGCCCCTCCTCTGCCCTACCTCGCAAGGAAAACGAGCACCACGTTGCCCTGCTCACCCCATTTCCCCTCGCCCACCTGCTCCCCATTTCCCCATCCTCTCTCTCCCGAGCTCTATGGACGCCGAGCTTCGCCTCCACATCACCGGCGAGTGAGGGCTTCCCAAGCTAAGCCACGACCGCCATTAGCTCCGCCGGACCATGCTCTACCTTCCTGCCAAAGGAATCGACCGGGGAGGTCCTAAATCGCCGCCACCGTTCGTCAATCCTCCGACCACCGTCGCCGCTCCGCCGCCGATTTCCCACCGCCGTAGGTCGTCCCCAACTCTCCCCAAGCAAGCATACGTGTAGAAGGTGAGCTACTGCTCCTCCCCCGTCCCCTCCGTTCCTCCCCATCGCTCTCTGGGTCGCCGCCGCACGAGCACGACGCCGTCGCAGTGCCGCGTGTGCGCCCGCGCACCCTCAGCTCGGATACTCCGAGTGAACCCAGAACCGGAAATTCCGAGTTAAACCAGTACGAGTTCTGTTCTGTCCTTAGCCAAATTTCACGACCCTGCCCGAGCGGATATTCCGAGTTCCAACTAATTCGGATTATCCGAAGTTTACCAGTACAGTTTCTACTCAGTCCTTAGCCAAAATTTTGATGCTACTGTTCGACTCGGATATTCCGATTTCAAATAATTCGGAAATTCCGAAATTGTTCAGTAGATAATAATTTCCCTAATTCCTTCTTTTCCCAAATTAGACAACTAATTTCACTTGTTGTTTAACATAAATTGTAAGGACATAAATTAAAAGAGGAAATAAATATTTAAAAGCAAATATTTAAAATAATAATTTATAAAAGTAATAACTTTTTATCGGGACCTCAGAAATTGTGTTTGTTATACCAAAATGTCCGGAAAATTGTGAGCTATCTAAAATCATCGTCATCATGCATACATGATCACAACTACAATAATGTGCTCTAGTAGTAATTAGAATCATTAAGTTTAAATATGGGGTTTATTTCCAAATAATGCAAGAAATATAATGGGGACCCCATTTAACTTGTTGATCATGATCAATGCTTCTAGGGTGCATTTAAAATGTCATATCATCATTTTTGTATGCATTGCACAATTGCCATGTGTTGATTGTTGTTTCTGCTTTCCGGTGTTGTTTGCTCTCCGGTAGATCACGAGTCCGGAGTTGAGCCTCATTACTACGACGAGCAGTTTGACTACTCCGCTCAACAAGGCAAGCGTAATCCCCCCTCTGAGCATATCTTATCCTATTTTCCGCAAATATTTTCTCCACTATAATATTGCATGCGGTTCCAAATGTCAATTTGCTTGGATTAGAGTATCCTATAGTTACATTAAGATTCCGATGCCAATTACCTGTTTCCCCTCCTATTATCCATAGGATTGTACTGTTGGCCTGAAATAATTAACTATGCAGTGTTGATGCTTAGCCATGCTTAGTTAAAATGCTTAGCAGTTCGGTGGATGTTCCATGGTTGGAAACAGGTGATGAGATGTACAGATGATGGTGGAGAATTTGTGGTGACAGGTTGTCGGGGATGTGACCCCGGGTATACCAAAGCTGGTGGTTTAGTGGAGCTAGTGGAGGAGGCAGCAAAGAAATAAATAAAAGATAAAAGAGGAAGCAGGAAAAAAGACAGGACAGGCGAATTATCCCCTGCCTCGGCTAGGCCCGAGGCCTGTTTATCTTGGTGGGCCGGCATGCTTTCAACCCGGCTGGATCAGCTTTCCTTCAGCTCGGCTGGACCGGCATCCACGCCTCGGAGCAGGCTGAGGCCTCCTTTGCTTACCTCAGCTGGGCCATGATCCTGTTACCACGGATGAGCTTCATCGAACCGAGCCAGGTCGCACTATCTCACCACCTCGGGCGGACCACTCCACACATCGGTTGGGCGTGGTTACCTCGGCAGGCCGAGTCGCTAGCAGGCCAGAAGGGCGCCATCGCGGATGGGCCAGCAGGCTCCAGACTCGGGCTGAGGCCTGTTTAGTTCGGACGGGGCTGCTTCGGCCACGCCTCGCCATGATCCGAGCCACTCCAGGCCTGGTTAGCAGTGTTGTGTCGCCACACCTCGTTAGACCAGGACAACTCCATCGACCGAGCTCTACTCTACTCGGCTGGACCGAGCTCTCTTCACTTCGGCTGCCACCACCAGGAGAGCTGCTACCTCTACGTCTACTACTTCTTCTCCAGCGCCACCTCTGCTCCGGCATCCTTCCTCGTCACGTACAGATGCTCTGACAGGAGTTTCCTGGACAGGAGCTAGAAGACAAACTGCATGACGCAGGCAGCGTGGCTACAGTGCCCTGGATGTGACTGAGTACACCGGCAGCGTGGCTACAGTGCCACTGATGTGACAACAGTACAACTACAGTGACGCGTGAACAGTGTGACAAGACCCAGTAGTCACCTCTGCTACAGTGTACAGTGTACAGTGATATTTGTCCCCTTGTCCCCTGCATGTCCCCTGGGCTCTCCCTATATAAAGAGCACCAGGGGGAGGAGATGGGGCAGCCGCGCAGGAGGCCCTGGGCTCATTTCCCCGCGGGAGCTCTCCTCTCTGGAGATTAGCAACTTAATTAGCAGTGATTAGAGGCATACTTAGAGGCATCCAGCTCGAGGAGCATTTGTACACACCGCATGTACAGAGGGAAATACACCAAATAGGATAGTGATGCAGTAGGGGTTTTACCTCCTCACGAGGGGCCCCGAAGCAGGGTAGATCTTTGTGTTTGCAGTGTTCTTCGTGTGTTCTTCGTGTGCGGTTCCACCGCGCAATCCCTCCCTGAATCCACAAGCACCCGTTCGGCCCCAGAATAAGCCTAGCCTAGGCATCTGCGTGTTCCCACCACGACAGTTGGCGCCGACCGTGGGGCTGATAGTGGCGTTTGCTGGATCAATTCGGATGGGACCTTCGTCATCAACGCGGGGACTCGACTTCGGCCTCGTCCCCGTTAGTTGATCATTTTCGAGTTGGCTGTAGTGCGAATCTGAGCTGTTCTGGAATCTGGGCTGTTCTATAATCCGAGGTGTTCTGTCCGAGGTGTTCTGTCCGAGCTGTTCTGTAATCCGAGGTGTTCTGTCCGAGGTGTTCTGTCCGAGCTGTTCTGTAATCCGAGGTGTTCTGTCCGAGGTGTTCTGAAGCCCGAGGTATCCTGGGAGAATCCGAGTTAAGGCTTGGAAATCCGAATTAAGACTTCTCCAACAACCTGGCCTTGTAAGTATCATTTATATGTCTTCACATGCTTCTAGATAGTCTCAAATAGTACTCGGGACTCCCCCCTCGCTTTTTTGTCTAAGTGTTCTCCCCGGGACAAGATGTCTTAACCCGGGGACTGGGTAGCCAGTTTGTTTTACACCTTCTCCTAGATAAGAAAAGTAACTCGGGACTCGGTCGAACCGAGTCTGGATCTTTGTGCTTAGTAACTGCTGTTAGATTCGTTTTCTATCAAGTGTTATAGCTAGTTTGCCTCGGTTAGTATAATTGTTGTTCCCGTCAAATATTCTTCGTGATTTATATGCTGGACTAACGTTGAAAGGGAATTGGGTTTTGCTGAAAATGTTTGCTACCGAGGTATAATAAAAATACGAGGTATTCAAGAAATCCGGGTCATATTGGAAATCCGGGTCATATTGGAAATCCGGGTCATATTGGAGATCCGGATCATATTGGAAATCTGGGTCATTTTGGTAATCCGAGGTATAATGGAAATCCAACGTATCATGGTTATGTTAGTTATCTCAGGTTACCCAAGGTATCATGGCATTATCAGTATTCTCTAGATCGCCGATTTTTTCGGTTTGCCACAATATCACGGCGTCACTCCACCTCCGGGATCGCCGTTTATTTCGGTTTGCCATAGTATCACGGCATCTTTCCGCATCGTATATCGCCATTTACTTCGGTTTGTCACAGTATCCTGACATCATTCCTTGTCCCAAATCATTGTTTATTCTGTTTGCCAATGTATCAAGGCATTACCTGTATACCAGATCAGTGTCTACGCTGGTTAGCCAGAGGCAACCTTTGAGTTATGTTTGTGCAGGTATATGTCAAACCAGCAGTGGCTGGAGGCATCTATGTCGGTATACGCCCGGAGTGGCTAAAACCGGCATTCGAGATATGCTTATGTTAAACCAGCAGAGGCTGGAGACATTGATGTCGGTAAGCGCCCAAAGTGGCTACCGGACATCCGAGGTATCGAGACCTATGTGAGTTATGCCCGGAAGTGGCCGAGGTATCGAGACCTATGTGAGTTATGCCCGGAAGTGGCCGAGGTATCGAGACCTATGTGAGTTATGCCCGGAAGTGGCCGAGGTATCGAGACCTATGTGAGTTATGCCCGGAAGTGGCCGAGGTATCGAGACCTATGTGAGTTATGCCCGGAAGTGACCGAGGTATCAAGACCTACGCGAGTTATGCCCGGAAGTGGCCGAGGTATCGAGACCTATGTGAGTTATGCCCGGAAGTGGCCGAGGTATCAAGACCTATGCGAGTTATGCCCGGAAGTGGCCGAGGTATCGAGACCTATGCGAGTTATGCCAAGAGTGGCCGAGGTACCGAGACATATGAGATACTAACATGCAGGTTTTATGTCGGTCCAGCCTACGCTAGCGGCATCTCAATTCGGTAAAAGGAGGAGGGCTAACCGACGCTCGCGGCATCTCAATTCGGTAAATGCCAGGAGGGCTAACCGACGCTGGCAGCATCTCAATTCGGTAAAAGCCAGGAGGGCTAACCGACGCTAGCGGCATCTCAATTCGGTAAAAGCCAGGAGGGCTAACCGACGCTGGCAGCATCTCAATTCGGTAAAAGCCAGGAGGGCTAACCGACGTTAGCGGCATCTCAATTCGGTAAAAGCCAGGAGGGCTAACCGACGCTAGTGGCAATCTCAATTCGGTAAAAGCCAGGAGGGCTAACCGACGCTGGCAGCATCTCAATTCGGTAAAAGCCAGGAGGGCTAACCGACGCTGGCAGCATCTCAATTCGGTAAAAGCCAGGAGGGCTAACCGACAATAGGCATCTCAATTCGGTAAAAGCCAGGAGGGCTAACCGACGCTGGCAGCATCTCAATTCGGTAAAAGCCAGGAGGGCTAACCGACGCTGGCGTCATCCGAGTTCGGTAAAAGCCAGGAGGGCTAACCGACGCTGGTGGCATCCGAGTTCGGTAAAAGCCAGGAGGGCTAACCGACGCTGGTGGCATCCGAGTTCGCTAAAAGTCAGGAGGGATAACCGATGCTGGCCACATCCGAGTCTGTAAAGGCCAGGAGGGCTGAGAACCGACTAAAATGGTGCCCATGCAGGCAACATATTTCCGGTGCAAATTGTCCATCTCGTTGTTGATTCGGGTGAGCTCGATCAACCGGATGTCGCATTTGGCCTAGAGGGCATGGCGAAGACGACCAAATTACAAAGGCGCCCATGCAGGCAGGAGCTATGCATATGGAGATGTTTTGGTATGCTTATTTGTTTTGTAAGTCTGTGCGCGACTCTGCGAGTCCCCCGCAGCCTCGGGACTAATGTCGGGGATGTGACCCCAGGTATACCAAAGCTGGTGGTTTAGTGGAGCTAGTGGAGGAGGCAGCAAAGAAATAAATAAAAGATAAAAGAGGAAGCAGGAAAAAAGACAGGACAGGCCGAATTATCCCCTGCCTCGGCTAGGCCCGAGGCCTGTTTATCTCGGTGGGCCGGCATGCTTTCAACCCGGCTGGATCAGCTTTCCTTCAGCTCGGCTGGACGGCATCCACCCACGCCTCGGAGCAGGCTGAGGCCTCCTTTGCTTACCTCAGCTGGGCCATGATCCTGTTACCTTGGATGAGCTTCATCGAACTGAGCCAGGTCGCACTATCTCACCACCTCGGGTGGACCACTCCACACATCGGCTGGGCGTGGTTACCTCGGCAGGCCGAGTCGCTAGCAGGCCGGAAGGCACCATCGCGGATGGGCCAGCAGGCTCCAGACTCGGGCTGAGGCCTGTTTAGTTCGGACGGGGCTGCTTCGGCCACACCTCGCCATGATCTGAGCCACTCCAGGCCTTGTTAGCAGTGTTGTGTCGCCACAACCTCGTTAGACCGGGACAACTCCATCGACCGAGCTCTACTTACTCGACTGGACCGAGCTCTCTTCACTTCGGCTGCCACCACCAGGAGAGCTGCTACCTCTACGTCTACTACTTCTTCTCCAGCGCCACCTCTGCTCCGGCATCCTTCCTCATCACGTACAGATGCTCTGACAGGAGTTTCCTGGACAGGAGCTAGAAGACAAACTGCATGACGCAGGCAGCGTGGCTACAGTGCCCAGGATGTGACTAGAGTACACCGGCAGCGTGGCTACAGTGCCACTGATGTGACAACAGTACAACTACAGTGACGCGTGAACAGTGTGACAAGACCCCAGTAGTCACCTCTGCTACAGTGTACAGTGTACAGTGATGTTTGTCCCCTTGTCCCCTGCATGTCCCCTGGGCTCTCCCTATATAAAGAGCACTAGAGGGAGGAGATGGGGGCAGCCGCGCAGGAGGCCCTGGGCTCATTTCCCCCCGCGGGAGCTCTCCTCTCTGGAGATTAGCAACTTAATTAGCAGTGATTAGAGGCATACTTAGAGGCATCCAGCTCGAGGAGCGTTTGTACACACCGCATATAAAGAGGGAAATACACCAAATAGGATAGTGCTGCAGTAGGGGTTTTACCTCCTCACGAGGGCCCCGAAGCAGGGTAGATCTTTGTGTTTGCAGTGTTCTTCGTGTGTTCTTCGTGTGCGGTTCCACCGCGCAATCCCTCCCCGAATCCACAAGCACCCGTTCGGCCCCAGAATAAGCCTACCCCTAGGCATCTGCGTGTTCCCACCACGACACAGGTAATAAGATGCTTAAAGGTGGGGATGAGAGGCCACTTCGGTATGGTGGTGTTTTGTCTCACTCTCGCCGCCTAGGTGCGAGTTCTTTACCTCTTGAACCAAGAATGATCGCGCTTCCATTCGGTGGGGTATATGGAGCCCCGTCGACCGACTAACTTGTTGCGGACTAGCCGAGGGTCCTCTAGTTTGGCTTTCCATTTGCGTGTGCGTTGAGGATGGTGGCCAAGACTGAGATGAGGATGGTTGTGTTAGGAAAGTAAGTGGCCGCGGACAGGGTGCGAGAAGGTACCTCTTGTCCTACCGCCACTGATGATCCTGGGTTAGTCTCAAGCGAGGTAAAGGTTGTAACCGTTCCCACTCAGCCGGCTTTCCCCGGAAGAGAGCTACGTGTAGGCAATGAGCCGGGCGGTACCGAAGGTAAACACAGTGCACCCCTACAGGGTTAAATCTTTTCGAAAAGCCGTGTCCACGATTACGGACAACTTGGGAAAGGACGATATAGACCATAGAATAACTTTAACGGAATGATTAAAAACTGGGTACTAGAGGTACCACTCACGAATGCAAGGTGAGCTTCCTCGAGGGTGATTCGGGGAGGTGCCTTTGATGAACAGGTACAGTGATGATGGTTGATGTTGAGGAAAGTGATCAAGAAAGAGTCACTTCTTACCTCTTTTGAAAATACTCTGAATAGTCGATGCCTTTGAGTTATGTTTTTCATAAATAAAATCAGCTTTATGCAAAACAGCCATATGACTTTGAAAGCGTCATCAAGCATATATTAGCTCTTAATCTTGCGAGTTCGTCGAACTCAACGTCGTTTGCTTTGTTTCAGAGGAGGACTTCACCGACCTCGAAGGTGGGTTCTTTGTGGACGTCGACGAGTAGTCTGGGGTTCCCAGGTGGCAGCTTGGGACATTCCGGATCAGCTGGCGCTGTGATGTTTATTTGTAGGCCTCTTAGGCCATAATCTGGATCTTGTTGTTTAGAACAACCTATTTTGCTTCCGCTTGTTGTAATGTTGGGTCTGTGACCTCTGGTTGTCATTTGCTATCTTTCTCTATATTAAGAGTTGAACTATAATGATTTGTATCGTAGAGTCTGTGAAGTGCCAGTTGTTCCACAAGTCTTGGTCTCTCTATTATGCATTGAGGGTTGTGCCTGTGTTAAGGCATCAATCGGGGTGTTGCGTTGCCGATGATCCATTCCGAGCAATGCCTGCCAAAGCTTTTGGCCGGGGATTGGTAAACCCGTAACCTCCGGTTGTATCGCTTAAACCGGTGACACACAGCATCACTGTATAACAGTCAGGTCAGGTCGCCACAAAACTCGAGCTATACTATTTTTTCTATCAATTTCAGCATCTCTTTCCCACCTAGCATGCAACTCAGCCAACATCCTAATATTGTTGTCAATTTTAACTTGGATGGCATTTGCTGTAGCAAAAGACTTAGTATCTTTAACCTCATTAGGCATAACTTTCAGTTTCAAAAGATCAACATCAAGAGCAAGACTATCAACCTTAGAAGCAAGAACATCAATTTTACCAAACTTTTCCTCAACAGATTTGTTAAAAGCAGTTTGTGTATTAATAAATTATTTAAGCATGACTTCAAGATCAGAGGGTATACTCCTACTATTGTTGTAAGAATTACCATAACCACTACCATTATTAGAAGGATATGGCTTATAGTTATTATTACCAAAATTATTCCTATATGCATTGTTGTTGAAATTATTATTTTTAATGAAGTTCACATCAACATGCTCTTCTTGAGCAACTAGTGAAGCTAAAGGAACATTATTAGGATCAATATGAGATTTACCACTCACAAGCATAGACATAATGATACCAATCTTTTCATTCAAGGAAGAGGTTTCTTCAACAGAATTTACCTTCTTACCTTGAGGAGTCCTTTCAGTGTGTCATTCGGAGTAGTTGATCATCATATCATCAAGAAGTTTTGTTGCTGCACTTAAAGTGATGGACATAAAGGTTCCTCCAGCAGCCAATCCAGCAAATTCCTTGAGGAAAAATTTAATCCTGCATAAAAGGTTTGGATGATCATCCAAGCAGTCAGTCCATGGGTAGGGCAATTCTTTATCATAGATTTCATTCTCTCCCATGCTTGGGCAACATGTTCATTATCAAATTTCTTGAAATTCATAATGCTACTTCTCAAAGATATAATTTTAGCAGGAGGATAATATTTTCCGATGAAAGCATCTTTGCATTTTGTCCATGAATCAATACTATTTCTAGGCAAAGATAGCAACCATTTTTAGCTCTTCCTCTAAAGGAGAGAGGAAATAGTTTCAGTTTTACAATATCCCCATCTACATCCTTATACTTTTGCATCTCACAAAGTTCAACAAAATTATTAAGATGGGCAGCAGCATCATCAGTACTAACACCAGAAAATTGCTCTTTCATAACAAGATTTAATAGAGCAGGTTTAATTTCATAAAAGTCTGCTTTAGAAGCAGGTGGAGAAATAGGAGTGCATATGAAATCATTATTATTTGTGCTAGTGAAGTCACACAACTTGGTGTTCACAGGAGTACTCATTTTAGCAAAAATAAAAGCTAGGCCGAAATAATAAAAGTAAAACAAGTAACTAATTTTTTTGTATTTTTGATATAAAGAAAGCAAACAAGACAAAATAAAAATAAAGCAAGACAAAAATAAAGTAAAGAGATTGGGTGTGAGAGACTCCCTTGCAGAAGCAACTCGACCTCCCCGGCAACGGCGCCAGAAAACTGGCTTGATGACGTGAAAGACACACGCTCGTTGGGAACCCCAAGAGGAAGGTATGATGAGTGCAGCAGCAAGTTTTCCCTCAGTATGAAACCAAGGTTTATCGAACCAGTAGGAAGTCGGTGATGCTCTGAAGGTGTTGGTGGAGGAATGTAGTGCGGCGCAACACCAGAGATTCTGGTGCCAACGTGGAACCTGCACAACACAATCAAACTACTTTGCCCCAACGAAACAGTGAGGTTGTCAATCTCACCGGCTTGCTGAAAACGAAGGATTAGGCGTATAGTGTGGAAAATGATGTTTGCTTGCAGAGAATGAAAATGAACAATGATTGCAGTAGGTTGTATTCAGATGTAAAAGAATTGACCGGGGTCCATAGTTCACTAGTGGTATCTCTCCATAATAAAATACTAGCATGCTGGGTAAACAAATTACAGTTGGGTAATTGACAAATAGAGAGGGCATAACAATGCACATACATATCATGATGATCAATATGAGATTTATTTGGGCATTACGACAAAGTACACAGACCGCCATCCAGCATGCATCTGTGTCTAAATAGTCCACCTTCAGGTTAGCATCCGCACCCCTTCCAGTATTAAGTTGCAAGCAACATACAATTGCATTAAGTATGGTGCATAATGTAAACAACACTAATATCGTTAGACAAAGCATTGCTGTTTTACCCTAGTAGCAACAGCACATCCACAACCTTAGAACTTTCTATCACTGTCCCAGATTAAATGGAGGCATGAACCTACTATCTAGCATAAATACTCCCTCTTGGAGTTACAAGCATAAACTTGGCCAAAGCCTACACTAATAACGGAGAGCATGCAAGATCATAAACAACATATATGATAGATCAATAATCAACTTGACATAGTATTCAATATCCATCGAATCCCAACAAACACAACATGTAGCATTACAATAAGATGTCACATAAAAGCATTACAATCAAAATCATTCACCTTCATTTTAATGATGGGCTCCCAACCATCTTCCAACTTCCTAGGGATAGAAGCTTCAAGTTTTAATTTCTCTTCCCTAGCTTTTATGAGGGCATTTGTAATATGTTTTGTAAAAGCCATGTTCATAGCACTAGCATTAGGACTTCTAGATAGCTTTTGCAAGAACTTAATAACTTCAGAGATGTTACAACTATCAAAATAAAAATCATTATGATCAAAAGTAATGGGACCATTGCCTCCAATACTTCGAAAAATTTCAGCACCTTTATCAGAAACAGTTTCACCAGTTTTAGGCGATTTTGCATGCTTTATAGTAGAAGTAGAAACATTGCCACCATCAAAAACATTACCATTGATAATAGGAGGTTTATCAACATGTGAAGCTTCAACATTACTAGTGGTGGTGATAGTACAAACTCGAGCTATAATATTTTTTCTATCAATTTCAGCATCTCTTTCCCACCTAGCATGCAACTCAGCCAACATCCTAATATTGTTGTCAATTTTAACTTGGATGGCATTTGCTGTAGCAAAAGACTTAGTATCTTTAACCTCATTAGGCATAACTTTCAGTTTCAAAAGATCAACATCAAGAGCAAGACTATCAACCTTAGAAGCAAGAACATCAATTTTACCAAACTTTTCCTCAACAGATTTGTTAAAAGCAGTTTGTGTATTAATAAATTATTTAAGCATGACTTCAAGATCAGAGGGTATACTCCTACTATTGTTGTAAGAATTACCATAACCACTACCATTATTAGAATGATATGGCTTATAGTTGTTATTACCAAAATTATTCCTGTAGGCATTGTTGTTGAAATTATTATTTTTAATGAAGTTCACATCAACATGCTCTTCTTGAGCAACCAGTGAAGCTAAAGGAACATTATTAGGATCAATATGAGATTTACCACTCACAAGCATAGACATAATGATATCAATCTTTTCATTCAAGGAAAAGGTTTCTTCAACAGAATTTACCTTCTTACCTTGAGGAGTCCTTTCAGTGTGTCATTCGGAGCAGTTGATCATCATATCATCAAGAAGTTTTGTTGCTGCACTTAAAGTGATGGACATAAAGGTTCCTCCAGCAGCCGAATCCAGCAAATTCCTCGAGGAAAAATTTAATCCTGCATAAAAGGTTTGGATGATCATCCAAGCAGTCAGTCCATGGGTAGGGCAATTCTTTATCATAGATTTCATTCTCTCCCATGCTTGGGCAACATGTTCATTATCAAATTGCTTGAAATTCATAATGCTACTTCTCAAAGATATAATTTTAGCAGGAGGATAATATTTTCCGATGAAAGCATCTTTGCATTTTGTCCATGAATCAATACTATTTCTAGGCAAAGATAGCAACCATTATTTAGCTCTTCCTCTAAAGGAGAAAGGAAATAGTTTCAGTTTTACAATATCCCCATCTACATCCTTATACTTTTGCATCTCACAAGTTCAACAAAATTATTAAGATGGGCAGCAGCATCATCAGTACTAACACCAGAAAATTGCTCTTTCATAACAAGATTTAATAGAGCAGGTTTAATTTCATAAAAGTCTGCTTTAGAAGCAGGTGGAGCAATAGGAGTGCATATGAAATCATTATTATTTGTGCTAGTGAAGTCACACAACTTGGTGTTCACAGGAGTACTCATTTTAGCAAAAATAAAAGCTAGGCCGAAATAATAAAAGTAAAACAAGTAACTAATTTTTTTTGTATTTTTGATATAAAGAAAGCAAACAAGACAAAATAAAAATAAAGCAAGACAAAAATAAAGTAAAGAGATTGGGTGTGAGAGACTCCCCTTGCAGAAGCAACTCGACCTCCCCGGCAACGGCGCCAGAAAACTGGCTTGATGACGTGAAAGACACACGCTCGTTGGGAACCCCAAGAGGAAGGTATGATGAGTGCAGCAGCAAGATTTCCCTCAGTATGAAACCAAGGTTTATTGAACCAGTAGGAAGTCGGTGATGCTCTGAAGGTGTTGGTGGAGGAATGTAGTGCGGCGCAACACCAGAGATTCTGGTGCCAATGTGGAACTTGCACAACACAATCAAACTACTTTGCCCCAACGAAACAGTGAGGTTGTCAATCTCACCGGCTTGCTGAAAACAAAGGATTAGGCGTATAGTGTGGAAAATGATGTTTGCTTGCAGAGAATGAAAAAGAACAATGATTGCAGTAGGTTGTATTTCAGATGTAAAAGAATTGACCGGGGTCCACAGTTCACTAGTGGTATCTCTCCATAATAAAATACTAGCATGCTGGGTAAACAAATTACAGTTGGGCAATTGACAAATAGAGAGGGCATAACAATGCACATACATATCATGATGATCATATGAGATTTATTTGGGCATTACGACAAAGTACACAGACCGCCATCCAGCATGCATCTGTGTCTAAATAGTCCACCTTCAGGTTAGCATCCGCACCCCTTCCAGTATTAAGTTGCAAGCAACATACAATTGCATTAAGTATGGTGCATAATGTAAACAACACTAATATTGTTAGACAAAGCATTGCTGTTTTACCCTAGTAGCAACAGCACATCCACAACCTTAGAACTTTCTGTCACTGTCCCAGATTAAATGGAGGCATGAACCTACTATCTAGCATAAATACTCCCTCTTGGAGTTACAAGCATAAACTTGGCCAAAGCCTACACTAATAACGGAGAGCATGCAAGGTCATAAACAACACATATATGATAGATCAATAATCAACTTGACATAGTATTCAATATCCATCGGATCCCAACAAACACAACATGTAGCATTACAATAAGATGATCTTGATCCTGATAGGCAGCTCACAAGATCTAGACAAGATGGCACAAAAGGAGAAGACAACCATCTAGCTACTGTATGGACCCGTAGTCCAGGGATGAACTACTCATGCATCACTCTGGAGGCAGGCATCACGATGTAGAGCCCTCCGGTGATGATTCCCCTCTCCAGCAGGGTGCCAGAGGAGAACTTCTGAACCCATCGAGTTAGGGTTGACGGCGGCGGCAGCGGATGTTTTCTGGAATAATGGCTCGGTGTTTTAGGGTTTTCGCGTCTGGAGGAATAAGTAGGTGAAGGGGCGACGTCGGTGGAGGCGGGCGGGCCCGCTTCCCAAAGGCTGGCGCGGCAGGGGGCCTACCCGCGCTGCAATATGGGGAGGGCGCCCTACTGCCCCCCTTCGTCTCCTCTTCGGACTTCTGGAACATGTCGGGAAAAATAGGCATCTGGGATTTTGTTTCGTCCGATTCCGAGAATATTTCCAGAACAACTTTTCTGAAACTAAAAACAGCAGAAAACAGGAACTGGCACTGTGGCATCTTGTTAATAGGTTAGTCCCAGAAAATGCATAAAAATGCTATGAAGTGTGAATAAAACATGTAGCTATTGGTATAAAACTAGCATGGAACATAAGAAATTATAGATACGTTGGAGACGTATCAGCTGGTCCCGCCGTTCTCCGCCTTCCTCCTTGCCATTCTGGAGCACTATCAGATTCAGCTCCTCCACCTTCATCCCAATTCTATCCTCACCCTCGCCATCTTTGCCTATTTCTGCAAGGGTGTCGTGGTGGTGTCACGGCAGATGCCATAGGATGGCTTAAGTTGTGGGCTCGCTAGGACGTTGGGGGATCCGGGGAGGGTTTGCGCGCTCACGAAGCACGCATGGAGAACAACCAAGAACTCGCAAGAACAAACAAGAACAAGCAGAACCAAGAAGAAGCAAAGAACACCACGATGTACCCTGCTTCGGGGCCCTCTTGTGGAGGTAACACCCCTACTGCAGCACTAGCCTACTCTCTTTATATCTCAAGTGGTTACAAGTACAGAGTGCTCCTTGAGCTGTATGAAGAACAATGGTGGGAGCTCTAGAAGAGATGGAGCTTGGGGGGGATAATGCCTTTCTCTTTTGCCGTTCTCTCCCCTTTCCTCCTCTCCTCTCTACTGGAGGATTTGGTAGCTTACTTATACACTAACCGAATTACCATTTTGCCCCTGGCTGGAAGTGATAATGGCATGGACAAGAGGAACAGGACAAGCCTCTGCCCCCTGTCAACCCAACGGCCGGACTGTCAGGCCCAGCAGGCCTATCTTGCCACTTTGGGCAATGGCAGGTGTAGCCCACCGGGTCTCGGTCATATCCTCTTTCCCGAATTGGCCGGGTCAGCTCCTAGGTTGCTGCGCTCCCAGGAATCCCGTGACCTGACCTGGCCGTCAAGTCCCTAGCAGGCCTATCTTGCCACTTTGGGCAATGGCAGCCGTAGCCCCCCGGGTCTCGGTCGTATCCTCTTTCCCGAATTGGCCAAGTCAGCGCCTAGGGCCTTGCGACCCGGAAAACCTGCGACTTGACCCGGCTGTCTTCTCAGCCTCTGGCAGGAGACACCCGTGAACCTTTCTGACATTACTTGGCCCTTGTGCAATATCCGGATTACCTTATCCGGGTCCTTCCTGACCAACCCGGCTAACTTAACCGGTTTCCTTCCTCTGATTCGGTTAAGCTTTACCGGATCCTCTCTGGCATCTTCCTCTGATTCGGTTAAGTACTAACCGACTCTCACGAGAGATCCGGCCCAAGTGACCCGGCTATATATTGATCCGGCTAGCTCTTTGCAACACTTAACACCACATCTTTGCCCTACCCGGGGGCAGCCCCCCGACAGTAGTCCCCGAAGCTGGTGCGGTTCTACAGCCTCGGCTGAAGAGCCGTAGCAGGTTAAAAATAAACATCACTAACCGAATCTCATATCATATAATCTTGTCTCAGGATTTCCCGGGACACTTGGCAGTGAATCTCTGCGCAAAGCCCCATAATCCGGATCTCTGATCTGACATGCCACTGACAGCACCTCATCCGGATTCTCCGGGTACTTGAGTGCATTTGACCAAACGACCGCGTCTTCTCGTTTTCTCCGTTGACCGGCACACAGGATCCGTGCAACTGCTTCCAATTCTATGGCCCAACATGTGCTTGGAACACACGGCCACAGAGGTGGCCACAGAGTTCCAGGATGCAGTTACCGTGCGACGCTCCGAAAACCGTGCAGTAGTGCGCCCGTTACCGCTGGGCGCTATAAATATGGGCGCAGGGGGTTTCCTCTTCTTCTCCGCTCGTTCCCCACTCCGAAAACTTCCATCTGCGCCACCGCCGCCGCCGCAATCTCGCCCTCGTAACCTTGCCGCGCCGGAGACGTCCTCAACGCACCGGAGGAAAACGACCGGGGCCGCGCACCGTGCCCAGCGCCGCCGTTCCTTCATCGAGCTTCTTCCCCGTCGCGTCATCACCGTGAGTTTTCTTTTTCTCCGGTCATGGCGAACTCGAGGAGTTCATATGCCACGGGAAACTCGCATTTGTTTCTTGTAGATTTATCCGCATATTAGTCCGTCGCCCAGCCTCAGTGCATCTAGTAGATCTCCTGTCTAGATTTTGCACTACACTGCCCTAGTTTTGTTTGCCACCGTATGAGCAGTTCAACCATATTTTTACTCTTGATTTCCTTTCTTTTTTACTGCTGCAGTAGATCTTGTGTAACCCTAGACCTTTGCGGAAGGTGTTTGTGATTGCCACCCGAATCACCTTCTCTGCTGAATCCGGCTAGTTTCATCCGGGATAATATTAGCCGAATCACTCTAGATCTGGTTCGATTATACCATTATCCGATTCATTTTGACTCGGCCCTATCCGACCTCTTGCAGGATTGATCCGGATATGGCGAAGCTTCCTCCCGGCAGATGGGAGGGTTCTGATGTGACCAAGGACGATCTGGAATGGCTATTAAGCACCCGGCGTATAACCTCTCAAGTTATATGCCGCAAACCGGGGAAGGAACTCGTCCCGGTTCCCGAACCTGGTGAACGTGTGGTGTTTCTAGCGCATTTTGAGCGCGGATTCGGATTGCCGGCGAGTGATTTCTTCCGGGCTTTCCTGGATTTCTTTGGCCTACAGCCTCATCACCTCCCGGCTAATGCCTTCGTTTCTCTATCGGCTTTTAGCTCCTTTTGCGAGGGCTATCTCGGTGTCTGGCCGACCGTCGATATTTGGGCAAAGTATTTCCACCTCCGCAAACATACTATTCCAGGCACTAAGCCGAAGCTGATGACTGCTTGCGGTCCGGTTAGCATCACGCCAAGGCAGGGATCCATCTTTCCCCGTATCACTGGCCTAGACACTGTCAAGAAGTGGCAAAGGTCTTTCCTTTATGTGAAGAGTGCAGAAGGCCATGACGCCCTTAATCTGCCCGAGTTCACGATCGAGCCACCCACAGCCGAATTGAACTTCGGATACAATCCGGCCGAGACTATTGTAGAACTTCAGACTGTACATGAAACTCTGGAGGACTTCGGAAGAAGGGCCTGGTCTCGGATGATCTGCTCCGGACCTTCATCGGTCGCCGGGTCTGCCCTCTTCAAAGACGTGAACACAAGATATGCCACATGGGTGGTGTGCTAGATCCTACCCGGATCAGCAGGCATGACCTTAGCAAAGTCTCCATCAGGCGACGGGTAAACGCCATTGCCGCCACCGAGATGTCGGATAAATGGCGGTGGGGCGTAAAGCCGTTTTTCCGAGAGCGCCTTCCACCACAGGTTAGTTCGCCATTTTCCGAATCTAACCATATTTCGTCAAAATGGCATCGGCCTAATCCGGATTTGCCCCGACTTTTCTGTAGCTGTTTGATCGCCAACTTACCGAAGATGGAGACCTCTCCACCAAAGAATGGGGACCGGATCTCAGCCCGCCGCGCGAGGACGAAGAAGATCCGGATACGGATGATTATCTGCCTATCCCGCGCGCCAAGCCAGTCCGCAAGGGTAAGCAATCAACTATTCACAACATCTCCGACGAGGAAGATGATGATTGCAGGATCTTAGATCCCATCGACGCTATTCCGATTTCATGGTCACCACCTTGTGTTCCAGCCAAACAAGATGCTGAAGGGACATCTCGGAAACGCAGTGACGCGCCCGGATCTGATTCCCCTAAAGCCAAGAGAATAAAGAAGTCTGGCTCCAAGTTGAATCGCGTCAAGCCGATGCCTACCACCAAGGGGTAATACTGACTTAACTTCATTTGCTTTCTTCCTCTGTTAACCGAGTCATATCTATCCGAGTTAACTGTTTGCTTTGCTTTATGCAGTGATGTCCTCATCACCGCGCAGACTCATTCATCCATCTCTTCTCCCATTCCTCCGCTGGATACGGTCATGGAAACCCAGTCTCCTGATCGAACTGCCACCTCACCAATGCGTGTCACCACTGCCAATATTCCTCAGCCGACTCCCATTTCAAAGCCGGTTATTGACTTGGAGAGTGAGGAAACCTCGGCTCCAATCCGAGATTCAAGTTGGCCACGCCCTCTCAAGGAGCTGGAGAAGGAAAAGGCCAAGACATCGGCTACATCCTTGCCTAAGCCGGATCCTCGCCCTACTCCCGCAGCGCAAACCCTGCTGAATCAAGAGCAGCAGAAGAAGAAAAAGCAGAAGCAGCAACAGCAACAGCAAGTTTCCGAGAAGCAGCACAAGGAGCCACATCCGAAGCAGACTCCGGGTGCGTCACCGCAACCCAAGCCGACTCAAGGTGCCTCTGGCACACCTCCAACCACCTCGGATAAGCAGGTGGTTGCTAGCAAGAAGGTTTCTGCCGCCCCATCAGCGATTCGATTCGGCCAGTCCCTGTCGAATCCCCGCCCTCCGAGCAGCGATAAGCTCGAGTCCGCCAAGCAATTCATTGAAGCTTGGAATGATGCTGACCTCGCCAAAGATTTTTCTACTTCAGCGCCACATCCGGCTGGGCCTAGTCGGATGTTTCAATCATTACACTCTGTACAGACCTCGGTCACTGAAGCTAACCGGGTGTTTGAGGTAAATTTTTCCGAATCTTGCTTTTATTTCAACATGATCAAATAGTACTATACCCAGTCCCCGAGATTCGGGTCGAACGACTGATACTCCTCCGAGTAAGAAAGTCATTCGGCTTGAATCTCTAAAAAACTTATCATGAATGTTGCCGTAACCGAGGACACCGTGGGACTTCCAGTCCCCGAGTCTCTTTTCCAACTGATTCGGTTAATCTCGGGCCAGTCCCCGAGATTCTTTTGACGCCATTTGCCTGTTTTCTTTCAGGAAACCATGACCGCTCGCGGCAAGCTCTTTAAGCAGCTCGCCCATCAGCATCAGAAGCTCCAAACTTCCTTTGATGGGCTCTGTCTTGAAATGGACAAGAAAGAAGAAGAGCACAAGCGCGCTTTATCCGAGGAAAAATCAGAGGTGACTCGGCTCCAGCGAGAGCTTGACCGAGTTGAAAAAGTGAAGAACAAGGTTAAAGGAGAGCGGGATACGCTGAAGCGTGAAAAAGACACAATCCAGAAGGAGCGGGATACTTTCAAAGCCGGACTTGCGGAGCGGGCCAAACTGGACAAGCAAATTCAAACGAACATTGCCGAATCTGAAGCCGAAGTCAAAGCGGCTAAAGAAGAACTGAGTGCTCACAAAGCGGCCAGTGCGAAATGGCTTGCTGCACTTGCTAGCCTTAACGATGACATGGATCGTAAGTTCACCGAATCTCCTTTTTCTTTCTGCTCTTAACCAATACATATGCTTGTGTTCCTTCTCGCTGAACTCAGTATTAGCTTATTTGTTTGTAGGAGAGTTTACTAGCATCCGGCTTCAAGCGCCAAGGCTGTGAGAAACGCCCGAGCTGAGAGAGCTAAATTAACCGAGGCTCCCCTACCAGAGACATGGGACATCGAAGATCATATTACAGCACTTAAGGCTCGGATTGCTCCTTTGAAGGATTCCCATATTGGTCTGCTCAATGCAAGTCTCAAGGCTCACCGAATCTTGTTTCCTGAAGCGCGGCAAGTTGTGCCTGTGGAGGAGCTGATCCGAGACCTGGATCAAGCAATGACCCGGTTACAGCAGTGGAGGTCTTCGTCCGCCCGCGCTGGTGCTGACGCAGCTTTGCTATTCATCATGTCCTGGTATGAGCTAATTGATCTTGCCAAAGTGCGCTCATTTCGCGAGGGTTCTCCGTGGGCTACAGACCCTACCCGGATTAAGATCCGTGAAGAAGCCGCCAACTTCATGGCCGAATTTGCACGCACCAAGCATCTTGATCTGGAGGCTCCGGTCTACTCGGATGGAGAAGAAACTGAAGAAGAGGAATCGGACGACGCCTCCGCTGAAGAATACGCCGATTCTGAGGGCGAGTCTGGTGATTCGGCTAACTCTGCCGAACACGCTCCTATCAAGATCCCAGCTTCTGACTCGGCTAAGAATACCGAAGCAACTCCGGCCCAGACTTCGGAGATACCAGCAACTGATTCGGCAGAGATTACTAAACAAGCTCCAGCTGATCCGGATACCTCCGAATCCGCCCAGCCTTCAAGCTCTCCACGCAAGGTTACCCCTGAAGTTCCTCCATCTGAGCCCATCCTTGCAACCGAGCCCCTGCAACCGAATCTACTCCAACCGAAGCTCCTGTAACCGAGGCTCGCGCGCCCGAGGTTCCTTCAACCAAAGCTCCTGCCACCGAACCTGCTACAACCGAGTCTGCTGCTTCCTGAAGTAACTTAGTGAAAAAACGTTAAATCCCCGGTATGCCGGGAGCAGATGTAATAGACTATTTTAAGTTCTTTCGAGACTACTTTAAATTTGCTTAACATGATCCGGACGAGGTTTATGTTGGATCATTTTAAACCGAGTCCCCGAGTCTGTTTTCTTGTTTACTATTTTTGCCGAATCTCTGCTCTTGTCTACCTTTTAGGTGTTTGACAGTCGAGTCACAAGATAGGAATCATAGCATACAATACTTGAAACATGCGAGTTGTGGTTTAGAATCATTCAACATAAACGAAAAATAAATAACAGGGGTTAGTAAACGACATGTGCCGAATCGGTTTTGGACCGAGTCCCCGAGTCCATTTTCATGTTTCCCACATTCCTCATCTCTGCTCTTGACTACCATTTTGGTGTTTGTCAGTCGAGTCACGAGATCAACAACACAACATACATTACTTGAATTTTGGGACGAGGTTCAAAGCAATTCGGCACACGAACGGTATGGACAAAACAGTAATAAAAACACATGCATGAGTACGAACAGTCCCCGAGTCCAGACTCGGATTGCTGCAACTTCATTTATGATAAACTGAAATACATACATTGCGCCCCTTAGGAGTAAAAGGGTCGAAGCAGAGCTACATTCCAAGGTCTCTTAGTTTCTTGTCCGGGTCTGTCCAGGCCATCCTTCCTTGGTTCCTGTGCATCTACAAGGTAGTACGAGTCATTGTGCATAGCCCTGCTCACAATGAAAGGTCCCTCCCATGGAGGTGACAACTTGTGTCGGCCTTTGCTGCGCTGCACCAGCCTTAGCACAAGATCACCCTCATGAAACACTCGAGGGCTGATCTTTCGACTATGATATCGTCGTAGATTCTGCTGGTATATTGCTGTCCGAGATAGAGCCAATTCTCTTGCTTCCTCTAGCAGATCCACTGCATCTTCCCGAGCCTCTTTTGCCTCGGTTTCAGTATACATTGCCACCCTTGGTGCATCATGTTCTATGTCTGTGGGTAGCACAGCTTCTGCCCCATAAACCAGAAAAAATGGCGTATAGCCAGTTGACCGATTCGGCGTGGTCCTTAGACCCCACAGTACTGATGGTATCTCGTCTATCCAGCATCCCGGAGTTTTCAGCAATGGTTCAATGAGACGAGCCTTGATGCCGGCCAACACCAGGGCATTTGATCTTTCCACTTGCCCATTAGACTCCGGATGTGCCACCGAGGCTATATCTAGCCGGATTCCCTTATTCATGCAGAACCGAGCAAACTCTCCGACAGCAAAGTTTGTGCCGTTATCCGAGATGATGCTATGAGGGTATCCGTATCTCAAAATAATTTCTTTCAGAAAGTCACAGCCGAACGACCATCACTTTCCGGATTGGTTTCACCTCTATCCACTTGGTGAACTTATCCACCATCACCAGCATATGTGTCATGTTGCCCCTAGCCGGCTTGAAATCTCCCACCATATCCAAACACCACACAGCAAATGGCCAAGTGATAGGAATTGTTTCAGTGCCGATGCGGGTAAGTGTGTCTGCTTGGCAAACCTTTGGCATCCTTCACATTTTCGGACTATGTCCTCTGCATCCGCGTGAGCAGTGGGCCAGTAAAATCCATGCCGGAATACTTTAGCCACCAGGGCTCTTGTACTGCAATGATGTCCACATTCACCCTGATGTATCTCAAGGAGCATCTCCTTGCCCTCGGCTGGCTCCACACAACGCTGTAGCACCTCGGTTGCACTCCTCTTGTATAACTCCTTGTTGATGATGGTGTAAGCCTTGGACCTCCTCTGCACTCGCCTAGCTTCGGTTTCATCATTTGGCAAACTCCCCTCCGACATGAACTTCATGATTTCTTCAGCCCATTCCGGTACTGGATGCAAAGGGAATAAGTGCTCATCTACTTCCACTGGTTCGGCCGCCATTATTTCTTCTATCAGCTTCTGCCCATTCCCTAAGATTCGGTTATCACCACCTTCTTCTCTGCTCCTCTTTCCTAAGATCCGGTTAGCAGTCCCCGGGTCTCGCCATGCAGTCCCCGGGTCTTCCCCAATGTACTCGACATCAACATTCATAGGGACAGCCTCAGATTCTTGCTTTGGGATAAAAATTGACTCGGAATCAGGCGAAGGTTTGATTGAAGGGACCCTTAGGTGATTCAAGGATATCCCGGGTGGAATTGCATCCCTAGACGACCCGAGTTTTGACAGGACATCAGCAGCTTCGTTCTCCAACCGAGGTATGTGCTTGTACTCGCAGCCTTCAAAAAATCCTGAAATTTTCTGGACATGAAACCGATATAGTGCCATATTGGCATCAAGAGCATCCCAATTTCCAGAAGATTGCTGCACAACTAAATCCGAATCACCAAAACATTCTATTCGGCGGATGCCGATGTCCCTGGCCACATTAAGCCCATGGATCAGTGCCTCGTACTCGGCCACATTGTTTGATGCTGAGAAATGAATCTGCAACACATATCGCAATTGATCTTGCTTCGGTGACGTGAGTACCACCCCAGCACCTAATCCGATTTTGGTTTTGGAGCCATCAAAGTGCAACTTCCAGTAATTGTAATCCGGCTTGGGTGGCTCATACTGCATTTCGGCCCAGTCACAAAGGAAATCTGGTAAAGCCTGAGACTTGATAGCATCCCTTCTCTCATAATGCGGGGTGTAAGGAGATACTTCTATTGCCCACTTGGCAACCCGGCCAGTCGCATCTTTGCACCCAATGATTTCCGCGATTGGAGCTTCACATACCACGGTAATCGGGTGTTCTTGGAAATAATGTTTCAACTTTTTGGCCGCCAGGTATACCCGTATGTCATCTTCTGGTAGTGGGATAATTTTGCTTTGAGGTTGAGATCACCTCACTTAAATAGTACACCGGTCTCTGCACGGATTTACCCTCCTCTTCTCGTTCTACCACTATGACCACACTCACGACCCGGTTAGTGGCCGCAATGTAAAGTAGCATTGGCTCATTCGGCAAAGGTGACGCCAGAATTGGTGCAGTGGACAACATCTTTTTTAATTCGTTGAAAGCCGAATCTGCCTGCGGGGTCCACGTGAACCCGGTGCTCTTTTTCATCAATTGATACAAGGGCAAGGCTTTTTCTCCTAGCCGACTCACAAACCGACTTAACGAGGCTAAACACCCTGTGAATTTTTGTACATCTTTTAGACATCTAGGCAATTTCATTCTTTCTATGGCTCGGATTTTAGCCGGATTCACCTCAATACCTCGGCTTGATACAAGGAAACCGAGCAACTTTCCAGCCGGGACACCAAAGGTGCATTTATCCGGATTCAATTTCAACCGATATTTTCTCAAGTTCACAAATGTTTCCTCGAGATCCTCGAGGAGAGTGTGTTTTTCTTTAGTTTTGATGACGATATCATCGACATACACCTGCACATTCTTGCCCATTTGGGAGTGTAAGCATTTCTGCATACATCTCTGATAAGTTGCACCGGCATTTCTCAAACCGAAACACATGACACGATAGCAATACGCCCCGTACGGGGTAATAAAAGCAGTCTTTATTTGATCTTTAGGGTTCAGTGGTATCTGGTGAAAACCAGAGTACGCATCAATAAAAGACAACAACTCACACCCCGCAGTAGAATCGATCACTTGATCAATCCGAGGTAAAGGAAATGGATCCTTCGGGCACGCCTTGTTTAGGTTGGTGAAATCGATGCACATGCGCCACACCTTGACCACCGCTGGTTCGTCCTTCTTCTTCTCTACCAGAACCGGATTGGATATCCAGTCTGGATGCAACACCTCCATAATGAATCCGGCTGCAAGCAACTTAGCCAGCTCATCCAGCACCACTTTTCTTCGATCATCTGAGAGACGCCGAGTCGGTTGCCTCACCGGTTTTACATCCGGCCTGACAAATAAAGAGTGCTCTGCCAACTCCCTCGGAACACCAGGCAGGTCCTTAGCCGACCATGCAAAGATATCCCGATTCTCACGGAGGAAGTGACAGAGCGCGCTTTCCTATTTCTCATCCAGCCCGGCACCAATGATGGCCATGCGCTCCGGGTTCTCCGGGTCAATGGGATCTTCTTTGTCTCCTTGGGCATCTCAAATGTTGCACCTCCATCCGGATTGGTCATAGCCAGCACACCGAGCTGAGCTGACTTCGCCATTGCCACCACCTCATGCATCTTGCTCTTCTCAGCTTGGATCACCAATGATTCGGCTAAGGTGGAACCGATTGTGGCACACTGTATGGCTTTTGTAATCTCCCGCAACAGTGATAATACCATTCGGGCCTGGCATCTTTATCTTGAGGTAGGCCACATGGGTGGATATCATGAACTTGGCTAACGCAGGCCGGCCAAGTAGAGCATGGTATGGGCTCTCCAAATCTACCACCTCGAACTCGAGACTTTCAAGCCGGTGATTGTCCTTGGTACCAAACAGCACATCTACCCAGATCTTACCCATTGGGGAACAAGACACCCCGGGTACTATACCATGGAAGGTACAACTGCTCTGCTGCAACTGATTCGGCGAAATACCCAACTTGACCATTGTGTCCCGATACATGATGTTTATGGCACTGCCATTGTCAATCAAGACTCGGCTAAACCTCACGTTAAGCTTGGGTCCTACCAAAGTCGGATCCACCACTAGTGCATAGTTTCCTGGACTTGGCATAATTCTGGGGTTATCAGCCCTGCTCCACGTGATCTCCTGCTCGGACCAATTCAGGTATTTTGGGACTGCTGGTATGACTGCATTCACCTCCTTCGCCCTTCGCAGCTGACTTTTCTTGTCAGTTGGCTCGGTCACAAAAACCACATAACTTTGATGAGCCTCCTTGTACTCATTACCGGGGTATCCACCTTGCCGACTCGGACCAGCACCATTGTCATTGCCTCCCATGTTTACCAGGTTAACCGGCTTTGTGGCTGCCGGTCTCGGAGCTCCTGCGTTCACCGGGATTGTATTGGCTCCGGTTAAAGGCATATTCGGCCTGAAATTCGGTCTAGGAGCACCTCTCTGAGGTGGTCCTCTCTGACCCTCCGCCTGAATGCGATGATGCCAGCTACAATTCCGAGTTGAATGATTGGCCGGCTTGCGTGGGTCTGTTGTGTGATAACAGCAAGGCCCGTCCAATCTTGCCTCAAAGGTTAGAGGAGGACTCGATCCATCCCACACCTTCTTTGGCCAGGCACCTTGATTCGGCCTCCAAGCTGGACCCTCAGTCTTTTGTCTCTGACCATCTCCTGCTCCAGGATGATCCATATTCACTGCAGCCACCTGATCTGAACCGTATCTATAATCCGGATCTCTTCTTTTGTAACCGAATTCATGTCGGTCATTGGGCCTCAATGGTCCTACTCGGTTATTAACCGGTTGCCTCCTGCTTGTTCCCACTGCATCCAATGCGGGCTGTGTCGGATCACCTAGAGCGTACGTATCTGCTATCCGGATCGTTTCCGCCAGTGTCTTGGGCATATCCCTCTGGAGCTTCTGCCAGAGCGGGGTGCCATGTCGGCAACCCTGCGCAAACCAAGAAATCGCCTGCTCCTCCACGACACCTTCGCAAGAGTTGCGAATGTTGCTCCACCGAGTTAAGAATTCTCGGTCTGTTTCCCGTTCTTCCTGCTTGCACGCAGCCAGGAGCTGAGGTCGGTTAGGCCTCTTGTAGGTGCTGGAGAAATTACTGTAAAATGCCTCCTCCAAGTCCATCCAAGAGTTGATACTACCCGGCGGTAAGTTGTTCAGCCAAATCCGGGCTGGCCCTTCCAACATGTGCGGGAGATACCGGACCGCCCATCGGCGATTGCCCCCCGCAATGTGCACTGACGATACATAGTCTATTAGCCAATCTTGTGGCTTTGTGTTGCCATTATATGGCTTTGTGCTTCGGCCAAGCTGAAATAACGGCACACTCGGTTCGTTCATGATCCGAGGTCCAAAACATGGAGGACCCGGTGGGCCTTGCTCTTCTAGCTTCTCGGACTGGTAAATTCTATCCAACTTGAGACGCTGATCATTCGGATCTAATGCCCGAGGTCCCAGTCTTGATGCAAGTGCATTATCATACGTCTGGTATCCGGCTCGCGCCATAGCCGAATTTCCGTCATCATAGCGGTAACCCGCCTGGCCACCACCTTGCTGTTGCGCTCGCACAATCACTTGCTGCCCAGGAGGACGAGGTGGTTGACCTCGGCCAGCCGAATTGCCCCTTCCAGCTCCCGGGTAACCTCGTCCACCACTGTTTCTACTTTGGCCACCTCTTCCTTGAGCGGCTAGCTGCTTGCCGGCATACTCAGCATCATAGGTCTGCAGCTGCTTGCTCTTACCCGAGTTCACGCTCTGGGCCCGGTCAACTCCGACGTGCGGGGATGACGCCTGCCCCTTGGATCTCTGGCTAACAGCCTTAACCGACACTACTACCCGAGAAACACCTGCATCCGGATTGGCTTTCCGGTAAGCCTCATTCTGCCGGTTACACACATCTACTAGCTCATTGACTCTCTCTGCCTGCTTCCGCCAGGCGTCCCCGGTTAGTGTGCTCAACTCGGCTCGCGCTGCCGCTGCAGCCCTAAGATTCTTAGCCGGGGAGCTATACACCGGCTTGCCTGTGCCAGATCTATGACTAGTAGCCTTACTGGAGCTCGATCCTGCAGCTCTAGCTAACTCGTCATTGAGGTCCTTACCCCGGTTACGCAACTCGGCTTTTTTGCGCGAGCGATGCACTACAGGAGTAAAACCCTCGGTGATACCATTGGCAGCATTGTACTCTCTCATATCTCTATCAAAGGCTTGCCTAGACTCCACCACTAACCGGGCTTCTTTTTGCAACCTCAGGCGCTCTGCCTCTAGCTGAGCTACAGTGAGCTCTACATCTGCCCCAGGTGCCACTGGCCGAGATAACTTCTCCAGGACATCCTCTAAGGGAGCCTCCCTACTTGACATGCCAAGCGGGCCAACCGGATCTGGTCTCTCCTTTGGGAACTTAGCTGTCCGAGTCGGCTTGCCAACCGGATCAACTGGCGTGGCCAGCTCCTCGGGCATGCTTTTGCTGGCATCTCCTTTGCCAGCTGCTGCACTTGGCCCGGTCATCATCACCTCCACGCTACTCCCGGGGCGAGCGCTACGCCGTCCGAGAGCTGCGCGGAAAGAGGGAGGATCCTCAGCCACGAGCACCTGCGCCGGGTACTCGCGGACAGGCTCGGTGGCGACGTAGGTGACGAAGCTGCCGAGCGTCATGAGGAAACCGTCTGCGGGGAAGGGCTTGTTGGCGAAGCACCCCGCGTTGTCGCTGATGAAGTTGAACTCGCCGATCTTGCAAACGAGCCCAGAGAGGACCCGCTCGCCGGAGCCAGCGACGGTGCCCGTCCGGAAGGAAACCCCAGCCAACGCCACTGCTCCCCACGGTGGGCGCCAACTGTCGTGGTGGTGTCACGGCAGATGCCATAGGATGGCTTAAGTTGTGGGCTCGCTAGGACGTTGGGGGATCCGGGGAGGGTTTGCGCGCTCACGAAGCACGCATGGAGAACAACCAAGAACTCGCAAGAACAAACAAGAACAAGCAGAACCAAGAAGAAGCAAAGAACACCACGATGTACCCTGCTTCGGGGCCCTCTTGTGGAGGTAACACCCCTACTGCAGCACTAGCCTACTCTCTTTATATCTCAAGTGGTTACAAGTACAGAGTGCTCCTTGAGCTGTATGAAGAACAATGGTGGGAGCTCTAGAAGAGGATGGAGCTTGGGGGGATAATGCCTTTCTCTTTTGCCGTTCTCTCTCTCCTCTCCCTCGTCCTCTCTACTGGAGGATTTGGTAGCTTACTTATACACTAACCGAATTACCATTTTGCCCCTGGCTGGAAGTGATAATGGCATGGACAAGAGGAACAGGACAAGCCTCTGCCCCCTGTCAACCCAACGGCCGGACTGTCAGGCCCTAGCAGGCCTATCTTGCCACTTTGGGCAATGGCAGGTGTAGCCCACCGGGTCTCGGTCATATCCTCTTTCCCGAATTGGCCGGGTCAGCTCCTAGGTTGCTGCGCTCCCAGGAATCCCGTGACCTGACCTGGCCGTCAAGTCCCTAGCAGGCCTATCTTGCCACTTTGGGCAATGGCAGCCGTAGCCCCCCGGGTCTCGGTCGTATCCTCTTTCCCGAATTGGCCAAGTCAGCGCCTAGGGCCTTGCGACCCGGAAAACCTGCGACTTGACCCGGCTGTCTTCTCAGCCTCTGGCAGGAGACACCCGTGAACCTTTCTGACATTACTTGGCCCTTGTGCAATATCCGGATTACCTTATCCGGGTCCTTCCTGACCAACCCGGCTAACTTAACCGGTTTCCTTCCTCTGATTCGGTTAAGCTTTACCGGATCCTCTCTGGCATCTTCCTCTGATTCGGTTAAGTACTAACCGACTCTCACGAGAGATCCGCCCAAGTGACCCGGCTATATGTTGATCCGGCTAGCTCTTTGCAACACTTAACACCACATCTTTGCCCTACCCGGGGGCAGCCCCCCGACAGAGGGTATGCCGGGGTCAAGCGTCGGCGGACTTCTTCCGGCGCTTCTTTGCGCTCCGCTCCACTGCCCCGGAGAGACCTCCGGATGTGTCTCATTCCTTACACGGAGGGCATGCCTGAGCGCTATATCCCCATCACCTGGGATGGTGAGATCGCTGTCACCAGGGTGACGAAGCGGGTGGATGACTTCCACAAGTGGTGGCTTTTATGTGGAAGTTACGGAGGAGTGCCCCTTTCTCGAGGTCACCTCTGGGCCCCGTCGAGGCACAGCGGCTGGAGCAGCCAACCTCTGGAAGATCCGGCTCTTGAGCTCTTTGAGAAGCGCCTCCTGGAGGCCCACGCCCATGGGCTTACTGGCCAGATGGTGTCGAAGGACTTCGTGGCGCAGCGCATTGCACCGCTGCAGTCGCACCTGGAGCCGATGTGGGCGTACTCCGGCGGGGCGGACCGAATGCGGCTGAGCGGTGAAGTCTTCACAGCGGAGGTGCTAAAAAGCTTCATGGATGTCCTTTTCACTTCTCCGCAGATCCCTGAGCCGACAAACAACTCCTCCAAGCCTCTGCACCGTTTGGTGAAGAAGATGCGTGCCAGGTACTTGGCGGGGATGCCTGCATTCACCGCGTGGGGGCTAGTCTCGCGAGGACTTATGGGGCCCCAAGAGGGCCCCGCCTGGCGGCCTTGGCGGTGTCTGCGTGAGGCGATGACGCGTCCTCCGGCTCTTCCACGACATCGGACGGCGGTGCTGGAACCCTGGAGGCGCCAGTTCCTCAGGTGTCGCCACGCGGCCCTCGGGGGCGGCCATGCCTGGCACCGGGGTTCTTGAGGTTTCCTCAGGCGACGAAGAGCCTCTCCGCGCCGTCCCCCGGACCAGGGCGAAACGGGGCTTGGACATGTCGGTGGGCAGCGTCTCCTCGTGCAAGAGGCGTAAGGTGTGGGTGGATGTGACCACCAGGTAGGCCTCTCTCTGTCCCTTCCTTCTGTCATTTTCACGTCCTTCTTTTCTTCATCTTCTGCCTTGTTCTACTCCAGGCCTTCCACCACTCCCCCTGCGGCGCCGAGAGGAAGGAAGGCTCGCGGACTCGGGGGAATCTCGGGAGCGGCAGAGGTTCCTGCTGCTTCCGCCCCTGCTGCTTCGGAGCCCTCGGGGGCAGCGGCTCCTCCCGAAGCGGCGGGGCTCCTCGAGGGGGAGGACGTGGGGGCGATGCCATCGCTGGCTACGTGCCTCGAGGCAAAACGCCGATACGGCCTCGCCGGGGCCAGAGGAGTTCGTCTTCAACGGGGCCTTCCTCCCTTTTGGGCAGGCGGAGTCAGAGGCGGACAGTGAGTGGGCTCCGAGTCCCACAGCAGCCCCAGGCGCAGACGGGGATGGAGGTCTCACTCCAAGCCCCCGGGCGCACTCCGAGGCCACCCCGAGCCCTCGCCGTGCGGGCCTTGAGCCTCCTGCGGGGCCGGGGTCCGCTAAGCTTCCCGTTGACTCCCGAGCCTTGATTCGGGGATGCGTCAGCGGGCGGCTACTCGTCACGTACCTCTTTTCCGTTCCGCGAGGGCGAAGCTCCATGAGCTGGAGGCCCATCTCGCTGAGAGGGAGCTGGCCGAGTCGGAGGACCTTGAGGGCCTGGCGCGAGGTTGGTCCCAACTCCAGGAAGTGGTGACCCGCTGCCGTCGAGAGGATGAGGCGGCGCGGGAGAAGCGCGCGGATGCCCTTCGCTTCGCGCTCAGACCCATGCCAGCGTCGTGCAGGAGGCCGAAGAGACCCTCACGTGCCTGGAGGCCAAGCGCGATGCTCTGGAGATTGACACCGAGGCCCGGCACCAGGAGATCACGGCTCGCGAGACATTAGCCTCTGCCAGGTCCCAGGAGGTTGAAGCAGGAGTTGCCGCCAGGCTCCAGGAGCTCTCTGAACGTGAGGCGAAATTCGGTGTTGACTCAGAGTTGTCAAGGAAGACGCTGGAGGAGCTTCGCGTGTCTCTGGAAACTCTTCGGCGAGAGCTTGACACTCGCGGGGAGGAGCTGTGGGTGCGTGAGGCGCAGGCCACTTCCGCGAACGTGGATAGCCTCGTCGAGGAAGAGAGCCGCAAGCTTCTCTGCATCGCGGTTGGCCGCATCTTTGCCAACCTCCATCGTCTCGAGGCCTCCTTTAACTTCCAAAGCGTGATGGAGCCAGATGTGGGGCCTGGAGCCGCGGATCGTGAAGCCGAAATCAAGGAGGATGCGGAAGCGTACGCCGATCGCTTCAAAGCGGTTGAGGCCGACGAGAGCCCCGAGGGGTCGGCGTAGCTCTGGGGCCTGGGTTGTTTCCTTAGGCGCAGCGTGCCTGGTTGTTTCACTCTGTCTTTTTAAGAACTTGCGCAAGTATTGGAATGACTTTCAAGACTTGTATGTCTGTATGTATGCCTCTCGTGAGGCTCTTGCTTATGTCTTTTCTGCTCTGCATTGTTGGGGCTTCCAGACGGGTGAGGGTTTCTTGAGACCCTGCTACCAGGGGTTCTTCTGTTGCTGCGCAGGTAACCTTTGAAGCACTGGTGAGAGGAGACACAAGAAGTCGGGGAGCGAAGCAATTGTCAAATAAAGGGGAGAAAAACCCGCGGGGAGCTGAAGTTAGCTGGGAGGGCCGCCTGTTTTGTCGTGGGTACTACGTCCCTTGCTGAGCCAAGGCTCCCTTGAACCCTGCGTGGATTCAAAAGGGCCTTTGTGCGCTCAGGGGCTCCCTTAGGTGTGGCTCGCGAGAAGAGCAAGCATCAAAAGCCTTTGGGGAGCAAGCCCACGCGCCGGAGCTTGGGTCTTCTGGATCCTTCGGCGCTGCTGGGGTTCTCCCGAGGTATAGACATTGTGCCCAGCCCCCGCTCGCGAGGTGCGCGTGGGGAGGAAGAATGAGCGCCGCAAATTGCCAAAATACTCACTTACGAAGTTATATTACATAAAAAGGTGCTGGTGCGCGTTGTGTCAGGAAGGGAAATAGTCTGTTACACTTGGAGTAGCCAAGTTACACTTCGCCATGTCTGGGCATGGGATTTTTTATACTTGGAGTAGCCAAGTTACATCAGCCAAGTTTAGGCGTGGAGTTTTTTATACTTGGAGTAGCCAAGTCACAACCGGCCATGTCTGGGCATGGGGTTCCACAGAGTGTGGCTGAGACTCCTCGCGGCCCGTGGCGACGCTTGGTAAGGGGAGCTCAGTTGGAGAGGCCCTCGGGGAGGGATAAGCTTTTGTGAAGCTGGGGGGGTGACGACTCGTGCGTCCTTCTTGAGACAAAAAGCTTTTGTGAAGCTAGGGGGTGTGACGACTCGGGCGTCCTTATTGAGACAAAAAAGAGGATTGCCTGGCGTGAATCTATCACGGGTAGAACTTGCGGAGATGTTGTATGCTCCATGGATTCTCGGCGGGCATGCCACCAAGCTCCTCCAGCTGAGCGGTCCCATGCTTAGCGACGCGCGTGACCCTGTAAGGTCCTTCCCACAGGGGTATGAGCTCGTGGGGGTCCTCCCTGGAGAGTATCCTCCTGAGGATGAGGTCGCCGACTTCAATGTCGCGTGAGCGCTTGCGGCGGCTGTGGTATCGATGCAGCGCCTGCTGATACCTCATCGCCCTGATGGTGGCCTGACGGCGCAGTCGTACCAGTAGCGTCACATCGCCACTGTGGAGCGCCTCTTGATCGTCCTCGTTGAAAGCTAACGCAGGTAGCGGCTTGGCGAGATTTTCGATGTTGTTCTCGTTGAAGGCCAGGACTCGCGGAGATTCGAGACTCAACTCGCCAGGGAGAACCGCTTTGGGTCCGTAGGTGAGGGCAAAAGGTGTCTCACTTGCTGGCCCAACTACAGTTGTCCTGGAGGACCACAGCACTGAAGGGAGCTCACTGACCCAGCTCTTGCCCGAACGCTTGAGGCACTTGAAGCTCCGCATCTTGAAGTCTTTGAGTTCTTCCTCTATTTCCTCTTCATTTTGGTTACTGCTTCGTGGGCGCTCTGAGGCATTGCACAGCTGAATACTGAGGGACTCACAGCAAGCCCTGAAGGTGCCACTTGCGAACTGTGAACCATGGCCGGTGACGACGCGGTTAGGCACCCCGTAGCGATGCGCGAGGTTGTTCAGGAAGTCCACCGCTGATTTTGCCGGGATGGAGCGCACGGCTTCTACCTCCGTCCATTTAGTGACCTTGTCGACGGTGACGTACAGGTAGCGGTAGCCTCTGCGTGACCTCTTGAAAGGCCCCAGGAGGTCCAGCCCCCAGTCCGCGAAGGGCCAGGTGGCTGGGAGTGTCTGGATCCCCGATTCTGGCTGGAGCTCGGCCTGCTTGGCGTGGTGCTGGCAGGTTGAAATACAGTTGGCCCATAGAAACCGCTCCTGAAGACCTTCCCCGCGAGGACGCGTGAGGACGAGTGATGCCCGCACTCTCCGTTGTGCACGTCCTCGAGGAGTTGCCTGCCTTGCGGTAGAGGTCTTCCCCGATGACGCAGTAGGACTTGGCGTGGTACTTGGCCATGTTGAACATTCGTTCTGCTTCCGCCTTCTCTTTGGGGAGAGCCCCCGTGCTTAGAAAAGCCTTGATCTCCTCGATCCAGCTCTCCTCCTGAGGCACTGTGGCAAGCATTCGGTGGATCCCCAGGGGTGGTCCACTGCCGCTTGGTGCTCCTGCCCAGCCGTGATGCCTGCCCGGTGGGCCGCATCCACGAGCTCCCTCAGTTGGTGAAGGCGGTGATGGTGGTGGGGGCAGAAGGGCACCCGACGCCAAAGCCTCTATGAATCCCAGGCCGCGCTCTTCCGAGCGAGGGCTACCTAGAAAATCGGGAGCTTCGGAGGCGCGGATGAGCTCGGTGATGCGTGCCAGCCAGCTGGCTTGGCATTCTTCAGTGGGGAGGTAGCTCATCAGCTCTCGCGCCGCGAACAGCGCGGCTCCCGGGCTCGGTGCTAGCTGGCTTTGTGTTGAAGCCCCCGGTCTTCGGGAAGATGCGGGGGAGGAGACACGGACGCTCACCTCCTCGGGCCCCTTGATGCAGGGCCAGGATGGCTGCAGCTCTTGGCGCCGTTGACGCGGGGCCGTACTCGCGGGTTGCGGCCCGGCGCAGGCGTGGCGACGGTCCTGCCGCTGGCGTTTGCTCGGCGAACCAGGTGCCTAGCTCGGATTCGTGCCATGGTGCCGGAGAGGTCGAAAGGAGAAGGTTGAAAGCGCGCCTCAACCCCCTACCTGGTGCGCCAAATGTCAGAGAATAGTCCCCATAAACCAGGAATCGAAGGGGCTGAACACGACACTTATCAAACACTCGTCAACCTCGGCGACCAAACTCGACGAGCTCAACAGGACGCATCACGGCAGAGATGGACACCAGCTCGTACCCAGGTTCAGGCCCTCCTGGAGGAGTAAAGACCCTACTTCCTGTCGTGTAGTATTGCACTGCTTCGCGAGGTTACAGTACAGGGGTGCTTGCCGAGGGCAAAAGCTTACAACAATGGCAGAGCTTCCTAAGTGCAGGAACTCTCTTCTCTGTGTGGACTAATAGTCTTAGGTGAAAGAATGATCGATCCCCACTCCAGTGGTGCTCCCCCTGCTTATATAGGCGCAGGGGCGGAAGCTAGGGTTCCTCCATGATGCCGGTCCAGGAGGGCGGCGTGCCCCTGGTCCATGGGGTTGTGGACGAGGTCCACCGCTTTGGTCTTGTTGGTCTTCGTCAAGTCCTGCCACCGTCCGTCCAGAGCGGTGGCCGGCGCTCCAGAGGTCCGTGGTGTCTCACCAATGACGTCGCCGTTGGAGCGGAGCGGCAGTGTGTCCCCTTAACACCAAAATGGCATGCTTGGCAATCCTCTTCCTTTAGGGCAGCTTTGTTGCTCTCCTTTAAGCATGGGAATGGCAACTGCTGTCCATTCGTCACCATGCGCAGGCATGCGCGTCATCCTGTTGCGGAACGCAGGCCCCATGTGCGCCCTGCCAAGATGGCAGAGCCTCGCCAATCACTTCGAGTGCTCCGACACCCCGAGAGTGGAAAGTCTCCCGAGGCGGTCCCCTGGTCACGGGGACTTAGTCAGTTCCTCCAGAGTAAAAAAACCCCGCGAGGCGGAAAGCCTCGCGAGGCTTACTTGATGGGCCCACTCGGCCTTTGGCGTTCTTTGGTTTCATGCTACGGGTAGAGGCCCAGTAAGGCCGGCCCTTGATACCCTGGTTTCTATTGGGCCGACAGGGTTTATGAAGTAACTTATGTATCTCTCCTCTCTATGAGCTTCACTAATTAGTACCGTATGAGCTGGTGAACATGATTACGGTCATCATTGTAATTCCTATGTGGTGGATCTTTTTATGAGTTAATATATGTTTGAGATTGCAATGTTTGTTTCAGTTATGAATATAGATGAATATTATGAACCCCGTTCTTATTCATTTGTTATGATCAAGCATGTTTATGAGAGCGTTTAAGTTGACAACTGTAATATCGTGATCCACTTGGGTGTCTTACCTTACTTTGTTGCCTCACTAGGGGTAAACAAAAATACCATGCTACTAGGGTTGTGGGTGATTTGCCACTTCTCCGTGACTAGATCTAGCATGTTCTTATTTTAACTTTATGTCATGATACTTAAAGCTATACTCTGAGTTATCTTAATTACTGAGGTATTATGATTTGGTTCGCATCTTGGTGGAGTATAAGTGAGATTAATAACCAAAAGATCTCTATGTTAGGATGTGATGCCCATATAATTAGTAACTTGTCATCAAACTTTGTGTTGCAATCTCATATGTCAACTCTAGTGTTCCATTGTCTACCACTTTATTAAAGAGAGAGTGCATTTGTGAAACCATGAACCTCGGTCCATTTTTAATCATAAGAAACACCTTTCCAACAACTTTTACCACTTTTCCATTTTCTGCCATTATTAAATCCGAAAATACAAAAACACTTTTACATCTTGCATTCATCATAAAAAACCCAAAAATATCATTCATCATTGTTATCATCATCCTTGCACATTTATTCACTACCATTGCATATTTATTTCTTGTTTGCATTGCATAACTATCTTGATATCATTCTTACACCTTGTGCTTGACAACCACAGGTGAGGTTGAGGACCAAAACATTTAACTTTGTTTTGTAGGTAACCAAAAAAGGATAGGAAGATAAATCTTTCACTACTGATTCCCCGAGAGTTCGATATTAAACCCTCGAGTCACCCCTCGTGGGAAAAACATGTCTTCCACTTACTACATACTTTGCACTTGGAGGCTCAACCTAACCCCGTATACTTTTTCTTGCAGGTAGCTAGTGAAGGCTATCACTTCTACGGGTATCAAGACTGTTCTCTGACGCCATTGCCAGGGAGTCATAGCTGAAAAGATTTATCCAAGGGTGCACTTGCTTCCCTTGCACCAGCTCTGTTTACTAGCGCCGGATTCATCACAACAAAGTCAACCTCATCACCAACTTGTGCTAACACCTAAGCTTGGGGAGGTTGCACCTACGTGAGCATCATCTTATCCATCTTTACCTTGAAAGCAAAATTATTTGTTTTTTCATTGTCTTGCATTGTCTTACATTTGTAATTCGGTTTGCATTTGTGAGACTCATTTTATTTTCAGTTTTGCATAAAAAATTAAAAAATACATAAAAACTTGCTAAAATGGGAAAAAGAACTAAATTGTGTGACTACACAAACACTCCTAATGATCAATTCATCTCTAAAGCTATTGCCACACCTGAGATTAAAGCTGATAGTTATGAAGTAAGTCCTAGTTTGTTGAACTTGATAACTAGGGAACAATTTGGTGGTAGTGCTATCGAGGATGCCTCTATGCATCTTCATGATTTTGTTGAAATATGTGACATGCAAAAGTTTAAGAATGTTGAAAGTGATATCCTTAAATTGAAGCTATTTCCTTTTTCACTTAGAGGGAAAGCTAAAGAGTGGTTGCATTCATTGCCATCCGGTAGTATTAATTCATTGGATGATCTTAAAGAAGCTTTTATTAAGAAATACTATCCTCCTGTTAAAATTTTGCAAAATAGAAACAATATCCTTTCTTTTAGGCAAAATGAAAATGAACAAGTTGCTATGGCTTGGGATAGGATTAAACTCATGCTTCGAACTTGTCCATCACATGGGGTTAATGAATGGACCATATTACACTCTTTCTACAATGGTTTGAACTACATGTCTAGAAACATACTTGATTCTGCTGCTGGAGGTGCTTTTACGAGTAAAACTATAGTAGAAGCTAAAAATATATTGGAAAGCATTTTGCAAAACTATAGTCAATGGCATACTGATAGGGCACCCAATCCTTCTAAGAAAGTGAATTCTATTGAGGAAACTAATGATTTGGCATCTAAAATGGATACTATTCTTGCTTTGCTTAATAAACCTAGTGTTGAAAATGTTCCTTTGCAAGAACTAGTTGGAAATAATTCTGAAAATGTGGATGTCAAATTCATTAGGAATTATGGTAATAATGGGTATGGGAACAACAATTACAACTCTTATAATAAACCCCATATCTGCCAAATAAATATGCTGCTAGTGGTAATGTTTCTAGTGATTTAGAAAACACCATTAGGTCTTTTATATCTACCCAAAAAGAGCTTAATAAGGAATTTATCTCTAAGTTTGAAAAACAAGATGCTTTGTTGAAAGGGTAGATCAGCTTGCTAAGGAAGTCTCATCATTAAAGAGTATCATTATAGCCCAAAAACATGAGGAAACAATTAAATATTGCCAAGAAGTTATCAAAAAGTCTTGGGAACACATTCATGAGTAAGAGAGAGTTGCTAAAGAATCTATTGGCGTAATGAAAGAGAGAGAAGTTGAGGAAGTTAAAATACTTAGTGAAGTCAAGGATCCTTTACTTGACTTAGAAAATTGTAGCTTGCATGAATTAATCTATATCTTACAAAAATTTGCAAGTGATCCTTCCATCAACACTAATCCAGTTGGCTTTGGTTCCTATATTGCTAATCATGTCTTGAAAGAGTAAATTGCTAGGTACAACCAAGAGGCCATCATACCACCTAAGCTTGGGGATATATGGATTCCCAAGGTACTAGTAACTATTGGTAAAGAGACACACCATGCCATACTTGATCTAGGATCTAGTGTCTCTATCTTGTCTAAAGAACTATATGAAGTACTTGAATTGAAAAATCTTGAAAAATGCTCTATTGAACTTGCACTTGCTGATGATTCTATTAAACATGCTTTAGGGAAAGTAAGTGATGTTATGGTAGAGTTACATATGACTTTTGTGCATGTGGATTTTCTAATCATGGACATGGGGAATAAAACCTCTAGTCCTATTATTCTTGGAAGACCTTTTCTTCGTACTACAAGTGCCATCATTGATTCAAAAGAGGGGAACGTGAAGTTTCAGTTTACACACAAGAAGTGCATGGAACACTTCCCAAGAAAGAGGGGAACATCAAAATTCAAGCTCCCTCATGAGCTTCATCTTCAATAAACAACAAGTAAGAAGACTTGCTATATGGCTATAAAGAAAGCGCTTTGCGGGAGGCAACCCGGTTATTTTTATGTGTGATTTTCTTTGTGTCCTCTTTCTGTATCAAGAGAGTTTGTTTTATTTTAGGTTCTGGAATTTTGAATAAAGTGCCAAGTTTTACCCATATTGGTTTGAGAAAGTTGCTTATAGCGTTCAGAGATTTTATCCCTGCACGAATCTATGCACGGTATGATTTTTAATTCTTATTCTATAGCTCCGAATGAGCTCATATTTTAACTGTAGTTGCAAATTTTCATGATCTGCATGCATGAATTTTTTGGAATTTTTCGACAAAGTTTGGTAGGGTAGAAAAATACGTTTTGCTGCTGCTGTTTTTCTGGACAGATTCTGTCCCATTTTGTTTTATGCATGTTTTGAACTTTTAACTTGAATCTTTTTTATTCAATTGAGTTTATGAGTAGGCATACAACATTATATACTTTCTGGACATTCATATGATGTTTTGTTTGAGGATTATATGCAGCAGGAAACCTATTTGTTTATCACTACTAATGCACCCCACAGAAAAGAAAATGGGAGAAACGGTGTTTTGAAGTTTTTTCATAGGGATTGGAGGAGATGCACCAAGAGCTATCCAAGGATGGTGAAGAACATAAGCTTGGGGATATGAAGACAACCCCACTGGACCTACACACTCTCGGTTTGCACACGTCTAACTTCTGTTTTTCGATCGAAACACTTTATCGCATAAACTTGAAGCGTCTTTTTGTTTGTTTGTTTTTGGTTTGATTGTTATTTTGTGATACCACCACACTATCATTTATATGTGAAAGATCTACTGGAAATATGGGTTGAAATATGGTGGATGCTTTTATTGTATTAGGAAAAGAGATGTTTGAGTTGATTTTTAATGATACATATAGTTGCATGATTCATGAGCTTGTTTATGAGTAATAATTTGCAAATGTTTTATCAAGAGCTATCACTTATTCATGTTTTGATGCTGAAAGTTATTTTACTTTGTTTAGCATGGATTAGTTAGTTCTATGGACACTCATGCATGCATTTAGATGGTCAACTTTCTCCCTCTTGCTAGCCAAAAAAAATTCTAACAAGTAAAAACTTGTTTCCAACACCTTCAACCAAAGTTATTCCAGTGAGTCCATCGTATCTACCTATTGGCTTTATGCTATTCCGAGTATGTTTATCATGATATTTGTGTTATCTATACCTCTGAATGAAAATGTTTATGTTATTGATTGTGATGGGAAAAGTTGGTTATATAGCTCTCTCGAACTTGATGCACAACTTTACTTTTATTGCTTAAATAAAACATGACCCATTGTGATTAAGATTATGATGTTAGTGGCTTGATACATGTCCGAGGTTGGGAGTTAGCCCATATGTGCTGTCACATGCAAAGCTTTCAACATGCTCCTTCATCTCATTTAGTTGATAGCATATACTTTTGTTTATGGATGCCTATCATGGTGAAATGAGGTGGAAATGAAGTAGTTTAAATGAGTTTGTATAAATGGTTAGAGACACGCCTGGGCCGCTAATCTAAGCCATGCATCATTCATGGTGGAAATGTACTTACATGGTATGGTGAACCTTCTATGATACACCTTATAATAAAAAGCTATTCCAATGGTAAATAAAAAGTGTGTTGAGGTTGTTCATCTTGTTTGTTTGTCTTGTCATTTTGATATGGGCTTGTTCCATATCCTGGGACAAGAGGTACCCCAGTTGATTCAAGGGGCATGAGACACCTAACCTTTACTTTGTCAAGCACACTACTCATATTTGCTTTCACATTAAACTTTAATCATTCAAGATGCTATGATAGGGGAATGAGAGCTTGACACCAAGGATTACCACATTACAATCATTAACTTAAGTAGAAGAGCTTGGAAGTTAGATGAAACTTATGCATGCTTTACCTCTACTCACATATACATCTTTCCAAAGTGTCCACCTTTTATATTCAGATTTTCATCTACACTCTATGACCAATGTAGGATGTTCTTACTTATCATTATGCATACATGTGGTCCATATTACTATCTTCTATGTTACACTTTGTGAACTATCATTGAACATCCTTGCATTGAATACTTGATATCACTTCATAAACTATCTTGCATATTGTTACTCCTTTGAAGAATGAATCATTTGACTCTATGTAACAGTAGCAATCATCTTTGATATCCATTGTTAGTGTTATATTGCAAAGTCCATGTTTGTTTTATCACCTTCATACTCGAGGACGAGTATTGGTTAAGCTTGGGGATGTTGATGCGTGTAAAATGCATACATGAACTTTGCACTATATCACTTATATTCCAATCATATTTGCATGGGTTATACCACTGTTATATAATGATTTTAGGCAATAAAATATTTATTTCCTATTTTTATGGAATTAACCCTGCGCAGGCAGAAAACCCTATTTCTTTCCTTTTAAGTTTTAGGGACCCAAACGACGTCCAAATGACCTGGAAAATTACGAGCGTCAATATTTTGGAAGGAAGAAGACTTGGGAGCGAAGGAAGCAAGCAAACGGAGGCTGGAGGCCCAAAAGAGGGTGGCCCACGCGGCCATTGTACCTGGCCACGTGGGGCCCACTCTTTTGGCCCTCGTGGCTCCGCTGCCGTCGATCTTTTCTCCACGACATCGTCTTGACCTAAAAATGCCTATAAAAGAAGTCCCCCATCATTCTCTGGAAGGAGCGTCGCCGAAACACAGAAACACCGAAAGAAAGATCTGGAGCTGCATATTGGAGGGGGAAAACTCCGGCGGGGCGCTGCCGGCATGGTGTCCATCTTCTCCATCGACATCTCCACCGTCTCCATGATGAAGAGGGAGTAGTCCACCTCTCTTTGAGCTTCACTAATTAGTACCGTATGAGCTGCTGAACATGATTACGGTCATCGTTGTAATTCCTATGTGGTGGATCTTTTTATGAGTTAATATATGTTTGAGATTGCAATGTTTGTTTCAGTTATGAATATAGATGAATATTATGTACCCGTTCTTATTCACTTGGTATGATCAAGCATGTTTATGAGAGCGTGTGTGGGGTGATGTGTGCATTAGTTGGAGTAACGGGGGGGTGGTGAGTGCGGTAAGTTGACAAATGTAATATCGCGATCCACTTGGGTGTTTTACCTTACTTTGTTGCCTCATTAGGGATAAACAAAAATACCATGCTACAAGGGTTGTGGGTGATTTGCCACTTCTCCGTGACTAGATCTAGCATGTTCTTATTTTAACTTCATGTCATGATACTTAAAGCTATACTCTGAGTTATCTTAATTACTGCGGTGTTATGATTTGGTTCGCATCTTGGTGGAGTATAAGTGAGATTAATAACCAAAAGATCTCTATGTTAGGACGTGATGCCCATATAATTAGTAACTTGTCATCAAACTTTGTGTTGCAATCTCATATGTCAACTCTAGTGTTCCATTGTCTACCACTTTATTAAAGAGAGAGTGCATTTGTGAAACCATGAACCCGGTCCATTTTTAATCATAAGAAACACCTTTCAAACAACTTTTACCACTTTTCCATTTTCTGCCATTATTAAATCCAAAAATACAAAAACACTTTTACATCTTGCATTCATCATAAAAAACCAAAAATACCATTCATCATAGTTATCATCATCCTTGCACATTTATTCACTACCATTGCATATTTATTTCTTGTTTGCATTGCATAACTATCTTGATATCATTCTTACACCTTGTGCTTGACAACCACAGGTGAGGTTGAGGACCAAAACATTTAACTTTGTTTTCTAGGTAACCAAAAGAAGGATAGGAAGATAAATCTTTCACTACTGCTTCCCGAGAGTTCGATATTAAACCCTCGAGTCACCCCTCGTGGGGAAAACAGTTCTTCCACTTACTACATACTCTGCACTTGGAGGCTCAACCTAACCCCGTATACTTTTTCTTGCAGGTAACTACTGAAGGCTATCATTTCTACGGGTATCAGGAATTTCGCCGCCGCCGCGGCCTCAGATGGTTTCGTGAAAATTAGGGCGTCCCTTTTCGGGCGAGACGAAGGTGTCGCTAAAAAGCCCCGAGCGAGGAGGTGCCCGAGGCTCCACTTGGTGGGTCCCATGCGACCAAGGAATCTGGCGAGGTGGGCCCACCCCTTTTGGGCCTCGTGGCTCTCCTCTCTTTGATCTTCTTCCCTCTGCCTTTCTCCGAAGAAAAACCAGCTGTGCAATTTTCTTTTTATTATTTGGGTCCTTGTAGCTCCTGAAACATTAAAAACAAGAAAATGGAGGTTTTCTGCCTCCCAGAAATTAAATACCAAAAATAGGGACTTTGTATGAAAGTCTCATAAATCATCCAAAACATGTAAAACAATGATATAACAATGCAATTAACATTCTAATATGATAATAAAAGTTGTATATATGATGATATAAAATGCACGTATCAACTCCCCAAGCTTAAACCTTTACTCGTCCTCGAGTAAGTAAGGACATAGATCATTACATGCATCAATGGACTTATGGTTGATAAATAAATACGAGCATTGTATCATCATCATATTCAGTGGCAAGATAAGATTAATGAACTAAAACTCATACACATGAGGGCAACATAAGTAGAAGCTCTAGCAGCCACCCCTTACTTTTGAAAGCAAATAACCATTGTACGTTGGATAATCAAATCATATTATTTTTCACATGCTTTTGCTCTTTATGGCAAGCATCATAACCTTTTATACTTTGCTGAAATTTAAAGACAAGATAAACTCTCATTGGATAACAAGTTCAAAGAAGACAAATGAAAAGATAGATAGATATAAAAATTGTTTTCAACCTTGCTTCACTAGTAACTAGTGCAAACTTTAGTCATGGATATATCAATCAAGTTCCTGTGCTATATACAACCTCTATCTTACACTTTCCATGGCTAGCTGAAATTTCAGGTGCCTTCCTTTTTATTCACATTCAAGAGCATAAGTATTGAAATATCCATGATCATTAATTTTCTCAAAAGATACTAGATTCTAACAAGAGTGTTTCATATTCTTTTCATTAACCCTTCTCAACTTTTTATCCTACAAGACTATATCTTACCATCAAACTATTAATTCCAAGTCATATTGACTCATTTCTTACTTATTTTATAATGAGATAATTCTACAATTGTCCAACACACTCAAGTTAATTAATTTCAAGGTAAGATGTGACTGAAACTCTAAATATGCCACGCTCGTTTGCATGAGTGTTACCCATAAATCCCCAAACAAGAGAATCATGGATGACACCATACTTTAATATTCATTGATAAACCATAAGACAGAGATACATGATAATGCTCCATGAGTTCATACACGCCTAAGAGATATTGATAACTAAACGATAAAAGCAAAACACACCATGACTAGATAGATATGATAAACTAGTAAAGATAAAGACTAGGTGGAACTCCCCCAAGCTTGACGTTTTACTAGAGCCTCCTTACTTCTCTTCTTTCTTCTCATGATAATTATCTTCAAGATCTCCAATGATGCGCATCATAAGGTTGTAGGCTTCTTCAAACTTGCTTCCAGCTTTTTCCAAATTCTCCATGAGGTCCTTCTCCACCGTCTTCTTGTAAGGCTTCCACTCCGGGCTTGGTACTTTCTTGTTGGGGATCTTGCGATCCCATTCACCAAGATAGTTCTCTTGGGTGGCACGCCAGAATTCCCTGTCAATAAGAGTAGAAACCACGTTTCTGCTTGCAAGTGCGTGCCTAGGAGCCTTCCCTCCGGTGCTTATGCGTGTCGTCTGCCTCTTGTTTCCAAGAGGCACGTTCACTCTCACACCAGTAACAACAACTGGCGAAGGTGGTGCTATCGCCAGAGGTGTGATGTCGACGGAGGGCTTATATTCCCCCTCTTCCGCTTCTTCTTCCTCCATCTCCTCCTCGTCAAGCTTGTAGTCTTCCTGATCGGAGTAGTCCTTCCTCTTCCTATTCCTCCTCCATATGGACGTGGGGCTGTTACCCTTGAGTTCATCATCAACGTCGTCCGTGGAGGAGCATTGGTAGGAGTCTCCCGAAGACATGGCTAAAAACCTGTCAGGCAGAAACAAAAAAGAAAGAATCGCTCGAAAACGGTCGGTGCGAGATTAGATCGTCAGAAAGGGGTATATATTGACGGTTTTTAGGTCAAGGCGAAGCGTCGGAGTCGAAAACGAGACGAAAAGGGACTCCGAGGAGGGAAAAGAGTGGGCCCACATGGCCATGGAATCTGGTCGCGTGGGACCCCTTGTTTCCTTCCTCGGGTCTCCGCTTCGTCCAGTTTTCTTGTCCCACACGTTAATTTCCATAAAAATTGACTTCCGTAAAATATTACGCAATTCCGAGAAACTTTCCAACATTAAAGTTACCTTTTATTGATTTAGGATTTCTGAAACTGCACGACCTCTCTCAATTACCTCCTCCGTGTTTGTAAACTCAACTCTTCCACCATTCCGATGAAGCTCTTTCCTGCAATATAAGGTTTAAGGCGTTGTCCATTAACTACATGAGGTTTACCTTTCATGTCACTGTGAAGACGGATAGCTCCTAAACGGTACACCTCCTGTATCACCAATGGTCCCTGCCATTTTTAAGCTAACTTCCATACAGAAAACTTGAAACGAGAGTTGTATAATTAAACTTGATCACCTACTTTGAATTCCTTTCTCTTAATTTTCTTGTCATGCCAAATTTTAACTTTTTCTTTTAAAAATTAGAACTTTCATAAGCTTCATTCCTCCATTCATCTAGTAGGTTTAAATCAAGAATTCTTTTCTCTCCTGCAGTCTTAAAATCAAAGTTCAATTGTTTAATAGCCCATCTAGCATTATGTTCTAATTCAACAGGTAAATGACAAGCTTTTCCATAGACCATTTTATAAGGAGACATTCCCATAGGATTTTTAAAAGCAGTTCTATAAGCCCATAATGCATCATTAATTTTAAGTGGCCAATCAAACCTAGATTTATTAACTGTCTTTTCCAAAATGAGTTTAATTTCCCTGTTACTTAATTCAACTTTTCCACTTGTTTGAGGATGATAAGGAGATGCAATCTATGGTTAACATCATATTTTGCCAAAGTTTTCGAAGAACACCATGTAAGAAATGAGAACCACCATCAGTAATTAAGAACCTAGGAACACCAAACCTGGGGAAAATGGTGTCCTTTAGCATCTTCATTGCTGTGGCATGGTCTGCACTTTAGTTGGAATTGCTTCCACTCACTTTGTAACATAATCTACTGCAACCAAAATATGAGTATGCTTTGTCTTTGATTCTGGGAAAGGTCCCATAAAGTCAAAACCCCAGACATCAAATGGCTCAAGTGGCAAAGAATAATTCATAGGCATTTCATTTCTCCTACCAATATTTCCTACTCTTTGACATTTATCACAAGATTTAACATATTCAACACAATCCATAAATAAAGTAGGCCAATAGAAACCAGATTGTAATACCTTTGCTCCTGTGCGATCTTCTGCATGATGCCCTCCATAGGGACTATCATGACAATCTCTTATAATAGCCTGTTGTTCATGCTCTGGTACACAACGTCTAATAATACCATCCACACTTTTCTTATAAAGGAAAGGATCATCCCAAAAATAATGTCTAAGATCATAAAAGAATTTCTTTCTTTGTTAATAAGTGAAGTGTGGAGGTAAAAATTTACCAACAATAAAATTTGCATAATTGGCAAACCATGGAGATGCAACTTTAGCACTAGAAACATTAGTATTTGCAAGTTGTTCATTAACAAAGCTATCATTAATAGGAATAGGATCATCAGGTATATTTTCCATTCTAGAGAGATGATCAGCTACTTGATTATCTTCCCCTTTCCTATCAACAACGTGTAAATCAAACTATTGCAATAAAAGTACCCATCTTATTAATCTAGGCTTAAAATCTTTCTTATGCATTAAGTATTTAATAGCAGAATGATCAGTATGCAATGTCACTTTTGAATCAGTAATATAAGGTCTAAACTTGTCACAAGTAAATAAAACTGCTATAAATTATTCCCCTATAAGCAAATGTACCATATGGGCCAGTAAAAGTGGTTTTTTCTTGATCATCCATATGGACAGGAATTTGTGAGAAACCTGAATAACCATCTAAATAGCAAAAGTGAGAATGTTTAGATAACATTTCTAACATTTGATCAATAAATGGCAAGGGGTAATGATCTTTTCGAGTTGCTTTATTTAATTTTCTGAAATCAATACACATCCTATAACCAACAACAATACGTTGAGCCACAAGTTCATCTTCATCATTGGAACAACAGTCATTCCACCCTTTCTAGGAACACAATGAACATGACTAACCCACTTACTATCAGCTATAGGATAAATGATACTAGCTTCTATAAGTCTTATTACCTCTTTTCTTACCACTTCTTTCATTTTTGGATGGAGACGACGTTGATAATCAACAACAGGTTTTGCATCTTCTTCCAAATTAATTTTTTGGATACATAGAGTTGGGCTTATACCTTTAAGATCATCAAGAGAATATCCAATGGCTGGTCGGTGAGCTTTCAGTACATCAAGTAATTTCTCTTCTTCTTCAGCTGAAAGGTTAGCACTAATAATGACAGGATATATGCTCTTCTCATCCAAATATGCATATTTCAGATTTGTAGGCAAAGGTTTTAATTCAAAACTAGGATCCCCTTTAGGTGGTGGTAGCACTCCTAAATTATCAGGTGGGATATGCAATTGTAATTGTGGTGGTTGTTGCCATAATATTTGTTCTAAAGCATCTTTTTCCTCATCATTAAATGGTTCATCTTGATTAAGCATATAACGTTCTACAACATCTGTTGAAGCTACAGCTATCTGAGCAAGAGTTTCAATTATATCTTCAGAAATTGGCTCTTTCACAGCATGTTTATCAGCAAATTTAGAAAAGTTGGATTCAAGTTTCTCTCCAGCACATTTAATAAACACTTTCTCTTTAGGCAAATTAATTTCAGCACCAACAGTGTGTAAGAAAGGTCTACCAAAAATGATAGGACAAAATGAATCTTGAGGACAACCAAGCACAATAAAGTCAGCAGTATATTTTATTTTGCCAATCAACACGTCAACATCCCTAACAATTCCAAATGGACTAATATAATCTATATTAGCAAGTTGAATTGTCATACTTGTCTCTTCCATAATGATAGGATCAATATCAGGCTTGATTTCAAGATAAAGAGAATATGGAATGACACTAATACTTGCTCCAATATCACACAAGCCATAATAACTTGAAGTTCCAATAGAGCATGATATAACAGGTTTACCAACCTTGGCCGAATTACCTTTAATGACTTTAGTAGCATCTTCACACAAATAAACATCAAGAGGACCTTTGTTGGGGGGATTATAACCCGGTATACTCATGACGAAGGAAGAATCAGTCAGACAGCCCAAGGCCTGGTCCGGGTGATGCTTACAAGATATGGGCCGGGTTATAGTTGGGCCAATATGCCTAACATGACTCGTCCACATAAGGAAGGACCTAGAAGAACTGGAGTCCGAGTGAAGGAAGGAACCGGGTGGCTTGGAAGCTAAGGAAGGTCAAGAAGAACCTAGAGTAGGGACTCCAAGCATGTGTGTAACTCGGTATTCATTGTACGTTCGGGAGACCCGACATCTATATAAACGGGCTCCCAGAACATAGATAGACAAGCAATCAAGTAACCTAGATCGATATCACCGCTATCAAGCGAAACCCTTGTAACCTGTCTCGTACCCGGCTCTGTTGTCGTAGCCGAGTTACCGAGACCTCGAGATCAATAACATAGAAGCAGGAAGTAGGTATTTATCTCCAATGGAGAGGCTAAACCTGGGTAAACCCTTTTCCCCAACGAGCGTGAATCTCCTGAAGGACCAGAGCGCCTTGCCCCAATCTTCAAGTTACCCTATGGTAACATCTACCGTGACAACCCCACGACAGTTGGCGCCCACCGTGGGGCCTGCGACCAAAGCTGTCCTCATCACGGGAGAAGCTCTGCGAGGGATGGAGAAAATTGCGATCGGTGAAATCACGAGGAATCAGCAAGGAGAGCGCGTCATCGACGATTCCGGCTGGAGAGAGGAAGCGGATTCACTGGAGACCGGCTGGATGATCCCGTTCGGCCGGAACAACGTTTTCGTAGGTATGATCCACACCACTCAGCAAATTGATGACGAGGTTATGTGCGACTCCGTTTCAGGAGCAGCCACCATCGTCCAATCTGATGGAGAAGAATCAGTCGGAACCGGAGGAATCGACGATGCGCCAAGTCAAGAAAACATCCGGGTTTACGAGCCGGAGTTTCAGTCGGAAAGAGATTTGGATACAGATATCGAGTCAATCCTTCCATTGTTCGATGAAAGATATGTGTATGAGGCTGATGAAGAGGACTATGAGCCGGAGCCAAGGATCATGAAGCGTGCAGCGGTGTACACCCTTAGGAACCACAATGATGGAACAGAAGCTTTAGTAAGCGAGAATGACACCACACGTGTGGCCAGAGAAGCAAGAGAAAGAGCTCAGCGTCACTCGACCATTCAGCGGGTGACGGCTTGGAGCAGCCAGTTTTGATGGAAATTCCACCAGTTTTGAGGCCCTTGGACTTTGATGCGGCAATAGTTAACACCCAGTCACACCAGATAACGCAGTAACCCGGGCACAGGAGTTGGATACGTTATGGATCACGTTGGAGAATCAACAAAAGGCTTTGTTGGCAGAGCAACAGCGTATGTTTAATGAGCAACAAGAGATGGAACGGAATCGAGCCCGTGTAGAGCGTGAAAGATTAGTAGTACAGAATCGTCATGAGGATCTTACAGCAGTACATCAGAGGAGGCATCAGACCCGGGTAACACCAGGCGTGAACTTAGATCCAAAAATATTGAACTTTGCATCGCCAACCGGAGCTCCCAATGTAACTCGGCCTAAACCAACACCAGTCAGAGGAATTGGACATGGAATCATGGTCTGGGCAAATCAGAGAGGAGATGGGGTGTCACCATCGACTCGAGTCGGAGCACAGCAGAATCAAAACACAACACCTGCAGGGGGTATGCCACCACCAGCAGATCGGTTCCACACGCCCAGGGATCACTACTCGAATCCGGCTGATAACGTGTCCGCAGCAACATTGCATTATGCCGCATGCCGATTGATCAATCGCCAGAGGGAGAAGAAGCACGCAGGGCAATTGAGATGTTGAAAACCGCGATCACGCAACAGGGCAACATGCCGGATAAGAGTGGAGCGTTACACTCAACACCATACAATAGCCGAGTCAACCGGAGTCATCATGGAGAAACACCGAGGCTAGCCGGATCAGGCGTCAGGAACGGACAGTAGAATCAAGATCACCCGGCGCCACAGCCTCAACGTTCGGGGCAGCATCAGCAGAGGTCAGCTCAGAATCAACCGACGCCGAGGCCACATCAGCCGGCTCTGGCCCAGTCTATGGCCCAAGCGATCGTCAACAATTCAAGAGCACGGCGTGTGGCGAGCGCAAACCCGGCCTTAGGTGTCGCCGGAGGAGCCGGAGGACAACCTGAGGCAGGAGTGATGGGCCACGCACCAATTATCGGGTCAGGTTCGCCGTTAGTTTCTTCATTACTTGTGCGTGAGGTACATGTACTTGATGATGAGTGAAGGAGCAGCGAAGTTATGGTTCAATGGATTACCCGAGAAATCTATCAATTCTTGGGATGAGTTGAAATTGTTGTTTGTGAAGAACTTCAAAGGCACATGTGAGAGATTATTCACCATAGAGGATTTGGAGCGTTGTGTTCAGAGGAAGGGCGAGTCAGCGCGTCATTGGATGCGCCGGATCACAGCTATTATTCACTCATCAAAGGGGATCACACCAGCAGCAGCAGTTTCGTCAATGGAAAAGACTTGCAGATATGACCCAGTCATTCAGAAGATGGGTCGGCTAAAAGCAACTAGAGAAGCAGAAACAATCACCATGGGACAGCTGATGAAAGCGGCTAATAAGCACGCGTCCACAGACAAGACCCTGGATGATGTTGAAGAGGATAAGGGAAAAGGAAATGGCAACAATGGAGGGAAAGAAAACAACAATGACAATAATCACAACAACAACAACAACAATAACAATAACAGCAACAATGGGGCCAAGAGGCACCATGATGGTGGATCGGAGTTGGTAGCGAACACAAGCACTGGATACAATAAATTTCAGCGGCGAGATGATAACTATCGGGGCAATAACAGCAATGGCAATTACAGAGGAAATTTCCGAGGACCGGCTAATCCCAGGAAGCTTTCAACATGCCGTGTCCGCGTCATAGCAGAAATGGTAAACCGGCAAATCACTCTTTGTCCCAGTGTGTTGATCTTTAGAGATGGAAGAACGAGGAGTTTGCCAGGATGAGTATGGGAGGAAACGGCCCGAGGCTGGGTAATGGAAATAACCCGGCCAACGGACCGCCAGCTGGAGGAAATGCAGGGAACGAACAGCCCGGACCAAGTAACGGATCAGTCGGGTTTCAGCCAAATCCTAAGGAATTCAATAGAGGTGCGTATCATATTCACACCACAGGTTGTTCCAGGAGGGAACACAAGTTGAAGAAAAGGGTTGTCAATGCTGTTATGCCATCAGTTCCGAGGTATTTGAAGTGGTCAGAACAGACGATTACCTGGTCCAGAGAGGATCACCCGCCACGAGTGGATGCGCCCGGGTCATTGGCTTTGGTTGTTGCACCTCAAGTGTCGGGTTATGTGTTACACAAGGTTCTTATGGATGGAGGTAGTAGCATTAACATCTTGTATTGGGATACTTTCGTTTGGATGGGTCTCACGGCCAAGCAACTTCAACCAACAAAGACGATATTTCATGGCATTGTTCCAGGAAAGTCGGCAAAACCAGAAGGTATGATCACATTGGAAGTAGCATTTGGCGAGTCACAGCAGAATTTCCGCTCAGAGATGATTTCATTTGAGGTTGTGAAGTTGAAGAGTCCGTATCATGCTATCTTTCACTACAAGAAATATGCTATCATATGACCTTTTATTGTGACGCTCAAAATATTGGTCATAGATATATGACCATTTTGAACCAGTTGGTCATACGCTGTTTTTGAGGGTGTAAACAGCACAAATTTATGACCAATTTTGTCAGAAAGGTCATGGTCTCCTAACATGAATTGGTCATAATCCAGACAGCCCTGGCCTATGACCTTTTTTCTAGACGACTACGACCAATTTAAATGGTCATTCGCATTAGTGGATAGCCAACTCAGCAATCTTGCCTACGTGTTACTGCTTAGGTATCATTTTCGCTTACGTGTCACTCTGACTGGACAGCCAACTCAGCGGTCTCGCCTACGTGTCAGTGTTTAGGTGTCATTTTCGCCTACGTGTCACTCTTACATGTAGGACCCACTGTCAGGAGTAGCACACACAATGACCGGTGGGACCCGCCCAGCCCAACCGACATGTGGGACCCATCGTGTGACCTGTGGGACCCGCCATGTGGGACCCATCGTGTGACCTGTGGGACCCACCATGTGGGACCCACCGTGTGATCCGTGGGACCCACCATGTGGGACCCACGTGTGGGTCCCACCCCCGAGTACTGACATGTGGGTCCCACATGGCCACTGGGCCGCGATCCCACCTCACGTGACCTTATTACAATATTACGCAAAAATATTTGCGCATGGGACTCGAACCCAGCACCTAGCCCTCGCTAGTCTTTCCCTCTACCACTGGGCTACACAGGCGATCATGTCTGGAAGGAGAAGCAAAGCTATTTATTAACGATGGAACGCGTCTGCGTCCCTGGGCTTGGGCCTTGGTGCACGAGGCCACCTTTTTTTTTCTTTACTGCTTTTCCCTATGCCGAGTGCACCGGCCAGCCTGGTTCGGCTGTTGGGCTGGGCCGGCTCGGCTCGGCCAATTCTCTTTTTTTTCCTTTATCCTTTTCTACTTTCTTTTATAACTTTTGATTTTGAACCTCAATTTCAACCAAATATAATTCGAAATTTTTATTAAGATTTTTTCTATCATTATGTAGTATAAGGTATTGTTTTCATTCCAAAATAAAATACAAAATACCCCTAAGATTATATATTGCTTTATATCCGATTTTGAAATAAAATTGTGAGATTATTCTTTTAATTTTAAATGCAGCATAAAACAAATGAAGGGTTTTATAATAAGGCCAGGATGAAATGCATACATCCTGTTCTAAATTTGGGTTGTAAAATTATAACATAATATTTTTGAATTTCTATGCTCATTTCGAAATGTGGTCAAAACGTGGTCTAAACCCCATTTTTGACACTCGAAAAATGAAAAATGATTTGTCTGTTCAAAGAAAATGAAAACTTTGTTCAGCAACATTGTTCGCCATTCCAAGATGCATGCTTGTACGTGATATGAGAACATTTGAACAAACTATGCCATGAAAGTGGCAAGAACATTCGTCATGTGGCCCTAAATCCATGAATCTTCATAGATGATACCTTATTTCTGAGAACACTTTCTTAAGAAAATTTACTTATTCCAAGTTTATGACTTTTTATGGATACTAGGACACATATAATGACACCACGCGAAGGTTTTCCATTTATTTGATTTTTTTTGAATTTTGTATGCCGGTTTCAATATACGCTCAACTCGGGGGACATGACCGTTCGTAGCTAGGGGTTGAATCTTGCAAAACTAATGTTGTTTCTCTGATGAAATAGGTACTTGTGTATCTAAAAATGATTTTTTCAAAAAATCTTGAGCAAACTACGAGTCATATGTAGTTCAAATTTGACCCGATTCCTACTGAATTGGCAGAAACTTTTCTTTTTTACGAGAGGTGGTTGGAAACTGTTTGGCTGTAACAATTTAGGTTTTTGTACATTATATGTGGTCTAGTATTTTTAGAAATTAGATTGCTCCAATTTTACAACATATTTTTGGTAGGTGCTTCACAAAAAAACCCATTTTTCGCACTCGAAAATTGAAAAATGTTTTTTTCGTGAAAGGAAAATGAAAAGTTTCTTCGGCAACATTGTTCACGGTTCCACGATACACGTATGTGCCCAATATGGGCATATTTAAGCAAACTATACCATGAATGTGGACATAACATTCTTCATGTGGCCCTAAAGCCATGAATCTTCGTAGATGATAGCTCATTTCTGAGAACACTTTCTTAAGAAAATTCCCGTATTCCAAGTTTATAATTTTAGTTGGATACTAGGACACATATAATGACACCACGTGAAGGTTTTCCATTTATTTGATTTTTTTTGAATTTCGTATGCCGATTTCAAGATACGGTCAAAACGGCGGACATGACCATTCGTAGCTAGGGATTGAATCTTGCAAAACTAATGTTGTTTCTCTGATGAAATAGGTACTTGTGTATCTAAAAATGATTTTTTCAAAAAATCTTGAGCAAACTACGAGGCACCTGTAGTTCAAATTTGACCCCCTTCCAACTGAATCGGCATGAATTTGTCTTTTTTACGAGAGGTAGATGGAAACTGTTTGACACAGAACCATTTGGTTATTTGTACATAAATGTGGTCTAGTATTTTCAAATAATGCAGCGCTCCATTTTACGACATATTTTTGGTAGTTGCTTCACAAAATAACCCATTTTTTGCATTCGGAAATAGAAAAATGATTTTTTCGTGAACAGAAAATAAAAAGTTTCTTCGGCAACATTGTTCACGGTTCCAAGATACACGTTTGTGCCCAATAGGGCATATTTAAGCAAACTATACCATGAATGTGGACATATCATTCGTCATTTGGCCCTAAAGCCATGAATCTTCATAGATGATACATCATTTCTGAGAACACTTTCTTAAGAAAATTGCCTTATTCCAAGTTTATGATTTTTATGGATACTAGGACACATATGATGACACCACGCGAAGGTTTTCCATTTATTTGATTTTTTTTTGAATTTCGTATGCCGGTTTCAATATACGGTCAAATCGGGGGACATGACCGTTCGTAGCTAGGGGTTAAATCTTGCAAAACTTTTGTTGTATCCCTGATGAAATAGGTACTTGTGTACCTAAGTATGATTTTTTAAAAAAATCATGAGCAAACTACGAGGCACCTGTAGTTCAAATTTGACCCCCTTCCACCTGAATCGGCATGAATTTGTCTTTTTTACGAGAGGTAGATGGAAACTGTTTGACACAGAACCATTTGGTTATTTGTACATACATGTGGTCTAGTATTTTCAAATAATGTAGCACTCCTATTTTACGACATATTTTTGGTAGTTGCTTCACAAAATAACCCATTTTTTGCATTCGGAAATAGAAAATAATTTTTTCGTGAACAGAAAATAAAAAGTTTCTTCGGCAACATTGTTCACGGTTCCAAGATACACGTTTGTGCCCAATACGGGCATATTTAAGCAAACTATACCATGAATGTGGACATATCATTCGTCATTTGGCCCTAAAGCCATGAATCTTCATAGATGATACATCATTTCTGATACCATGAATGTCGAAATCTTTATTCTTTTGACATCCGACAATGCACACATGTGGCTAATTAGGACATAGTATTTCATAAATGTGAACAAAACATATTAAATTTTTGTGCTTCAATTTTGTCCAAGTTTATAATTTTTTATGGATATTAGGACACATATAATGACACCACGCGAAGGTTGGCACACAACAATTTAGTTATTTGTACATAAAATATGGTCTAGTATTTTTTTAAATTTGTGTGGCCCAATTTTGTAATAAATGTTTGATAGGTTCTTCACATAAATAGAGGAAGTTCAAGTTTTTTTTTGCTGTTATCTCTATTCTACCGAACTGGGCTGAAACTGGCCCAGCCCAGCTTTGGGCCTGCTGGACAACGGTTGGAGCACGGTAGCCGTCAGATGTCCATCCGACGGCAAGGAGCGCGCATGTCTGGTATAAAACCAGCGCGTCGCCGCCGCCCCCCCGCGTTAACCCTAGCTCATTCGATCCCATCCCCTTCCTCTTTTCTCGCGACGGCGACCAGAGAATCTGAGAAGCACGCCGGCGTCGAGCTCCTGCATGACGGAAGGAGAGAGACCGGCGTCCTCCAGGTCCTCGCCGGCACTACGTGCGCCTTTGGTTAGCACGCAGTTCCGTCGATTGGCTCTGGGCGGCGCCTTCTACGAGGTTACGGCGCACGAGCAAGCGTCCCCGCGTCGGCGTCGACCACCAACGCCAGGTCTGGCACTGCAGGAAGCGTCAGCATGAGATCCTCCTCTCTGACAAGGCCACCACTGGATCACCTCATCTCCGCCGCTGGCTTCGCTCCTCTCCGACAAGGCCGCCGTCGGATCCCCTGATAGCAACGCCTCCGAATCCGCTCATCCACGCGTTCGAGGGCTGTTGCGGTCATTGCCAGCTGACGACGCCCACGCCCACCATCGGGATCGATAGAGCAAGGCATCGGATCTAGGGCGTCCTCTCCGGGCGGGTGACCACATGGTGCTTGAAGCAGCGAAGGGAAGAGGAGGGTCATCATGATCTTCGTCGTATCTAGGAGCGACCGCGAGATCGTCAAGGGCGGCATCCAGCTTGATGACTTGGTACGTGCCTTCTGCGTTCACAGAATCTAGCGCGAGCTGAATTGTTTGTCCCGTCTTGCCAAGGGTTTGTTCTGATCTGCAGGAGGCCATCCACTCCAAGAATGCTTTGGTTGCTACTTTGATGATTTGAAGTTAAAATATGCTGTTAGAAGAATTTTTCTCATCTCTGAACTGTTTGCATGGAACTGAAACTAATACATTTGTCCAGTAATTGACTATGTTAGCATGTCACCTGGCTTGTAATCAAATTTCATTACTGTACTGTACCCCAAGTTCATTAGTCTTGTAAGTCTGGAATCTCTGTTAGTTAAAACATGAGCATTACAAAGTTTCATTTCTATTATCAATTTGTTGACAGACCCTCCTGATATAGTTTCTCTTATGGACATATGATCATTTCTTTAGGTTCTATTTTTCATGGGTGTTTACCTGATGCTTATGATGTAGCTAATATTGGTATTGAAACTTTCTAGGCTGGTGTGCGCATGGTACTGATGCCCATGATGTAGTTGATCTGGCGGAGGCCACCGAACGGAAAATTGTGTATGCTCCTTGCTTCTGTGAACTTGCATGGATATTTTCCTAGCTGTACATGTGGCCTTGATACTAATAACCAGATTGTTCAGATATTTTTGTTTGGTTATTGACATGGGTCCTTCCACTTGCTGGATAACTTTTGAGATTAACCATATTTGCTGTTGCTACTTTAAATCAATTTGATTAAATGACTTCATGCAGCATTGCCTGTAACAATACTAGATTCGACAAAAGCAGTGGAATGGTTTCTTCTTTTGATATTAATTAGTTCTGATGTCATTCTTGCGGTATACTTATCCAATATTTAACTTGTCTAAGTAGTTGATGCCATCTGTCTTGCAAAGTAGATACTAGTACTATTTCTTCATCAGGTCTTTTGATGGGTAAACTATCTACTTGATTTTCTAGCCAATTTTCTGCTCGTCTCTCATTTTGTTTGTTCTTGGATGTGCAGGTTGTTTGCGTTAGTCACATGACTCCCTTATGTCTAATTAAAAGAGTCTAAGTGCCTACAAGGTAGTGCTTTGTTCTACTGATGACCATTTTCTTTGTCCTATGCTTGGTGCCAGTTTAGGAAATTTTTGGTTCATATAATATCCTGCCAGGAATCTATAAATCTGTCATTGGACTTAATTAATTATAGGCTTATATTTAGTAGGCAGTGGCAGTTGATTTTTGCATGTGATAGCTATCTACTATATATTGCTTCATTTATTTGTACAAAGACTATGTAGCTCCATATATAGGTGCTGCCAGCAGAAAGGGCTTGTTTCATAGTCCTCGTTTGAGCAAAACACATCTTCGGCGAATACTTTTGTGTTTTGTCATTGTTTTGTCCGAAATCAGAACTGCATTCTTATCTCTAGTATTGTTATCTAAAATTGTTCTAATTTGGTAAATCCTGGTACTGCTAGGTGATATGCTAATGGTTATCAATGAGTGATCCTGCATGTCCGGGCATCGAGCGTCTGTGAGCATGGCTGACCCAGCTGTAATTTGTCTTCTGCGCCTTGTCTGACCCAACGGTGCGTCCTCTCTCTGTTTCCCTGTATCGCCAAAGTTTTGGAAGTTCACGAGTATCTAATTGAGATGGTGTGCTAGATGCATCGTCTGTTAAGCGGCATCTGTGATCTTGGATGGGTAGTGCTAATGTTAAAGAAGTGCTTGTTGTTCTTGTGATTTGCAGATGTATTGTTCTTGTGATTTGCAGATGATTTGCTTGTACCCTGTTGCAATTTATATCTACTGATAGGCATACACATTCTGGACTACATAATTGACAAATTCTTATGCTTGCACCTTATGTCAAAGCAAAGGTGTAATTTTGTCCTAGATATGTATTTTCTTACTGTTCTGTTTTGTTTTTGCAAGTATTACAAGGACCGAAGTGTTTTTCCCCTCTTTTCAGGAGCTCCTGCCTGAAGATTTTGAAGAAACTTGAAGCCCCAGTTAGCAAATAGTAGCTACTTTTTTTATAGCTTGTAATTTTGGACGAATTTCATGTGTTTTCCTGTTCGGTATGAAATATTTGAAACATTGTATGAAATATTGGATGAAATATTTGGAATATTGATTCTGCATGTGTTTTGGAAATACGTGACGCACAAGTGGGACCCACATAAAAATAATCTTTAAAATTCTAAAATTTCTGACTTGTGGACCTATGACAAGTGGGACCAATCTGAAAAGTGGGACCAATCTGACAAGTGGGACCAGCACCAAAATGGCATGGTGTAAATGGAAAATTAATAGATTGTAAAAGGCCAAATCCAAGAAAATAAAAGGCCGAGTTGTTGGGCCTGGCCCACGTAGCCGTTCGAAATAGACAGGAAAAAACATAAAATGGGCTGAATTATTGGGCTCGGCCCATCTAAACAGCTGAACCGGACTGGGCTGATTCTGGTCTACGACCATTCCATTTGGTCACAAAATTGCCACGTCAGCTTTGCCACGTTGGATTTGACGTGGCGTGGCCAGATTGCTAGTGACCAAAAATTTGGTCATAAAATCTGTGACCTTTTATTTTGGTCATAGAGGTCTATGACCAATCCACAAAAATGGTCATATTGGATCGTTAGTGACGCTCATAACGTGACCAAGTGTTTTTGGTCACAAAAATGTCACAAATTAAAATATATGACCATTCAGTGACCAATATTGAGGGTCATAGGATAGCATATTTCTTGTAGTGTTTGGTCGTAATGTGTTTGCTCGATTTATGGCAAGGCCGTGTTATGTATATTTGAAGATGAAGATGCCAGGGCCCAATGGGATCATTACAGTTTGTGGAAACAAAGATATGGCCTTGCAATGTGAAGAGGGAGATGCAGTCATGGCAGAACAAGCGTGTGCAGAAGAGGAGTTGAATTATTACAAGGCCACAGTTAACCCAGATGATAGAACCACGTTAAAGAGACCAACTACCGAAGAAAGAGCCAAGTTCAAGGCAGCTCAAGATACCAAGATGATTGACTTTGTGCCGGGTGATTCGTCCAAGCAGTTCTCTATTGGGTCGAATCTGAATGATAAATAGGAAAGCGCGCTCATCGAATTCATCCGTGAGAATCGGGATGTCTTTGCATGGAAACCTAGTGACATGCCTGGCATACCGACTGAATTCGCTGAGCACCGCTTACATGTTGATCCACACGCAAAACCGGTTAAACAGGGACTGCACAGATTGAATGAGGAAAGGAGAAAAGTTGTGGGAGAAGAGATAGCACGTTTACTCGCCGCAGGATTTATCATGGAGGTTATGCACCCTAAGTGGTTAGCTAACCCGGTTCTAGTGTTGAAAAAGAATAATGAGTGGAGAATGTGTATCGATTTCACTAGTTTGAACAAGCACTATGCGAAAGATCCGTTTGCTTTACCAAGGATTGACTAGATAATTGATGCAGTAGCGGGCAGTGACCTTTTGTGTTTCCTTGATGCATATTCCGGGTATCATCAGATCAAGTTAGCTGAGGAAGATTGGGAAAAGACAACGTTCATCACACCTTTTGGAGCATATTGTTACAAAATCATGACATTTGGACTGAAGAACGCAGGTGCAACGTATCAGAGGTGCATCCAGAATTGCTTTGAGAAATAGATTGGTCGAAATGTTCACGCGTATGTTGATGATGTTGTGATCAAAACTGAGAAGGCCGAGTCATTCATCAGTGACTTGAAGGAAACATTTGCAAACTTGAGGAGGTATGACATGAAACTTAACCCGACAAAGTGCGTGTTTGGAGTCCCAGCAGGAAAGCTACTCGGCTTTATCGTGTCCGAGCGCGGGATAGAAGCAAACCCAGAGAAGATCAATGCAATCATGAGGTTGGGAAAACGACTGACTTGAAAGAGGTCCAGAAGCTTACAGGCTGTGTGGCGGCGTTAAGCCGGTTCATATCCAGATTGGGTGAGAAAGCAATTCCTTTGTACAAGCTTTTGAAGAAAACAGATAACTTCGTTTGGGACGAAGAAGCTGATCAAGCTTTGGAGTCATTGAAAGCAACGTTAACGGCAAGACCAGTTTTAGCAGCTCCCACACCTAAGGAGCCCATGTTACTATATATAGCAGCAAGTTCACGAGCAGTAAGTGCAGTGGTTGTGGTCGAGAGAAAAGAGGATGGAAAAGAATACCCGGTCCAGAGGCCGGTTTATTATGTTAGTGAAGTTTTGACGCCCGCTAAACAGATATATCCACATTGGCAGAAGCTAGTTTTTGGAGTATTCATGGCTAGTCGGAAATTGAAGCACTACTTTCAAGAGCACCCAACCACAGTTGTTTGTGGGGCACCATTATCAGAGATCATATGCAATACATAAGCTACAGGAAGAATCGCCAAGTGGGCGAGTGAGATGGGTGATTACCACATCACTTATCAGCCGAGAACTGCGATCAAGTCACAGGCTTTGGTAGATTTTGTTAATGATTGGACAGAGTTGAGTACGGCGCCTCCAAAGTCGCCAACATACAAATCCTAGGTTATGCACTTCGACGGGTCCAAGCTTTTTGAGGGATCAGGAGCAGGAGTGGTTCTCGCTTCACCTAAGGGAGACAAGATGAGTTATGTTCTGCAAATTCACTTCGATTGCACCAATAACATTGCTGAGTATGAATCCTTGTTACATGGTTTGCGCATTGCCAAGGAGATGAATATCAAGAGGATTATGTGTTTTGGAGACTCGGATCTTGTGGCTCAACAAGTGTCTGGGACTTGGGATATCAAAGATGAGAAAATGGTGGCTTATCGAAGAGAAGTTGATCAGGTGGCTGGATTCTTTTCTGGGTTCCAGGTGGACCATATTGATAGAAGGAAAAACGAAGCAGCAAATGCACTTTCAAGACTCGGTTCAGGGAGAAAACCAGTTCCACCAGATGTGTTCTTAGATGAGTTATGGAAGCCCTCAGTCAAGTTACCGACAGAAGAGGACGATGATGAGCCAAATCAAGATTCCGAGTTAGTTGCAGCATTGCATGAGATACCAGAGTGGACTGAGCCATATCTGGATTACATGATAAGAGGAATATTGCCGAGTAATGAGGTCATGTCAAGGCAGATCGTCAGAAGGTCACTCGGCTATGCAGTAATTGATGGTGAGTTATACAAGAGAAGTGTTTCTGGAGTATATCAGCGATGTGTTTCAGCAGTAGAAGGGCGACAAATTTTGCAAGCGATACACGTTGGGGACTGTGGTCATCATGCTTCGTCCAGGTCCCTGGTGGCCAAAGCATTCAGGCATGGATTCTTTTGGCTTACCGCTTTCAGAGATGCAGAGCAGATTGTTCGAGCATGTGATGGATGTCAAAGATATGCGAGACAGGATCATGTGCCGGCTCAGGAATTGAGGACAATACCAATCACCTGGCCGTTTGCAGTTTGGGGTCTTGATATGATGGGGCCCTTTCAGATGACATCGTGCAAGAAAACTCATCTCCTGGTGGCTGTTGATAAGTTCACTAAGTGGGTTGAAGTGGAGCCAGTTACAAGTTGCGATGCTTCCAAAGTTTTTAAGTTTCTGAAGAAAATTATCAGTCGGTTTGGTTATCCTCATAGTATCATCACAGATAATGGGACCAATATGTCACTCGGCGAAACAGAGATATTCTGCAAAGAGAAGGGAATCAGATTAGACCTTGCTTCAGTGGCACATCCACAGGCCAATGGGCAGGTAGAAAGGAGTAATCAAGAAATCCTGAAAGGAATCAAGCCAAGACTTCGTGTTCCGATTGAAAAGGCATATGGAGCTTGGGTGAAAGAGTTACCCGCAGTGGTTTGGGGAATCAATACAACCCCGAATAGATCGACCAAGCGTTCACCGTTCTTTTTGGTATATGGAGCAGAAGCAGTGCTACCGAGTGATATTGTTCATGATTCGCCAAGAGTGGCAGCATATGTGGAGTCAAGCAACGCAATTGCAAGAGAGGATTCGATTGATGCTCTAGAAGAGGAGCGTGAGTTAGCATTGGAGCGGTCGCAGTTTATCAGCAAGATTTGTGGCGCTATCATAGTCGCCGAGTCAGATCAAGAACTTTCTAGGAAGGAGATCTAGTTTTACGACTCAGACAGAAGCAGGCAGGGATGCACAAATTAACTCCTCCATGGGAAAGACCGTTCCTTATTAGTCGGAAACTGCACAATGGTTCGTATTATATGTGAGAGAGAAAGGTGAAGAGAACAACACGGACCATGCTATCCTTCCCATGGAAGAGACGAAGCGGCCGTGGAACATTGCTCATCTTCGCCCATATTATACCTAGTGAACATGAACCTAGGCCGAGTTATGTAACACACGATGTAACCCCCAGCAGGTTTCAGACACGCTCTTTTCCTTACCAGGGTACCTAAGGGGACTGGAAGGTTTTTAATGAGGCGGCTTGCTGGTGTATCTTTAATAAAGAAGAGTATTAAGAAGAAATCTTTTTGCTGTTTTTACTTTGCATGCATGTCGTGGTGGGATCATGGCAGATGCCATGGGTATGGCTTAGTTGGGGCCGAATGGTTGTTGGGGGAATCCGGGGAGGGTTTATGCACTCAAGATATGCACAAGCAAGAACATGCAAGAAACCACAAGAACATGAACAAGAAGCCGAGAAAGCCAAGAACACAAGACACCACGATGTACCCAGGTTCGGGGCCTTCGTGAGGAAGTAAAACCCCTACTCCTACTTTTCCTCTCTCAATATATCAGTGTCGTTCTCGGGTACAAGGTGCTCCTCGAGCTGTATGATGCTGCTCAAGTGAGAGCTCTAGATGGAAGATGAAACTATGAAGGGGGAAATGAGCTAGGGTTTTTCCCCTCTTCCTCCCTGGAGGTAGAGATGCCGCATATATAGACAGGCCGAAGTACATTTTTACCCCTGCTACAACTGACAATGGCATGGCCAAAAGGTAGAAGACAAGCCTCTGCCTCCTGCCAGCTCAACGGCCGGACTGTCAGGCCAGCCAGGCCTAGCTTTCCTCTTCCGGTCATACTTCAGTAGCCTGCCGAGGTCTAGCCTGTAGACCTTTCCCGAAATAGTCGAGTCAGCTCCTAGGCCCCCGAGCTTCCGGGAAACCCGTGGACGGACCTCGCCGTCCTCTGACGTTTGGGGCTACGGGCTCTGCGGCGCCCGTGACTCCTCTGACATGCCTCGATACTTGCTGCTAACCTCGGCTGGCCGGTCACTTATACGTCGGGCCACGCTTCATCTTGGCTCGGGATACTCCGGATCCTATACCTCGGTAGATAACACCTTGTCCTTGTGGTAACTAGTTGACTGCCCCAAGGTTCATACCTCGGAGGCTATACCTCGGATGATTCCTCCAACGTTCACCTTACGTCGGATGACGCCTCCTGCGTCTTTGCTTAATTGCTACCTCGGACGGCTTACAGCCTTAACCTTACATGTCTTTACCTCATCTTTAGCCTACCCGGGGGTAACCCCCCGACAGTAGTCCCCGAAGCTGATGTGGTCTTGCAGCCTCGGATGAAAGGCCGCACCAGGTTCAACCCGAAACCACATGCGCTACGATGTTTTGCATGTTACCGAACCAATACCCCGAGAAATCCATCGGTCTGTTCCTCGGGCCATACGGCTTTTCCGAAGTATTCGCCGAGATCTCGGACGTCAACCCTCGATTTCTGCATCCTTTACTGACTTCGGTCAGAGAACACTATTCACGTGTCCCATCCGTCACTTCCTGGTCCACGATAGTCAAAGCACTTGAGTGCTTTCCACCACGCGGCCCACGTCAGCGGAGGTTTCCCGCTTGCGCCGCTTCACGCTCCAGTAACCGCGCCGCACGACGGTTTGCCTTCTGCGACCGATCCTGTGGCCTGCTTGTCCACCGCTATCTTCGTGCCACGTGGGCATTTGTGCACAAACGATCCCACTCGCCGCTCCGATAACCGCGCGGTAGTGCGCAGTTACTACCCGCGGTTATAAATACGGCCCAGGGCAGCGCTTCCCTCTTCTTCCTCATTCACTCGCCATCTCGCCTCCATCGCAACCAGTGCTGCCGCTTCCGTTGAGAAGAAAAGCGTTCCCGCCGCCGCCGACGAGCAGTTCCTTCCTCGCCGCTGCGACCGCGTCACCAGCGCCGCTCCTCAGCACCTCGTTTTCACGGTATGTACTCCCTTTCTTGATACCCTAGGCATTGCTCTAGGTTTCTTCCTCTTCGCGCTTTGGTTCTTCATATGTTCTTGAATAAAACTCTATTTACCCCTCCGGCAGATCTTACTCGCATACTCTTTTGGGTAGAAATGGTTTCATGCCTCGGATAGATGTTCGCCTAGCATAGATATGCCTCTATGCACATAAGATAGCCACCAAACTCCTCCTGAGTTAGCCAAATATTGTACTAGATTCCAGATTCCCTTTTTCCTTTGCTAAACTTCTGCGCATTCTCTGCAGATTGACTCTGCCGAGATGTCTCCTCCTGAGACTTCGGAACAAACCGAGGTTCCAGACCTCGAACTGGAGGTCGGAGAACGAGCCGGCTGGGAAGGTTCGGATGTAACTCCGGACGAAATCCAGTGGCTCAGGGCGACTCGGCGGATTCCCGCCGGGGTAGAGTGTCGCCTGCCAGAGGGCGAACTCGAGCCTCAAGTCAGCAAGGGGAACGGGTGGTCTTCGTCGCGCACTTCCAGCGCGGCTTCGGACTGCCCGTTAGTTTCTTCCGGAGCTTCCTCGACAAGTTCGGACTCCAGGTTCATCACCTCCCCGCCAACGCCATCACCACTCTCTCTGCATTGTTTCCTTCTCTGAGGGATACCTCGGCCTCGAAGCCACGGTAGACCTCTTTTCTCGCTACTTCCAACTCAAGCGGCAAGTGATCCCGGATCCAAAGAACAAGGATCTGCCCAAGCAATTAACCGCCTGCGGAGCTGCCACCATAGCTCCTCGCCGAAACTCCATCTTCCCACGTATCACTACTCCGGACACCGTTCGCAAGTGGCTCCGGACGTGGTTTTACGTGAAGAACTCCGGCGAAGAGGACCTCCTCAACCTGCCGGGTTTAACCTCAGCCCTCCTACAGAACAGCTCAACTGGGACTACACTCCCCCTCACACCGGCGAACTCAAGGCCATCCATGGGTATATTGCGAAATGGCAGGACCCGGAGGACCCCGGGAACGACGGGAAAGTCCTGACGGCCGACGACCTGGCCTGCACATTCGTGAAGCGCAGGGTCTCCCCTCTTCAGGCGAGGTCTCACAAGATCTGCCACATGAGCGGTCTTTATGACCCCACCCGTCATACGCACGTTGCACTGGACAACGCCGCGGTAGCTCGGCGAGTCCGAGCTATCACCAAGTCCAAGATCTCCGACGCTTGGACATGGGGAAGGGAACCCCACTACCGGACCAATCCAGCGAAACAGGTACGCTATTCCGACGTTTTCTTCGATACTTCTTTACCACCGAGGTCTTGCTACCGACGTTCACCTTGACAATTTTTCTTCCTAACTCCTTTTCATATGTCTGCCATACAGCTGTTCGCCCGCCAGACCGCCGAGGATGGAGTCCATCCTGCGGACCACTTCGGCAAGGATCTCCCTGTCGAGGACCCACCATCCAACGTGGACCCTGACGACGAGGATTATATGCCCATTGCCTCGGCCCGCATCACCACCGCGGGTAAGCCTCAAGCACAAGCTTCAGTTCAAGAGATTTCGGATGACGAGGAGGGGTTCCTCGTCATGGAACCAATAAACGCGGTACCTCTCTCCCGCCTTCCTCACCTTCCGAACTTTACTCCAGCAACCAGCCGGAAACGCGCTGGTGCCGCAACTTCGGCCGCCGAACCATCCGCCACTGGAGCCTCCGGACCCACTGAGGCTCCGGTCAAGAGACGCCGGCTGAAGAAGTCCGGACTTCCTCCTCATGCCCGGGGGGGCAAGAGGTTTCCTACCTCGGATGGGTAATGCTTTGCTTCTATAGCCAACAATGTTTGTTGTTTAAACATATTATCTCGGTATTAACACTTGACCTTCCTCTTTTCGTTGCAGTGCCCCCATAGACGTGGATCAGGAGGTATCCTCCATGACTGCACCCGTTGGTGCCTCTGAAGCCACGACCACCCCGACGAACTCTCGCCCAGGATCTCCACCGAGGTCTGGCCCGGCCTTGGGGAAATCTGCCCCCACCCGGGTCAGACTTCTCCGCGTCCTCAAACGGATGCCAATCGCGCCAGAACTCCGGCTACCGCCTTGCCGGAGCCTCGACTCTCCCCCCGCAGCCAGACTGCCCGCAACCAACAGCAGCAACAGCAGAAGCAACAGCCCAAGCAGCAGCCCCAAAAACCAGTTCGCCAGACTACCTTGCCGTTGGAGAAGGGCAAGGAGAAAGAAAAAGAGACGGTGAAGTCTAAGGTCACCCCCAAACCAACATCTGGGTCTGGCACCCTGACTATCTTCTCCCTCAAGGATGCAACCGAGGTCTCCTCCCCCGACACGCCGAATTCCTCCATTCGCCGCACCCATTGATGAGACTGCCCCTCCGGCCGAAGAATATGCTCGGAGGGCATCTCTTATATTGGATAACCGGCCTGCTTCAAGCTCCGAGGCTACTTTGGCCTTGGAGGCCTCGGTTAGGGGCATCGAGCAGGGCGGACCGTGGGGATTTCCCCTCTGCGCACTGATAGTGACCAGAGCCTCGGCTCCTTGGAACACTACAATGCAGACTGGAATTCTGCAGACATGGACGAGGTCTCTTCTGCCTCCTTGACCGCCCAAGGGGACGAGCATCCTGCGGGAGCAGCCTGCGCCCGACGCATGCTTGAAATGCAAACTTCTGCTTTGCTTGCTACTCGAGCTGTCAACGTAAGTTCCACTTTCTTTACTTTCATGCAGTATCTCTCTAATATCCACCATCTCCAGTCCCCGAGATTCGAGGTAAACTATTGACGCTCCGCCGGAGTTAAAATTGTTTGGCTTGAATCTTAACTCTCCATTTTCATCCGACGTATCCAATCCATTTTTATCTCACTTTAGCATGCACCTCGGGTACGAGTCCCCGAGACTCCTGTCGAGGCATACCCCGGCAACATTTTCCCAAAGAGTTGACTCCGAGTCCCCGAGACTCTTGTCGAGGTATAGCCTTTCTAACCGAGCTATATTTTTCTTCCTTGCAGAATGCTATGAACGTTCGCACGGATATCTTCCATACCCTCCTGTTTGACCACAAGAAACTCCACGACGAGCACAAGGCCGTCCTTGCAGCGAAGAAAACTTCGGATGACCAGCTAGCGCAAGAGAAAGCCGAGGTAGCTCGTCTGGTAAAGGAACTGAAGCGCATCACTGAGCTGCGGACGTCTGAAAAGAGCAGCTGCAGGCGGAAAAGGCCAGTGTTGTTGAAACAGAGAAGAAACTTCGGGAGGATGCCGCCAAGGAACATGAGAATGCGCTCCAGTTAGCCGAGGCCCGCGCCACCTCGGCCACCGAGGCTTATGAAGCCCTTCAAGCTTCGGTTAACCAGCTCCTCCCGACGCTGGAACGCATCAACCAAGAAATGGACAGTAAGCTTCTTGCCCCCCTTATCCTTGCTTTGTCCTCAACGTTACTGGCTCTTTGCCGAACTGTTTCTTTCATTATTAACAGGCTATCCTTCTGCAGAGCACTTCACCTACACCCAAATCTCGGCCCGCAATATCACTGCTCAGCACAGGAAGAGGCGTAACGAGACGAACCCCGACTGGACCGTTGAGGACCACATCGTGGCCATCAAAGCTCGGATCCATCCCTTGCAAACCATTGGGTCCGAACTCCTCGACGCAGGTCTGTCTGCTTTCCGAGCCTTATGGCCTCTTGCCGATGCTCCCAATACTACCCGAGCTCGCCGCCAAGCTTCGTGAAGCCGAACAAAGACTCCGAGAGTGGCGTTCATCTTCAGCTCGCGCTGGAGCTGATGCCGCTCTCAAATTCATCATGACTTGGTGCGAGAAGATCGACCTCGAAAAGATGGACACTCTTCGCCGAGGCTCGCCCTGGTCCTCGGACCCAATTCTCATCAAGCGCCGCGAAAAGATGGCTGCCTTCTTCGCTGGATATGCCAACACAAGAACTGAGCGAAGGAGACACCTACTCCGACGCCGAGGATTACGAGCCAGAAGACGAGGAATACGAAACAGAATCCGACGTCGAGGCCGAGCAAGGTGACGACGGTGAAACCCGCGAAGCAGAAACCGAGGCTTCTCCACAACCTGACGCCGAGGTTACTGCCGACGTTGCCAGCACTTCCCAGGCTACCTCGGCTCCGGACGAAATCCCTGCTGCCTCGGCTGTTGCCGACGTAATTCCTGATGCCTCGACCTGAACTTATGCTTGGCCAAAAAACTTCATTAAATCCCCGGTATGCCGGGACGCAGATGTAATCAAACTTAAGTAGTTCCTTTGCTACCTCTATTACTATTATGCTCATCCGAACCATGCTTTTCTAAGCTTTATGTCGAATCCTTTTGAATGATTGCTCGAGTTTACTTTCGTGTTTACTATATTTGGCATTCTTTGCTCTTGTCTGCCATTCTGGCGTTCGACAGTCGAGTCACAAGATTGTTGTTCATAGCATACAGTACTTGGTAAATTCCGAGGTATGTTTCAAAGTCATCCGACATAAAAAAGAAGTAAAAACAGGGGTTAGTAAACGACATATGCCGAACTGTCTTTTTGGACCGAGTCCCCGAGTTCATTTTCATGTTTCCCATGTTCTTTCGTCTTTGCTCTTGACTGCCATGCTGGCGTTCGTCAGTCGAGTCACAAGATTAGTTACATAGCATACAGTACTTGAAGTTTGAGACGAGGTTCAAAATAGCTCGGCATACGAACGAAGAAAGAGTGCAAAAAAGAAACATGCAATCATAAGAGCGAGGCAGTCCCCGAGCTCACTCTCGAGGTGCCGAGTTTTTATTTAAAGATCAGCCGAGGTACATACATACTTCTTCAACAGTAGAAGGGTCGGAGTAGAGCTACATTCCATGGACGCTGAAGCTCCAATCGGGTCTATCCAGCCCATCTCCCCTTGGTTCCTGTGCATCTATAAGATAGTATGAATCATTGTGCAGAGCTCGGCTCACAATGTATGGTCCCTCCCATGGAGGTGACAACTTGTGCCGACCTTTGCTGCGCTGACAAGCCTCAGCACTAGGTCTCCTTCATTAAACTTTCGGGGTTTTACATGCCGGCTTTGATAGCGTCGGAGACCCTGCTGATATATTGCTGACCGAGATAAGGCCAATTCTCTTGCTTCCTCAAGCAAATCTACAGCATCTTCCCGAGCTTCTTTAGCCTCGGCTTCTGTGTACATTGCCACTCTGGGCGCATCATATTCAATGTCGGTTGGCAGCATTGCCTCGGCCCCATAGACCATGAAAAATGGCGTATAGCCAGTTGATCTGTTCGGTGTGGTCCTTAGACCCCACAGAACTGCTGGTATCTCATCGATCCAACACCCCGGTGTTTTCAACAGTGGTTCTATTAGCCGAGCTTTGATTCCGGCCAATACCAATGCATTTGACCTTTCTACTTGCCCATTAGCCTGTGGATGAGCCACCGAGGCTACATCAAGTCGAATTCCCTTACTCATGCAGAACCGAGCAAACTCTCCGACAGCAAAGTTCGTGCCGTTGTCTGTAATGATACTATGAGGATATCCATATCTCAGGATTATTTCCTTCAAAAAGGTCACTGCCGTATGACCATCCACCTTTCGGATTGGCTTCACCTCGATCCACTTAGTGAATTTGTCCACCATCACCAGTATGTGAGTCATATTGCCTCGGGCTGGCTTGAATTCTCCCACCATGTCCAGACACCAAACTGCAAAGGGCCACGTGATAGGAATGGTTTGAGCGCCGAAGCTGGCATGTGCTGCTGCTTGGCGAACCTTTGGCACCCTTCACATTTCCGAACTATATCTTCTGCATCGGCATTGGCGGTGGGCCAATAGAACCCGTGCCGGAACACCTTGGCCACCAGAGCTCTTGTGCTGCAATGATGTCCACATTCTCCTTGGTGGATCTCTAAAAGCATCTCCTTGCCTTCAGCTGGTTCGACACACCTTTGCAACACCTCGGTCACACTTCTCTTGTATAGCTCCTTGTTGATGATGGTGTATCCCTTAGCTCTCCTCTGGATTCTCCTTGCCTCGGTTGTATCACTTGGCAAACTTCCATCGGCTATGAAGTTCATGATCTGCTCCGCCCATTCCGGCACTGGATGCAGAGGAAAAAGCCTCTCATCTATCTCCATTGGTTCGGTCGCCATGATCTCCTTCATGATTTCCTCCACCATTGCTCGGCCAGTCCCCGAGTGTTGGTGCGAAGTCCCCGGGTCAGACCCGAAGTTCCCACCATCTATCTCCATAGGAAAGGCTCTATCATTCCTCGGATACTGCGAAGCAGTCCCCGAGTCCGGCCAAACGCATCCGACGTCTACCTCCATAGGAATGGCTCAGACTCCGAACTTGGCGGTAAGAAAATTGACTCAGAGTCAGGCGAGGGCTTGATTGAAGGAGTTCTCAAATGGTTCAGTGCTATCCCCGGTGGCACCGGTTCTTTGGATGAACCGAGCTTAGACAATACGTCGGCGGCTTCATTCTCTCCCCGAGGTATGTGCTTGTACTCACATCCTTCGAAGAACCCAGACACCTTTTGCACATGAAACCGATACAACTCCATGTTCGCATCCAATGCATCCCAAGTGCCGTGGATTGATGCACCACCAAAGCTGAATCGCCGAAGCATTCTATACGCCGGACACCTATCTCCTTTGCCACCTTGAGCCCATGGATCAGGGCCTCATACTCCGCCACGTTGTTCGACGCCGAGAAATGGATTTGCAGCACATACTTCAACTGGTCTTGCTTCGGCGAGGTTAGGACTATGCCGCACCTAATCCGACCTTGGTCTTGGACCCATCAAAGTGCATCTTCCAATAATTATAGTCCGGCAAGGGCGGCTCATATTGCATCTCGGCCCAATCGCATAAAAAGTCCGGTAGCGCCTGCGACTTGATTGCATCTCGCCTTTCATAATGCGGAGTATATGGAGATACCTCGATCGCCCATTTGGCAACTCGCCCAGTTGCGTCCTTGCATCCGATGATCTCCGAGATTGGAGCATCACATACCACCGTCATGGGATGCTCTTGGAAATAATGCTTCAGTTTCTTAACCGCCAGGTATACTCCGTACGTCATCTTCTGGTAGTGAGGGTAGTTTTGCTTCGACGTGGATATCACCTCGCTCAGGTAGTAGATTGGTCTCTGCACCGATTTGCCTCCTTCGTCTCGCTCCACCACCACTGCAACACTTACGACCCGGTTTGTAGCCGCAATGTATATCAACATCGGTTCATTCTGCAAAGGGGACGCCAACACCGGAGCAGTGGACAACATCTTCTTCAGCTCATTGAACGCCGCGTCCGCCTGCGGGGTCCAAGTGAAACTGGTACTTTTCTTCATAAGTTGATACAATGGTAAGGCTTTTTCTCCTAGCCGACTTACAAACCGACTTAAAGATGCAAGGCATCCCGTGAACTTCTGCACATCTTTTAAACAGTTCGGCAACTTCATTCTTTCGATCGCTCGGATCTTAGCCGGGTTAACCTCTATACCTCGGCTTGATACGAGGAAACCGAGCAATTTTCCAGCCGGGACACCAAAGGTGCACTTGTCCGGGTTAAGTTTCAACCGATACTTTCTTAAGTTTGCAAATGTCTCTTCGAGGTCTTCGATGAGAGTATGCTTCTTTTTAGTTTTGATAACAATGTCATCACATACACTTGCACATTCTTGCCCATTTGAGAGTGTAAGCACTTCTGCATACACCTTTGATAAGTTGCCCCGGCATTTCTCAAACCGAAACACATGACACGATAGCAATACGCCCCATACGGGGTAATAAAGGCAGTCTTTATTTGATCATCAGTGTTCAGTGGATCTGGTGAAAACCAGAATATGCATCAATAAAACAACAGCTCACATCCAGCCGTAGAATCGATCACTTGATCAATCCGAGGTAAAGGAAAGGGATCCTTCGGGCACGCCTTGTTCAGGTTGGTGAAGTCAATGCACATGCGCCACACCTTGACTATCGCCGGTTCGTCCTTCTTTTTCTCCACGAGGACTGGATTAGATATCCAGTCCGGATGCAGCACTTCCATGATGAAGCCTGCAGCCAGTAACTTCGCCAATTCTTCGAGTACCACCTTTCTTCGGTCATCTGAGAGCCGCCGCGTCGGTTGACGCACTGGTTTCACCTCTGGCCGAACAAACAAAGAGTGCTCTGCCAACTCCCTCGGAACACCTGGCAGGTCTTTAGCCGACCATGCAAAAATGTCCCGATTCTCACGGAGGAAGTGACAGAGCGCGCTTTCCTATTTCTCGTCCATGCCAGCACCAATGATGGCGAAACGCTCCGGGTTCTCCGAGTCCAGCGGGATTTTCTTGGTCTCCTTGGGCACCTCGAATGAAGCGCTCATGTCCGGAGTAATTAGTCCGGACATGCCGAGCTGAGTAGACTGCGCCATTGCCACCACCTTCTGAAGTTGCTTCTTCTCCGCCGCGATCACCAAGGACTCGGCTAAACTAGATCCCGCCGAGGCACATTGCATAGCCTTCTTGTAGTCACCTGAAATGGTTATTATTCCCTTGGGCCCCGGCATTTTCATCTTCAGGTAGGCCACATGAGTGGAGATCATGAACTTGGCCAAGGCTGGCCTTCCCAGCAAGGCATGGTAAGGGCTCTGCAAGTCCACAACCTCGAACTCAAGACTTTCAACTCGGCTATTATCTCGGGTACCAAAACCCACGTCGACCCAAACTTTCCCATAGGTGCACAAGAGACCCCGGGCACAATACCGTGAAACGTACAGCTGCTAGGCTGCAACTGGTTCGGTGAGTATCCCAGCTTGACCATGGTGTCTCGGTACATGATATTTATGGCACTCCCATTGTCCACCAAGACTCGGGTGAATCTCACATTGTTGGTCGGCCCACAGAACGTCGGATCCACCACCAGTGCATAGTTTCCAGGGCTCGGCATGATCCGAGGTGTATCTTGCCTGCTCCAAGTGATCTCTTGCTCGGACCAATTCATGTATTTCACCACTGCTGGAGTTACTGCATTCACCTCCTTGGCACGCCTCAGCATACTCTTCTTATCAGTTGACTCAGTCACAAACACCACGTAACTCTGATGTACTTCCCTATAATCATTACCGGGGTTCTCATACCTCTGATTCTCAAAGGACCACGTTTGGCTTTGGCCGGCACCACCGTTGTTGTTGTTGCCCTGGGCACTCACTGCATTCACCGGTTTCGCCTGCACCATCTTCTGGTTTTGGGCCGCATGCACCGGGTTGAATTTGCTCCGGTTAAGCTTGAT